>OZ010798.1:400675835-401875835 GCA_963932465.1 Maratus speciosus | reverse complement strand
CGTGCCTTTCATTTGTTCTGAAATCTTTAGGATTCTGAAAACGTTTACAGGTTCAATCTTCGTATGCTTGAAAAAAGTGTGGCATAAATTCCAGAGACTCATGACTTTGAACTCGAAAGCTACTTTAAACAGGGCACAGACATTCTCAGTTGTTCTCAAACAAGGTTTGTAACCATAGCAGTATCTGAAAGAAGTAATAGTAAAACTGATCAAAAGGGTAACGGCAAACTTTTATAAATTGATAAGAAAAAATAATTAATTGTGTTTAAAGGCAACTGTGTATTTTTGAAAAAGTGTTAGAGGTTAGCTCGATACATCAGAAGTTTGGAGAATGACTCTAGCAAGGTGACCATCTTAGAAGGGACACACATATTTGGATGATTTATATATATACTATAGACTGTAGAGTTTAAAACCTAGTGTTGAGAGATGCAGAGTTTATAACTAAGTATACAGTTATTTATACTTCGGGCTTATAATTTATTGATATTTTTCCAGAAAATAACTATGTATATTTACTTTTGAATTATTCACGAGAATTTATAATATTTTTCGAAAAAAATTATTTGTCAAAATCCATACTAATTTATGTCTAGCAAGTTCATTTTATAAAAAAAAAAAAGTTATTATCATCATTATCATTATTTGCATTTTAATACGACTGCTTGAATCTTTAAAAATCTGTTCATGAGGAAATATCTAAAACTACGCAGGATTCCAGCTTTAGTCAAGAGGGCCTTTTTAAAGACGAAACCGTCCGAGGACACCGTGGAAAATCTCGACTCGTGTGAGACGCTAGATCATGGCGGTCAAAATGAATCTAGTGATCTGTGCGCCCTCTGCCCTTTTTAATTAGTTTTCAGTTTAGTTGCGGTCCTTGGTGTTCCTGGTGTTATGGCATTGCTGTTCCTTTGGAAACCACCTCCCTTTTTGCCAGATCTAGAGGTTCAAACTCGCTTGTCAGTGAAGTGTGGGACACCCAGAATTTCTGGAATGAGCTATGCGCCATTTTAGTAAGGCTAAATTTAGAAACAAGTGCTCCAACCTTTTGGATAGTTCCGCTGGTGAATGCTTCTCCTCCAGAGTTTCCAAATTTAATTTTTCTTTCTGTTCTGTTGCTTCTAACATCCATGTTATGTTACTTTTTCATTTTAGGTGGCAGTAACGTGTGGAAGTAATACGATCCATGTTGGAACTCCTTAAGCACCGCGTTGGCTTGGCTTCAGTCAAGAAAAATATTTTTGATGATCCGCATGTTCTGCATCTTTAGTTTTATTTTAGTTTTGTCTATGTTTTCATTTCAATCAGTATGTATTACAAATCACCAAGTTTCACTACTTAACGTAATAAAAGGCCAAACAGAATGAAATAAACGTAAGGATGTAAAAACTAGTTACCTTATCATTTGTTCGAATGGCTTGGTATTGATTCCTTTCAAAGCAATAATATGATGCCCTTTATTTCTTCCTTGGCCGTAAAACAGGTCAGCAAAGTAATGTGACCTCATTGCCAGGATTAACTTGTGAGCGAAGAATTCCGTTTTACCACTCGACATCTCTAGTTCAAAAGTCACGTCTGTGCCTCTCCCTTCTTCCAGTAATTTCTTGACATTAGTCACTAAGTCACACTCTTCAGGTAGACGTATCAATGAAACTAAAGAAAAAACTATATAAAAAAGTTACTTTATTTAAAATAACTAAATGTATTACATCTGAATCAGAATTTTAAACTTAAAACAACATTTAATAAACCTAAACATCAATACTTTAATATCACATAATAAAAACCATTGCAGTAGACGTTTCAAGCTTTATACAAGCACTTCATCAGTACAAATGCCAACCCAAAACCAAATATGTTGCTTATATGTCTATGTTCAAAATTATGCATTTAAAATATTATGATTTGTTGGTGATTTAATACAGGGTGAGTACAAATGATGGACTCGCTTTTAAAATATCATATTTTCTAAACTACTGCACATATTACAATAAGTGATACATGAATTTAAAGAAAAATATACCAAGTTTTTTTCGGTTACAAATGTTCGATGTGTGATCCTCTTGTTACACGGCATACGTCCAATCTGTAATCCAGTTCGTTCCAAACATTTTGCAGCATGATTCCGACAATGGTTCTGAATGCAAATGCGTTCTTTAACCCGGGAGAACTCGCTAGTGAGAATTTCTCTCACGGTGCATGATTGCTTTTCCTTTACTTTACATTCGCTTAGTATCGTTTTTTTTTTTTTTTTTTTTTGCTTGGCTTAGTACTTTTCCTCACAAATAGGTAAAATAATTGAATTAAAATTTTAAAATTTTAATTAAAATGAAAAATGGTTTAAATATGAGTCTTAAAAAAGTACGACGGTGAGAGAAAATCTCATGCAGCGAGTTCTCACGGGTTAAGTTCTGGCGGTGTTTTCGGCATTGGTGGTATATATAAACAACAGCCCGTACAATTTTTTCCGTGATATCGCACAAAAACATTCACTTTTGGTGAATATCTATGAAACTGCACAATCCCATGAGGATTTTCACTTCTCCACACTCTGACATTATGACGATTTACATTACCTGATAAAAAACTTGGTATATTTCTCTTTAAATTTATGTATCACTTATTGGAATATGTGCAGTAGTTTCGAAAATATGATTTTTTTAAAAATCAGGTCCATCATCTGTACTCACCCTGTATTTTAAATGCATAATTTTGTATATGAACATGTGTAAGCAACAGCTTTGGTTTTCGATTGATATTTGTACTGATGAGGAGCTTGTATAACCACTTCAGTTCCGAAGCTAAAATAATTATACAAATGCTTATTCATTGTTTTTTTCCAAACAAAAGGACATCTTAGATGACAGAAAAAATATCTTTTCTGAAATTGATCCTTTAGGCGCTTAGTAATTTGGGTTCAAAAATATGGATCTGAAACTACAAAACACCTTAAAACATCAATTTAACAACCATTAGCTAAATTAACGCAATCACAAATTTAAGAGCTTTACACATGTAAATAATCTGCAAATCCTCAAAATTTTTTATTGAAAAAGATTTAAGTTAAATACTTATGAAATTTTCTCACTTTCTTGGTCATACTGTCTTTTGGGCATTTTTAGGCATTTTGCAAACTCAGATGAAAATAACATTTATTTTATATGAGAATCAGTTGAGATGCTGCCAGTTATTCGTTTGCTTTGAACGCAAAAAACATTCCGCTATTAAGAAGTGATGTGAAAATGTAAAAGAATCGGACATTTTAGTTTTTATAAGGAAAAGAACAGAGGTCCCCGTTTGGGGCTCCAGGGACCGAAGGGGATAAAGCTTGAAACGTCTACTGTAATGGATTTTATCATGTGACATTAATGTGTTGTTTTTTAATTTTATTAAACGTATTTTCAATTTTAACGTTAATCTATGTTTAAAACAAAGATAAATAAAAAGTATCAAGCCTCATACATACGGCTTGAGACTCCTCAAATTCATCGCGACAGACTGTATGGAATACTTTGAGGGCAAGTAATGATCAATGTATTGATTTCTGGTCTTTTATACTGCAATTATGTCTTTAACTACAAAAACTTGCACTATATCGCATATTTTAAATAAGTATGGTGTTTCGAATCATGAGATTTAAAATAACATATATTTGTGATTTAATCGTTTTGCTGCAATAGTGAAATATTAAACTTTACAGAAGGATTCCTGGTGACCCATTTGTACTACTTCTGACTATGACAGTTTGGAAGTATCCATCTTAAACATATATGCATGTTCTTTTACCATTCCATCAAAATTGATGGGGTTTGAGTAGGAACCGTATACAAATTTAGTCTTGTAAGAATTTTGTAAGCTAAGAGATTTGTAAATGACTTTTATAACAATTTTAGGTATTTTTTGCATTTTTCTGATTGCAGAATATTTAAAGCATCACTTTCTCATAATTATTGCAATATTTTCTCTGTGCAAATGCGGAAGACGTTAAATAGCCAAAATAAAGATTAGGAATTTGCACGATATAGTGAAGAGTAACCTCCTTAGTTCTGAGACCAACGTTACCCAAGAACACAAAGACGCTTTAAAATTAGCGTAAAACAATTCCAAAGATGTATTAGTAGATAAATCAATTCTTATGACATGCACCCTTTTATTACTAAGCTTTAACAGTAATTCTAACAACTAAAAAGCATATAAATTAATTTAAAGATTGTAGTTTAATAGCTCTTGCAGGCAACACCGGGACTGACAGGGCAGTGTCTTAATTTAATATCCTTGCTTAGAAATTTATTGATGGTAGTTAAATTTTTTTTTAAAGTGTGTTAATTGCAGCTTCCGATGCTTCCTAGATAGAACGGTCTTTGTTTAAACTGAGTCTGCTAATGAACAAAATAATTATTCGGTTTTCTATTAAAATATGCTAACTCACCATTTTCCTCTTCAGTTTGAACGGATTCATCTACGCAGGCGTTTCTAGACTTTTCTTTAATCCATTCATCTGCTGTATTAAAGAGAAATAATTACAAATTTAAAGACAAATCAAATGAGAAAAACTCAATCACATTTCTACAAATCGATTTGAATCGAATTGCCGAATGCGGCAGCCTGATAACGGTCCTCGTCTGACAACAATGCCTTATACCTGCAGATGAAATTCATTTATGAAAAAATTAAATCCAAATTATTTCAATAATCATGATTGAAAGTGTCATGTTTTTATGCTTATAAACGAGTTCGTAAAGGCTGGACAGATTCCTTCACTTAATTAATAACTGTTTAATTTACACTATATTTTGACCGAACATAACCAACCTCGCTAACAAATAAACATTGGTACATATTAAATATACCGAAAATTGTCATTTAGATGTGATCGTAAAAATCATTAATTCTAGTGAAAGAACAATGCGAATTATTACCCAACATTAAATTAACATTCGCGTACTGAATATTTATTAATTATCCAATTAATTAAAATTTAAAAAGAAAAGTTTGCGTTGTGATTTATTTTTGTGGGCCCTTCCACTTATGAATTTTGCCGAAAGAGTAAATTTAAAGAATTTATTTGATCATTTATTATGCCACCATTAAAACTATTTATTTTAAGTTTTCCTATTTTTTTTTTTTTAAGTAGGGTATTATTTTCTGAAAAAGAAATACAATGCCTATGGAAATCGTACCTAAAGGGAAAATGACACACATCAAAATAATTCTAAAAAGAAACAGAGATTTAACTCTTGTCTAAATAATTTTATTTACATTAAATTAAACAACAATTTATTTACAAATGCAATCACTGTCATAAAAGAATATAAGCAGCATTTTAGACTGCCTTTCATTGTTTATGTAAATGCAAGAAATTCAAACTCTAGCTTGTAATCTTATCTTATTTCTTATTTTAAAATAATGAATAATATTACTCATTTAATTTAAATTATTTAATACTTCATTAGCATTCGTTTGGATTCCTTCTCACCGCAATACCTTTATATTATCAATATCTTAAATATAGATACAGGGTAATAAAATTGTGGTTAAAGAAAATTAGAAGCGTACATTCATTTAGATTATGCATATCCGTTCAGGCGTTAGCATACCATAGGAGTAGATACAAACGGCAAAAGATTACTAAATTCGACGAGACGCCCACTCAAAATATCGCCATCAGGGAGGTTTATAAGCGACATCTCCAGAAGGGGATTACGACTGCCTTCTTCCTCACATAGTTAGGCGCATATGAGTTTTCCCGTCTAAATAGGATCGATCATCGATTTATATTTTTAGAACCACTAATACTTATAGACAGTTACATCCTCAAGTATTTTTTAGACTAATTTTTTACTAAATTTTCTCTTCCAAAACTCATATCACTCTGGTGGGAAGACCACATTATGATCCACTCTTTATTGGCTGTAGAATAATCTTGTAAGGTGCTTTACTATCCTAAAAATTCGAGTCAGCCACTGCCCCAAGCATATGATTATTTAAATTATGCTCCACCTTGGGTCAAGGGTATAGAGTCATAGAACCTAGGTGGTCCCCAGTCATAAAATCATGTTGAAGCCTTTATATCTTTACGACACTCTGCCATAAATATTCCATTGTACTCGTAGATATGCTAAGAAGACAGCAAGTCTAGCTAGGACTTCTCTTTTATTTGCTTTTGGGATCCAAACTCACATACACGAAAAATTACATGTATTTAAATATAAAACAATTAAAAAAATATATATATTTAATAATAATTAAAAAAACAATTTTTCTAGGAATTTTCATTCCTATATTACCATTATATATAATTATTACAATTGTAATTTCATAACTAAATTTTATAAAAATATTTTTATAATCTAATATCATAAAATTACGCAAAATGTTGTTAGAAAATTAGTTGCATTTACAATTATAGAGTGAGATAAATGCACTTTCTAAAAAAATTTCAGCAATTTTAGCTTCAAATGTGTCTTAGATAATGCGAGTTTCGTTTTAAATAATATACGTTCAATAGCTTATTAACTATTTCAATGTTAAAATAGATCAACTTACAGCTTTTCTCTGCCCTCTGAGTAGATACTTCCACGAGGTTTTTTTCGGAATTTTCTTTATGCCCTTTTCCTGCTGTATTAAAAAAAAAAAAAAATGAGTCAGCGATTTAAAATAAAATCAAATTAGGAAAAAATAGCCAATTCGTGCAAATCAAATGGAAAATATAAAGGTAATCAGAACCTCAAAAAATGTACAGACAAGCATAATTTGAAATACATCTGAAATTAAAAGACTACATAAATTTTAGAAGTTATAAAATTAGCGTAACCAATGGCAACATTAAAGCATCTGTATTTTCTTTCGAAGACGTCCCACCTATTAGACGTGTGTTCCATGAAAACCATTAATAAGAATGAACTTAGCATTCGATCAAACACGAAACAACCAAATTAGAAATTAATAAATGTCTATATGATATACGCCAACAAGTCATTAGTAAGAATTTCTCGTCAAACATTTTTGTTTATAAATCATAAAATATTTTATACAACTTCTCCAGTTTTCGTCGTAATTAAAAGAATTATGAATTTTTTCTGATATCATATTTAATGAGCCTTTTATTAAAATAAAAGCATGATATTACTTCTTATAATATAAATAAAATAAAATAATTTTAATATTAATTAAGGTGGTATAATAATGTTTTCTGACATTTTAACATTAGGGTACGCCAACTAGAATTTTCCAATGGTCGCAAGAGTAACAAAAATTGTATTTATTATCTGGTTAAGCAAAATGCTTTTGATTACAAATTAGATATGTTTTATGAAGTAAATCAGTTATGCTTTTTAAATCGTTACATGAATTTTATACTAAATGTATTTTATAAGATAAAAATTGCAAGTATTTCTGAAAACCTACTCTGTTGATCACAAGTGTATGCGTTGTTTATGACAGCCAATTAATTACACGAGGGATATGGACCCGACGGAGGATGGGGCTGCCCTCCGTAGGTGTTTTTCTAAGGGAAACTAACTCGTATTTACGCAAGGAAATCCAAGGTCCGAAGAAAACCACGGAAAACTCCGAACGATTAGGCAGACGGGAACAATTGGGTTTGAACCCAGCACTTCCCTTCTACCAGCTTTGAGAACAGAACCTCTCGACCATTGGTGGAGCTTGTTGGTCACAAGAGTAACAGTGGTCGTTGCCATTACCTTTGTTAATAGTGATAAGTGAGAAAATACAAATTTCGATTTAGCATGATAACAGCCTAAAAGTTGAAGAACACTTTCCAAGATAACACGGATTTTATATTAACTATGCACATAAAAGACCTGTGATTTATTGCGTTGTATATTAAAATACACCAACTTACATTTTTCTTCTACTGTCTGAGTAGATGCTTCCATGCATGTCTTTTTAGAATTTTGTTCAAGATCTTTCCCTGTTGTATTAAAATTTAATTGTTAGTATATTGAAATAAAGTAAAATTAGGAACATTTAGTCATATTTCTTCAAAAATATCGTACAAATTAAACGACAAATGTAAATATACTATCTTAAGAAATAGTTTTATAAAATAACCACATAATTCAAATACATAGCACTGGGTAAAGCACATTAATGGAGTTTTATTTTCAGAACATAAACACAAATCAAAACCTTCTGAGACTCATTACATCTATATGAAAAGTAGATCTTTTAAGTGGATAGTTCAGGAATATACTTATCTGTAAATTTTGGTGCTCCTATCTAGATACTTTTAACTTAAACAAAAACATTACAGTAAGGATGATCAGAATGGCAAAAAATGCACAGAAATTAATAACATTTTAAAACTTCCGAAATTAGAAGTCTAAGTAAAATATAAATGACTGTTAAAATTAGTGCATGATTTTAAACTTCGGGATTTCTAAAAAGTCTAAAAACTTTCAAAAAAGTCCCGTCTATCAATCATGCGTTCAACTCAAAATTCTTAATATAGAAAATTTAGAATGTCTTTTAACTTAAACAATATTTGTCAAAAATATTCTATTATTTTCAGTCATTTTTTTATATAAAAATTATGTGTTTAAAATTTATTTTGTCTTTTTTCAATAAAGAAAAAAAAACTGGTAAACAGAAATCTAAATTAGAAAAAGTTGCTTGAGTTCGGAGAAAATCTGAATGTAGAGAAGGTTACAACATAATCAACATTAAAAGGAAGACGCTATAACAGCAAGTATTTTAAAAGGCAACATTAATGAAATTTATGAGCTGTTGTTTATAAGTATTTATTGATTGAGAAACATTTCATTCCTCTAAGATTTTTTCGATTGAATGCGACATTGTGCTTAAAAAAAGGATAACAACTTTAGTCTCCAAATGCATTACGTTATTTAAATCAGTATTTGAGTTTGTATTGTTTTTACACGAAATATTCTCATCATAGCACTAACTTTAACCCTTTGAGGGGCAAGCAATTGTGTTTCTGTGATGTTGAATTCCCACAGGAAATTCAGAAAAAAATTATTCCAAAATAAATAAAAGCAATTTTCCAGATCTTTTTCATCGAAATTACGAAAGTAAAACGTAATCGAAAGTTTTTCGTGCAAATCTTAATTAAAATTAAGTGGGGCATTATATATCCCACCGGCCCTCAAGGGGTTAATAACGAAAGAAAGAAATCACAGAACTGTTTTTGCTAATTATCTAATTACCAATAGAAAGTTAATTCGTTAAGTAAAATTACTCTAAAGTGCAGATAGCCTGCTGTTTGATAGAGTAGAATAATATTGAACAAAATTCATTTTCTACCTGCTAAAGAACAATAAGCACTTACTCAGTGTGAGTAAAAACAAATTAAATTAAAAAAATTATCTTAAATAATTTTGTAATAGTAATGGTAGTTTTTTACAAGTTGATAATGTCATGATGTTAGTAATGACAATATTCTGAATAAGTGATAAAAACAAATTAATTTTACATAATAATAATTTTTAAGCGATTACTTTTACCTGAGAAATCTAACATTTTAGAGTGAGGAGTGCCAGGCTAGGTGTGCCAGTGTGCCATTCAAGGTGGCTCAGATGGAAGAGAACTTGTGTGCTGAACTAAAGACCCAGGTTCGAACCCTGTCCTGGATACTTTTTCACTTTGTTGATTTTACGCCTTGTTAGCAATGTGAATAAAAATTCACGTAATTAAATTTAAATTAATTTTATTTTTCTAATTTTGTTCTCAAATCTAAAGGAGCAAAAGGTACAAATAAAAGGTACAAATAAGTGCTAAAATGTACAAATTAAACGACAAATATAAATATGCTATCTTAAGAAATAGTTATATAAAATAACAACATAATTCAAATACGTAGCACTGGGTAAATGACATTAATAGAGAATTACTTTCAGAACTTGAACACAAATCAAAACCTCCCGAGGCTTATCACATCTATATGAAAAGTGGATAGATCAGGATTGTACTTATCTGTAAATTTTGGTGCTGCCATCTAGATACTTTTAACTTAAACAAAAACATTACAGTAAAGATGATCAGAATGGCAAAAAATACACAGAAACGAATACCTTTTAAAACTTCCGAAATTAGAAGTCTACGTAAAATATAACACGTTTATGAATTCATTTTTGTTCGGAAACGAATAAAATTGGCAGGTGTTCCCATTCAGGAACAATGTAATCGAACTGTATTTTCCATTTTTTACTATGGGCACATCTTTCAGAAAATACTATCAAATGGGGTGTTTTGCGCCAAATTCTCGACGTGGATAATAACTTGTCACGTGACAGGAATCGCTTATAACACTGTAATTCCTTTATCAAATAATAAAAAACGCTATTCGATTTCAAATCACTCAAATAGTCAGGTCTGCCAATTTTATACCTTTACTTTTAAAAATAATCAGGAAAAGTGTTAGGAAGTTCCGCGTTGTGGAATTTCAGAACCACCTTAAACTAAAGTGAATGTCTAGGAAACTCCTACCTTTCAATGAGATAAAATATAAATAATTTGGATGTGATTTTAAGAAATTTTGAAAAGCTCAAGAAGGTTTTGGATTAAATAAAACGGGAATGTTATTACACGATGGCATTTTCTAACATAAACAGAACGTGTGTACCTTCTGGCCTTTCCGTCTGACATTCATGCTCGTCCAACCACTTTTGCAACACAATGACCTCCAAACAATCCGGGCACTTTATGAATCTGTGCATGCACTTCTTTTGGTGAGAGAACAGGTTCTTAGCGTCGAACGCCCCTTTGCAGTGGTAGCACTCTGCAGTTGCATATGCAGTGTTACCTAACATAAACATGGTATTATTATCAATTCAGGGTACACTAAAATACAAAGTGCCCAAAAAGGGACTGGCATTTTTTTAAATAAAATGTTTTGAAGAATAAGTCCTTGGTAACTGCTATATTAAATTTTAACTGCTGAGAGAACTGCCCAGACGAGAGAATCAGATCTGTAGAGCATGGATGTCTCTCTCGGTCACCTTTATTAAGGTTTAAAAAATAGGTTACAGACTAGATTCCGTGGACTCGAGTCGGCGATAATGAGACGGAAGGTGGACATAAGGTTAAAAATATAATGCATAGGCAAATAATAGTGGATATTAAAATGGCGAGTCATCTAAAAACGTGACAATGAGCAGCTGTATTATTGCAGGCGATAAATGTGTTACATCCAGAATTTTCTGATTAAGTTTCTTCGTTTTTGTACCCCATGTCACCGAAAGATGGCGCCGAGCTCTCAAACTGCAAAAATTCTCAAAATAAAATATAACGATTGATAAAAGTTTACTCAGTTATTGGCCTTCATTCTGTTTAGTTCTTGCAACGCAAAGAAATAACTATCAATGACGAAAATTTGCTTATTGAAATTGTAAGATTATTCTGTGTTCCTTATAATAGCAGACATTCTTTCTATTCAATTGGTAGAATTTTTTTTTCCCTTACGAATATTTGTAGAACGAATATTTGTATGTGTTCACTTTTCAAACCTTTTTTTTTTATATCCCAAAGCTGTTAAAAGAGAGAAAAAAAACCTAAAAATTTCTTCGTAAATTAAACAGCGGTTTTATTTTGTTTCATTTATTTTTTGAAATGCATGTTATATAAATAATTATTTATTGAATTTTAAAACAATAATTAAAGATTTAAACTAAGCCAGTATTTTTTACTGCTGATCAAATCCCTTCTTTTTTTTGTCACTAAAAAATTAAGATTAAATCTATGAGTTGCAATATTTCAAATAGTACTAATTGTGAAATACTAAATATGTTAAAATCCAATTTTAGCCGAAAGATAAATATTTACAATTTTTTATGACAAAATTTAAAACGCAGGAGTTCATCTTTCCATAGCGAAGTGCAATAATAATTTCTTAAGTCATTTCCATTGATTTCACCTATACACAGAATGATTTCTAAATTCGTATAAACTCTGGTACGAAAAGCTTTTCCACGGGATTTTCTTTTTGTTAGCACTTATCTACTAGTATTTCCGAATATTAAGCATCGCCTTACTTAATCACATAAAAAACTACAATTTAACCCTTTCAGTAGCGATTTTTATTTTAATTTTGGAGAAAAATTAATTTTAGCTTGAAAAAGTTAAAAGCAGATATCCAAATCACAAAAGTTGAGGTTTGCTGAAATTGGAAGAATATCTCATTAACTAAAATTTAACTAAAAGAGTTATTTTACGTATTATTAATATGATAACAGACTATTGCAGATGTTTCGAAAGTGTTACAGTACAACAGAATTTTAAATAGATTTAATAACTTTCAGTATTATTTTATTTTTTTATTATAACTTATTTGTTCTGGAAATTAGCAACTATATTAAGTTTAAGGAGAAATTGATATGTTTAAAAATAAATGAGTCACCAACGATACAAAGTGATTTAAGCAAACGTTTTATTTATTTATTTTTTATAAATGCTGAAACATAAATCAAATGATAAAGTTAAATACATAGATATACAGGGTGTCCACTCTCAACGGTGTCCAATGTTTAATTCCTAAACAGTTAGGCATAGACATTTAGTTCCACTAACATAAATATTTTAATTGAGGTAAAGAACTATGTTTAAAACGATTTAGGACGATAAAAACAATTCTTAAAAAAATACGAAATTTAAATTTTATGCGGTCCTCCGATCCTATAAGTTATATTTATTAAAAATATTCTATTACACTAAGAAGTAAGGCAGAAAAAGTCCCATTTTTCTGCGATTAAAACTGACCGAGTAATAGCTGTTTAAAGTCGAAGCATCTTTTTTGCTGATAAATAGGGGTCATTCACAAATTTACTAGAAATATAAATAATCGTCAGGTATAAAATAATAATAGTTGAGGTAAAATAAAAGTTCAGAGTAAAATTAACACTATTTCTACAGGTGTCAAATGACACCTTTTAAAAGATTTCGATTTATGGTTTTTCATTTGGAATTTTTAGATTGAAACAATTACAAATCATTTTCAACACATGAATATTTTTTTTAATGCTTTTTACATTTGAAAACTACGAGTAAAATAAACATAAATCAAAACTTTAAAAAGGTGCCATTTGACACCTGTAGAAATAGCGTCAACATTACGATATAAATTTGCAATCTATTTTCATTCTGACGTGTTAAAGAAAAATATACAAATTGAACTAAAAATATAAGTTAAAAAATAACACATTTGTTGTTAATTGAAATGTTGAAAAGCAACAGTCACAATTCTTTACAAAATGATACATATATTAAAAGGTATTAAATTATTTAATCTATAACTTAATTAATGAAAATTAAAGTTAACTTAAAACTTGCTCGAAGTAACTCCCGTCGGTTGAAATGCAGAAATGTACACGCAAAATAAATCCTTCTAATATACATTTTAAAAGCAACCTTAAAAACGCCAGAATAAACAAAAATTTCGCAGACCTGTTTCGGTAGCGTTTAGCGTGTCGTCCTCAGTGCAAAGAATAACGGAAACTTGCTCATTTATATAGAGGAGAAGCGGATTCAACTGAGAAGTTCATTACCCAATGGGGAAACAGGAAAACCTGGCTACCAGCCAATGGGTGACTAGTGTAGGAAATGCCACCAGAAATGAGTAAAAAAAAAAAAAAATGGTAGTGATTAAGCAAAAGAGGATTTTATGAAATGCAAAAGAGGATTTTATGAAATATTTCATAAAATCCTCGTTTGCTTAATCCCTACCATTTTTAGGTGCGTTCGTAATTATATAAATACGTAGCACCTATAGTCGTCGTTCAGTCCGTCCGTCCGTCTGTCCGTCCGTCTGTCCGTCCGTCCGTCTGTCCGCATGTAACAGAGCAAAAACTACCCAACCGAATGGTCTGAAATTTCAAATATATGATTGTTGCAAAATTTTGTTGAGCCATTTCAAATTTTATGAAAATCGGATGTATAGTTTAATTACAGGGACAGTCAAAAGTTTTTCTTTACATTACGGCCAATGAGAAAAATTATTGAAAGTGCATTTTAATGATATTAGAGCCTTCCGAATGATCTGAAATTTTAAAGATATAACTGTTGCAAAATTTTGTCGAGCCATTTCAAATTTTAGGAAAATCGGATGTATAGTTTAATTACAGGGACAGTCAAAAGTTTTTCTTTACATTACGGCCAATGGGAAAAATTATTGCAAGTGCATTTTAATGATATTACAGCCTTCCGAATGATCTGAAATTTTAAAGATATAACTGTTGCAAAATTTTGTCGAGCCATTTCAAATTTTAGGAAAATCGAATGTATAGTTTAATTACAGGGACAGTCAAAAGTTTTTCTTTACATTACGGCCAATGGGAAAAATTATTGCAAGTGTATTTTAATGATATTAGAGCCTTCCGAATGATCTGAAATTTTAAAGATATAACTGTTGCAAAATTTTGTCGAGCCATTTCAAATTTTAGGAAAATCGGATGCATAGTTTAATTACAGGGACAGTCAAAAGTTTTTCTTTACATTACGGCCAATGGGAAAAATTATTGCAAGTGGATTTTAATGATATTACAGCCTTCCGAATGGTCTGAAATTTTAAAGATATAATTGTTGCAAAGTTTTGTTGAGCTATTTCAAATTTTAGGAAAATCGGATGTATAGTTTAATTACAGGGACAGTCGAAAGTGTTCCTTTACATTACGGGGAATGGGAAAAATTATTGCAAGTGCATTTTAATGATATTACAGCCTTCCGAATGGTCTGAAATTTTAAAGATATAATTTTTGCAAAGTTTTGTTGAGCTATTTCAAATTTTAGGAAAATCGGATGTATAGTTTAATTACAGGGACAGTCAAAAGTGTTCCGTTACATTACGGGGAATGGGAAAAAATTATTGGAAGTGCATTTTAATGATGTATCAGACTATGCGCTTTATGAAGTGCAAAAACGTATACATTCAGTACAATATGGGGTGCAAAAAAATATTATAAAACTAGTTATAGTACGAACGCACCTCATTTGCCACGTTTGACGAGCAATTTCCAACTTGTTTTAATTATTATTATTTCTGGTGGCCTTTCCTACACTAGTCCCCCATTGGCTGGTACCTAGGTTTTCCTGTTTCCCCATTGGGTAATGAACTTCTCAGTTGGATCCGCTTCTCCTCTATATAAATGAGCAAGTTTCCGTTATTCTTTGCACTGAGGACAGTACGCTAAACGCTACCGAGACTAGTCTGCGAAATTTTTGTTTATTCTGGCGTTTTTAACGTTGCTTTTAAAATGTATATCATTCTGCGCCATGTAGCATCTTAATAATTATATAAATCCTTCTAATACTTTAAGCACTTAGTGTACGATCCCTCGAAGTATGGTCCAACTCATCTGCGTTCAGATGCTTAAAAATAAGAAAGATGCTAAATCATGCAATTCAAAGTTTCGTAACTCGGTCAATTTTAGAATTAGATGAATGAGATTTTTTTTGTCTTATTTCTTAGGATATTGTAAAGTCCTGGTTTTATTCAATAGCACCCTGTCAATAAAGGCAGATGTGGCTCCTAAATATCCCTCTTTTGGTGCAAGACCGATACATTTTGTGTATCATAAAATCTCTAACGACCCAATTAAACTTGCAATATATTCCACTTCAACTCTCTCCAACTGTCAGACTGGAAATCATAATTAAGCCAAGATCTTAGCTTTAGACATTTTAGGTATAATAATTCTTACAATACTTGAAACACTCTTCAAGCATTTTCAAGTGCCGCCGGATGTAACATTGTTCAGTGGGATGGTTCGCTTAAATGCAAAAAAAACTCCAACCATATTACAGGAACTAATTCTTTATTTAAAAAATCTTTTAAAGGGTGGTTCAAGTGGAGCCAAAATGGGAGAGAGAGAGCCCATAATACATGGAACGCCGAAGCGCCTTTTCTTTTTAGACAGCTTTACATCTCGAAAGCTGAAACAGAAGTGAAGTTTTTTGCACGAAATCAAGAAATCTTGGCGTTGGTTAATACATATTCAACGTTCACGTATTAGTAGCGATAAAAATTTCTTATCACTGCGGCGGGGAAAAAATCCAATGCAAGAAAATGAAATGAGACTAGCAGCTGTGCTATTTAATTCTTATTTATTTCTTTGCACAAGCAGCGGTAACGGGTAGATACAGATTAAAATAAGAAAGGGGAAAAAGGAAATGAATATTTGAGCGCTTTGAATTAAAGATGATTTTAGAAAGAAGAAAGAAATCACTTTAATAAACTCTGGATGATTTTGAGAAATGAATTTAATCACATATTTCATTATAGGAAAGAAGGGGGGGGGGGAGGATAATATGATCTAAAAGTAAGAAAGTTATGTTTTAAATTAATTTTGAATAAAAATGTTAGCTATGGGACAGAAACGCTGTCACACCGGATATCAAAGAAATCTGACTTGCATATACCTAAATGCCTGAGGCCGTTTCGGGGACTCTCGGCTGAAAACTTCGAAAGTGAAGACTTTCTTTTTCTACGCTCCCGGCGTAGGTCTGCCCAGGTTTAAGCTGCGAACTGACCATCCTTCTAATTGTTAACAGTGTCGGCTTCGTTTTTTGTGGCGATGCGGTGTCTTTGATTTTTAACGACTTAAGCAGGAAAGGGACTGGTGTCCGGCAAAAGAGGAACCTTTCCTTCAAATAGAGTCGAGCTCCTTATCTCCTGACCCATTGTTGATTCCCTTCATTCTTTTGTTAATAAACCGCAGATGGGTTCAGAATAAAAGCTTTTCCAAGAATACTGGACAAGTAGGGAAAATATCCCATATAGCACATTTGCCTCCCCAGGACATCCCCAGGAAGATTTACAATAAAACACCATCATCCCACGGGCATCCCTGAGGATGCAGAAATTTGTCACCAGGAGGTCCTCAGGAACAGAAAATGTCCGCCCTGCAGCATCCTGGAGAGCTCCCCAGGACCTCCTTTAGGATGTTCCCTGGGAGGTTCTGGGGAAGATGTTAGGAAGTGATAGTGGAGGACTTTGGGAAACGTCAAGGTCACTTAATATGCCACAAAAAAATTTGAAGCTATAGATTAAAGTAATTAATGTAAAACAATTTAATTATTTTTTAACTAATTATCAGACAGTTTCACATGTAACAGACATTACAATTATCAAGCACGCGCACGGAATTATATGAAAGACTGTTGGGAACAAATTTCTTACCTTCAATTTACCTTCCGGGTTTGATCCAGGGTACTTACGAACACGAGACGCGCGCTCTATCCATTATGCTACAGGGCCGTTGAATAAGAAAACTTCTAAGGTATTCATGTATTTTCCCCCTCTTTTGAAACTAAAAATTAGAAAATATCCATATTTTATGTGCTACATATAAGCCGGAATTATCTAACTTTTATTGCAAATTTAAATGCGTAGCCTTTTGTATATATTCAATATAAATTTAAATTCATAAGTAAAAAAAAGACTTATCAATAATTATTTAAAATAACATAAAGATCTTTGAATTTTCAAATTCCTACATGAAATTATATTTTTAAATGACAATAATATTGTCTTAGCTTTTCATATTTAAAATCCACTGAAATCATTCTATACTTAGAAAATTCATTCTGTACTATTTTTCAAACAATTAATGATGCTAAACGTTTCTGAGTATCTTGCGACACAATTTAATTTTAGTTAATGAAAATAATATTTCCAGAGATTTAAAATGCAAAATTTGGATACTTTGTTTTAAAATATGAATTCTTTTTATGATTACTAAACTTTAAAATTCCAATTCAAAGAATCCATTCAAAGCAAATACTTTTTTATTTCTCCCTCTTTTTTTTTTTTTTTTTTTTTTTTTTTTTTTTTACAGGAAAAGTTTGCTTTACGCTTGGTAAAAAGCGCACTTATTAAGTAAATTTATGAAAAAAAAACATTACTTTTTTCTCTTTCTTTTTTAAGATGGGGTGGGGGTGGGGGGGTTAAACATTATTTAAACCATGTTTTTGGAATTTCTACACTGATTTCTGAACGCATAATCACAAATCAATTAATAAGAAATTATTAACTGTTAAGGGCGTATTTTAAAAATTATATTTTATAATTCATTTTTCTATTTATAATCTTTTTTCTACTTTTTATTCTTTAAAATATTTCATTGCGATTTGGCATATTTTTGTGAGCATTTATTGACGCATCATTAATTTCATTGTTTTTCGAACTCCCATACAGTTTTGCAGATGTTTGGCGATTTACCACCTGTCGCGGGCGAATTGAAAAATGCTTTAAAATCAATTTATTATTTTATAATAACGTTATAAAAAATTTAAAATACTATATTGTCATCGAAAACACATTTTTCTGTGCAAACTTGTAAAATTGTATCATATCAGGATCTGGGATGAAAATAGATTGCAATATTCCATCATTACAATGAACAAACAGGTTACATAAAAATAGTTACACAAATAGTTACAAAAAATGTTACATAAAAATAGAAACTATTAATGAAGTTTATGCCTGTTACAAAACTATTTTATTTTCTTACTGTAATAAAGAAAACTAATTTGCAGTTAAATCTCTATTTAACGACCTTTAAAATCGTGTGAAAGCTTTCTGTTCATGAGACATTCATTATGAACCATTTTTCATTTAATTAACGATGTAAAGTATTTTTAGTGATTTTTTGAAATGTAATTTAATTTTAGTTAATAAAACTTACATTTCAGGCTTAAAATGCCCAAAAGTACGAATGCTTTGATTTAAAATATCAGATCTTTATTTTATAAGCAAATTAGTTTGTATAAATCCCAAATTAAATAAATATTTTTTTTTCTTTTTTTAGAAACCTTTGAATTAAAAAATCCTCTTTAAAAAATTCTCACAAATATGGACAAACGCCTTCGCTTAGTTATTTCTGAAATGGGTTTTGTTCAAATTCTTGCAATAACACTCTTTTTTTCTCCTTTCAAAAACTTTCTTTCGCAGGTATTATGTACTTGCAGCAAGCATGCACGCACATTCTCAGCTGACAAAAGCGATTGGGGGCGGATCCGCTCTATTCAGAGTCAACTGGGAATCCAGTTATAATATTCTCCCTGACCCTTAGCTATGGATTATCTCAGAGAACAAATTCTTGAAGAGATATGAGAAGTCTGTTGGGCATATGCATGCTAAAAGAATGGAGTTAGTTCCATGGCTAAAAGAGAAAAGAAGTTCCGTCAAAATTAATGCTTCATAGATATCCGAAACTAAAAATTTGCTAAATAGGAAATATGTTTCTTAAATAGAAGTTTTAACTCTCTCTCTATATATATAACGCAAAATGACTCTCAGTTTAAAATTCTGCAGAAATATTTGTTATTTAGGAAGAACAGATGAATATTTATCTATATTTTCTGAATCTAATAATGTTATTTATATTTCTGAAGTTCTTTAAATGGAGACTTCACTTCTATTATTGAGGGGGAAAATAACATTATGTATGGCAATTTAAAAAAGATAATAGAAAAATGATTAATTAATATGTCAAACTTATATTTAAAAAATAAATTAAAGATAAAATAAAACAAAATATCGTTAAACCTCTAGAACTGACACTTCTATTTATTTAACATTTTCTCATTCCCAACACCTGTATAAAGTATACCAGATGAGCTTAGCTTAGCAGTACTTCCCAGGCCTGGGATAATAATCTGAATTAAACCTTAATTTTGCATGAATTTATATCTTTTAACCGATTTTGTAAGAATGTATTTTTTATAACAGAAAATCTTTGCAAAAAAACCTCGTATGGGGAGGGGGGTTGCGGCTCAATATTTATATATTTTTAAATGAAATGTGCCATTTTAACGTGAATTGTATTCACTTTAAGTTGGTGTTATATGCTGAAATAAAAATGCCCTTTTCTCATCGCGACAGTTTTGTCTGTTTTTTGTTTAAATGCAGCGTTTGATAAGTATGTTAGCTAATTTTCAAAATATGAAAAATCTTAGCCTCAGGTGCAGCAGAACTCGATTTAGACTATTTTCACAAAAAAATTTTAGACGGCTGCTTACAAACACACGGTAAGGATATATTATTTTCTTTGTATAAATATCTTTACCTCTAAATACCGGAAAAAATATATGGTCTAGAACTGTCTTTCATTTAGAGGTTTTAGTGTATTGATTTAGAAACTTATTATTTGGTTAATTTAAACAAATTAAATTAATTCCTTAATTAATAAAAAAATAATAATAATAGAAAAAGAAAAATGTGTTATGCTATTTATTGAAAATTAATAAAATAATGATAAATGGACAAAATGTGCTTTAAAAGACATATAGTAATTATTATTTAAAATATGAATTAACTGAAATATTGAATTAAACATTTCAATTTAACTAAAATGATTAAAAGCTATTGCAATAATTAAAAATAATTACAATTTATTGACAATTGTCTAATTTGTTAAAAAATAATAAATCGAATAATTAATAATATGAAACAAACTCATTAAAAATCGATCCCGATCAAATTGAATTCACTTTATTTTAATAAAAAGCAATTGAGTATTGTACTCCAGAATCACTCATGAGATGGCGCCAGCACTGAGACTTCCTAAATACTTCCCCAGGTACTTCCCCAAGAACGACTGCCTAGGTACCTCCCCAGGCGTGGCTTCCCAGGTACCTCCCCAGGAATAGCTTCCCAGGTATCTCCCCAGGACTGACGTCCTTGGACGTTACTCCATAGGACGTCACTGGGAGCTCACTCCTGAGGAGATCTTAAACGTCTATTCCTCAGGACGTCCCTAGTATGTCATTTTAGTATCAGGAGGAATTCGGGATGACTTGGAGCTCCTGGGGAAGTTTTCGGGAGATTTCGTGCTATATGGGATGCGTGCGTACGCAGCCTTAGGGCAGGTTGCGGAGCTAGTATCTCCGGACAGAGTACAGAGTACTCTAAGCTGTAACCCACGCTGTAACCCACGCTGGTACTGACAATACTGCGGACAGGGCTTACTTCAGCCCTAATTTGTGAAACCCAATATCTTCATCTTAACTTCTGAATATTTTTTGTAGCTGTGCCGTACTGCTTTAATAAAGTGCTTTTTGTCGCTAAACCATCCTGCATTCCTGACTCACGACGGTACAATATTTTTAGGCAAAAAATTTAAAAACGTAAAAATATATAAATTTCGTAACTTTTTAAGAAATGTTTTTATTGATCAAAATATGACTTTCAAAATTATGTTTTACATTATTTAAAACATTTTTGTATATGGTGCTGTAAGACTATGACTAACAGTTTAGAAATTAGCCTTTTGACACCATTGAGAGTGGACAGCCTGTATAACTATCATATAACAAGAAAAAATACTTTTTAAGGCAAAATGAAAACAATTTGAATTGACAGATACTTAAGTCCCATTATTCCCGAAGGGGTTGATAAAATGAAAATTATTATTCAAAAATATAGGTAGTAAAAACCTAGTATGTACATATATAAGTAATATTTGAGCTTAGCATGCAGACTTACTGGCAGGACTGCGGAGTCAGGGGAAAAAATGGAAGACTCCAATCCGGGAAATTTAACAGATCCGACTCCGACTCCGACTCCGACACTTTCGCTTTAAAATGGGCCTGACTCCAACTCCGACAACGCAGCCCTGCTTGTAAAATGGACGACTCCGACTCCGGGAATTTTAACAGATCCTACTCTTTTGCTCAAAAATGGACCTGACTCCAACTCCAACAACACAGCCCTGCTTGTAAAATGGACGACTCCGACTCCGGGAATTTGAACAGATCCGACTCTTTCGCTCAAAAATGGACCTGACTCCAACTCCAACAACAGAGCCCTGCTTGTAAAATGGACGACTCCGACTCCGAGAATTTTAACAGATCCGACTCTTTCACTCAAAAAAGGGCCTGACTCCAACTCCGACTCCGCAGCCCTGCTTACTGGCACTTGCAGTATATGGTGTCCTCTTCATGGCCCACTACCTTCAGGACACCATGAACAACGATTCTCACCATTTTCTCGGTAGGAACTGAATCGATAGATTTGAGCTATACACAGAGTGGTTTTTAAGCTCTTATAAACTCTGGTACATACAAATATTCCGCAGTATTTTCTTCTCTTAGCCCTTAACTACCAATATTCCCGAATATAAATGATCGCCTTATTTAATCACGGAAAATTCTATAATTTAATGAAATGAAAATCATTATTCTGAAATATAGGTAGTAAAGTAGGAGTAGTAACTTTAATTATTTGCATCCGTTTGCCTGCGGTATATTTTGACGAGCTGTTTAAAATAATAGTTACAAATTGGTTATGAGACTTAATATTGTATTGGCTGAGATGTAGTGAAGAGAGCTCGAGTGGAAAAGCAATAGCAATTAAAGCCAAAGGCTATGGGTTCGAGTCTCGGCCTGGAGACATTTTCACTCAGCTGAAATAATTATTACTCGTATAATTTATTTAGCAGTCAGTTGATTGTTTTAAAATAATTATAGGTAGTAATAAGCTAAAAAGAACTTCTTAAAACGCAATAAAAATTTTTAATAATTGCGCAAGGCCTTTCAAAAGAACTAGTCTTTCTTCATCAGGCGCAGAAAACACGTCCTACTACTTTGAAAACAGCAGAAAGACTGACAGAGAACAGGTAAGGGAAAGGCACAAGTTCAAGAAACAACCAATAAAGAAGCATGAGTCGTTCTAAGCATGAGCATTTGCTGTTTCCTACTCATGCTTCCCTATTGATTGGTTCTTCAACTTGTCCCTTTCCCTTATCTGTTCTATGTTAGTCTTGCTGTTGTTTTCAAAGTAGTAGGACGTGTTTTCTGCACCTTATGAAAAAAGACTTGTTCTTTCGAAAGGCCTTGCGCAATTATTTAAAAAAAAATATGGTGTTTTAAGAAGTTCTTTTAATAGGTAGATATGTTCTTACAAAAATGAAGACCGGATATGCTGACATGTAAGTAGTATTTACACTAATCCAGCATACAAATACTTACTGGCACATCCAGTAAACGATGTCCTCTTCATGGTGCAAACCACCGTCAAGACCCCGTCAGGCACGAGTTCGCATCGCCTCTTCGAAAGTTCCGACCTCATTAGGAACCGACGAAATAGATGGGAGTTTTTCCATCCCTCAAAAGTTTTTGTACATTGTATTTCATAATTCATTTTGCCATTCACAGTTTTTAGCGAAAGAGAAAATTCTTGTCTGATGGAAGGACTAGAGATATCTTTCCAGAGACGCACATCAACATATCCCGATGTGTCAAATTTACTCCAACCATTCGGGTACATCCGCAGGTGCCATTTTTGACCGCCGAAGAAAAAGTCAGGACTGCAATAGCATTTGCCATCCTCCTTTGAAAGAGTAAAAAAACGGTCGATTTTCCATTCGACATCAACATAAACACCATTGGCGGATCTGGAAATTTCTCCTATCGGCATGCTGAGGATCGAGGAATAAGAAGATCTTGCTTAAAAAGTTCGTGGTACAAAAGATCACCTGAAAGAAAAAAAAAACCCAGCGTGAATAGTAGAATCACTTGTTTTAACTGTTTGTTCAGATATTACAATGCTTTGAAACTCACTAAAGGATAGTACAGATGCATAAAAGTTTTTAAAAATACCTTCAGGTTGCCGATAAGAGTTTAGGAATTCTCCTTCAAAAATTGCTATATATCAAGAATCAACGGAGGTATGCAGTGCATTGTCCGAGTATATTCAAGATATGCTCGCTGGATTTAACCAAGGGGAGCTCGTTGGCCACTACATATGCTGTATTGTTTTCTTTACAAACAAATTTTCCCAAGTTGAGCTGTATTTTGGATTAGAATCCGTTAAAAGAAAGGAATTGGCAACGGATGCAGCGTAAGGAATGACATGAGATCTGAATATCTCGTCTGCATACCTTTGAGCTGTCAAACTGTCTTTTCAGGTTATTTATAAATCAATGCATATTTTTTTCTCAGACAATCATGCTAGCTAAAATACATCAATATGAACCTGATTACGGAACTTTCCCCGAATAAGTTACTACATAAAAAATCTGCTAATGCCAATTGATAAAATGACCGTTTCATAAAATTTCTAGATTAGTGAAGTTGAAAAAAAATGACATCAAAATAAGCTGCATTTCTCTGTGTTAGAAGCCTTGGCAATATAGAAAAAAAGATGAGAGAAGGACCACTTTCACAAGTACTTTCGGGCAACATATTTACTGTTTCATACACATACTTAATCAATATTTACACAATTTATTCAACGGTAGTTGAGTAGCTATCCGTTGGGTTGCACTTAAATTTCATTAGGTTTTTGAATTGTCTGGGAGAAAAATCTAGTATTATTAAACATTTAAAGTTTCTAGCCCTCACATTTCCAAATAAATGGTAATTTAAAACGCTTTCCGTTCATTTCAGCTTTTTAAATTTTGAATTTTTTAGAAACCATTCTTAGAGATCATATATATCTTAAAAGTTACTTGATCCAAAATTATCAGTTTTTAGCACCAGCAGTAACACAGAACTTGTAAATATTCGAATGTTTTTAGTTCCCGCACCCTTTTATATTTTGTATGTTTTAGAAATTGTTCTATTGCGAGTATTTGCTTCTTAAAAGTAACTATCTTGTGAATTTTTATATATATATATCCTTAACAATTCCTTAGATCCTTAGAATATTTTCCGCTTTATTTAGTCTCTAAATTAAGAATTTCTAAGAATTCGTTCTATAACGGGCATTTACATCTTATAAGCAACTAACATGCCAAATTTCTAGCTTGAAGCTCCAGTATAAAAAAAATTAAAATTTAGATCGAGTTTTTTTTTTTTTTTTTTTTTTTTTTTTTTATTATTATTATTATCGTGTACCATTTCAACTTTTCTCGCTTCTTATTTTCATTTACGTCTTAAAAGTAACAACCATGTGAAATTCCAAAATTCTCTATCCCTAACAAACTATACCAATAAAACAAAAATTTGTTCTGTCTGTGTGTTTCTATTCGTGATGGCTAACAGAACCTACAGCACGTACGAGGCTGAAAATTTTATGAGGGTAGTCGAAGGTCTGTCCTGCGGAACCTGAGACTCAGAATTTTAAGTTTCGATGAATGGGCGATGCAAGGAGCTACTCTTGTATATAACATATTTATGCACATTCATACATCTGTATAAATTTTATTCTTACAGTAATTATTGAATTGGAATATAAAATTACCCTTGACATATATTTACCAATATAATTATTCACTCAACTCTTAACACTTTAAGCGTTCTAACTGTGTTTTTTCGTTACGTAATCTTTGAATTCAAGGGCTGGTTTAACGCAAAATTCATATAAATATATTTTTAAGTGCATAAAATAAGTAAATATGTAAAGCAATCACAAACAAATTTTCATACAAATACTTTATATAGCTATTATTCTATGAATCATTAAACATACATGAAAAATTCTGCAGTACGCTTAAAGGGTTAAATTCATTCTTAATATTTTCATTGTATTGAGTTCTGATAAGAATTACTTATACTGAGTTGTTTAATTTTATAATCTAGAAAATTACCGAAAAACAACTTTAAATACAAACAATAAATAAATCTGTAAATAAATCAATTCCAAATAATAACAAAACCGGCATTAAAACATGAAGACCTAAATAACTAGAAAATAGATAAATGTTGCCACCAAGAAAACGAATTCCTTTGAAGTGTTATTACTTGATTTTAAGAGCAAGTGTAAATGGATAAAATCTATAATTTCATACGATGCTTCGCTATACACTGTTGCTGGGATTTGCCGCTGAGAATTCGCAAATTATTAAACAGAAAAAAAAATTATGATTTGTAGAATGGCACATTTTTTTCCTTTGAAGTTATTTTAAAAGTAGCGTCGGTTCTCACTATACACGCTATATTTTTCGGTTGGCGCTACTGGATCACTACACTGCTCAAAATGTAGCGCACTACACTACAAACAACCATAAAAAATTGGCGACTACAGTAGTTTTGTCACTTTTAGTGCGATACGTGGACGGGGCTTGTGAGTGCTTAAGCCATTTGGTAGGCCTCTCCACCTAGCTGATTTTTTGTAGTGTGTTACTTCTGACGCACAGTGGAGTATTTGACCCGAAATCCTGGTCAAAAATATTTTTCATTGAAAATATAGTCCGATTGGCTTAAAATTCTTAGATGTTATTGGGTATCACTATGGCATGTTTGGTATTGTAAATGAAGTCTATAGCCTTTACGGTTCATTTACACAGACACCCAAAAAAATTCCCTTACATTATGGTCTATGGGGAAAAACGTTTGCTCTGTATTTTAATGATATCACACTTTTAAACGTGCTGAAATTTATATATATCACTAAGGTGTACTAAGGCACTTACTGTAGAATATGGTGTGCATAGAATATATTGTTCATTTACAGGGACACACAAAAGAATATCGCTGAAGAATAAATTTAACTATTGAAGTCTATGACCAATAACTGCTGGAAGTGCGTTTGTAGTTGTGATAAGCGTTTTAAAATAGAACAATTTTTTTTTTTAAATATTACTTGGGGTGTGGGTACATTCTATAGATCATATACAGGAATGCACAAAAGTTCTCAAGTACATTTCCGTTTATTCACGGAAATGGCTGAATGGGCATCTTTAACTGTGCTGTGAGTTTCACTGAACTAACTACTTAGCATACTATGAAGTATACATACAAATTCATAGCTTAGTTTAATATTTTATATCTTAAAAGCTGACGAAGTGTAAGTAAGATTTTAATATTTCACATAATAATAAATATACATTTTATAAATGTTTTAACAATTAAGAAAAAAAAAGAGTCATCATTTAAGAGGAGCACAAAGAAAAAAGGAAGTTAAAATATTAATTTACTAAGTAGATATTTTAAAAAATACGAATAAATCATATGTCCATTGACTTAACATTACCGAAGGGAGTTTGGAAGTTGAGCGACTTGTAACCTTAACTATTTACTGTTTTTAAGAGGAAGGTAATTGTTGATAGGCTTGTCTTATTCACTATTAATGTTTAATTAAATGTATTTAATTTCACTATATATAAAACCTATTATTTGAATTTAATAATGCTTATTACATTTAAATTCATTTAATAATAATTATTGCATTTAATTTGTGTTTAATAGCGTTATATTTTATAGTAGGTTCAGTAAAGTGGAGTCTATATAGTATAGATTGCTAGTTTTTCAATGTATTTAATATATTACCAGTTTCAAAATGATTCTTCAGAACTCTTCTTCATCTTCTTCATCACTCTCTTTTTGGCTTTTATCTAGACTACTATCCTACCTTGCTGAAAGAAGAAGTTGAGGGGTCTCGCTACTGTGTGGCTTGCTCTTTTTAGTTGATAAACGGAGTTACTAGAGAATATGAAGTTACTTATTTTCACGTACATTATAAAAGGAAAATTTTAATTAAATTTTCTTGGTGCCGTTTGTCAGTTTTGGAATTAAAATTAGGTGTCCCTTTTTAAGGACACCACCTTCGAAAGGGTTAATTCCCTCCTATTTATCCTTATGTTACACACATTAGCCCCAAGAACTAATTAGGGAACTCTTTTTCAATAAATAAGTATATACAATTTGAAGGCGATTGGATATTTCTATCAAAAGATATCGAGTTCCGTGCGTATGTACGTACCTACATACGTACATATATACGTACGTACATACATACAGACAGAATATGTAGGTGCAAAAGCTCTCCGGTAATATCCTGTGAGCTAAAAACCTGCAATACGACAGTAAATATATAGTTCTTATCTCTTCAATTCGGTGGCTGCAAAACAGAGCATTTAAATAGTCATCTCGAAAAAAAAATTTATAAAAAAATGGCAACAATATGAGGAAGATTTTTTTTGCAGAAATAGACACTCAAGACTATAACCAATACAATTATAATTCAAACATGGCTGGGCAAAGCGCGGCACATATTTAAAAAGCTTTTGATATGTGTAAATTAGAGCCAAAAAACGCTTTAAAAATAACCCTTTTACACATTTAATGTTTTTTTATTGCATTAAAAACTAAACTATTTAAATTAACACATAGTTTAACACTAAGCTCTGACCTTTGTTAAACACGTAAGCCCTGTTTAGTTTCAATTCAACAATTCATTGAGCCACAAAAAAAATTATATTTAAACATAACAACAATGCCAAAAAACAACAAAAAAACACGTCTTCTTAGAAAGAAACTTCTTCTTCAGCTGAAGCCAGGAGCCACCGTATATAACTCAGGTTCCTAAAATAGACATAGATCGATGCACCAATTAGTTAGCTATTAAAAAATAAGATTTTTACAATTGTTGACGAAATTTTAATTTTTGCATTTATGGCCAGGTTTTTGGGTCAAATACTACACAGTGCGACGCTTCAATATTTATACGGGGATAGCCTACATCTCAAAAAAACTTTCTTCAATTCACGGAAATTATACTGGCAGCAGTGCTGCCGACATTTTTCCGTGAATTGACGAATATTCGTTTTATTTCTTCCATTACAGGAGGTAAAATATCCGTCAAATGAAGAAAGTTGAAAAAAAGCGGCTGGATTCAAACCAGCCATTTGAGTGTTATGAGACGAGCACTCTAACATCGAGCTATAGTTGTACAGCCGTGGAACGCTTTGAAGTAAATATGTGTCTTTTCAGATGGGTATTGCTTGATCAATTTCTTTAAAAAAGCTTTTAATTTTGAAGTTCATTTCGGGAAGACTTCGTCTTTAATGAGACTATGGCTGGTGTTTTTATGCTTTAGTATTAATATGGCATAAAAATATGAATTTTAAATATTTTTCGTAGATTGATGGATGTAAAATACGAATATCATATTTTATTCGATAAGATTTTTTTTAATAATAATTTGTTTTCATTTAATTTTTTTAATTAAAATATCCTTTAAATGTGTTCATTTAAAGAATATTTTAAAAGCGAATATTTATTTAAAAACAACTTTATAAATTGAGCTATATTTAACTTTATTCAACTTTAAAAATAAATTGTGAGTACTTTTGAATGAATGAGAAAAATAATTGTTATTTATTTTGAAATTTGAAAACTTTTTTCTCTTTTTTAATTAAATTAGAAATCTTAATTTATAGAATTTTTGGTTTTCTATTTTAAGAATAAATTCGGATTTATTATTAACATACCCAATACGCATGCGTGCGAGGAATGAACGGAATTTCTCTTTCTTTTTTAGACGTTCGGGGAGAATTCACGGATAAAAAAATGTTTTCTAGGAGTACGGAAATTATTTGTTAAAAAATGAGGAATAATTTAGTGTATATTGAGGAGTTTTTTGGCAGTGAAAATGATTCATCGGGTTCCAAAACCCTGTGTATTGAAAGGTATATGACCTACAAAAACTACTAAGACAGGTAATACATGACAAGATACATACACTCACCAAAAACTGTTTAAAAGCCTGTCTCGCAGTTTGCGTGCAGGAACGCATCACTGTTGCTGTGACTGACATTGACAGAAACATGCTATTGAATGTATGGACGCAACTGGATTTCCGTTGAGTTTTGTGCCGGGTGTGACTAAAAACGCAGCCATTGAACATTTGTAATATGTACCAGAAACCTGGCGAATGTATGTATCTTTTCATGTATCACCCGTCTTTGTACGTCGTATACTTGTAAAAGAACAGTCTTTTGAAACCCGATGAATCATTTAGGTTAACCATGTATATATGAACTACACTACACATTGAATCTATCCGCTGCAGTCATTGTTTTGTCAGGAAAAAAAAAATTAAAACTTAATAATAACGTTTTTAAATTTCATCTGTTTTTCAGACAAAGAAAACAAGGACATAAAAATCCATGTAGTTATAAATAAAAATAAATACAATTTTATGTAACAATAAACAGCACTCATAAAATGGTAAACGATAAGAAAACAATAAAATTGTCCCTTCTTTGCCTTTTTTTATGGAAAGACAATTAAAAAAAATCGAAAATTCTTGCATCAGGTATAGATTATGAAACAAATACACACACACACACACACACAAAATAAAAATAAATAAATAAATAAATAAAAATCCTACAAATAAATCATTATCACAACCCATAAAAATTTATTTCCCTATTTTGTTCAGTGATATCTTTAAACTAAAACATAAGGAGGAATACGAAAAAAAAAATAATTTCCTTGATACGTGGAATTCTAAGTTCATATAATTACCCTTATCAGGATTATCCCGAAATCTAACGCAAGACACCAGTATTCAAAGAAAAATACAATTTTACAAAATAGTTATACATCACAAAATACAAATAGGTTTCGGAAACTCTCCAATGTGAAAAAAGTACTTACCCGTCATGCAAAAACTTTTAAATAACTGAAAAGCTAAGTGGAAGAACACGTTAAGTAACAAAAATTACATTTCAAGAAATTTGAGGTGAAAGCTTTTGCTATAAATTGTAATGATTTATTTTCTGGTTGATACCATGTGTTTAAAATATTAACAGGTTTGGTACTAAACTCTCTCAGAAAAACTTGTTCATATTTAATTTTCAAATATTAAAATTTATTAATATTATTGACATTATTAAATATTAAAATATTAAATATTAATGAAAAATCTCTTAGATCTTCAAGACTAAATAGAATCTTAGTATTTTAGCTTCGCCATGTGATAGGATACCTCATAACGCTTTCATAAAAAAATAAATAAATAAATAAAATAAATAAATAAGTAAATAAATTAGAAAATGTAGCATAACATGTTCATCCACTCAGCTCTTCAACTGATAGGGGTAGAGTGCCTTTCAACTTAAAAAAAAAAAGAAAAGAAAGATAATCATTTATTTTATCATGAATTCGACTCGAAAAATTCCGCTTATGCATTGCAACATCAGATAGCTGCACACAAAATAGAGGAAGATACAGAGCTACATTCCAGACGCGTTTATGAAGGGCGAACTGATTAAATGATAATAACTAGATTGAGTATTTGGGGTAGAGGTCTGCACAGCCCGGAATTCCCAGGCCCGGCCCGTTTATATTTTCACAGCTCTCGGCCCGACTCGTACAAAAATCAGGGAAAACAGGCTCGGCCCGGTCCGACTCAATTTCTACAAAAAAAATTACGTTTTTTCTCGACTCAAAATTCTTTTAATGAACACTACATACATATTTATGGGTACATTTAACAGTATATTTTAGATTACTATGTGCTCGCAAAACAGAAAACACACAATAGTAACACTAATGATTACTTACAGTCTTAGATGTTTCAAAATTCAAATAAGGATTCATTAAATAATTAATGTAGTTTAGAATATAGGTAGTATAGGTCGTAGAATATAGGTAGTATAGGTAGTAGAATATAGGTAGTATAGGTAGTAGAATATAGGTAGTTTAGAATATAGGTAAATAGTAAAAAACGTGATAACTTTTGAAGCTGTATAATAAAAAGTCTACTTTTTGAAAATATTTCTGTTTCATTTTTTAAGGCTTTTCTCAAATCCAAAGGAGCTACATTCTAACACACTTCTGAATTCATTTCTTTTCGGAAATGTGTAATATTGGCAGGTATTCTTATTCGGAACTATGTAAATGGCTGAGAATTTGTGAAAAGGCTGCCAAAGTTAGCGTTTTGAATCGAATTTAAGGAAGCAATAGCACGGGAAAGGAGAAAAACATACAGTCATGTGACAAGAATCTCTTATATCTCTGTAAGTAATTTATCAAAAATGGAAAACGCTATTCGATTCCAAATCCCTTCAATAGTCAGGCCTTTCAGTTCTATGCCTTTACAGCTAAAAATGAGTCGGAAAGTTTCGCATTGTTGAGCAATGAATTTGAGAACCACCTTAGGGTATATTTCCAAAGATACTGTTAAAGATACTGTTCATGATTACTATTAATACTTTTACAAAACATATTGCTGTCCTACACATCCTGACACATCCTGATTAAGACCAGTTCCGTACCGGCACGACTATGTAGAATGTATTTCTGTATTGATGTTGTCAAACTCGTATCGGCTCCGTGACGCACTTTTATACTTCTTCTCGCGAAATTCATATTCATTGAAAATAGCCCATGTTTTATCGGCTTCGGCCAAATTTTTATATCGGGCCGGCAGGCCCGCTTAATTTTTTTATCGGCCCGGTCCGGCCCGGCAGGCCCGTTCAATTTTTTTTTTTGCCGGCTCGGTCCGTTTGAAAGTTCCCCTTTACTTCGACGGGCCGGGTACGGGCCTCTGGCCAAGCCTGGGCCCGTGCAGACCTCTAATTTGGGGCTTTGATTTCATGTTACCTGTTTTTTTTTCTTTAAATCAGAGGTGTAACTCTGAGAGGGGGACTCGAAAGAGCCTGAGGCTTAGGAGGTCTTCCTATCAAGGCAAAATGTAAAAAGAAAAAATAAACAAATTTCTTAACTGAAGGATTAACATGATTCGAAACAGCAACAAGCAGTGCTAAATTTTTTCTTCCTGTCATTTAACATATTTCTGAAAATAAATTAGTATAAAAAATCTAAACAATGTCAGTGCTTCTATGTTTTATCCAATAACATACGAATCTATTTATGAATCCCCTTTCCCCTCCCCTTCTTTCAGGACTTATAACTTTTTGTTCTACATATGGCGAGAAAATTTTCCAACTTATTTTGAAATTTGAAATGAACCTGGGAACTTTAAAAATCCGCTCTTTGGATTGGCGTGCACACTCTTTAGTTCTTCTGGGAGAGCCGGAGATTTAGAAGGCATTTAACTATCAAGGCAAAATGTCAAAAAATAAATGTTTAATCTGAAGGATTAACATCATTTGAAACTGCACAAGAGCGTACCAATTTTTTCATTATTATCATTTAACATATTTCTAAAAATAAATTGGTATCCCAACAAAAAGTTTTCTCTGTAAAAAAAAAAAAAAAAAAAAAAAAAAAAAAAAAAAAAAAAAAAATGCGCCAAGTTCTCCTTAATGTTTCGGCCTGAAAAAGTAGTGATATCTGAAGTTCGCACAAGTTAAAAGCCAAACATCCCAAATCTTTCATTGAAAATGGCTTCCTGCGACTTGGCCGTTAATGCCTTCTATAGCATTTCCAAATTAATGATTGGAAATTACGCATTTATGAATTATTTAAATATTAAAAGTAATATTAGAATGCAAAGAGGCAAATTCACATGGAGACATTTTAAGTAAAAGATTTCTGATAAATGCCCATAGTTGCCAACCTCCCGATTTTTTTCATACCAATATTTTTATTCTAAAATACTTGCTTTATGCAATCGCATAATTTATGCAATTAAATAAAGCGAACGTTTTTGTAAGATTTTACTGGTATCCAAAAAATCGGGAGGTTGGCAACTATGATATACCATTCAGTTTCAACAAACATTAGTTTTGATTACAAATCATTTAGTCCACTTGTGGTTTAATTGCCATTTTTAACGGTCTAAAGCTAAAGTCATTAACATAAAACCCAAGAAATAAAACAAAATTTACTTACTTCAAATCTCACAATATATTACATTATATTTTAATGTTTAATATTGAAATCTTGTGCATTGACGAAAGAGATTTTTTTCGTTTAAACATTTATTATAGTTTGTTTGCATACATTAAGAGGTATTCGCTTTAAACTGTTAAAAGCTAATACTAATTATGCTTTAGCAATTAGGGATATTATCTTCTGAATACAAGTATTTTGTTATTTTTAACTTCTAAACATTTAAATAGACTGAAGTGGTTTAAATGCTTTTTTAAAATGTGTATTTTTTTCTGTACTTTGTGCCACAAAATGCCTAAAATCCTCAAAAAATGTAGTTGGCATGCAGCTCATTTGTACATGCTTTAGAATTTGAAAACCCTCTCGAAAGCATAAACGGCCAAGTCGCAGGAAGCCATTTTCAATGAAAGATTTGGGATGTTTGGCTTTTAACTTGTGCGAACTTCAGATATCACTACTTTTTCTGTCCGAAACATTAAGGAGAACTTGGCGCTTTTTTTTTTTTTTTTTCAGAGTAAACTTTTTGTTGGGATATCACTACTTTTTGTATGTTTTTTCAAGTTTGTTTTTCTAAACAATATTAATATATATATATATATTAAATTTCGGTACCTTTATGTTAGCCGGGCGCAAATCTCCTCATTAGCATTGTGTTTTTTCGCCAATAGCAGTTTTCATTTTTCACATGTGTAAATTGGAAACAATGTTTTGGTTTTCAAATAAAATATTTTGGCTTATGTTTTTATTTCTTATTTATTTATTTATTTATTTCTATGTTAAGTATTCTATTAAATAAAATGAGGGAAAGGCATCTATTTTAAATGAGATGATTGAAAAGTTTATATTTTTAAATGAAATGAATGCAATATGAACAATGGAGCCTGGAACAGTATTTGGCTATTTGCCACTTTCGCCCGACTAACATAAAAATATCCAAATTTATTTTATTGAGCTTTACAAATTTATACTTTATTTCTTTTTATATTAAAGTACTAGCCACCTCTAGTAAGCAGTATTGATTCTATTAATTGCATGTTAAATGTTGCATCATGTTACTGTTATTCATAATTTAATTTACCCACCCATTCATTCGCAAAGTCGGAAGCTTTTGATAGAGGAATCAAGAACTCTTTACGATCATGGAAGCACATCATATATTTTGTGTGTTATGTATTTCATCTTTCGTGACAAATATAAATTAACTCACTTATGCATCCTTGCTTATCATTTGCAATTCGTTGTCTAATGCGGAAATTTTTAATCTTATTAAATATCTTTTCTAATTGGGCTCACTGCCAATTGTTGTATTTTAACTGATACGATTGGGTACAAGTGAAATGGTTCGTATGAAATCCTTTGACAATATCTGCATTTACATTAAACTATACTGATGCTAATATCTTTTTGTTTCACGCTAACCTTTTCAGTAGATTCGATCACGGAAGAATAGAAGGTCTACGTTTCTCACTGCCACGATCCATTTGAAAATCTATCATTCTTCTCATCTAATCGGGTTGAAGAATTAGCCAATGTGCCAAGGTTTTAAGATTTTAGCTAATTTTACTCGAAACCTGAGAACTAAAATGCGAGGAACCGGATTATAGAAGATTCATTCTAACGAACATATCGATTAACAGGTTACATATTATAAAATTATAATAGGGAGAACTGGCTTTCGGTGCTTTGATAGTTTCCGTAAATTATCTTTATGTAATACAGAAGTTTTAGCAGAGTAAAGATTAACAACATAGCCCCAGTAAGTATAATAACAGTACAATATAATAACAATAGCAGAGGTTTTGTGCAGTGACGAAACTATTGGCACTTTGGAAATATTCGTACGTTATACCATTTAACTAATCAGATGATATGCGAAAAAATATAAATAAATGGCTCGCATTAATAATTAACTCATTGAAAAATAGCACTAGCGTCAAATTCTCGCCAAGCATGGCGACATTTAGCGAACTGTCACCAAATTTCGTAATATATCATGTCAATTCTCAAATTTGGCTACGAAAAATGTTTGTTTATTCTAACGTCATAATGATGCATATGTATTATGTATTATACACATAATATGTATGATGCAAATGTATTACGTATTATATGCATATGTATAATATGTACGATGCATATGCATAAAGTTTATTAACATCACTAAAACGCACTTAAAGGAAAAGTGTTCCATAAATAGTAGCGGATATTTGCCAGATTGACGAGAGTGCTATTGAGATTAAATTCCGACATTTATAAGAGACCGGGAGACGTCTGCATACACCATCACCTCGGCAAGTTTACAGCGGGAATTTTAGGATTAGTCAAAATTAGATTAGCATATTAAAATGCAACTGATCTGCCAAGTCGTATCTTGGTGGAAACCACCTGAAGACCTAATTTTAGTGGTTGACTGATAGGTTTACTATTGTGTTTTCCTGCATCCAAAAGAATGGAAACATGGAGGAATGGGTGCAGGAAAACACAATGGAAAATCAACCAATTAACTACTAAAATCGGGTCTGTAGGTGATTTTCACAAAGATATGACTTGGCAGACCAGTTACATTTTAATATGCTAATCGATGTTTAACGGATCCTAAAATTTCAGACGTCAACTCGATGAGGTGATGATCTGTGCAGACGCCTGCCGGTCTTTAATAAAATTTGTTTTAAGGAAGTAAAAAATAGAACGATGGATAGATAAACTGAAAGATTTGCCTTATCAAGGTTTTTGTAAAAGCATATAAAAATTCATTCACCTTGAAATCATGTAACATCTTTATAACCTGCAAATTTTTTATAATCGGGTTTTGCCGACCAACATAATTTATCTATGACTATAATCTTTCTTTTACAGATTTAAAGTTAACAATAAATTATCAGTAAGTAGGCTAATAATACAATATAGTAGCATTAGCAGCGGTCTTCGGACGCTGCATCTGTCTCACATCATTAAAGACAGCTTTATTAGTTATACATTTCATTTAATTAAAAGGTGATTTTATAATTTTCATATGAAAATTAGGATAATTTTCCACTATAGGGCCTTGGCATTTTTTAAAAAGCTTGGCGCAATTCGGACATCAGAAAGTGAGATATGTTGCCAAATGATATAAACAACTATGAAAACAAACCTGGTGAACTTTTATGTTGTTTATATATGTATTTATATACATATAAACATTTTATTTATACATATGTATAAAATATTGTTTTTATATACAAATTATATCTGTTTGTATATAAAAAGAAATAAACGAGATCCTCACATTAAATAAATTGTATACATATGGAAAAAATTGCTTGTGTATATGAAACATTAAATAGGGTGCCAGAAAAAACGTTACCAAATTTCTTTTCTCGTCAAGGCATTTTTTTTCTCTATTTCGCCATGGCCACTATATCGGAAAAGTACCGAATTGCGATTATATTTTGTTAAATGTTTTATTGTTTTAATATCGTGACTATATCATAACTATACTGATTAAAATTTTTAGGTATATTCATATTTTTTCTATTTAACAAACATTTTTGGAAAAGCATATATATAAAATTTTATTCTGCTTGAAATTACGTGACCCCTTCAAAACTCTGTAATCGAGTTTTCGCGACCAACATTGGCCCAATTGAATGTGTTAAGGAACTGTATACGGTCAAATCAACACCCCCTGTTTGAAGGGTTTAGGGGCGGAAATTCCGTGTTTTCAGATTTTTCTAGTTAATTGTGCTACAAAACCGACTTACTTGTGAGATTTCATGATTCTACGACTTCTAGAAGTACCTTAGTTATTTGATGATGCGAAGTGAGTCAGTGACAAAAAAGCGCTTTTTTTTTTTTTGGAATTTAATATTTCGAAAACACAGGAATTCGTGGAAGCTAGGGCCCCACCAGTGGCCGAGAGGTTCTGCTCTCTAAGCTGGTAGACGGGAGGTGCTGGGTTCGATCCCAATCGCGCCCGTCGGCCTAATCGTTCGGAGTTTTCGTGGTTTTCTTCGAGCCGTGGATCTTCCATGCGTTAATACGGATTAGGTTCCCTTAGAAAGACCCCCACGGAGGGCACTCCCCCCGGGCCTATGTCCCTCGTGTAGATAATTGTCCGTCAAAAATCAACCCAACCCAACTCGTGGAAGCTAGTTCAGTTTGATCATACGAACATGTGTATAAAAGAAAAATTTCTATATCTCTCCCTAAAACGAAGTTATGAGGGGGTGAAAAGTATGCCAAAATGGTTCAGGAAAGGGTAGCTTACGGCTTTTGCGAACTTGGCGGACGCACTGCCGTGCTCCCAGATAACAAAATCTAAAAAATGACGGCAGTTCTACGTTTTATCCCTAAAGCTCTACAAATCAATTTTTGAATCTCCGCCTCCTATTTTTTTAGGGCTTATATCTATTTTTTCTGTTCATTGAAACAAAAATTTCAAGCTTATTTTAGAAATGTAAAATGAAACTGTCAACGTTAAAAACATGCCTTTTAGCTTTCTCTCTAAAAACTTTATTACTTTCTTCTATCTTTACAAGAAGAAAGTATTGGATTCATGAAAATTTTCGACTTCGGGTTTTCGACGGATTTACACGTTTTAGGGGTCAGTGATTCCCAAAACATGTTTTTGCAAAATGTCTATCTGTGAGTCTGTCTGTCTGACAAAAATTTTGTGGGCGCTCTATCTCAAGAACTAAGGCACGGAATTTAATAAAAATATATATTCAGGTAGTACCGGATATGAACTGTTGCTGGTTAGTTTTTGGTGTATATCCCCTAAAAGGTGGCGCTACTGTGCTGTATTTTGCAGGATTTCCGCCATAGCTCTATCTCAGGAACAAATGCACGGATTTTCATAAAACTTCAGATTCAGTTAGTTCTTGATATGAGTTGGAGCTGTTTACGTTTTGATGTAAATCGCCTACAGGTGTTGCTGCTATGATGCATTTTGTAGGATTTACACGATTTCCGCAATAGCTCTATCTCAAGAACTAATGCGCACATTTACATCAAACTTCAGATTCAGTTAGTCCTTGATATGAAATTCTGCTGATTACGTGTTGATGTAAATCGCCCAATAGGTGGCGCTGCTCTGCTGCATTTTGCACCTTTTCCTCAATAGCTAATGCACAAATTTTTCAACTTCAAAATAAATTATACCTTGATTAATATTAAGCTGATTATGTGTTCTTGTAAATCGCTCAACAGGTAGCGCTGCTATGCTGCATTTGTCACGATTTTCGCAATAGATCTATCTCAAGAACTATTGCACGAATTTTCCCCAAACTTCATATTCAGTTAGACGTTGACATACGTTGAGGATGATTAGGTTCTGGCGTAAATCACCTATAGGTGGCGCTGCTATGCTGCATTTTGCTGGATTTACACGATTTCAGCGATAGTCATATCTCAAGAACTAATGCACGGAATTTCATCTTTTTGAATCTTCGTGATGAGTATAGGCTGCCATTTATTTTTGGCACTGTGATAGCAAATTTAGAAGTATTAATATGTATGAGATAGAAGAAAGTTTTGGCATTGGCACATACGACTAGTTTTTAAAAAAGGAATTGTTGATGTTACTTTCATAATTTTATTTTTCCGCGAAAATTTTAGTTGCGAGTTTGAGGAGCAGCATGTAATTATAAAATACAGTAGGAGAAATTTTTATCATTTAAATATCATAATTCTGACATGAAAATATTTAATACAAACATTACCAATTAGCAGGGAGCCTACCATCTGTTTTAGTGGGGTTCGACACAAATCAACAAACCAATCAATTTACAAAAGCACAAAAACAAGATAGTGACGTGGTCGTAAAAATTATTCAGTAAAATCTAAACTGTAATTAAATGAAGAGTGTGAGATTTAATAATGTAGTAGTGAATGGCGATAGTAAATTTAGCAGATTAAACTTTCTTGAAAGGATCATTGCTTTAAGGCTGTTCTTAACTGCTCTGCTCAACAAGCGCAAAACGTTTTGACACATTGACAAATTCATATTTTGACGGAAAGATATAAAATTGAAAAGCCTGGCCATGGAAGCGATTTGGAATCGAACTGTTTTTTCCGTTTTCTGATCCATCCATTACCTATTGATTTATAAGGGATATTGATCACATGACAAGCCCGTTTTTCGCCCGCTCTTGAGTGCTTTTTCTTCCTCTGCGCGGAAATTCGGTTCAAATTGCCTACTTGCCTACTTTGACACTCTTTTCTGAAAGATCTATTGCGTTTGCAAAAAAATGGAAAAAACAGCTCGATGACATAGTTTCTGAACAACGACACCAGCTCGTTTCATGCATCTTCGAACAAAAGTAAATTAAAACTTATGTCAGAAAGTTACCCTTTTGGATTTGAGAACACCCTTAAGGGGTCTCAGGACTCTTAAAGCTTCAAAATTTTCGCATTTTTAATATTTTTAGATGGTAAACTCTTATCTTTTCTCAACATTTTAATATTATTGTTTCGTTGAAATTCTTATTAGAGCAGAAATTATAGCTTTTAGAATTAAACCCGTTCAATAGCTGAAGCGGCGTTTCCGAAACTTTAAAGTCATTTTTCTACAAATGACGTTTTGGGGCATAACGCGAGAGATATCTCAAAAGCTTCTGAATATTTTTTCATAAAATTTTTAAAACATGCGTTTCATGTATAAACTGAACCTAAAATTTCTTTTTTATTGTTCAAAAAAATATATTTTTAGGTGATTGTGTTGGTGAAATTTTCAAAATTTCGTATTAGCTAAATACAACTTTGTATTTAAAATATAAGAATGCTTTAAATACAAATTTATTTAGGTTTAGGGTAATTACTACAATCTGAAGTATAACTAAGTACCAAAATTATCATTCTGGTTGCAATATTTATCGTGCATGTAAGCTGATATACCAATTTTCTGCTCGTCAAATATCTGGCAGTTTGGAGCCCCCTGTAATTGCTAATTCTGCATCTTGCAATTTTTTAAATACATAAAATGAATGAAAGAACGTACTTACATCTTTCATCTCAATAAAAATTGTGTTTTAAAACCATATGCATTTTAAGATATTAAATGTTGAAAATAGTCCGTTTTTTTTTTCTTTTTTTTTAAATTTAAGAGTCTTGAGACCCCTTTAACCTTCTCGCTCACAATAGGCTGCTAACTTAAATAATAAACAAGAAAGAAAAATCACGCGTTATACATAGATTATGAAACACGTTCCAATTCTGCTAGAAAATGTTAAGAATATGCATTAAAATATATTACGTTAAAAGAAGATACAAATAAACAATTTAAAATACGCATAGTAAAGTTAGTAACCCATTTTCAGAAACTACCACGCACATACGGTATATGATTCACAGATCACAGATTTTGATACACTTTGCTTAAAGTACAAAAATTTAATTCTGCTGAAAAACTCATAACACCAAAAAAAAAAAAAAAAAAAACGTTGCTGGCATTTGTCGTATATAGCTGCCCGTGTATTTATAACTTTTTCTACCGCTCTGTATAGGAATTTTTATATGTTGTTCGCAAACCACATAGTAGTTAGAATATTAATTCAGCTGACAAAGGCATAACTCAGTTGATAACGCATTTTCCAATTCCGGTACATCGAATGTAATTAATTTGAATTCTTTTCGGCATCCCTGAATATAATCTATAGAATTTACACATATCTTATGATACATCAAAATTTAGTTACGCTTTAATATGCATAAATCAACTAAAAACATTCTTCCGAAAAATTTTGCTCATGGGCGGTAATATAATATCTAAATTGCATTGTATGGTTCTGAAAAAAAAAAAAAAAGCAATAAGTATTCAATCCCCATTGTTTTTAGAGTACATGTAATCAGCATTTTAGCTATCTCAAGAGTATAATTTATCTGGATTAATCAGAAAGTTACTTGCAAAACAACTGAAAATATTATTTCCGCAAGTTTATGTTTATGAACGGTATTGTCATGTATTGCTTTGTGTCATCGTGTAAAAAAAAAAAAAAAAAAAAAAAAAAAAAAAACACCAAGTTTTCCACCCCATTTTCAATAGGGTAGATGTTGTAATCAGTATTTTAGCCGTTTGAAGAGCATAATTCATCTGGAACAATCAGAAAATTTCGTGCAAAACAACTAAAATAGAGATGGGCAATATCGTTCCTTTTAAGGAATCGTTCCAGCCGGAGTCGTTCACCGAAAGGAACGAGTTCTTTGGAGTCGTTCCTTTCGGAATCGTTCCGAAAAAAGGAACGATTCCGAGAAAAAGGAACGATTCCGAGAAAAAAGGAACGATTCCGAGAAAAAAGAAACGATTCCGAGAAAAAAAAGAACGATTTTGAAAAATAAAGGATTCCAAGGGGAAAAAAACACTTCCAAGATAAAGAGAACCACATGCAATCCATAATATTTTTTACTAATTCATTTTCTTATGTACCCATCCATTTTCTTACGCATCCAGTCGCCTTAATTTTGTAATGTTTTGGACAGATGATTTTGTTTTTAAAGGTTCATTTCATTGATCAGTGTGTGCAATTAATTTGCAGTTATTTCTAACTTTATGATTTATGGTATAAAGCATAATTCCTCTGGGAAATTTAAGGGCGGCGCAAGGTCTATTCGATTTCCAGTGTAAACATTGGTTTCTCTTGAAAATATGTCGTCAAATGACTGTCCATTTATATTATTATTTTATACAGTGTGTCTTTACTCTCAACGATGTTCAATGGCTAATTCCTAAACCGTTAGTCATAGACCTATAGTTCCAGTTACAAAAATGTTTTAAATAAGGTAAAAAATTATTCTGAAAGTCGTTTGGATTAATAAAAATATTTCTAAAAAAGTTACGAAATTTAATTTTTTATACGGTCCCCCGGCCCTATAAGTGATAGTTAGTAAAAATTTCCTGTTCTCTTAAAAGAAAGACAAAAAAAGTCCCATTCATCTAACACTAAAATTCATGAAGTTATACGAAACTTTGAAATGCAAGACTTATGCCACTTTTCTGCATCCGAATACACATGATTTTAGCCATGCTTCTAGGGGTCGTAAAGAAAGTGCTTAAAGTATTTGAAGGATTTATTTCATGTGTAGCTGCGCTTTGAAAGAAATCGCATTACGACAGATTTTTGTAAGGATTTGAAGCTGTTTCTTTTCATGATTTTTTTTAACAAAAATTATGCTACTTTTATAAGCTTTTATTTAACCTATTAACCGCCAAAACTATAAAGTAGGAATTTTCAAACTTCTTGTTGAAAGTCGCTTGTCACCACAAATTCAGAAAGGTAATTTTCGCTTTATTAAAATATCAGAATTTCTGCCAATAAATAAGGCAATTTTTTTAATTGTAAAATAGTGGTAACAAAGTAATTAATTTAAGCATGAGCAATTATTTTGACCGTTGCGTGAACGCAACACCAGCGGGTAATAGGTTAACTTGGAACAATCGTATGTATGTCTTTCCATTTCAAAATTTGTACTCGAAATTCAGCTCACTTTAAAATATGCGATCGAGGTTAAATTTTACATATTGACGTAAATCACATGACAATATAATATTATTATGATTTTCAGTGCTTACCATATGTACTTATTTTACAGGATAGCACAAAAAATTTCGGATAGATTACTGCCAACAAGTTTACTAAAACGTTTTAGGTTAGATAACACAAGACTGCGATGGTTGTGTTTTTTTATTTTTAAAATTATGTATTTTTAAAATTATGATTTTTATGTATTTTTTAGCGCTGAATCAGAAAATTATCTTCATTTTTAACCATCATGTCAGGATTTTTCGCAAATAGTAAATTTCAAAATTGAAAAAATAGCTAATACTATAAAATAGAGTCGATGGTTGTATTTTTTAACTTTTACGATTGATTTGTATGTGCTTTTTAGCAATGAATGTAAAAATTACCTTCATATTTAACCATCATGTTAGAATTTTTTGAAAATGGTAAATTTCAAAGTTAAAAAATAGCGAAAATCTGATACTATAAAAAATGGATGTAAAACTTCTTTTATTCAATTTAATTTTATTTAATTCAAGAATTTATTCAATTTTTGGCTTATACTGGGACTCTTACAGCTAAACAGCTCGGGGATCCGATGATATGGGAGGTTCAATTAAAACTTTGAACTTTTAAACTTTGAAATTTACAATTTGCAAAAATACCTGACGTGATGGTTAAAAATGAAGGTCATTTTCGGATTCAATAGTAAAAAATACATAAAAATCAATTATCAAAAGTTAAAGAAATAACAATCCCGTCTATTTTATACTACCAGATTTCCGTAAATTTTTCACTTTTTAGCTTTCAAATTTACGATTTGCAAAAAATCTGTACTTTGTGATAAAAAATGAAGGCCATTTTTGGATTCAGTGCTACAAAATACGTAAGAACTAATTATCAAAAGCTAAAACACATGACACAACACAAATTTGCATCCTAATATAATCTAATAACATTTCAAAATATGTGTCATTTTGTAAAGAATCGAGGCTGTTGCTTTTCAACATTTTATTTAACGAAAATTCTATTATTTTTTTTCCTGTTATATGTTTAGTACAAGCTGTAAATTTTGCATTAATATTTCAGAATGATTATAGATTTCAAATTTATAATGCAATGTTAATTTTACTATCAACTATATTTTTTATATATCTGAAGATTATTTATATTTCTAGTAAATTTGTAAATGACCCCTAGTTCGCAGCAAAAAATATGCTCCAACTTTAAACAGCCATTACTTCGGTCAGTTTTAATCATAGAATAATAGGACTTTTATTTGTCTTACTTGTAAGTGTAATAGGAAAGTTTTACTAACTATAACTTGAAAGACCGGGGGACCTTATAAAAAAATTAAATTTCGTAATTTTTCAGGAAATGATTCTATTGACCCAAATCACTTTTTAAATACTTCTTTAGGGCGAACCGCGATTAAATTATTTCAATCCCAGCCACCACTGTTACTGTTATCTTATTATTATTAGACATTATGTTTTTTTGAAATATTCATTATCTTAAGAAAGAAAGAAACGTTTTACAAAAATTCCTTGTTCTAACAGATGTACACTCTATGTAACACTCTATGTAATAAACCTCAATGCAAGTTGATTAAAACAACAATCTTCGAGCGTTTCGAGATTTTTTTAATCATCTTCTTCAGGAGAGAAAAACAAGACGCCAAACTGTGGAAATAAAGTGGTACTCGAGTGCTCGTAGCTGGTCATATATTTCTTTTGACAAAGAGGATTCTCAAATTGAAATTATGTTTGAGGAAAAAACATGAAGTAGTGAAATATGCATGAAAGTGCGTAACTCTACAATTATTAAAGTAATTGAAAATCAGTTATAATTATCCTATTAAAATGCAATTTTTATGGCCTAGTGACATATATTTCTTATATTATTCAAAACTGTTTCTAATCAGATTTAAAAAAATATTTTTCACTATTAATTAAACAAGCATTTTCTTTGTTTTTCTTAAGGCTGTTCTTAAGTGATCTGCTCAAAAAGCGTAAAACGTTTTGACACATTTGCAAATTCATTTTTTAACGGAAAGATATAAAATTGGAAAGTTTGACCATGGAAGCGATTTGGAATCGAACTGTGTTTTCCATCTTTTGATCAGTATACCTATTGAGTTATAATCGATTTTGATCCCTTGACAAACATGTTTTTCACCCATTTTTGAGCGATTATGCCTCTTTCGCGCGGAAATTCGTTCAAAACGTCCACTTCGACACTATTTTCTGAAAGATCTATTGCGTTTGCAAAAAAAAACCGGAAAAAAAGGATCGATTACATAGTTTCTGAACAACACCTGCTCGTTTCATGCATTTCCGAATAAAAATAAATTAAAACTTTTGTCACAAAGTTATCCTTTTGGATTTGAGAACAGCTTTAAGAATTCATTTAGAAAAAATTCATTTCGTATGATACATTTACCAATTAGAAAAAGTATTAGTGTATTAAAGTACACATGGTGTTCCATTACCTTCGTGGTCCAGGTACTCAATCGGTAAAGCACGCAAAGTTTCTGGGTTCGAATCCCATCTCGGGCACTTTTTCACTCAGGTGGAAAAAATCCAATTCGTATAAAATATTTTTTTAAATTATTTCTTTCAGATTAATTTAGCACAAGATCAAATAGTAATGTTTATTAAACGCCCTACTCCGCCCCGCACTTCAATTTCTTTTCTTTTCTTTCTTTTTTTTTTGAGGAGGGGGAGGGGAGGGGGCACACACATTAGAATGATATTTTGGAAATAAAGTTAGCTTTAATAGAATCAAAATCTGTTATTTTGAAATAAAATAGCGTATTTTAATTTATTAAAACTGGCCAGTCTACAAGAAAAGAACCGATTCCCAAGGAATCGTTCCTTTACGGAATTGGTACATTTCGGAACGACTCCGAGGAATCGGTCCTTTTCGGAGTCGGTACATTTCGGAACGACTCCGAGGATTCGGTCCTTTTCGGAGTCGGTAAATTTTGGACCGATTCCGAGGAATCGTTCCGAAAAGGACCGATTCGCAGGAACCGTTCCAAAAAGGACCGAATCCGAGGAACCGTTCCGAAAAGGACCGAATCCAAGGAACCGTTCCGAAAAGGACCGAATCCGAGAAACCGTTCCAAAAAGGACCGAATCCGAGGAACCGTTCCGAAAAGGACCGAATCCGAGGAACCGTTCCGAAAAGGACCGAATCCGAGGAACCGTTCCAAAAAGGACCGATTCCGAGGAACCGTTCCGAAAAGGACCGATTCCTTTTTACAGAATGGAATCGTTCCTTCAGTTTTACTGCCGGAATCGTTCCTTTGGAGTCGTTCCTCAACAAATGACACATCTCTAAACTAAAAACATACTTTTCGTAAGTTATATTCATGGAAGCTAATGTTTCATTATTGTATTGTGCGGTCCTGCAAAAACAAAACAAAACAAAACAAAACAAAAAAAAAAAAAAAAAAAAAAAAAAAAAGAAAGAAAAAGAAAAGAAAAAAAAGAAAAAAAAGAAAAAAGAACATTTTTCACTCCCTTTTCTACAGGGTCGCCATTGTAATCAGTATTTTAGCTATTTGAAGAGCATCATTTATTTGGATTAATCAGGTTTTTAATTGTAAAACAAAAGTATATTTAAAAACAAATTAACTTCTTTCTAATGCATTTCGTTCTAAAAAAATGTTCTCCTCCAAAAAGCAAAATTTCTAGGTATTTCTATTTTATCTGAAACATTAATAATTCAAATGCGTAACAAATATCAGAGAAATTTTAAATTACTTACCTACTATGAAATTATCGAAGAACTCAAAAACAACACGATGTAGGAAATAGTATCGCTTCAGCTCTGAACAAGATAAAAATTTTCACTATCGTAAATCGACCTTGGAAAATGCGTACTTGTATTACGTTGTTAATAATTAACGGTAATATTAAAAATTCTGTCTTTTAAAGAACGAAACTGCTGATGATAAATACTGCTGATAATGATAATTATTGCATTTTTGGGTTGCTGATTTTATGACATCACACGTATTCATTTAGGCATAAGTCTGGTAAGTTCCTTATAAAAGTAAAAGTTAATTATTTAAATACTTTAAAAACACAACAGAAACCTCAAAAATGTAGATATAACCTCGACTTTATCGGTAAAATAAGGGAACCCATGGATGCACTCCATTATCTTTTTTATCTATAACAATTCATTGTGTTCTTATCTGCCCTTTATAGTTTGAAATAAAGTTAGCACAAAACATATCTGATATGTCATATGTAAGATATGCAGATTATTTATGGTAATCAGCTGAAATTTCTGATATAGCTTTTATCAAAATTCAAAATAAAAAATTTCAAACAATGAAAATTCTTCTTTTTTTTTAATTCACATTTCTTATTTAGTCTTATAGAATAAACTTTTTTATTATTTGTCTATTTTTTGTACGCATTCAGTGAAAGAACTTAATTTACTTATGTATTTTTATTATCTTTTTATGTTTCATATTTAGGAAAATAGTGCGATAATGTTACGAAAAGACAGAAAACTTGATATTCCACTTTTCAGCAAATGTACAACTGTGTAAAAATTCCTAGAATATGTAAATATCATTGAAAGCAAAGTAAAATATACTGTTATTTCAATTGACGTTTTTTAGAGAAACCTTCATAAAACGTGCAAAAAAAAGAAAAAAAAATCCTTTTTCGTATGGCTTGCATTTCTAAAAAAGCAGAATACGTCTAGTCGAAAGTAGAGCAAAAAAATACCGACGTTGAATTATCATTATGATAGGAATGTCGGGGCAGCATATGAAGGACCCTCTTCATATGCACAAAAAATATTAATTATTGTTATGTCTTTATTATTATTATTTATCTTTTTTTATGTTTTATTTCTTTTCTTATTTTTTCCTTGACTACCGCCTCTCTGTATGTATGTGCTTTCTGCACGAGCTACCGGACCCGCTCCAATGGCAAAGCCCACGGAGCCTATTTTTACCGGGTGGGATACGGTAGAAAGGCGGAATCTCATCCCCCTTGCAACGTTAAGTTTGCCTAGCTATTCGGCTCAAAATTAACACACGGTGCAACTTGTCTATCTGCGGAGACCCATTCTTTGTTTTCTCAACCCCCCCCCCCCCCCACACACACACACACACACGCACGCTAAAAATTAACATTTTCATTCAACAAGTATGCACCAACAATTAGGCTTCAAAAACTCCAGGCTATCACTATTAGATCAGGCAGCGGTGGCCAAGTTGGCAAAGCATTGTACTCGTAGCTGTTGGTCGCAGGACCCAGGCTAACTGCCGACTAAAATTCCGTCATGTACGCCAATGGCGCCTGGTGCATATGAAATCCGTCGTGTGTTCAAAGTCCTCCAAGTTTCCTGTGGATTATACCTCTAGAAGTGCCATGTCAAGTGAAGGTCTCGCCATCTGATCAAAGTCCTAAATTACAAGACCAACTTGAGTAGCAATGCGCAGGTGCTAAATAACAGGATATAACGTTAAATAACCGGCAAAACAAAGTATATTCAAACGTGCAGTAGGCACTGCAGATAAGATGACGTTCGAGGCAGTGATGTAAGGTTTATTGCCGCTACACGGCAATTAGGTGGTCACCTGCCCCGATACCAGGTATCAAACCCGCTCAGCTGGGGCAACCCGGCAGGTAGGGGCCTGACCATGGATTAGAAAGAAAGAAAAGAAACAAGTTTTACCTGAAACCTTCACTCTACATTAGAGAACCTTCAATCCTTTTTAGCATTTAAAATTTTATGACTAATGTTTGTGAACGTCACACTTAATGTTATACACTTTATACAGAGTGTTGCCGAATTCGATCGACAAATTCAGATGGGTGATAGTAAGCATCAAGAGGACGGATAACTGCCAAAGAACATGAAGCCGCAAAACACTTACTTAGTCACAAATACAGGGTGCTTCATCCTAACTGAACTCGGGTTGACGAAAATAACGTTGAGAAAAATAAAAACATTGAAAGGAGAATGCAGCGATATATATCTTGTTTTGTATGAAATATTGTAACATCACGAAAAGTTCTGGGATAACAGTGTGACAGAGGCTTCGCGATGGAGGGAAATGGTGGGGTGGGAGCCTCCCTCTCCAATATATGTGAACTTTGGAAATTTGAGCCTCGAGTTGGGCAATTCCATATTTTTTAAACACATTTTCTTTCTTTTTTTAAATAATAGTAAAAAATAGGAATTTTTTATTGTTTTGCTGACTACCTTTCTGAGTTCTGTAACAGTAAACTTGTTAAATTATCAAAAGAAATACAAAAAGTTGGAAATTGCTCGTCAAACGTGGAAAATGAGGTGCGTTCGTACTATAACTAGTTTTAGAATCATTTTTTGCACCTCATATTATACTGAATGTATAATTTTTTGCACTTCATAAAGTGCATACTCTGTAACATCATTAAAATGCACTTCCAATATTTTTTTCCCATTCCCCGTAATGTAACGGAACACTTTTGACTGTCCCTGCAATTAAACTATGCATCCGATTTTCCTAAAATTTGAAATGGCTCGACAAAATTTTGCAACAACTATATCTTTAAAATTTCAGACCACTCGGAAGGCTGTAACATCATTAAAATGCACTTGCAATAATTTTTCCCATTGGCCGTAATGTAAAGAAAAATTTTGGCTGTCCCTGTAATTAAACTATGTATCCGATTTTCCTAAAATTTGAAATGACTCGACAAAATTTTGCAACAATTATATCTTTAAAATTTCAGACCATTCGGAAGACTGTAACATCATTAAAATGCACTTGCAATAATTTTTCCCATTGGCCGTAATGTAAAGAAAAACTTTTGACTGTCCCTGTAATTAAACTATACATCCGATTTTCCTAAAATTTTAAATTACTTGAGAAAATTTTGCAACAATCATATATTTAAAATTTCAGACAATTCGGTTGGGTAGTTTTTGCTCTGTTATATGCGGACATACAGACGGACGGACTGAACGACGACTATAGGTGCCACGTATTTATATAATTACGAAAGCACCTAAAAAGCAGCCACACTCAATTTATCATTGTGTTTCTCTGAGCTACGAAAATATCGTACATCTACCAGATCTGAACATCTCTACAGTTGATCATCGAAAGTTCTCTAATCTATTTCCTCCAAAACTTTGTTCCTTTCTGAAATATTTCAAAATATGATGAGGTTATTTTAATAGGAAGTACAATTATGACTCGTACACAGTAGAAGACAAAATATTTCATTAAATGAACCAATAATTATAATTTTTATGTTTTTAGTTTCAGTATTTTTCCTTGGAAAGATTTTTTTTTTTTTTTTTACGCATAAGTATCAATTATCATTAAACAGACATTGCACATATCATTTCAGTTAGAAAATAGAGCAATTTGTTTCAAGTTGGGAAACTTTTAAATTCTCCCCCCCACCCACCCCCCAAAAAATATCTGTAGCTACGCCCCTGCAGGGTGCTCAAGCAATCAATTATACCGCATGAACTGGTAATCGCAGTCCAAAATGTGGAGAGTCAAGTGCATACTGCTGGCGCGTATAATGAAAACTTCTACTTTTTTTTAATATTATCACATTTACAAAAAAGGTGAGAATGTCTGTTAACTAGGGCTGGGCGATATACCATAATACCGTTATATATCGATATTTCTTTAAGACCGCGATAACGATATTGAGATTTTAATCTTTCCGATATATCGTTTCAAACGGTATTTCATCCTACCTCCGGAGTTACGGAATTTTGGATCTACCGAATATCGGCGCGAAAGTTCGTAGGCAAATACCACACCGATATCGACACTTGTGTGATATTTGCAGTTTTGTGCAGGTGTCGCGCACATACCGGAATATGGGCGAACAGTCAACTGTTCTGATGTACTGCTTTGTTCATCGGAGTTCGTCGAGAATCGAAATTGAAAGAGTCGTTCGAGGATCGGGCATTTCCGATACAATCGCTTGTGGACTCTCGTTTCACTTGAATAAATAATAATGTTTAACTTTCGAAAAGGTTTCAATAATACGCATTTTAGATCAGATCTGCAGGGAAAAGATTTGGATTTTTTAAAACGATATATAAAAATTTAAATTTATGTATCCTTTTAATATGTTAAAGTAAGATATTGAATTTGTTTTTTCTAGGTAATCAACACACACACACATATGCGTGTGTGTGTTTATAGTATTTTATACAGAGGACAGTTGCATTTACGATCCTTTAATGGAGCGACATATGAATTAAAATATATCGATATATCGAAAATATCGATATTTGATCAGCGATATATTACGATATTAAAATTCTGATATCACCCAGCCCTACTGTTAACAGTTTTATTATAATATACTGTTTTCTGAAAGTTATTGCCGCCAAACCAAAATGAGTTAAGGTATTTTTTTTATTAAATACCTACTTTGCAACCCCATGCTCTATGGTAATTTATCATCCTCTTGGTGCCTACTACAACCCCTCTGAATTTGTTAGTCGAATTCGGCAACACCCTGTATAGGGAGCCTTAAAAGTACAGAAACAAGCAGGGACCGATTTATAAATTTGGGGGCCCCGGGCATAGATGCTTACGGGGGCACCCTTGCACCGATGCTTACAGGTGGATTGAATAGTTAAAAAATATATATTGAGAAAGATACTTAAGATAACCACTATTGACTATAATAATTACTTTAAAATATCTACTAAAAAATTAAACTTGATAATCATTAATTTACTTTTGAATAATTATTTCACAGTAATGAAATTTAAATGAGCAGACGTTTTATAATAAATTGTGTGATACTAATTATCTTTTCTTGTGCATGTCTGTATACCTGGAATGATAAATTATGTAACAACAAATAATAAATTTTTCGCAGTACCAAGCTACAATTACTTAAAATATTAGAGGGCTCTGACGCCTACGAGCTCTGCTGCCTACGAGATATGCTCACCGATTTCCAAATAATCTGATGAGAACGAAAAAAGGATTAAATAATAATTAAAAATAAAATACAATGTATTTTTTTAAGTGGTAAAGATAAAAGAAAATATTCGGAGTTTTGCTAAATAAGATCTAGAGCATACAAAGCTTTATAATTATCAAGATAAACTAATATTTGAAATATTTAGATAATGCGAATGAGTTTCATTCCTTAATAGTATTGCTAGCTTCAATTTTCATAGTCTGAAAGAAGAATATTGATAATTTCTGACTTTTTTTTTAAATCTAAATTTAAAGACGAATGCACTAATTTACCAATATTTATGACATACAATAGCTAAAGGTTGTGAAAGTGATGTAGATGAATTACATATATCAAAATCCAGTTTTCGGTAAGGGAATAGAGGGTTAAAATCCGAATCTGAACTACCTGTTCGAAAAAAAGTCAACTACCGAAACTTGCTGTCGAAATCGTGAAATTAGTATGATATTGTCACTGTTTTTTCAGACTTATTCCCATTAAAACATCTGAAAATTATTCTCTCAGTCACAATGTAGTAAGCGAATATTTTAAAAAAGAATTCCCATTAATTTTGTATAAATAAATATATCTGCATTGCTAATCTCCTCTAAATTTAGAAAAGAAAATACATAACTGAAGAAATACGCCAAAATTCATAAATTATTTTGAAATTATCTAGTAACTATTCGACAACCCCGTATTTTATTTGAAAATTTTCGCACTTTTCGAAAATGTGCCTAATATGCTATGACATGAACTTCAGCGTCTTTTTCCACCCCTATGGCTTAGTAATCCACTATAAATTTTTTTCACTCACATTTTCTGCAGGAATCGTGATATTAATTTGAGTTTTGTCATTACTTTTGAAGACTTACTCGCATTAAAACATCTGAAAATTATTCTCTCAGTCACAATAAATAGGAACAAGTTTTGAAAATGAATTTGCATTATTTTTGTATGAATACATCTATCTGCATTATTAACACATTCTAAATTTTAAAAAGTAAATAAATACATAAACAAATAAATATGCCAAAATTTATATATTAATTTGAAATTATCTAGTAACTCTTAGGCGAATCTGTATTTTATTAGCAAAATTTCACGCTTTTCGAAAATGTGATATATATATTTTTTTTAAGTTAGCCTCTTTTTCCACCCCTACGAAGGCTTAGTAATCCACCATAAATTTTTTCACTCACGTTCAGTTTTTGAGTAATGTGTTTAAAATGAGAGAACATTCATCTCTATTTTTATACGTTTCTTCTGCAGTTCACACAGGTGGCGGTCAGACAGGGAAACTCGTTGGATGTATAATATCTCTTTTCATGGCGTTCTCCCCACCCACTTTACTGATGATGGAATATCACGTCTACGTACTTTGTCAAGTGATCCCCGGCTCGTATAGATCCAAATGAGTCTCATGGGAGTCTCACTGAGTAGTATATTAATGTGCGTAGGGGGAGGAAAAATTTCATGAAAGAATGACACTAACCAAACGAGATGTTCCTCAAGTGGTGTTTGATGAGAGCAGCAAATGTGGGAGAGAACATTTTGTTCTTTCGTTTAAAGGGTGATGGATTTTGACATCTGCTGTAGCTGTAAGTGGTTTAATAAGATTTTACTTTTTCATTTTTTTTCTCAAAAAGTAATTGGATCATAAGATGGAAGAAAAGAGTGAGTTTTAATAGTATTACTAGTATATAACCCCCTGTCAAAAATGACGGAGTGTTGATCTGCGTTTCACTTTCACAAGACTTCAGACAAACAAACAGCATGAAGATTTTATTATTGAAAGATTTGTATAAAAGGAAAGTAGTAAGAAAAGTGCATTTTAAAAATGACAAATGATTTCTACAAATGATGAGGATTTTGTTTTTATTCAATACTCAATTTCTAAAATAATCCCAGGCTCGTATAGATCCAAATGAGTTTCATGGGAGTGTCACTGAGTAGCATATTAATGTGCATAGGGGGAGGAAAATTTCGTGAAAAAATGACACTAACCAAACGATATGTTCTTCAACTGGTGTTTGATGATAGTAGCAAATGTGGGAGAGAACATTTTGTTCTTTCGTTTAAAGAGTGATGGATTTTGACATCTGCTGTAGCTGTAAGTGGTTTAATAAGATTTTACTTTTTCATTTTTTTCTCAAAAAGTAATTGGATCATAAGAGGTAGAAAAGAAGGTGTTTTATACTACTATAGTTTTAAAAGGCCCAATGTCACAAAAAGCGAGCCAGTAAACAGCAACAATAAAAAAAAGTGGGATAGCGACTTTTAAATCGGGATGCAAAGATACAGTAAACAGTATGAAAACGAAATCTTTCAATAACGGAATCATGTTGTAAATGTAAAAGTTTCACTATCTGGCGTAGGAATACCATACAGATACATATGCTAAGACGAAAGCCTGTTTAAAATGGCATTTTTTCTGTCCCTGCTTATCCGACTTAGCCGATTTTATTAAACTAAATAAACACAATAATCTTATACATCAAAATCTGTGTAAGCGGAATCATTACAGACAAAAACAAAATTCCAATTTAGCAGGTATAATTGCATAGTATTATTATCGTAGGGATAACGAAATTTGCTCTTTTAAAACAAAATTCCATTATAAATATTTTTCGATTACACATGGTTTACTGAACAAAATAGAGTAAAACCTGTTAAATCGGAAACATTAGGTATGGAAAAAAAAAATTCCATTTAGCAGACATAATTGTATAGTATTTCTATAATAGGGGAAAATGAAACTTTTATTTTTAAAACAGAATTCCTTTTTCTGATTAAATTAAGAGCTATTCTGTACCTTTTCAAATTAAGTCATTATTTGAGTCAACATCAAATTGTTTGGTAACAGATTTTGTTTAATACTTGTACATAAACGAGGTGATTTCTTTTTAATAAACGGAAGCCTCAAAAGATAAATTTTATTGTTGCGCTAAAGCACTAGAATTTTGGATAAAGAAATTTGACAAAACTTTTTCCAATATCAATAAAATCCGTTTACGACGCTTTAAACTTAATGACTTGATTTACCGTTAGATGAATAAGCATCATCGCTTCACGTGACTTTTGAAGCCTACCATTAGATATACCACGGCCACACTCGATCCCTTATACGGCCGTAACAAACAGTCGAAACCCCTTTGTTTTCGGGGTATCATACTTTCGCTCCGGAGAATCGTAGGAGGCGCTTTTAACTACTGTTCCCAGTGGGAAATTTCCTTATCTTTCTCTACTCTCCCTACTCTACTCTTGCGTTTTTTTAGGTATAACTTGAATGAAAGTGCGATTTTTGATTTCTTTATTTAGTAAAAAATGGCTCATTGCCCTGTTCCATATTATTCTTCCGATTCACAGAAAAAAATGAATCTGATTTCCATAATTTTAGAGTTTATGGAGCAGATTGTACCAATCCTAAATGCAAATGGAATCGTCAAAACTAGTTATAAATTGATATATCCGAGACTAATAAAAAGTCCTTTGTGGGAATGTGATTTAAACAAGCATTTAATAAATATATGCTCGTTAATATGTGCAAAAGTTTTGCCCATCATTTAAAAAAATATGGCAAGTTACTTTACAAATGAGGCCAATTCATCTTCATATAAGAATTCTTTATCAAGGAAATTTTTAAAGTTTACTTAATTTTAATTTTATAATTTTTATTGTATATTTACTTAATTTTAATTTTATAATTTTTATTGTATATTTACTTAATTTTAATTTTATAATTTTTATTGTATATTTTATTGTAAAAGTTCTCAATGGTTGAAATATAACCAAGAAATTGAACGTGCATATATCTACAGGCACATTTATTTATATGAGTATGGTAAATAGAATTACGAATTAATATTTTTAAATTCTGAAAAAAAAAAATATTCTGTAATTTTTAACCAGTGTTCTAAACCTTCTGCAAAAGCTATTCTGGGATGAATGGAGTACATGATATTGAAAGAAAAAAAACGACTTATTGATTCTCTAAAATAATGAAATCTGTAAAACAATATTATTATTTATTTATTTATTTTGTTTCCTTTTATTTCATAATCGCCACCCACAATTTACTGAAAATCTTTCGCAATGTACAGATATATATATATTTTGTAAATAATTAAGAATCGTGTAAATATCCATGTTTTGAAAAAAAAAAAAAAAAGAAAAGAAAAGAAAAAAGAAATCGATATAATTTGATTGCCGGATATTGGCGAAAAGACTTGCTTATTTTGTTGATATTATGAAGCATGTAAATATATTTTTATTTTAACCGTATACTTTAATACCCTGACCGTCCGAAGTTAAAATATTTAATTTTATATATAAGTGTGTTGGTTTTCTATATCTATATGCTTGTAGTTTCAGATCAACACATATAATGGTCAAATGCCAAATTTATTGAAAATTGTTTGCAATGTACATATATCTATATTTTTTTAAATAATTAAGAATCGTGTAAGTTTCCATGTTTTAGAAAAAAAATCGATACGATTTTTTGCCAGATATGGGCGAAAAGGTTTGCTTATTTTGTTTATATTATGAAACATGTAAATATTTTTTTTTTTTTTTTTATGGTATACTTTAATACAATGACTGTCCAGAGTTAAAGTATTTAATTTTATACGTAAGTTTGTTATTTTTCTATATGCTTGTATATTTCAGATCAACACATATAATGGCGAAAATTATTGAAAATTGTTTGCAAAGTACATATATACATATATATATAATCATATTTTTATACTATGACTGTCCAGAATTCGAATATTTGATTTTACAATTTTCCTTAAAATAACATTATTTTTTTTATTTTTTTTCTAAACATAATAGAAATCTATATTAACTATTATTTTTCTATTTCCCAATACACTTCATCTTCGGTACCTCCAATGTTTAAAACGAAACAATTGTCACTTTCCATCCGAAGTATGGTGTAAAAATAATTAAATGTTCTGAAAAGTTATCCTGATTTGAGTAGAGTTTGGTTTATTGAAAAAGTTTTGGTTAATTTTCCATTTTGAAACTAATAAATATTATTTAAAAAAAATTTTACTGTCTATTTTACGGTCAGAATTCTCAATGTTTCATATGATAAAGAATTTAAATGTAAATAAAAGTAAAAATTTAGTTATAATTTTTGTTTTTTATGTAATAGTAGAGTATTAACTAAAATATTTTTAATTGCTTAAAGCATAGGATTTATTTATCTCTAAATCATTTAGTTTTCCCTGTTTATAGTATAAAGAACGCGGAGGAAAAATATACACATAATATATATCTTTTATAACGCATGTAGAGCGAAGTTTTTCGTATTTTTACATGCAAAAATAACATTTAATAAGCATTATTTACAGTAGAGTAACTCTATTTACAGTGAGTATTCACGCCATCTGTCGGTGAGAGTAGAACATTAATGATTCCGAAACTAAGGGGAATTGTGAAGGCCGTATAAGGCAGGCGATCGAGTTTGGCCGTGGATATACAAACATCACATCTTTCTTGCCAGAAAAACTTGATCTGAAGAGCCAATCAGAGCAATGTTAACCACTATATATCTAGCCGTCTGTAAGAAAAACATATCGCGGACGCGTTACGTTTAAGCATTCCGATTCCATAAATAAGATAATTGTTCGACTTATAATAATATACGTTGTATCATATGTATTACATCATTGCTCCTTTATTTTCTCTAAAACCTGTACAATTGTAATGTTTTAAGTTATAAATTCAAAATAAGCAGATACTAACAATAGGTTGACATTGAGAAGCACAACTTCCAAATCCCGAAACAAATGAATGACTCTTTGTGCGATTCATAAAAAAAAAAATACAGTTGACATCCGATTCTGCCCTTAAAATATTTGTAAAAGCATATTAAAGCCTTTAAATATTTTGAAATGCGTTTTGCCCATTTATTTACATTTATAAACTGTATGTTTGAATTCAGTATATAAGTTGAATTCAGTGATTTATTCAGTGAATCATTCCTGCGAATTACTTTGTATGGGATTAAGGTTTCGTTGATAAAAATTGTTCTACCCCATCTACCGGCATTTAATCTAAACAAAGAAACTGCCAGTTGAAATTTTACTTTTTTATGTATTTTATCAGCTTTGAAAGCATGGCAAATAAAAATAATATTTCTTATCAATTCTCATTGCAATTAAAATATTAGGGCTATCTATAATATCATTTTTTACGTAGAAAGTTTGTAGAGGAAAATAAAATAATCATATTAATGCAATTAACAGTCACAATTTTGCATGCAATGTTTCATTACTTTTGCAATTTAGTTTATTTATTATGCAATTTACTTTCAGAAATAATGCAGATTAAAATCACTACAAATTTTCTGTTTAGTGCAATTTTCATGCTATCATATTTCAATTTTGGGAATTCTGATATTTTCAAAGGAGATATTTTTCGTTTAAAATTTTTGTTTTTAAATATTATTTTAAATTGTAGTTTACATAATATCTTTGTTGTAGTCATATAAAACCAAAGGACAATAATTTTTTATTAAAAAATGATGCATCTTTTTTTAAGTCAGAAAAATATTTAAAGTACAATTTTCATGATTAAGTGTTACCAGAAAATTCAGCTATTTTGATAGAAGTTTCTTTGCTATGAACTTAAAATTAAAAAGAAAAAACAGAGCCTATACCTTTGTCATCGGGCATTTTTTCTTATTTTCATTCATATTTATTTATCATGTGGAATTTTTCAAATCATAAAAATAAAATAATGAAATACCTAATGACATTTGATGTTGCTATCTATAATGAAAAATTGAAACTCATCTAAATCATGTGATGCTTAAGTTGGGAGCACCAGCGGAGCGAACCGAGTACTTTTTTTCGGTACAAGTTCTGTGATTGAAAGCCTATCTTCATTTTTCTCCTCTATATTCTATCTTCATGATCTAAAACATTGTTTTGAAGATTTTTCATTCTCATTCCGTCAATTTTGACGAGGTTATATACTAGTTATACATAATCTTGGTGCAATAGCTGTTGCACTCTTATGAAAAATGCATGAATACAAAATTTATTACGATTATATTATATATGTCAAATTCAGTAATACGGAAATAATATGACTCCTTCTTAAATAGGACGCAATCACCGTTGCAATCTATATCATTACCTATCATGGGACATAATTGAATTAATGATATATGATAGGATTTAATAGAATGAAGAAAACCTTTATTAATATCTTTTCAAATTTTGATTTGATTTTCATAAAATTTGAAATGACACGACAAAATTATGCATATATATGAAATTTCGAACCATTGGTTGGGTAGTTTTTGAGCTCTTATATGTGGCCAGAGGCATGGACCAGACGACGACTATAGGTGCTACGCATTTATAGAATTACGATCGAACTAAGAAAGCGAGACAGCTGCTTTTAAATAGTGACGTAAAATTACAGTTAACCCTATGAAAACGGAATCTTCCAATAACGGAACCATGTCGTAAACGTACAAATTTCGTTGTCCTGCGGTAGAAATACCAAACAAGTATATCTGCTAAGACGAAAGCCTGTTTAAAAATGGCATTCTTCTCCTGACCCTGCTTTTCCGTCTTAGCCGATTTTATTATACTAAATAAAAACAGTAATCTTATACTGTAAAACCTGTGTAATCGGGATCATTACGGGCACAAACAAAATTCTAATTAAGCTGGTATAATTGCATAGTATATCTATCGTAGGGATAATGCAATTTTTACTTTTAAAACAAAGTTCCGTAATAAACAGGTTCCATTTACATAGGGTTTACTGAAAAAAAAATACAGTAAAACCTGTGAAAGAAACAAAAATGGTAAATAATATAAAAATAAAATATATATTTTTTAAAGAAATAAATTATATTAGATAAACTAAATTAAAAATAAAACTATGTTAAATATACTACATTAAATAAAAAAACTATAAACTATACTTAAAAGAAAAATAAAGGTTATTACAATTACTGTAAATGCCGCCACTGTTGGCCCAGCTGTATCTTCAAGGCATGAGTGATAAGTAATTATCAAATATTTTGCTCACTATGTGTAACATATGCATGATACGGATTTCGGAATGTTATCCAAATTTCAAATTATTAACAAAAACTAGCGTGGATCCAAAAGAAGCTCATGAGACTCTCACTGAATAGTACTGAAAGTAATAAAACACTGTAAAAAAAAAAAATAGGACTAAAACACTACTGGCAATCTAGACGCCCGTACTATTTCCGTTTTTTTACGGGAATTTTTACCCATAAATTACAGATATTTTTTCGCTTTTCTGATTAAAAACAGAAATTTTTCTGTAATTTATGGGTAAAAATTCCCGTAAAAAAAACGGAAATAGTACTGGCGTCTAGATTGCCAGTAGTATTTCCGTTTTTTAGTCCGTTTTTTTTTTTACAGTGAATATTTTGCTAATTGTGCATAAGAAACATTTTGATAAGAAAAATTTCAATTCAATTCCGATTTTAAATTATCTGTATAAATGTGGGAATGTAAATATTCTCAACAATGCAACTCGTCTAACTCAAAGGTTTATTGAATCGATACGCAATCTTACATGAAATAAAAAGTACAACACGAGGAGCGTGGAAAAAAGCTTAAAATGTGTGACAACGGTTTGACAAAGGAAATAAGTAGAAATTCAAGAGATGTTTTTTTTTTTTGTTTTTTTTTTTTTTGTTTAGAAGTTCGATAGTGTTTATCTCAACATGAAGGTTGAATATTTGTTGTGTGTCAAATAAAAGATTTGAGTAAGAATTCTAGGTGAATTCCAGTATTTATGTAAACAAATGTATTATATTATTGATGTGGATGAACTGTTGTGATCTTCCAAGCATAATATTTGTTCGAGTGAATAATAAATGCCGTATTAAATTGACGAACTAATAGATGCATTTATTTATAGTTATACTAAGCCAAGTGAACCTTTTAGTAATTTTCAGATAAAATCCTATAAATTTTCCCTGAATCTTTTTAATTGAACACTCTAAATAAAAAGGCGTGACTATTCACCCCTCCGGAGTGAATAGTCACTCTATCGCAGAGTCAAAATATGCCCAACCTCTTTAGAGTGACTATTCACTCTGAGCAAAAGTGAAATTTTTGACTCTCTGACAGAGTGAATAGTCACTCCTGGGAAGTGAATATTCACTCTAAACAAGGAAGGATAATCACTCTTTCGGAGGAGTGACTATTCACTCTTGCTAAAAGAGTGTGGTTTTTCACACCTGGTAGGAGTGAATAGTCATTCTTTCATAGGAGTGAATGTTTTTCTCTTTTTATTTTGCTTTTATGGGCATTTTAAAAGAATCAAATCTTTTACAGTATGCAATGAAAATAGATACAAGCATGATAATGATTGGAATAAAATACTTTATTAGCAATATTTATTTAATTCATAATTTGTAACACTAATTGAAGTTTTAAGGAAAAAAACCGTTAAATTTATATATGAATTTAAATTAGATAACTGACAGAAACAAACTAATATATTTTATTCCAATCTTATCCTTTGTGTTTGCTTTTATTGCATGCCCTATAAAGATATTACTTTTAAAGTTTTATAAATAATTTTTTAATAGGTGGATGTTATATCTTTAACAATGTTTGATTTCATTTTAATTTTTTTTTAATATAAATTCCTATCTTTTTACAGCACTTTTTCCATGAATTATTGCTATTTTTGAAAAGTCCTATTGTTCTAAAATATTTTTCATTTTTTCACTTAGAAAACAATGTTTATAAACTCACATCTTTTTTTAAAATGAGTTCTAAGCATGATTTAACTATTAAGAATGTGTATTTTCTTTTATCCGCTGTGATTTGTTTTTGTTTTATTTAATATGATCATGAAGCATAAATTTTAAGCTCTCTAGAATATGTATATATTTTTCTTTTAAACATATTACTTAACTTAATCATGATTTCTAATTTTCGCCCATCATTGCTGAAAACAATACTTATTAATGAAACGACACGGTAAGCCTTATTTAATTTAATTTTTTTATTCCCGTAGATATTGTATTTTGGGAATATGAGCTAAATAGATTTTATATGTTTTATAGGAAAGGATTGACCTAGGAAATATAAAAATAAACACATTACATTTATCTGTATCTGTATGAATTTTAATAAAAATAAAGTAAATGACTGCATATGAAAAGTTTTTATTGTTTGAAAAAAAATTTAATGTAAAAAAGTAGTTATTAATCTCTTTAAAAAAATATTCAGTCCTATAGTGTGTAAGTATATACGAACTTTTTAAAAATATACTAAAGCTATCGACAAACTTCAAAACAGGCATAAAAACATTTTATTTCAATGCTTAAATATTATGTTTTATTTTTTTAGTGCCAAAAGTTAACGTGTATCAAAAACGTAGAAAATGCGTTTAAATTGAAGGAAATTTAATAACTCATGCAGAATGTCTATAATTATTTTTTTTTATATTACTCAGTCTCAAAATTTTAAAATCATAAACCGCAGAAAAATGCTATACATACAGTTTAAAAAAATTAATGTACCAATCTTTTCGTAATATCATATTTAACTCCGAAACAATAATAATGATAATAAATACTCTAAGCAAGGCCGTAGCCAATGGGGGGATCATCAGGGTTTGATCCCCTCCGAAATTTTTGTGGAGATGACTATAAATATGTCATTAACTATCAGTTAAGACGACAAAAATTCGAAATTCAACAACAGTCAAAATTCAAAAATCAAAATTCTATGCGAGCATATCTTTTTTGTTTGATTCTGTTAATAGATTGAAAAAAATGAAAGCAATTTCTAAGAAATATTTAAAGTTCATACGATTTTTCAGAATCGGACGCTGTAAAAATAAAATTATTAGAAAAGCCCGATACAAACTGTCACAATAGTTTAGCCAAAAATGGTTCAAAAATGCCCTTGAAAGACATTTTTGGCAATAAAACTTTTGAAAACAAATGTGTAAAATGTCAAATATTAATTTAATTGGCACTAATTTCAATACGTCACTGAAGAAGCATCTTTCATTTACAATGAAAAAGGCTTAAAGTATCTTTTGAAATTATATTACATTGAATTACTTGAATTCACAATAAAACTTAATTAAACTCTAACACTTGTCTCTATTCAATCAGTAAAAAAGAAATCTAAAATATGTCAAGATTAAAATTCATCTCCGAAATGATTTTCTCACTACGGCCTTGACTCATTGACAAAATCCAGATGTATTCGAGTTAGTCAGCTTGCAAACGAAACAAATAATGAAAAAAAATATTTGTTTCGTTTGCTAAGCATTCGATCGTTGGCAAAAGTATTGAATGGGAAGAATAAAATATTTAGACTAATTTTTTTAAATTCATATTGGCCGAATTGATGAAGTTTATTATGTTTTGCTAAACATGTTTGTACGGGCCGAAATTTCCAGGCCTGCGCCCGGCCCGACTCATAGAAAAAAATCGGCCCGGCACAGCCCGATACAAAAATTAAAAGTTCGGTCCCGGTAAAAAACTTAAATGTTCGACCCGAGACGCCGAGACCGGCTCGGCCCGAGTGAATGTCTACAAAGCATTGATTTTTACGTCGATTTGTTTGTCTTAACATATATCCAAATTATAAACGAGTAGTTCTGGCCAAAAACATTTATCTTAATTTTTTTTTTTTTTTTTTATGTTTATAATTTTCATGTTTATAGAAATACATCAGGCTGCGATATATATTTTTTAATGAATCTCTATTTCTTGTATGTAAATAAATGTTTCAGATATCCTTAATATTATTGTTAAACCATATTCCATGTATTGAAGTGCTAAAAATCTGAAAAATGCTGTACAGTAAAATCTTCTAATACGGAATTGAATAGAAAAAAAATGCGTTATAGACACGTTCCCTTCTTAGCAAGTATAAATGTATGATATATTCTTTTCTTACGTATTAGTGGATTATTTTTGCACGGATCAACACGTTTTTCAGTTTAAAACAGGGTTCCGCCATAGGCAGGTTCCTTTTCACACGTTTTCTATATTTTAATTTAGCTATTTTTAATAAGCGCAAAAATCTACTGTTTTTTAAAAAGAATAAATTTTAATGTTTAAGTATAGGATAATGGCGATTAAAAAATGTATTCATTGTTTGCAAAAATTTTTGGTCCAGGCCTAATTTAACTGACTTTTGAAAGGACCAGGTCACGCTGAGATAATGATTTTCACACAGGCTGGGTCAAAACTAAGACTGAAAATTTTGAGCCGTGAAGACTAAAAATGAAGCCAGTCCTGGCTCTGTACAGAAATAAATGAGTTACGCCCGGTCCGTGCAGATCTCTAATTTCAAACCGCTACATGAAGAAGTATAAGACAATCACTTGCCTAGGAAATCAATTTTCTAGGAATAGAAATCAGGATAACACATCTCGATCAATCTTTTTCTATAACATACAACTATTTAGCTCATAATCAGACATATCTACACGAATAAATGGTTAAAATTAAATAAGACTTACCTTATGTGTTAATGATATCCTAATCCTAAGATGGCGGGCAAAAAGTGATCATTTTTCTTATCTTACAAGGACGTTGTCGCCTTGCTGCTCTGATTGGTTAATAAGCAATGCATACGTAAGTCACACTTTCAGGAGTGACTACTTCACTCTCGATAACGGAGTGAGAGATTTCACTCCTTTCTAGAGAGTGATAAATTCCACTCTTTAAGGAGTGTATTTTTACAAAATGCACTCCAAAAAGAGTGAAAATGCCTGTCACTCTTTCAAAGAGTGGACTTTTCACTCCTCCCAATTTTAGAGTGAATACAAAAGCAGATCGTATTGATCTGAATGTGTCTCGTGGAAGCCATACTCAGTCTTATATTAATGTATGTACAAAGGGAAAATTGTAATGGAAGAATGATACTAAGCGAGATATACTTCAAGTGATGCAATACGTGGTTAATAGATAATCAGAAATAGTTGAAGAAATAGATTGATAGAAAAATGCTGATAAACAGTGGTTATGATAAGATTTAAGTTTTTTTTTTTTTTTTTTTTTTTTTTTTTGTCAAGAAACTTTTAAATCATTGTTTTTGAAAATGAAATAGATTTTAAGAGAGTCCTACTCATATTTGTCCGTTTTTTTTATCTAGAATGTTTTAATTGTTTTATTAATATATCGTATCTGTAATTACAGCATCTGTATTTAATTTTCGTTAGAATTTAGCTTAAATGTGTAGTACAAAATCAAAAACCTAGATTTTTTAAAATTAAATATCAATGCATTTCAAATATTAATTTGGTATTTTTTAGTATCGAGCGCTATTAACTCCATCCAAATTTTGACGCATGTTTTTACTCTATTTTTCACATAATATCATATGTAAAAACTACGATGTTGTTGTGACTAATTATAGCAAATAATCAAATCTATGTAAATGAAATACATTGAAGTTTGCTAAATAAGCTATTTTTGATTCTGTTTAACACATTTATCTTCAGATGAGTAGCAGATAAGAGAAAAATATACATTCTAAATTATATTGTAACAATCAAAAAATCGTAGAAAAAAAAACTTTTTTTACACTGTTGGTGGAGACAAAATCTAATGCATTTCTATCCACCTCTTATCTATTTGGCTAATCCGAAAAGTATCCGACCTTTGGCCAAAAAAATATAAGTTACCTGACGGGAACGGGGCACTAATCTCTTTCAAAGTAGGACCCTTGCGCCTCCACACACTTAGCCCATCGTTCCTTCCACTGTCGAAAACATTTCTAGAAGGGTTCTTTTGGAATGGTGTTCAACTCCGTCGTCGCATTCTGTATATCTCCTATCTACTCTGAAAACAGGGTACTTTCAATGGCGCTTTCAATTTTGGAAACAACCAGAAGTCGCAAGGAGCCGTGTCTGGAGAGTAGGGAGGTTAGCGAACGACTGGAATTGTATGTTTCGTCAAGAAAGTCTGAATCAGTTGCGATGAATGAACTGGATCATTGATGAATCTTATGACAACTGATGAATCTTAAGAACTGTTTCGCTTTGCGAATCACCAAGCTTTGACAAAAGTTGATGCAGTACCTTTGCTAAATTCGTTCAGTCAATTTGAGAAAAATCAAAATCCGAAGAACATGTACGCCAGCACCTCACTCGGTGGGCAGCAGGCAACGATTGGCTCACTGGAACACGAGGGGGGGGGGGATTCAAGCGTGTGCATTAAGCTGTCTCCTTCCAATATGCACAGTGACGCCGTATTAGAATCACTACTGCGCGCAGGAAAAATCAAGGTCGGATAGTTCAGACAGTCAGATAGTATCAGACAGACTCAAAAACATTTGTGTTTCGTGCATATTATCCACAATCCATGAAATCATCTTATAAATATTTCAAACACTGTATTGAAATACCGAAATGTAGGTATAATATTTCTTAATTCTTATCTATCCATTTCTTTTACTTAAGATAAAAAAAATGTGCTCTGTGTCTATTATAGATAATTCATCAAATCACCTTATATACATTTCAAACGATGCATCGAAGTACTGAAATGCAGGGATAATATTTCTTGTATGCGTAAACTATTCTGTTCTAACCGCCATCGTTCGCGTGATGAGCGAAACCGATGCGGCCACCGGTCAATCAAAACTATGAGATCTCTTGCTACAGACGAAATAAATGAACATCCCTACAGATCAATATTATACGTAATCTGAATCGGTTCTACTGACCACTCTGTATAGTAGATCAATGTTTCGAATTATTTTACCAAGTAAAATCACTTATTTATATTTATATATGCATTTTCTATGTTGTTCTATGCTTTTGTATGTTCTCTGTTGGTCAATACATACCAGTGTCAGAGCCTGATTAACCCTATGTTAGACCTGGGGTATAAAGGTCATGTCTGGGCCCATTTTCTCAAAAAAAAAAAAAAAAAAAAAAATGCATTCATTACAATTTGGGCAAACAGTTTTATGTACATTTGGTATTTGACACAATTATTCAATTGGTAAATAAACATTATTACAGTAGAACCTCGATTATCCGAAGTAATTGGGACCGTCCCTCTTTCGGAAAATCGAAATTTTCGGATAATCGAGAACGCTTCAATTTTAAGATTAAGGGCAAATATGTGTGTATTTCTTATTATGTTATAACAAGTGCTTAATAAAAATAAATCAATAGCAAAATAGAAACAAGAATAAACTACCTGAATTTTAATTTTGAAATTCAGTACCTTTTACATATTTCACAAGCGTTTGAAACAAAGTTTGTTGAAGTTGTTTTTTGAAGTTTAGATTGCCTTTGATTTGCAGTTCTATCACGAAGTTTTTAAATACTATTCGTTAACCAGTATCACAGTCATTCTGCTGCTTTCTGCATAAAACTTTTTCATTTTTGCAGCATGTCCCTTCGTAACACAACCGCTGCAATACCAATGCCGTATTCTTGAGCTTATTTTATTGTACTGTCACGCGATTCTACATAATTTATAGTTTGAATTTTTTCTTCTATACTTAAAGAAATGCGTTTTTTTTTTTTTTTTTTTTTTTTTGTACACATGATGAAAATGAAAATTTTTACTCTAGTAAAAATCTTGTACGGGAGCTCAAGTTAAATTCAAAGAAATTCTAAGAAAGGGGATCCAGAATATTTATCTGTACTCGTGGTTCATGTGACCAAAAAAAAAAAAATAAATAAAAAAAAAGAAAGAAAAAAAAGCTTTAAAAATGGATTTCAGTTAACCGAGAGTTTCGGATAAAAGAGGTTCTACTGTAGTTGTAAATTAGTCAAATATAATTACGAATGCAGAGTTTACTGCAGTTCCAAAAATAGCCTTCGATTTATTCTGTTGCGCTGGTTCAGATATCAGACAAGATGCTGTGATCGTTAAAAGTTAGTTGGATGAATTAGTCCTCCAGATTCTTTAAGATGAGTCATATTATTTACGTGTTACTGAATTTAGTATATAGAATCGTAATAAATTTTGTATTCATGCATTTTTGCATAAGAGTGCAACAGCTATTGTACCAAGATCTGAATATTTATAAAACTAGCTATAGTAGGAACGTGCCACATTTGCCACGTTTGACGTACAATTTCCGACTTGTTTATTCTGTAGTTACGTTATAATTATACGTTTCAGGTATTAATTTACAATAGTTCATATTAAATACCATTTATATGATTATAAAATGTACTATTCTGATTTTGCTTTATTAACGGTAATTCTGTTACAAACGTAACTTCATTTGAAAAAGTAGCTGACAAAATTAATTCAGATTTCAATTTCAGACATAATCATTTACGAAAAAGATATAATCTTGTGTATAATGAAACGTGTTTGAACAGTTACGTTACATGCTTTTGATATTGAAGAATGCAATTTGCATTAAGTTTCCTTTTCTCTTACTGGGAAAGTAAAAAAGGAAATATAACGAAAACCTTTTTCTCAGATTCGGTTTCACTATCCAGTGTAATGTAATGTAAAGATTAATGTGAATTGACAATTTATCAGCCATCAAATTTTGCTTAATGCATTCCATCTGTCATTTATCTTGTCACAGACTCTCAAAAATGATGTTCTCTGATGCGATAGCCTGGAGGGAAGAATTTGTCATGTGTCATACAAAGTAGACAGTGATTTTGATGGGTGAGCATCAATATGACTCATATTTGTGTGCCATTATTTATCTCTACTAATACGCTGACATATTTTTTAGACATTGCACATAAGCTTTTGGTTTTTCAAATCATGGCTAGGATATCTACTAGTACGCAAGCTATGTAAATTACATTCGAAATTTAAAAAGGGCAATTTGATCAAAAATTTAATTGTTAGTTCTATATTAACAGTATGCAAAATTTTATAATATTTAACTCCCTAATGATCGTTTAATATTTATAGAAACCATAAAAAGGTACCTATTTTTTTATTACAGAAATTGAGTAATTATAAGATCTCTAAATAAAATATTCAATTAGTTGTTAAGGCGAAAAAAAAAAAAGATTTTATAAACAAATTCACATTTGAAGAAAAGCCATCAAGCGGCGATTTTGCACTTAAATGTCTGTTTTACACCACTAAGGGGCTCTGCCACCTACGAGCTACGCTCGTCAACCCCCGTTCAGGAACCCAGATTCTAAAAGCACGCTAATTTGATCGTCTTTAAAATGATCGAATTATAATTTTAAAAACAGCGGCAATCTCCCTGTAAACGAGTTTCCATTCATTTCTCTTTGATTGGGTATTTTTAAAGCCAAATCAGCTGCTGTTAAGAGATACAATGGCTGATGTTTTCGTCTTTGGTTTAAAAAAAAAAAAAAAAAAAAAAAAAAAAAAGTTAAAATTTGGAAAATAAGCTAATGTAAAATGAATTAAATAAACAGAGTCTTTGTCTCCCGTTATTTTCTAACAACGCGATAAGAAATTTTTTTTTAAAGGAGACATTTTAAATGTATCGTTTTAAATCTGACGTAACTTTCACCAAAGTTTTCTTTTTCTTTTTAATATTAACTTGAAAATACTTTTGTTGTTAGAAAGGAAAAATTATTTGTGCTGTCATAGAATTCACAACAACAGTTGAAAAGATTGTCTCAAAATATGAAATAAATGCCTCGCGAAAATATATTTTTAAATTTCAGCTGTTTGGTAGTATTATAATTTGGCCATTTTAAATTTGACGTAATTTCTTCCATTTACGACTTTTAATGTATAATAATGAATTTATTATTTTTTAAATTTTCTTTCTCTTTTAAAATTCACGTGTAAATGTAGTTTTATGAAGTAATTTTCAATATTTTCCTGCTTTTAACACATAATCATTTAAAATTCTAATTTGAAAGTTTTTTTTTTCTGTTTATAATAGCCAAGTGTAAATAAATTTTTAATTTGAAGGAAATATTATTCTTTGCTCTGTTTTAAAATTGGCAACAATTTAAAATAACACCCTTTTCTAAAATATGTAAAAAATAGCTCTCGAAATACTGAAAATTTGAATTTAAAATGAAATAAATCCTCGAAAAATGAATCAAATTTAAAAAAAATGCAGTTTGCAAACCGGGAACGTCTAATTTATAAAATGATCCAAAAATGATTAAATTTCTATGTATAGTTTTTGCTCTTACAAAACTTTTTTAGTGAAACGATTGGGGATGGGGTATCACATCCAGATGTAGTCAGGCAAGTGTGGAAAAATAAAAATTTTAAATCCTAAAGCAGTAGAATATGAAAGCAAAAGCATTTCAAGAAAAAGTATTTCAATAAAAAATGCACTCTAGATAGGGTTCTCATCCAGATGTCATAAAATTGTTAAAGACATATCCGAGTCATGAAAGAAATAAAAAATCGAATTCCAAAATAAAAACCTGCGTGTTTTAAAAAAGTAAATTTTAACATTAAAGATCTCTTAAAATAATTATTAGATTTAAAAACTGTCTGCATCAGCGTATTTATCGAACATTTAAACATAATACCACAGATTTTCATATTTTTGTATGCAACAGTTTTCTTAATAATAACTAAGAAAGACCCCGGTCACAAAACATTCATTGGCAGCGCCGGTGACAGAGTTAGTTACTTTCTTTTAGAATAAAGCGATACAAATTAATACGACTAAGATCCTTATCTTTTTATTTTTACTATTTTACAAATGTTTGCAAATAATATTTAAAATAATATGTATACATAAAATGCTGACAATCAGTTAAAATCAAATTATCTTTGTCACCCAGTGGCGTGGTCAGTAAGCGGAGGCTGCTGTCACGCCCAGGGCCCGGGTTTGAGTCCCTGGGTAAGACATGGATGTAACTGTGTTTTCAAAAGTAATATATATATATGTAATGTAGAGAAATAAAATTGTTATGTCTGGTTTGTGTTAAAATTTCTGTGTATAAATAAGGATCATTCGAGGCGACAGCCATTGTTGCTATAGGCCTCAAAGCAATCTCCACTACGGTGGAAATCAAATCAAATCAAAATCAAATCAATCAAATTATCATTAGTAATACTTGATTCATGAGAATCCATAATTTACCCAACCATAGATAGGGCAAACCAAACTCGAAACTTGAATTTTCAAAGCCTTCATATGGAAATGCTAGTTAATTTTTTCTGGTGTCAGAAGTTTTTCCCGTTTTCAAATCGTTAGCCAGACAATATCACGGGCCCGAAAAATAGACAACGACACCTCAGCCCATCAGATTGACGGGAGCGAGAATTAAGGGGTTAATATTGTACAGTTAATGCGTGCCAAATTTTAAAAGGTCTGACATTTCAATTTGTTGAAAGTTTCACAATCACGCTTTGTGCAACCACATTATGCACTTTTTGTTTAATCATAATACTGACGAATTAAAAAGAAAAATGATTTGATGAAGTTACAAGAATGTCCAAAAAACTTTCGGAACAAACAACTTATCATAATTGCCATGACTACAGGTATGGAAAAATTTCTATTGATATTAAAAAATCTGTTTTATAATCGGTCCATATTCGTAGTTTAAATAGGAATCAGAATGACGTATATTTAGTCATTCTTCTTTAATTATTGTAAGAACATCTTGGAATTCACGTACTTAAAAACTGAATTGCATCTTTAATTCACTAATATGTTATTCTGATTCTAGCTGCTTAACTTATTTCCTTATGCTTGATTTTCCAATTTTAGTATATATTTTATATCAACCTAGATGATTTTAGAACCACGTATTTTTTTTTCGAATATATCAATAAATGTAAATAAAAATATTAAAAAGGAATATTTTGAAAACATAATTCCGAAAAGAATGTACACGTAAATTTTCCCTTGATTTTGAGGAAATATAAACTATAAGATAAAAGAACTGCACAAAACAGAAATATTTTTCTATAAACACTAATATGTTATTCTGATGTTAGTTACTTAACTATTTTCCTTATGCTTGATTTTCCAATTTTAGTACACATTTTTAATCAATTTAGATGATTTTAGAGCCATGTATTCTTATTTTCAAAAGCAGCAAAAAATATGAAAGAAAATACATAAAAAAAAGAGTATTGTTAAAAAACACAATTTCGAAAACAATGTACATGTAAATTTTGCCTTAATTTCGAGAAACTATATAAAAAAAAAAAAAAAAAAAAAAAAAAAAAAAAAAAAAAAGAGAGAGAGCAACACAAAACAAAGATATTTTTCCATAAACACTAATATGTTATTAAGATTTTAAGTACTTAACTAATTTCTTTATGCTTGATTTTCTAATTTCAGTATACATTTTATATCAACTTAGATGATTTTAGAACCTTGTGTTCTTATTTTGAAAAACATCGAAAAGTAGAAATGAAAAATTAAAAGAATATTGTTGAAAACATAATTCCGAAAGCAATGTGCATGTAATTATTGCATTAATTTCGAGGAAATATAAATTATAAGATAAAAGAATACACAAAAACAGAAATATTTTTCCATGAACACTAATATACATAGATTTTAGGTTCTTAACTAATTTCTTTATGCTTGATTTTTTAATTTTTTTATATATTTTATATCAACCTAGGTAATTTCAGAACTATGAACCATTTTCAAAACAATATTGAAAAATATATATGAAAGTACTAAAGAAAAGAACACCTTTGAAGTAAGAAATACTGCAAACAATGTACATGTAAATTTTTGCCGCAATTTCGAGAAAATATAAATTATAAGAAAAAAGAACAACACAAAACAGAGATATTTTTCAATAAACACATCACAGCCCATTTATTCCTCAAATAATAGTCTAAATTATTTGTCACATTTTCAAAACATTATCTTTTATCTCATAAAGCCACAATTCAGATTTTAAACGTTCCGTGCATGATACCATTGTTAGCAAATATCTAAAGGGTATTATTTGTACTATAAACAACTAATTTCTCGTCCTTTATAATGATTTTACCCGTAAGAGTAGTTCATTGTTAAGCACAGCTTGACTGCTGCGTGCCTCAATTGAATAGGATAAGTATTTTCTTCTCGTCTCCCCCTCAATTCATATGTGACATATCATCACTTTATTCACGTTGAATAGGAATTTATTTGTGAATTGCCATTGCGCAGATTAATCAAAATTGGTCATGTTGTGACATATGTACGTCAAAAGAAATGTATAAAAGTTGGTAATCAATAAATGGGGCATTCGCACAATCTTTTGACTTTTGGGAATAAAAATCTGATGAAATTAAACTTGCTAAAATAACATTTTGGTCTTATAGACTAATGCCTTAATTATTCAAAATAAAGAAAAAATGGCCAGCAGCGAAAATTTTTTTATTTAACTGAGGTTTAAGTTAAACTTGCAAGTTTAATTTTCCTTACCATTTTAGCACTATAACTTTCTATTTTCTTCTAAATTTTTACTTATTGCATACGATTGCATAGTACCGAAAGGATATTCAAATAAGAAATAATAACAATGTAGTATTTTTGGTACAAAATTTTGGTATAACATTGTCTTAAAGGGGCGTTAAAGAAGGAACGGAAGGAAAAAAAAGGGGATGGTATAGGGAACTAGTCGGATGTACCAATCCCAAAACTTTCTTCTATCTCATACGTGCCAATACTTCAAAATTCGTTATCACTTTGCCAAAATTAAATGGCAATCTATGCTCATCATAAGGATTCTAAAAAGGTGAAATTCCGTGCATTAGTTATTAAGATATGACTATCGCTGAAATCCCTGTAAATCCAGCAAAATGCAGCATAGCAGCACCACTTATATGGTGATTTACACCAGAACCTAATCATCATCAACTTACGTTAACGTCTAACTGAATATGAAATTTGAGGAAAATTCGTGCATTAGTTCTTGATATAGAGCTATTGCGCAAATATGACAAATTCAATATAACAGCGCCACCTGTTGAGCGACTTGCACCAAAACATAATCAGCAGCAATATTAATCAAGGTATACTTGAATCTGAAGTTGGATGAAAATTCGTGCATTAGTTCTTGAGATAGAGCTATTGAGGAAATCGTACTAAGTGCAACACAGCAGCGCCACCTAGTGGACGATTTACACCAACACGTAGTCAGCATAATTTCATATCAAGAACTAGTAACTAAATCAGAAGTTTGATGAAAATGTGTGTATTAGTTCTTGAGATAGAGCTACTGCGAAAATAGTGAAAATCCTGCAAAATGCAGCATAGCAGCACCACCTGTTGGGCGATTTTCACCAAAACGTAAACAGAACCAACTCATATCAAGGAGTAACTGAATCTGAAGTTTTATAAAAATCCGTGCAGTAGTTCATGAGATTGAGTTATTGCGGAAATCCTGCAAAATGCAGCATAGCAGCGCCACCGTCTGGGCGATTTACACCAAAAACTAATCAGCACCAATCTATATCAGGGACTACCTGAATATGAAGCTTTATTAAATTCTGTGCATTAGTTCTTGAGATAGAGCGCCCACAAAATGTGCGTCACATACAGACGGACAGACAGACTCACAGACAGACATTTTGTAAAAACGTGTTTTTTGGAATCACTGACCCCTAAAACGTGTAAATCCGCTAAAAACTGGAAGCCGAAAATTTTCATGAATCCAATACTTTCTTCTTGTAAGGATAGAAGAAAGTAAAAAGGGACGGAAATGGAACAAAATGGGATGCTAAGGACGAGACGGTAAGGAAAATAACCACTATTTTTAGACAAATCATGTTAAGACTAAGTGATAGCCACAATGTTCATTGATTTTTAGAAACAATTATTTACATTGGATTAAATTTAAAAAAAAAATTATTAACTTCGAAATGTGCAGGAATAAATCTTGGGGACGGTAAGTATACCAATAAAGTCACGATGCTTGAAATTGATACTTAAATGCTGATTTAAATTCTGCAGTAAATTTCCTGTCAAAGAATTTTAGATATTCTTTCTCTAGCATACTTCTGCATGAGAAAAAACATGAAAAAATTTCTGTGGCTGCATCTGAAGTGATTTTCTGCATAAGTTTAGTAAGAGGGATGGTAAGGAATCTAAAACCCAGGGACAGAGTTAAAAAAATAATTTCAACCGTAAAAATGTGTGCAGGTTCATTTTTTGCTACATATTTATATAAAACAATTGTCCCAGTTTCGGAAAAAAATTACATCGAATTACTTTTATTGAAACAATTTTATAGACAGCTCCAAACTTAAAAATCATCATCAGGGACACGGGGCGGTATAGGAGTTTTCCTAGTATTTTGGACCCTCAACATCGTTCAAAACTGGTTAATATTGTTATGCAATCATGCAATGCGATACTCCCTAGTATATGAAAAAAAAAAAAAAAAAGAATATGTACTAAAATAAAAATTATTGTTCAGGGGCTTAAAAGTCAAAAGATTGTGAGAATGCCCCAAATATACTTACAATTAAAGATCGAGCGAAACTGTTCTTTAATACCGAAACCGAATTTTATAATCTTTCTATTTTCAACCGAAAACGAAAATTCCAAAAATTATTTTTAAGTAATTAATACCCACATAAATATACATAATTATTAATTATACGTATTTATTAAATATACATATTATTAATTATTTATAGGTTTCGTCCAAGTTGGCACTCTGTGCCTCTGACCAAAAATTTTTATTTTCATATAAAATAAAATGTAATTATTTAATCAACGACACATAATGATTTTTTAATTATACTAATTTCTTTTAATTAAAAAATATTTTCGGTACAAATAACTCGATTTATCTTTTATAACGATTTTTGTAAATGATCATCTATTATAGTAGAGCTTTCTGAAAGAGTATTCGAAACTATTCTGCTGTTTCAAGCTACAAATTTTCTATTACTGATAATTATGCAGCTTTTAATGAGCACATAAAAAGCGTCTTCAGAGTTTAGACGTATATGCATAACTTGCTTTTTAATTTGCACTCACGTCTTGAGACGATCATGACTAATAATTAAAAACAGTTCATTGCAATAAATACAGAGTGTCTGATTTTGAGCCGATACTTCTCAAATCAATGAGTAATATTTTAAATTTACAAAGAAAAAAACCGAGATTTTTGGAATACAGATAGTTTCGGTCGAGTTTCGTTCCGGCCGAATTTTCTGCTGCAATTTCGCCGAAATCGAATTTTTTGTCGATTTTCACTTACAATTCTGTTTTGAAAATTCATAAGGTGCGAGTGACATTTGAGAATTTTGACGCGTTACACGCATAATATTGTAACTTAAACTATTACATCTTTGTACAATTGAAAGTTTTTAACTTTTTCCATCAAAAGTTAAAAAGAGTCCATACGTATGATTTCCTTTTATGGTACATGCATATTTCAGCCGTTAATATCTGAAAATACATATTCAGAGAACGAAATAAAAACAAAAAAATAATTTTTAGATTTTTTTTATTAACCCTTTTGACTCCGGCGTCTCTTACAAATTTTATTGGGTCTGCACCACTTTTTTAAAAGAAGTTCTCAAGTACACAATTTCAAAAATGCTCTGATTAAGTAAGCAAAATTTTATTTTCCTTTATTACTGGTGCCCAAAACAAATTTTTCAAAGAAATATATGTCGCCTGACACGCGAAAAAGGAGTGTAAAGGGTTAAATATATGAGAAATTATGTATTCCTCAAATAGCATTCTAAGCTGTCGTGACTAATAAAAACAGCCTCTTTTATCTTAAAGAGCTAAAATTTAGATTTCATACTTTTCATACATTACGTGATATCAATTTTAGCAAATATCTAAAGGCTATTACAGTATAACCTCGATTACCTGAAGTAATTAGGACCAACCACCTTTCGTAAAATCGAAATTTTCGGATAATCTAGAATGCTTCAATTTTAAGATTAAGGGCAAATATGTGCGCAATTTTTTATTATGGTAACAAGTGCTTCATAAAAATTAATCAATAGCAAAATAGAAACAAGAATAAACTACCTGAATTTAATTTTAATTTTGAAATTACGTGCCTTTTACATATTTCACAAGAGTTTGAAGAAAAGTTTTGTTTGTTGAAGTTTCGATTGCCTTTGCTTTGCAGATCTATCATGAAGTTTTTAAAATACTATTGGTTCACCGGTAACACAGTCATTCTGCTGCTTTCTGCATAAAACTTTTTCATTTTTGCAGCATCTCTCTTCATAACACTAACCGCTGCAACACCAGTACCGTATTCTTGAGCTTATTTTATCCTCTCACTCCCTGCTACGTGATTTATGATTTAATTTTTTTTTCTATACTTAAAGCAATGTGTTTTTTTTTTTTATATATACAGATGATAAGAATGAAAATTTTTACTCTAGTAAAAATCTCGTACGGGAGCTCAAGTAAAATTCTAAGAAAGTGGATCCAAAATATTTATCTATACTCGTGGTTCGGAAAGGACTGCTTGCACACGAGGAATGTTATAGTTAAAAAAAAAAAAAAGCTTTAAAAATGGATTTCGGTTAAAAGAGTTTCGGATAAAAGAGGCTCTACTGTATTTGTATCCTAAACAATTAATTCGTTGTTCTTCTTAAGGATGCTGCTTACAATTGCAATTTTTTCACATTTCTAACAAAATTTGTGAAAAGGTTACAACTCATCAATCTGTCTGCTTTTCCTTTATGGTACATGAATATTATAGTTATTAATACCTTGAAATAATTCTGAGAACAAAATAGAGACAAAGATAATTTGTAGATCATTTTTACTAAACATGAGACAAATAATTTTTGCCTAAAATAGCATTCTAAACTATCGTGACTATTTAAAGCGCTCTCTTTTTATTTTTTATTTGAATCTTAAACAACTAATTCAAATAGCAATTAAAGCCTTTGTGCAGGAATATTAAAAAGCAGAAAACCAACGTTTGAAAACGCACAAATAATAAAGTGAAAAAATAAAGTTTGCTGTGAAAAGCAGGAAACAGCTGTTTCGAATCTACTAGTGAGATTCTTCTTCAGTGCAAGATAGAGCAAGAGACAGCGTGCTAGAAAAAGCAAGGCTGAGCAAAATGACAGAGACGCGTCGGCTTATATACCCGATACGGGTACTGAATGCGTCAAAAACAACCAATGAGACAGAAGCAGGTGAGCTGACTGAGTGGACAAGTAGCGACATCTACTGGAGAACGAGAGAAAAAGAAACCAGAAAGGGGAAATTAAATTAATGCTTTCAAAATACTTGGAAAATCAGGAGTACTAGATAAGTCATTGACTAAAGAGTGAGAATTTTTAATGATCTGGCAAGCTTCCCAAAAATCAAGATCAAGGTTAGAAGAGCATTTCTGAATTCTTATCCAGAAATTCTGTCTATTCTGCTTCATTGGTTGTTGTACCCGCCAATAACTCAATCACAAATTAATCACTGCACACAACTCACAATAAAATAAAACTAGCGGACTGTATTACTAATTAAATTTTAATTCACAAGCAATAAATGGATCAAGAGCCGATATTTACACTACTCCTCTGATCGGCGTCTCGAACCCAACTCACAAGTTTCAAAACAAACCACATAGATGACGCTTCTAGCGGCAACATACCGCCGGGCCTTGAATGTTTCAAACATTCAATACTATAAATACGATATCAATTTAGAATACAATCTCAATAATACAATTTTTTTTCTCAGCATATACACTAAATAATTGTTAAATTTACAAATATAAACACAAAAATATAATAATACACTACACTACAAAAATTTTGCTTAATTAAATAAAATGTATGAATTCAAGTATTTAATGTGGTTTCATTCACATGAGGCAAAACAACAATTTTGGCCACTGGCCTTTTATATGTGCCATTTTTATCCTTTAAAGTTATAACTCTAACTATACCATCTTGGCCTGGATGGATTTTAACAATTCTTGCCAAACGCCATTTTAAAGGGCTATAATTATCAGGATTGTTTACTAAAATTAAATCTCCCTCTTTTATCTCTACCCTTCCTTTATGCCATTTGGGTCTATTTAAGAGCTTATTTAAATATTCTGATGACCATTTTTTCCAAAGATGTTGTGTCAATTTCTGAACTAATTGCCACCTGCTGAACCTATTCATAGGGATTTCAGTATAATTCGGTTCAGGTAAGGCCATTAAAGATGAGCCAATAAGAAAATGAGCAGGTGTCAAAGCTTCAACATCATTTGGATCATTTGAAAGAGGGCAGAGTGGACGAGAATGAAGAACAGCTTCGATTTGAATAATAAGAGTCAAGAGTTCCTCATAACTTAAAATAGTTTTACCTACAACACGCTTTAAATGATATTTAAGTGATTTAACACTTGCCTCCCATAAACCTCCAAAGTGAGGGGTTGAAGGGGGATTAAAATGCCACTTAATTCCTTCATTAGCTAAATAATTTTGAATTTCCTTCTCACTTTTATCCTTAAATAAAGATCTGAGAATTGCTCTTAATTCTTTATTGGCACCAACAAAATTTCGGCCATTATCACTAAAGATATCAGAAGGTTTGCCTCGTCTCGCAATAAAGCGTTTAAGTGCTGCTAAAAACGCTGCACTTGTTAAATCATTTACAATTTCAAAATGCAAGGCCTTTGTAGTAAAACACACAAAAATACAAATAAAAACCTTTTTTACCTGTTTACTCCTACCTGTAGAATTTTTTATCTCAAAAGGACCGCAGTAGTCTAATCCAGTGCGCGTAAATACTCTGGATACCGTTACTCTTGCTGCTGGCAAATCAGCCATCTGTTGCTGCGAAATTTTAGAATTAATTTTCTTACAAATAATACAATTAAAAATGATTTTTCTAACTACATTTCTGCCAGCTAAAATCCAAAATTTAGTTCGGATGAGAGACATTGTGGTTTCTGAACCTGCATGAAAATATAAAACATGAAAATAATTAATAACACAAAATGTAAATTTATGTTTTGCAGGGATAATCATAGGAAATTTTTGGTGATCGGAAGTTACTGTTTTTCAGTCTGCCACCAACACGAATGCAGCCATCACTGTCTAAAAATGGACACAAGTTTATCAGTTTGCTATTGTTAGGGATAGCAGTACCCCTTTCTAAACACTGGATTTCTTTCACGAATGAAGTCCTTTGAATGTTCTTTACAATGCACAATAAGGACTGAGAGAGTTCACTGCTAGATAAAGTCCCAGTTGTAGGATATAAAGGGTTTCTACAGTTATATATGAATCTTTTACACCATGCTACTACTCTTTGTAGTTTAATGAACGAAGAACAGTTATTAATTATGTCTAAAGGTTCAAGAGTGTTAACTAAGGCACATACTTGAGTCACTGATGGCAATTTCAATTCACGCAAAAACAGCTCATCGGCTTCAGCAGGATTGCTATCAGGACACTCGACCACCTCAGGCTGTTGTAGGAATGCTGGACCGAACCACCACAGTTCACACTGTTGAATCTTGATGGGATCTATACCTCTAGAAATAAGGTCTGCAGGATTTTCCTTTGAAGGTACGTAATTCCACTGGTCAATAGAAGTCAAACTTTGTATAATGGATATCCTGTTCGCTACAAACGTCTTAAGATCGCTTGACTCTTTTTTTAACCATGCAAGTACAATGGTGCTATCTGTCCAAAAATAAGTTTTAGAAATTTCTAGTTTTAAGGCACTTAACACTTTCTTCATTAACTTAGATAGCAGGACTGCAGCAGAAAGTTCAAGACGCGGGATAGAGGCATGCTTTAGAGGAGCTACTCTGGATTTACTAGTGAGTAGCTTAACAGCAGAATCACCATAATAATTAGTAGATTTCACGTAAATGACCGCTCCATAAGCAATTTCAGATGCGTCGGAAAATCCATGTAGTTCTACACAAATAGACTGATCGATAAGAATGCATCTAGAGATACTGATCAGATTTACTCTCTTTAAGGAAGTAAGAAAGTCATTCCATTCTTTATTTTCTTTCATTGGGAGATAATCACACCAATCCATTTTCAGCAACCATAATTTTTGCAGAAACACCTTGGCCCTTGTAATTATTGGACCTATCAAACCCAAAGGGTCAAATATTCTAGCAATTTGTGACAAGACTGATCGTTTAGTGTATAATTCGCTTTGCTCGATAATTAAGTTAAACCCAAAACAATCTGGTTGAGGCTTCCACAATATTACCAAAGTTTTTGTCTCATTAGAAAAAGAATATTCAGATTCTGAATTATTACACAAAAGAGCAAAATTATTTGCTGCCCATTTATGGAGATCCATGACTCCTCTACTTAACAATGATATCAGTTGTTGCTGAATCTCCTTAGCTGTGTCTAAATCATCTGATCCTGTTAGGATGTCATCCATGTACACATCCTGCAACAACACATTCGCAGCTAAAGGAAATTCATTTCCTTCATCTCTGGATAATTGCATTAAGGTTCTTGTAGCTAAAAAAGGAGCACTAGTTGTGCCATAAGTCACAGTACATAACCTGCACACTTTTACTGGCTCATTCACATCAGGTTTAAATACTATTCGTAATAAATCACGTTGACTCGGATGTATTAATATCATACGATACATTTTTTTAATATCAGCTACAAAAACAAACTGATGCTTTCGAAATCGCAACATTATAGAAAATAACTCATCTTGGATTGTTCTTCCGTTAAACTGCAAACCGTTTAATGATTTTCCTGTAGAAGTTAAGGAACTGGCATTATACACGACTCGTAATGGTGTACTACTTGATTCTGTACGGAATACGCAATGATGTGGAATATAATAAGTGACTTCTGGTTCTTCAGATTCTATCACTTCTTCCATGTGACCCATACTTAGATATTCTTCCATAAATGCTTTATAAAGATCATTAACTTTAGGTTCTCTAACTAAGCGCTTCGATAATGAATTTAAAATATTCATTGCCTTTTGTTTTGATTCGCCAAGACAAGATGGATCTTCATTTAACGGAATTTTCACCATATATTGTGCATTTTCAGTTCTAGAATAATTTTTCAGAAAATGTTCTTCACAAATTTCTGCTTCCTTAGTTTTAGAAATCTCAGACTCTCCCTCTATGTTTTCTAGTTCCCAAAACTCTCTAATTATTTTTTCTAATTCCAAATTATCTGTAATTAACCCACAATGTATATTACTTCCACTGACAATATACCCGAATACACTGTTTTGTAACACAATTTTAGTATTTAATGTTTGCGGATAAATTTGACCTGGTCTTAAAAATTCATAGAAATTTTCTGCACCTAAAAGTAAATCAATCGGGCCTGGGACATTAAATTTTTCATCGGCTAATTTGATGTTAATTAATAATGGGATAGAAGTCTCAAGCGGCCTAGACGGTGTAAATTTTGTAATTTTCGGAACGACTAAAAAGTCTAATTTTAAATTAAAATCCTTATCTCTATTTGAAACAGTTGTGTTAACCCTAGATCTAACATTCAACGATAAATTATTTATGCCTGAAATAGAAATGTTAGTCTTTTCCCTTTTCAAATTAAGTTTATCTACTAACCTTTTACTCATAAAGTTAGAGTTTGCTCCAACGTCTAATAAACCTCGTACTTCATGAAAAAATTACCTAATTCATCTCTTATTAAACAAACAAATGTGCTAAGTAACACAGCTTTAAACTCATTAGCCAAATTACATGTCGTTAAAAATAAACTGTTTTTATTATTAGCTGGGAAAGGCTGAAATATTGGAGCCGAAACCTCCAAATTAGATTTATCACCTCCTTTGTTTATATGACTCATTTTCTGTGAAATTATCACTTGGTTTTCAACTTTATTTATTTTTTGTTCACGAGGAAAATGCAAATTGTGCCTTTTCCTACAAATAATACACCAGAATTTAGATTTACAATCGGCTACTTTATGATTCATAAGACAGTTAAAACAAAGATATTTTGCTTTTACCAGTTCAACTCTATCACTCACTGACATATTTTTATAAACAGGACATTTATGCGAAGGATGATTTTCATTACATGACAAAATACATTTAGAATTCTTTACATCAGTTAGAAAAACTTTAGAAACTGGCCTGGAATAATTATTTTTATTATTCGACCTAGAATTATCAACCACAGGTTTTCCCTTTGATGTGTAATATAAATCTATCTCCCTAGATAACTCAGTTGGGTGAAACCAAGAATCCCCTTGTCTAACATTTATAAAACACGTAACATCCTTATCAAGCGTCAGACAAATTTTATCAGAAATCACTAATTTTTTAAAGTTTCAAAATCTGTCACATTTATCAATTTTAAATAATAATTCCAACTCGTTGTTAATCGGGATGCAAACTGTACATACGTTTCATTGGGTTGACGTTGTGCTTTTCTAAAATGTTCTAAACAAGTTTGGGGAGTTGGCTCAAATTCTCTAAGTACTATAGCTTTCACCTTTGAATAATCTTCTAATTCCCCATCCTTAATGTATGTAATAACATTTGTTGCCCTTTTCCCTAACAGATTTAGAAGAATTTCCGATTTATACTTTTCTGGGACATTTTTTGAAATGAAGGCCCTTTCTAAAGACGAGAAAAAATACCCCCAACATTCCGGTCTAGACGGAATTTTGATTGTAAGTGTTCTTATACTTTTAATGAGAGAGTCTAAAGATTCTATGCTTTCTCCCTTCTCGAAATCATTTAATTTTTCACTTTTGGTTTCTGCACGGGACTTGGCCAACTCAAGTTCTAATTTTGTACGTTCAATTTTTAATTTTTCAAGTTCTAGTACCTTCGCTTCCTCATTTTTTCTCTCCTCTACAATATTATTGGCCATTTCTTCTACCAATTTAGAATCTGCTTTATATTTTTCACTTTCCTTTATTAAATTCATTAAATCATAATTAGTTAATTTTATATCAGAAATATCAATTCCTAACTCAAAAGCTATCCTCTGGTAGTCTTCCTTTTTCGCGATTTTGAAGATTTTAATAATTAAAGTTCACAATAAATAAATAAATAAATCTCACCATAACTCCAAAATAAAGGCGAATCTTCCAAATTGCTGAACCACGGCAGAATATTTTGTTTTCTTTTATTTATTTTATTTGTCTTCTCAAAATCAGCATTTCGAAATAACTTCGTTTTTTCTCTGCATTAGATTATCATGTTGATTACGAAATACTTCACTGAAAGAACATAATTCTTTTTGTTCTTGAATCAAAACAACTGTTTGATATTAACTCCTCGTAATAAAGTATATATTTTTTAACACCACACTATTAAAGCAATATTATAACTTATAAGATTAAAAGGAAATGCACAAATTCTCATAAAAAAGAAACTTAATTCGTTTCGGTACACTTATACACGTTAACTCAAAACCACTTTATACTCGAAAAAATAAAAATGCTTGGTTTTCTCCGGTGAGAGGGGACCAAAAAAAGGTGTTCCCGCCAGTAACTCAATCACAAATTAATCACTGCACACAACTCACAATAAAAAAAAACTAGCGGACTGTATTACTAATTAAATTTTAATTCACAAACAATAAATGGATCAAGAGCCGATATTTACACTACTCCTCTGATCGGCGTCTCGAACCCAACTCACAGGTTTCAAAACAAACCACATAGATTGCGCTTCTAGCGGCATCTATGTGGGAATAATGGATAAGAGTGAGAATTTTTAATGGTGTGGTAAGCTTTCCAACAATCAAGATCAAGGTTAGAAGAACATTTCTGGATTCTTATCCAGAAATTCTGTCTATTCTGCTTCATTGGTTGTTTTTGGAGCATTCGCTACCCATATTGGGTATATAAGCCTGTCTCTGTCATTTTGCACAGCCTTGCTTTTTCTAGCATTCTGTGTCTTGCTCTATCTTGCACTGAAGAAGAATCTCACTAGTAGACCCTAAACAGCTGTTTGCTGCTTTTCACATATTATTTGTGCATTTTCAAACGTTGGTTTTCTGCTTTTAACTAATTCACAGATCTTTTTAAGGATGCTGCTTACATTTGCAAGTTTTTCAACAAATTTTTTAAAACTTTTACAACCTATCAATTTGTCTACTTTTCTTTTACGGTACATGAATGTTATAGTTATTAATATCTGGGAAAATTCTGAGAACAAAATAGAAACAAAAATAATTTGTAGATAATTTTTACTAAACATGAAACAAATAATTTTCGTACAAAATAGCTAGCTAGCATGACTATTTAAAGCGCTCTCTTTTTACCCTTTATTTGTATCTTAAACAACTAATTCATAGTTCTTTTTAAGGATACTGCTTACATTAGCAAGTTTTACAACAAAATTTGTAAAACGGGAACAACTTATCAATTTATCTGCTTTTCTTTTAAGGTACATGACTATTATAGTTATTAATGTCTGGAAAATTCTGAGAACAAAACAGAAACAAAAATAATGTTTACGGAGCATTAGATAAATAATTTACGCCTAAAATAGCATTCTAAACTATCACGACTATTTAACTCTTTTCATGGACAAAATACTTCAGTTGCCAAAATGTTGAAATGATTGAATGTCACCGCAGGTTTTACGAACAAATTTGTTTCGTAATAAGTAAAAGCTTTTTCTTCGCATACATTATAAATATAAATTTCTGATTAAAATTTCTTGTGCCATTGTTGCATTTTATAATTTAAATTAAGACATTAAATTTGACATATATATCCCACAACCCACGAAAGGGTTAAAGCGCTATCTTTCTATCTTATAAAGTCAAAATTCAGATGTTAAATTTTCCGCAGATTATATCACAACTAGCAACTATATAAAGAGCATTATTTTTACCGGAAACAACAAATTCATCGTCTTTTATAAGGATGCTGAGTACAATTGCAAGGGGGCTTAATTTTTTTTATTTTTTCGAATCGACATAGAGTAGAACTGGAAATATCGTGCTATAACATAGGGAGTTAGGTGTTTTCGAAAGGGAGTTTGAAGGGTATAAATTTTTTAGTGGGGCTTATTTTTAGGGGTGCTTAATTATTATTTTTTTTAATCGACTATGAATTAGAATAAATGACCATATAAGGTGGTATCATACTGTAACATAGAGATGTAGGTATTTTCGAAAGTGAATTTGAGGGGCCTAATTTTTTTAGGGGGGGAGGGCTTTTTTTCTGAATTGTGTTAGAATTTAAATGAAAATCAAAATGTCATATGTTTTCTGAAGAAAATTTTTTAATGCTGCCATCTGTAGGATATCGTTTTAATATATTTTTAAAGATAGTATTTTATTTTTTTCTCACAAATTTTGGATAAGATTTGAACCTGCAAAATAATCTCTTGACTTGATAATTTGGGTTTAACTGATCAACAAACTATGTCTATATGTTTAGATTTTGATGTTTCAAAACAAAAAATTGTATTCCCCCTTCTGTATGTGCAAAGAGAGGTTGGTTTGTTGGTTTCTTAAGATATCTCATTAATACCTATTTTAACTGCTCACTTTGCGAATTCCTTTAATGTATATGATTTTTTTTTTTTAGTTTAACTGATTTTATCGATTATGCGTTTGAGAGTTTGATTATTTTACCAAGCTAAGGTTTCGAACCTGTGAACTCCGATTCAAATTTAATTTTTTGTAACTCATAAGCTATGCACTATTCAAACCGCGTCTCATCATTTACTAAGTTATTTTTGAACACTGTATATTTTTTTAAATACCTACCTCTCCCTATTTCTTATACTAGGGAAGTTATTGTAATTTATGTTTAAATTGAAGAAATAATTAATTTTTGATATTTCTTTAGTAAGCAACTCATTTTTTTAGATCCATTAGAAGGCTACCAAACAATTTGGATTAAACATTGTTTTTACCAGTATTAATCCTCTTACCTAATTTTAAAATTGTACTTTTTCTTGTGAACCATATCATATTCATTTAATCGTCTGAAATACCCTTCCTAAACCCTCTTATCAACGTTACTCATTATCTTTCACAAACATCTGATAAGTATAATCAGCTTTATTCAACAGAAGATAGGTAATATGTAAATATTGATTTTTGAAGTGATTATTTCACTTGTTTACTGATTTTAAATGGAAGTTTGAAATATTTGTCAAATTTTCTATTTATCAATTATTATAAATTGAATCAGCTCATAGTTTGTTATTGCAATACATAATTATTTTATGATTCTACATTAGTTCTAATGAATTTTAAAACCATTGTTTCACTTCAACACATTCTTTTATACAGTTTAATAAATTTAGTATGAATTAATCCATTGGTTTGTTATATATTTCACTGAAATAATAAAATTAATTTGTAAAACCTTAGAATGACGAATTCAAAAACGTAACGTGATAAATCATATACTTTTTAAACATTACATAAATACCTTTGTATTGACTCACTTCCTGTGAACTTTCTACACATACTTTTTTATGCCACGTGTTTTTTTTGAAATTTTTGCACCAATTATATTACATGATTTGCACCATCGTAATAATTTTTTAACATGCGCCTCCTATGATTATATAAAATTGAATGGAACGAGACTTTTTCATTAGTGTTTGCTATTATATGAGTGTGTGAAGACGCTTTTTTCACTTAGGATAATATGGCTAGTTTTCAAGATGGACATTCTACTATGTTAAGCGATGATGTATCACATTTGAATAATCAATCGTTTTCATCAAAATTAAAGGATAAAGACATGGGATTAACAGTACAACCTAAAGTAGAACCTGTTTCAGATAATGAAGCGGAATTCTCCTCATCAGAATTGAAGAAACAGAAGCCACCTTTTTTGTGTACTGTTTGCAGCAAATCTTTTTCACGAAAAGGCAATTTAAAACAACATTTGATGATTCATTCAGAAGAAAGACCATTTAATTGTGATATCTGCCAAAAAGCATTCTCTAGAAAGGCTATGTTGAATCGTTATAAACTATCCCATTTAAAGATTCCTTCCCAACATAAATGGGATTCGTGCGGTGAAGCGTTCTCAAGAAAGTATGACTTATTATAACACATGAAGATCCACAAGTCCTCCAAAAAGGATAAATGTATACAGCGTAGTGAAATATTCAATCCTAACTCCGATTTTTTATATCATTTGAAAACTTCAGAGAGAGTTAGATCCAAAATTGGTAATTCATCCTCTTTAAAAGATATGTTTTTTGAGAAGGTTAAGCATTTTAAAAGGCAAAATGCGTTAAACATATTTACTAAAACTGTAATCAACTCTAAGGAGGAGAATGCTACAGATTTTAACACATTTTTTAATAGTATTCAATCGGGTGTTTTAAACGAATTAAACTATCAGATTCAAATTAAAAAATCAATGAAATGGTATGCAAGTGTTCAAGTTGTTGCATATCTCATAACACAGGAGGGTGACTTAGAGGTTGCCACTCCCTATTTCCTTTCAAAAACTGTACTTGAATGGACGAATCAAAACTTATCTGAGCATGTTGAGGATGCCTTTGCAAAAATTATTAATTCCTATGAGAAGTCTACCAGACGTGGTTTTAATTGGACATTAGATAAAATATTGAATTTAGAACTATCTACCTTTAAAATATAACATGATTTGAAATACTTATACATTTTTGAAACATGTGTACTCATGTTTTCAGTATTGTAACAATTGAAAATGACGAATAAATAATGTGTAAATGAAAAAGCTTTTGTCTTTATTATTTTAGTTTGAACAACTTGTGATTTTTAATAACTCATGAAGTCGTAACAACTTTACTTAATTTTTTTTTCAATTTCTTATCAAATGAATAATGAGTTAACCATTTTTTATTAATTTCGCATTAAAAGTCTGAAATTATACATTGAATTAGTTATTTTTCAATATTTCTAGTTTATTATAATTATTTTTAAAGTCTAATATATCACTTGTCGTTTGTATAAACAACTGTTATTGTTTATTAATAATAATATTATCATTTATTACCATAAATTTCCTTAAAAAATGCATAGAACCATTAACATAATATATCATTCCCCACTTTTTTAAAAACTGTTACCTTGTGTTGCCATTGAATTCTTCAAAAAAAGAATAAAACTAAAATCATTATCATTAAATATCATACAACACTTATATAAAAATTGTTACCTTGTGTTGCCATACAATTCTTCTAAAAGAATAAAACTAAAACCATTAACATTAAATATCATACACAGCATATATAAAAATTGTTACCTTGTGTTGCCATACTATTCTTCAAAAAAGGATAAAACCATTGACATAATATATCATTCGTCACTTAAATGAACTGTTTATATATATATATATATATATTTTAGGCTTAAACTAAAATTAATGATATTACTAATTATTTCAAGTGTTAATCTGTAACCGACACTGATTTTTAACGTATATTAAGGGGTGTTCTGTTTCTAAACATTCAGTTTCCAACTGATTTTTGTTCTAACTTCATCTAATATTACATTTATTTTTTGAAAATGGGTTCTGTAGTAAATATGTTAAAAAGATCTTCCGACAAAGTGGCTTCTTCTTCAAAGTATCAACGTTTAGAAGAACCTAATGATCCCACTTCTGCGAGTGAATTACATATACCAAGATTGGAAATTCCTAATTTATTAAACACTGACTGTGGGACAATATCACGTGATTTATCCACTACTGATTACCCACCGAATGTGAAAGCTGAAATCGATATGAATTTTTTTATCCCTAACTTTGGTGATGATACTACATCTTCCAAGAATTCATGCCAAGAGTCAATTTCTGTCGAGGACTACTTGAATATATTTTTCAAAGACATGAATTTTGAATCCGCTTTAACCTCGACCCCAGCTAGTAACTTAATTACCCAAGACGAATCCTTTCAAGAACCTACTATTAGCCGAGAGGTTTCTGACTCCCAAGGAAGCAACCTTTCACAAGCAAGTGATGAATTACAAAGCACCACCCCACCTACGAATGTCATTCCACAGTCTAAAACTATCAAATCCAATCATCCTAATGTATTTCGAGAAGAACTCAGTGACTGTATCTTTTTAATTTTAAAATTGCATAATAGACAATTTCATATTCATATTCGAGAGTTTAAACGCAATGGGCTTACTAGTGAAGAAATTCTAACGAAAAATTGTATTATTATGGATGTTAACAGCTGGTTCGAATTTTGCAAGAAAATTTTTTCATTTAATTTGAGATATAAAAGTTCCTCATTTGTTTCTAATAACATGATACTGGTGTTAAATTTTAATAATTCTATTATGCGAATTAAAAATTTAAAGAATTATTCTGATATTGACTTAAACGACTATCAATTAGTGAAATTAAAAGAAAAAATACATGATTTGAATAAGGAACTTCTTCAGCATATATATGTAAACCATATACCAAGCTTAATTAGACAGAAATGTATCATTGGTCATATATCTAAAGAAAATGAACTCATGTTGCAGTCTAAACTTATAACATGCATTGAGAATAATGTATTGACTATACTAAACCGCATTTTTGAATGTGATGGATGTATTTTTAATCAGAAATCTCAAAGCCCTCATTCCTGTTATATATTAAATAATCGACAAAAATTTGAAAAACTAGGAGAGATGTTATTAACATTTATAGATTTAGATTTTGTTATTTTCTCATTTTTAAACGGAGTGCATTGTGTTAGTGAAAACTTTTTATCAAACATTCATGTAGAAACAATTCAAAACGAATTGTATAAAATTATAAAATAAAATGCATTGCTATCCTTTTTAATACGTGTGTGTTTATTTTTCCAAAGTGTAAGTTTATTTTGTGATGTCTTTTAGAACTTTTAATAGAGTGTTAGACTTAAATTGCATATGTATAACTAAAGATATCAACAATTCTTTAGCAATTAAAAAAACACACAAGTTTAAAGTATTAAACTAATAATCTTAATACTATAATTTCTACTTTCTAAAATAAAAAAATATATATAACTTAATTATATAAAAAAGTTTTCAATAATAATAATCAGTTTACAAAATTAAATAATTAAAAAAAAATTAAGAAACTCAATTAAAAAATATTTGAAAAGTTAAAAAAAGTTTTAAAAATTAAAATATCTTTATAAAAATAAAAAAACTAATTAAAGAAATATTAAAAAGTTTACAAAATTAAAAAGTTAATAAAAAAAAACTCGGAAAAAAATTAAAAATCTTAATAAATTAAGTTTTCAAAATTGAGTTTACCTATCTGTATACGTATACATGTATGTGACTTTCATTATGTTTTAGTTTAATAGGTTACATCTTCTTTTTATCCTGTAAAAGTGTTAAATTAATATATACGTAATAAAAATATTTGTAAGTAAAATTAAAAAACAAAAAATAACTTATCAAATCATACAAAAATAAATAAATAAATAAAAATGTATTCAAAATTAAAAAAAAACTATAAATAAAAAAAAAGTTAAAAAAAAATTATAAGTAAAAAAAAAGTTTAAAAAATTGTAACTAAAAAATAACTTATCAAAATATAAAAATAAAAAATAAAACAAAAAGTTTTCAAAATTAAGAAAAAAGAATTTGTAAATAAAAAAAGGATTTCAAAATTAAAAAAAAGTAAGTAAAAAAAAGTTTTCATAATAAAAAAAAAACTTTGTAAATTAAAAAAAATGTATTAAAAAGTTTAGAAAATTAAAAAGTTAAAAAAAAAAAACTTTGAAAAAAGTTTTCAAAATTAAGTTATTAAATTTTTAAAAAAATAAAAAACTTTATAAATTATGTTATCAAAAGTCAGTTTACCTATCTGTATATGTATGTGACTTTCATAATTAAAAAGTTATCAAAAGTTCAATTAGATCGCAAATACAAGTATACAATCAATCATATATCAATCAGTCATACCAATTAAACAATCAATCATATCAAATTACCAATTAATGATATCAATCATATCAATTAATCAATAAATCAAACCAATCAATCATATTAATCAACCAAACAATAATATCAATCATACCAATAAATCAATAAATCAAACCAATCAATTAATCATATTAATCAATCAAACAATATCAATCAACCAAACAATAATATCGCTCAATTATATCAATCATTCAATCAATCAATCATATTAATCAATCAATCAATCATATTAATCATATCAATCAAGATATCAAATACAAATATTCATACAAATAAATCATATCAATTGCAGTTCGAGTAATATAAGTTAGTATAATAACCTTATAAGAAAGTTTTGAATTAATACAATGATTAACTACCAACATTTTGTAACGGCACTTTTTTTCAAAAGCAATGTATGATTATATTTTTTAGTTTTAAGAAATATTTAAAATGCTTTTGAAAGTTAATAAAATTATTTCTCAAAAGTGTTAAAAAATATTACAAGCTGCTAATACCTACAATTTAACAAGAATGAGTTGATCTGTATTTCATTTCTATTTGCATTTGAGTACATGTATACGGATTCCTCCTTTCAATTATGTTCTGTAGTATACACTTCAAAAAAATTATATAGAAAACATTAAATTAAAATATTCTTTTATTAAAAAGTTTAAAAAAATTAAAATTTTTTAAAATATTATAAGATAACAAAAATTATTTTATAAATTATTAAAAGTGAATTTACCTATCTCTATATATGCGTTTAATAATATAAATATTTTTTATTTTAACATCCTACCCACATTTTATTCTATAGTCATACACATCGAAACAAAAAAAAACAATCTATTATTAAATTCTTCAATTTAAAAATTTAATACATTATAATTAAACATTCATATAAAAATAACGAACTTACCGTACTTGAACTAAAAAAAGAGATGGTGAGCTTATCACGTGGTAGACTGTGACGTAATTAATTAGATATCACGTGCCTCCCTTGTACCTTTTGTCTTATCTACAGTCAGATTGTATTATCAATCACGTGATCTAACTGATATGAGTCTATACCAAGACACTAACCATTTTCACTTCAGTCATCGAATATGTAGGTCGAGTATTTTTTTGAAAGTCTTTTATGTTGTGGAATCTTAAGCAACATGTTATCAAATATTTGCAAATAAGATCCTATTAAAATCTTTCTCGCAATTGTGAACAAAGATGAATTTTCATATTGTTTAAGTATAAACATTGATTATTTAACTGCATAATAATATTTTTAGAAGTAACATAAATTTCTTATAAAAGCGGAAATATTTATTGCATCATTCTTAGAATTCAAGTTTAAATATTAACCAAGTTTTTAAAACTTTTATAAACACTTTATACTAGAATATATACTAGTTTTTACTAAGTACTAGTATATAACAAATACTAGTATAAATTATACAAGTTTAAAAAATACAAGTTTAATAGTAATACATTTTTTTTTAATTTACAAAGTTTTTATTTAATTTTGAAAACTTTTTTTTTTACTTATTTTTTTAAATTTTGAAAACTTTTTTTTATTTACAAATTTTTTTTCTTAATTTTGAAAACTTTTTGTTTTATTTTTTAATATTTATATTTTGATAAGTTATTTTTTAGTTACATTTTTTTGAAAACTTTTTTTTTTACTTATAATTTTTTTGAAACTTTTTTTTATTTATAAATTTTTTTTTTAATTTTGAATACATTTGTATTTATTTATTTATTTATTTATGATTTAATAAGTTATTTTTTGTTTTTTAATTTTACTTACAAATATTTTTATTACGTATATATTAATAATTACGTAGATATAAATATATATTAATAATTACGTAGATATAAATTATTAAACTAAAACATAATTAAAGTCACATACATGTATACATATACAGATAGGTAAACTCACTTTTGAAAACTTAATTTATTAAGTTTTTAAATTTTTTTTTAATTTTGGTAACTTAATTTTTGTCAAAGTTTTTTTTTTTTAACTTTTTAATTTTGTAAATTTTTTAATATTTTTTTAATTAGTTTTCTTTTATTTTTATAAATAATTTTTAATTTTTAAAACTTTTTTTTTAACTTTTCAAATATTTTTTAATTGAGTTTCTTAATTTTTTTTTAATTTTTTAATTTTGTAAACTGATTATTATTATTGAAAACTTTTTTTATATAATTAAGTTTTATATTTTTTTTATTTTAGAAAGTAGAAATTATAGTATTAAGATTATTAGTTTAATACTTTAAACTTGTGTGTTTTTTTAATTGCTAAAGAATTGTTGATATCTTTAGTTATACATATGGAAATTTAAGTCTAATAACACTCTATTAAAAGTTCTAAAAGACATAACAAAATAAACATGCACTTTGGAAAAATAAACACACACGTATTAAAAAGGATAGCAATACATTTTATTTTATTATTTTATACAATTCGTTTTGAATTGTTTCTACATGAATGTTTGATAAAAAGTTTTCACTAACACAATCCACTCCTTTTAAAAATAAGGAAATAACAAAATCTAAATCTATAAATGTTAATAACATCTCTCCTAGTTTTTCAAATTTTTGTCGATTATTTAATATATAACAGGAATGAGGGCTTTGAGATTTCTGATTAAAAATACATCCATCACATTCAAAAATGCGGTTTAGCATAGTCAATACATTATTCTCAATGCATGTTATAAGTTTAGACAGCAACATGAGTTCATTTTCTTTAGATATATGACCAATGATACATTTCTGTCTAATTAAGCTTGGTATATGGTTTACATATATATGCTGAAGAAGTTCCTTATTCAAATCATGTATTTTTACTTTTAATTTCACCAAATGATTGTCGTTTAAGTCAATATGAGAATAATTCTTTAAATTTTTAATTCGCATGATAGAATTATTAAAATTTAACACCGGTATCATGTTATTAGAAACAAATGAGGAACTTTTATATCTCAAATTAAGTGAAAAAATTTTCTTGCAAAATTCGAACCAGCTGTTAACATCCATAATAATACAATTTTTCGTTAGAATTTCTTCACTAGTAAGACCATTGCGTTTAAACTCTCGAATATGAATATGAAATTGTCTATTATGCAATTTTAAAATTAAAAAGATACAGTCACTCAGTTCTTCTCGAAATACATTAGGATGATTGGATTTGATAGTTTTAGACTGTGGAATGACATTCGTAGGTGGGGTGGTGCTTTGTAATTCATCACTTGCTTGTGAAAGGTTGCTTCCTTGGGAGTCAGAAACCTCTTGGCTAATAGTAGGTTCTTGAAAGGATTCGTCTTGGGAAATTAAGTTACTAGCTGGGGTCGAGGTTAAAGCGGATTCAAAATTCATGTCTTTGAAAAATATATTCAAATAATCCTCGACAGAAATTGACTCTTGGCATGAATTCTTGAAAGATGTAGTATCATCACCAAAGTTAGGGATAAAAAAATTCATATCGATTTCAGCTTCCACATTCGGTGGGTAATCAGTAATAAATAAATCACGTGATATTGTCCCACAGTCAGTGTTTAATAAATTAGGAATTTCTAATCTTGGTATATTTAATTCACTCGCAGAAGTGGGATCATTAGGTTCTTCTAAACGTTGATACTTTGAAGAAGAAGCCACTTTGTCGGAAGATCTTTTTAACATATTTACTACAGAACCCATTTTCAAAAAATAAATGTAATATTAGATGAAGTTAGAACACAAATCAGTTGGAAACTGAATGTTTAGAAACAGAACACCCCTTAATATACGTTAAAAATCAGTGTCGGTTACAGATAAACACTTGAAATAATTAGTAATGTCATTAATTTTAGTTTAAGCCTAAAATATATATATATAAAAACAGTTTATTTAAGTGACGAATGATATATTATGTCAATGGTTTTATCCTTTTTTGAAGAATAGTATGGCAACACAAGGTAACAATTTTTATATATGCAGTGTATGATATTTAATGTTAATGGTTTTAGTTTTATTCTTTTTGAAGAATTGTATGGCAACACAAGGTAACAATTTTTATATAAGTGTTGTATGATATTTAATGATAATGATTTTATTTTTATTCTTTTTTTGAAGAATTCAATGGCAACACAAGGTAACAGTTTTTAAAAAAGTGGTGAATGATATATTATGTTAATGGTTCTATGCATTTTTTAAAGAATTTTATGGTAATAAATGATAATATTATTATTAATAAACTATAACAGTTGTTTATACAAACGACAAGTGATATAATAAACTTTAAAAATAATTATAATAAATTAGAAATATTGAAAAACAACTAATTCAATGTATAATTTCAGATTTTCAATACGAAATTAATAAAAAATGGTTAACTCATTAGTCATTTGATAAGAAATTGAAAAAAAAATTAAGTAAAGTCATTACGACTTCATGAGTTATTAAAAATCACAAGTTGTTGTAACAAAAATAAAAAAGACAAAAGCTTTTTCATTTACACATTATTTGTTCGTCATTTTCAATAGTTACAATTGTGATAACATGAGTACACATGTTTCAAAAATGTACACTCTCAGAAATAAAACTCTCCCTTTTGACGATTCAGAAATCCTCGAGCTGTATTTCGCCGTTTTTGACGATCATTTCCTATTAACACCACGTGACTTTTAACGAAACGTAAACCCTCAAATATTTGACGAAAATTTTGCCGCAATCACGGTCAGACTCAATGCATTTTAAGGAAACAGTTCCTCAAATCCTGCGATTTTAGCAAACAGATATTTGCTTGTTTATGTTAGTCCTGTAATAATTTATTTTAAGACAGAACTTAGTGCTTTTAAGAAATTACTGAAATATAGGTAGTTATTGTTTCTTCATTAGTTATTTTTTTAGCTGTTAGAATTTTTAGGAATGCTTATTATTATTATTATTATTTTATTTATGTGTTGTCGTTCGTTACGTTTTAATTCGAAAAGAATAAATTTCCTGTGTTCTTCAAAACCATTCAATAAGAAAATTAGGTCAATAAAATTTCAAACTTCTAGGATATCGTTTTTTTCAAGAAGTATATTATGTTTTTAATCAAATTAAAAATAAACATAATTGATCCCTCTCCCCTTTATAAACAGTAAAGTGTTAAAATCTTATCCTCCTACTCAAAGTGATAAAATCTCACGCAATATGCATTTCACAATTCGTTATTTGTGAGCAACAAATGAACCAGACCATATTCTAATCATCCATTGATCAAAGAAAATTTCAGTTGTAAATTATTTAATCAAGCCATATTATAATTATTCATTGATACGAGAAAACCATAAAAATAAATTAGCCTTTCTTAAAACTTTCAGAAAATATAGCAGCACCGATAAAATTGTAATCTACATTATAAAAATATAAACACGAAGTAGAATTCATTACACAAGTCTAAAAGCAGGCACTTTCAAGTCCCCAGCAGTCAGGTTGGAAGAGCAGCGACCTCCTACACGAAAGGCCGTGAGTTCGAATCACGCCGAGGAATGAGAGAGAAGTGATTTTTTTTCTTTCCCCGTGTCAAATACTGGATCTTCCAAACTGTTTGAGAGAGGGCGCCACCAGCCCTCTTTTGACGAAACTATTGACGAAATTTATATCGTCAAGCAAGTGAAGAAACTAATTTCATCAATTTGACGAAATGTTCGCTTGGAGCATTTTCCTGGAAACCATTTCGTCAAAAACAAAGAAAATTTCGTGAAATCTGAGTATTCATTTCTGAGAGTGTATAAGCATTTCAAATCATGTTATATTTTAAAGGTAGATATTTCTAAATTCAATATTTTATCTAATGTCCAATTAAAACCATGTCTGGTAGATTTCTCATAGGAATTAATAATTTTTGCAAAGGCATCCTCAACATGCTCAGATAAGTTTTGATTCCTCCATTCAAGTACAGTTTTTGAAAGGAAATAAGGAGTGGCAGCCTCTAAGTTACCCTCCTGTGTTATGCGATATACAACAACTTGAACACTTGCATACCATTTCATTGATTTTTTAATTTGAATCTGATAGTTTAATTCGTTTAAAACATCCGATTGATTACTATTAAAAAATGTGTTAAAGTCTGTAGCATTCTCCTCGTTAGAGTTGATTACAGTTTTCGGAGTACAAAATCGGATTTGGGATTGAATATTTCACTACGCTGTATACATTTATCCTTTTTGGAGGACTTGTGGATCTTCATGTGTTTTAATAAGTCATACTTTCTTGAGAACGCTTCACCGCACGAATCACATTTATGTTGGGAAGGAATCTTTAAATGGGATAGTTTATGACGATTCAAAATAGCCTTTCTAGAGAATGCTTTTTGGCAGATATCACAAATAAATGGTCTTTCTTCTGAATGAATCATCAAATGTTGTTTTAAATTGCCTTTTCGTGAAAAAGATTTGCTGCAAACAGCACACAAAAAAGGTGGCTTCTGTTTCTTCAGTTCTGATGAGGAGAATTCCCCTTCATTATCTGAAACGGGTTCTACTTTAGGTTGTACTGTTAATCCCATGTCTTCATCCTTTAATCTTGATGAAAACGATTGATTATTCAAACGTGATACATCATCGCTTAACATAGTAGAATGTCCATCTTGAAAACTAGCCATATTATCCTAAGTGAAAAAAGCGTCTTCACACACTCATATAATAGCAAACACTAATGAAAAAGTCTCGTTCCATTCAATTTTATATAATCATAGGAGGCGCATGTTAAAAAATTATTACGATGGTGCAAATCATGTAATATGATTGGCGCAAAAATTTCAAAAAAACACGTGGCATAAAAAAGTATGTGTAGAAAGTTCACAGGAAGTGAGTCAATACAAAGGTATTTATGTAATGTTTAAAAAGTATATGATTCATCACGTTACGTTTTTGAATTCGTCATTCTAAGGTTTTACAAATTAATTTTATTACAGTCGAACCTCTATTTAACGAAGTCACTAAATCCCGGGAAAAAGCTCGTTATATGGAAAATTCGTTAAATAGTGATTCACCGTTTAAAATATTTTAATCTACATAAAACAGATTTTAAATTCATTAACACTAAATATTTTTAATAAAAGTAATTAATCGCACTTTTTTTATATAAATTATATCTATTTGTTTTATTTATTTTACCCACCAATACCTATCATCAATTCATTTTTTCTATGTGTTTAAATCTTTAAAATCTGCGAGGAAAACAAAACATTGTCCGGAAATACATTGTATTTTCAGTTTAATAGAAATAGTTTTACATTAAAATTAACGAATTTTAATGACATTATCGTATTCAATATTATTATAACAAATAATTTTAGCCATACATTACCACATGCGTCCTTAAATTTAATTTCTGAAAAACTGAGTTTACCTGAGTTTTTCATTTTAAAAAGTGCTTTCTCTCATAATACGTTTCGCATCTTTGCAATTCACCATAAACCCTTTCATGCGTATTTTCTTTAAACTGTAATCCGCGTCGGATTGTTTCAAATGATTTTAGCATTTCATCATACGAAGTTTTGTTAATTCCTCCATCATGATCATTTCCATCTTCATCATATTCGTCTTCATCGCAATTCATTGCTGTATTGTTTTTATTTTTCACACTGTCGAAAACATCCAATTGGGTTAGAGTTTCCGAGGTCTCAATTTCAGAACTAAATAAAAGACAATCATTAATCAGCACATCAAAGTTAATTTCTTCTTTTTTTCTCATCTATAGCCACATTTTTTTAAAGTTACTCTAAGGGATTATTGTCTTCGTCCTCCGCACTTACCGAATTCTCACTGCTGACAAAGAAGGCTCCTTGTAAAACCAGTTCAAGACCGTTGAACATCATAAAATGTGTTAAAAGAAAGAATAAGTTTGAAATGTCCAGAAATATTTTGAGAAACAGGGAGAAAAAAAAATTAGGTCGCAAGAAAAAGTTCGTTAAGTAGAGAATGCACGTCGCTATTTGGAGGTTATTTTACGAAGAAATTCGCAAAATGTTCTTGGTTCCAAGGAAAAGTTCGCAAAATGGAGAAATTCGCAAAATAGAGGTTCGTTAAATAGAGGTCCGACTGTATTTCAGTGAAATATATAACAAACCAATGGATGAATTCATACTAAATTTATTAAACTGTATAAAAGAATGTGTTGAAGTGAAACAATGGTTTTAAAATTCATTAGAACTAATGTAGAATCATCAAATAATTGTGTATTGCAATAACAAACTATGAGCTGATTCAATTTATAATAATTGATAGATAAAAAATTTGACAAATATTTCAAACTTTCATTTAAAATCTGGAACAAGTGAAATAATCTCTTCAAAAATCAATATTTACATATTACCTATCTTCTGTTGAATAAAGCTGATTATACTTATCAGATGTTTGTGAAAGATAATGAGTAACGTTGATAAGAGGGTTTAGGAAGGGTATTTCCGACGATTAAATGAATATGATATGGTTCACAAGAAAAAGTACAATTTTAAAATTAGGTAAGAGGATTAATACTGGTAAAAACAATGTTTAATCCAAATTGTTTGGTAGCCTTCTAATGGATCTAAAAAAATGAGTTGCTTACTAAAGAAATATCAAAAATTAATTATTTCTTCAATTTAAACATAAATTACAATAACTTCCCTAGTATAAGAAATAGGGAGAGGTAGGTATTTAAAAAAATATACAGTGTTGAAAAATAACTTAGTAAATGATGAGACGCGGTTTGAATAGTGCATAGCTTATCAGTTACAAAAAATTAAATTTGAATCGGATTTCACAGGTTCGAAACCTTAGCTTGGTAAAATAATCAAACTCTCAAACGCAAAATCTTTAAAATCAGTTAAACTAAAAATAAAAATCATATACATTAAAGGAATTCGCAAAGTGAGCAGTTAAAATAGGTATTAATGAGTTATCTTAAGAAATCAACAAACCAACCTCTCTTTGCACATACAGAATGGGGAATACAATTTTTTGTTTTGAAACATCAAAATCTAAACATATAGACATAGTTTGTTGATCAGTTAAACCCAAATTATCAAGTCAAGAGATTATTTTGCAGGTTCAAATCTTATCCAAAACTTGTGAGAAAAAAAAATAAAATACTATCTTCAAAGATATATTAAAACGATATCCTACAGATGGCAGCATTAAAAAATTTTCTTCAGAAAACATAAGACATTTTGATTTTCATTTAAATTCTAAGACAATTCAGTAAAAAAATAAGCCCCCCCCCCTAAAAAAATTATGCCCCTCAAATTCACTTTCGAAAATACCTACATTTCTGTGTTACAGTATGATACCACCTTATATGGTCATTTATTCTAATTCATAGTCGATTAAAAAAAATTAATTAAGCACTTCTAACAATAAGCCCCACTAAAAAATGTATACCCTTCAAACTCCCTTTCGAAAACACCTAACTCCCTATGTTATAGCACGATATTTCCATTTCTACTCTAAGTCGATTCGAAAAAAAATAAGCCCATCGAAAAATTTAGCCTCTTCATACTTCCTTTCGAAAAGATCTAACTCACTATGTTATAGTATAACATTTCCATTTCTACTCTAATTCAATTAAAAAAAAAAAAAAAAAAAAAAAAAAAAAAAAAAAAAAAAACCTAAGCCCCTCTAAAAATAAGCCCCACTCAAAAATTTAGACCCCTCAAATTCCCTTTCGAAAACTTTTAACTCCCTATGTTATAGTATGATATTTCCATTTCTACTCTAAATCGATTCGAAAAAAAAAAATTAAGGCCTTCTCAAAAATTAAGCCCCCTCAAAAATTTAGCCCCCTCAAACATTTAACAACCTCCTACTATAGGATAAGTCTTCCTTACAACTCACAGGTGGATTCCACCCTCCTCCTCCATCCACAAGGTGGATTACTCCCTCCTCCTCAATCCGCAATCCGCCTTTTGGGGTTGAACTCTCCTTCTTCCCCTACTATCACATAATATGATTATTAGCATATATCTGAAGGGTATTATTTGTACCGTAACCAACTAATTCTTCATCAAAATAGTATTTTATAAAGATGCTGCGCAAAATTGCAAACGCTTAACTTCTTCAATAAAAGTTGAAAATATATTAAAACTTATCAATTTGTCTGGTTTTCTTTTGTGGTACGAGCATATTTTAGCCATGAATATCTCGAAACGCAAATTCCGAGAACGAAATCGAAACACAAAAATAATTTTCAGATTATTTTTACTATGCAAGCGAAAAATATCTTATTCTCCAAAATAGCCCCTAAGTTATCGTGGCTATTTAAATCTCTTTCTTTTATCTTATTATGCGAAAATTCCGATTTTAAACATTCATCACATGATATGATTATTAGCATACGTCTAAAGGGTATTATTTGTACCGTAAACAACTAATTCATCGTTTTTTATGAGGATGCTTCTTAAAATTACAAGTTTTTAACTTTTTCAACAAAAATTTAAAAAGGGATTAAAAAATGTCAATTTGTCAGGTTTACTTTTATAGTACGGCCATTCTTCAGCCATTAATATCTCGAAACACAAATTCCGAAAACGAAATAGAAACACAAAAATTATTTTTAGATCATTTTTACTAATAGACCAGGCGGCGACAGCACATACAGTCACCTCATTGATTTACGTCTGAAATTGCAGAAGTAGTTAAAACTTGATTCGCATATTAAAACGCAATTGGCCTGTCAAGTCATATTTTGGTGAAAAATAGGAAAATCCGATTTTATCGGTTGACTCGTAAGTTTACCATTGTGCTTTCCTACTCCCAATCCTTCAAGTTTTCATGTCTTTGGGTGCAGGAAAACACAATGGTAAACCTACAAGTCAACTGCATAAATCGGGTTTTCAGATGTTTTCCACCCAGGTATGACTTGGCAGTCCGATTGCGTTTTAATATGCGAATCGAGTTTTAACTAATTCTGGAATTTCAACCATGAACACGATGATGTGATTGTCCGTGCTGCCTCCTTCCGGTCTATAAGCACGCGACTAATATTTTATTCCGTAAATAGCATTCCAAGTTATCGCAACTGTTTAAATCTTCCTCTTTTATCTTATCATGCCAAATTCAAATTTGTCTGGTTAGCCATTAATATCTCGAAACACAAATACCGAGAACAAAATCAAAACGCAACAATAGTTTTCAGATCAATTTTACTAAGCACGCAACAAATATTTTATTCCGCAAAGAGCATTCTAAGTTATAGGGACTACTTAAATCTCTCTCTTTTACTTTATTATTCGAAAATTCAGATTTTTAACGTTCATCACATGGTATTATTGTTATCATATATCTAAAGATTATTATTTGTACCATAAAAAACTGATTCATCGTCTTTCATTAGAATATACTGCGAACAATTGCAAGTGTTTAACTTTTCAGCAAAAGTTGAAAAGGGATTAAAACTTATCAATTTGTCAAGTTTAATTTTATAGTACGGCTATTCTTTAGCCATTAATATCTTGAAACACAAGATCCAAAAACGAAATAGAAAGACAAAAATTATTTTTAGATCATTTTTACTAAGCACGCGACTAATATTTTATTCCGTAAATAGCATTCCAAGTTATCGCGACTGTTTAAATCTCCCTCTTTTATCTTATCATGCCAAATTCAAATTTGTCTGGTTAGCCATTAATATCTCGAAACACAAATACCGAGAACAAAATCAAAACGCAACAATAGTTTTCAGATCAATTTTACTAAGCACGCAACAAATATTTTATTCCGCAAAGAGCATTCTAAGTTATAGGGACTACTTAAATCTCTCTCTTTTACTTTATTATTCGAAAATTAAGATTTTTAACGTTCATCACATGGTATGATTGTTATCATATATCTAAAGATTATTATTTGTACCATAAAAAACTAATTCATCGTCTTTCATTAGAATATACTGCGAACATTTGCAAGTGCTTAACTTTTCAGCAAAAGTTGAAAAGGGATTAAAACTTATCAATTTGTCAAGTTTACTTTTATAGTACGGCTATTCTTTAGCCATTAATATCTTGAAACACAAGATCCAAAAACGAAATAGAAAGACAAAAATTATTTTTAGATCATTTTTACTAAGCACGCGACTAATATTTTACTCCGCAAATAGCATTCTAAGTTATCGCGACTGTTTAAATCTTCCTCTTTTATCTTATCATGCCAAATTCAAATTTGTTTGGTTAGCCATTAATATCTCGAAACACAAATACCGAGAACAAAATCAAAACTCAACAATAGTTTTCAGATCAATTTTACTAAGCACGCAGCAAATATATTTTATTCCGCAAAGAGCATTCTAAGTTATAGGGACTACTTAAATCTCTCTCTTTTACTTTATTATTCGAAAATTCAGATTTTTAACGTTCATCACATGGTATGAGTGTTATCATATATCTAAAGATTATTATTTGTACCATAAAAAACTAATTCATCGTCTTTCATTAGAATATACTGCGAACATTTGCAAGTGCTTAACTTTTCAGTAAAAGTTGAAAAGGGATTAAAACTTATCAATTTGTCAAGTTTACTTTTATAGTACGGCTATTCTTTAGCCATTAATATCTTGAAACACAAGATCCGAAAACGAAATAGAAAGACAAAAATTATTTTTAGATCATTTTTACTAAGCAAGCGACTAATATTTTACTCCGCAAATTGCATTCTAAGTTATCGCGACTGTTTAAATCTCTCTATTTTATCTTATCATGCCCAAATTCAGATTTTAAATGTCCATCATATTGTATGATTATTAGCATATATCTAAAGGATATTATTTGTACCGTAAACAACTAATTCTAGGTCTTTTATAAGGATACTGCGCACAATAGCAAGTGTTTGACTTTTCAACAAAAGTTGAAACGAGATTAAAACTTATCAATTTATTCTGGTTAACCATTAATATCTTGAAACACAAATTCCGAGAACTAAATCAAAACGCAACAATAGTTTTTAGATCAATTTTACCAAGCATGCAACAAATATTTTATTCCGCAAAGAGCATTCTAAGTTATAGGGACTACTTAAATCTCTCTCTTTTACTTTTTTTTTTCAGCAAAAATTGAAAAGGGTTAAAACTTATCAATTCTTCAGGTTTACTTTTATAGTACGACCATTCTTTAGCCATTAATATCTCGAAACATAAATTCCGAGAACGAAATAGAAACACAAAAATTATTTTTAGATCATTCTTACTAAGCACGCGACAAATCTTTTATTCCGCAAATAGCATTCCAAGTTATCGTGACTGTTTAAATCTCTCTATTTTATCTTATCATGCCCAAATTCAGATTTTAAACTTTCATCACACGATATGATTATTATCATATATCTAAAGATTATTATTTGTACCATAAACAACTAATTCATCTTCTTTCAATAGGATATACTGCGAACAGTTGCGAGTGTTTAACTTTTCTGCAAAAGTTGAAATGAGATTAAAACATATCAATTTGTCTGGTTAGCCATTTATATCTCGAAACCCAAATTTCGAGAACGAAATCGAAACGGAACAATAGTTTTTAAATCATTTTTGCTAAGCACGTAATAAATATTTTATTCCGCAAAGAGCATCTTCGTACTTTCTAAGGAATTTGCCCCTAAGAGAATTTCATTACTTAAGCACACCTTGACTGCTGCGTGCATCTAGTTATTTAGAGAAATATATTCTACCCATATCTCTCTTATATTGATATCTTAAATCATTCCTTCATTCATTTTCAATAGGAATTCATATGTGAATTGTCATCGAGCAGAAAAATTCCAAAGTAGTCATGGGTTGACACATGCATGACCAAAGAAGTCTTTAAAAAAATGTATAATCAATAAATCAACTGGCGCGCCAGTCGATGTTTTTTTTTTTTTAAAGATGTTTATAAGGAGTGAGTAGGATTTGAGAATTTTATATCCCTGTTTAAGGTACGTGCTGCGTGAAATTGCAAGTTTTCAACATCTTCAAACAAAAAAGGTTAAAAACTTATCAATTTGTATGCTTTTCTTTTAGGTTCATGCATATTTTATTCGTCAGTATCTGGAAACAAAATTTCCGAGAACGAAATAGAAACATAAAAATAATTGCTAGATATTTTTTACTAAAAATTTGAGGAATATTGTATTCTCCAGATGGCATTCTAAGCTATCGTGACTAATAAAAACGCTTACTTTTATCTTATAAAGCCAAAATTCAGAATCTAAGCATTCCGCACATGATAGCATTATTAGCAAATACCTCCATGCTGTTATTTGTACCGTAAACAACTAATTGATCGTCCTTTATAAGGAATTTTTTCGTAATATAATTTCTTTGGTAAGCACTGCTTAACTGTTACGTGCCTCCATTTAATAGAAGAGGTATATTCGTCCATGTCCCCCATCTATTCATATCTGATATATCATGACTTCATTCCTGGTGAATAGGAAATCATATGTGAATTTCTACCTAGTAGTTTAATTCAAAACTAGTCGTGTTGTGACATATGCATATCATAAGAATTGTGTAATTTTTTTTAATTAATAAATTTATTTGCGAAGTTTTATATATTTTTTAGGAATTTATTAGTGAGTGAGATTGTAGAATTTTATATACATTTTTAAGTTACAGGCTGCGCCAAATTGGAAGTTTTAATTTTTTTTCCCAACAAAAGATGAAACTAGGTTGCAACTAAATAATTTGTCTAGTTTATTTTTATGTTGCGTGCATGTTTTAGCAGTTAGTAACATCTGGAAACACAAATTCCGTGAACGAAATATAACAAAAAAAAATAATTGCTAGATACATTTTTACTAAACATGCGACTAATAATTTATTGTTCAAAGAGCATTCTGAGCTGTCTTGCTATTTGAAAAGCTCTATTTTCTCTTATTAAGCCACGATTTAGACTTTAAACTTACAGCACATGATATTATTAGTAACTTTGATGCAGAGTAACGTTTTTATACCGTAAAATAACTGCATCAACGTCCTTTATAAGGAATTTACCTTTAAAATAATTTCATTGTTAGGTTTAACTGCTGCGTGCCTCAATTTAATAGGAGATGTATTTTCGCTCCATCTCCCCTATCTATTCATATCTGATATATCATCACTTCATTAATGTGAATAAGAATTCATATGTGAATTGGCATCATGCAGGGTAATTCAAACTTAGTCATTTTGTGACATATGCATGGCAAAAGAAGTGTATAAAAAATGTAATCAGTAAATCGACCCGTCCTTTTTTTTTATATTTATAAGGAATGAGTGAGATTAGAGAATTTTCTCACACAGAAGGGCAGATGGAACATAAAATGGTTCAAATTTTCGAGTTTTTAATTGAGTTATAAATTGATAAAGTAGAGCAAAAAGTTGATGAAATGTTAAATCAGTATGATTATGATGCTGGAAGGTTTTAAAATAATATACTCAAGCAATGTGGGTGTGTATATAGTTTTTTGACTTTTCGAAAAAAGTGGTTTTTTGATGCTTCGGTACACTTTTCTAAAAATCTATTTTAGGAAAACAGTTGAAACTTTCCAAAATTGTGTAACTAACTTTATTTGAGAATAATAAGAAACGATTTTCACTTTGGCTCAACAGGAATAAAATTAAAAGTATTTTACAAAAACATTTTGAAAAATGAAAAAACCACATTTTTCGGAACGGCAAAAAACTATATATACACCCACAATGCTTAAATATATTATTTAAAAACCTTCCAGCATCATAATGATATTAAAAAGAGAGAAATAACGTTTACAAAACACAAATGTAAGTAATTTTAAAAAGCATATAGCTATTTCGAATCCTCTAAGGCCTCATTATCAGTGCTTATAAATTAAAGATAAAAATAAAATAAAACTGCGGAATAAAAGAGGTGAGAGATAGAGCCAGAGGGGTGCACCTCACATTCCGACCGTCAATGGCGAAATGAAAATCACTGTTGACAAACAGCCACGGAGTCTGTCTCACGCGCAGACAGGGAGACCAATCAAAAACCGCCCAGATGCTCCGGGAGAGTTCAAACAAAGCGCAGAAAAGGGGGGGGGGAGGGAAGAGGACGAATTAAAGAAAATTAAACCATAACTTTGAAAAATTGGGCGTGTTGGACAAATCGTTTACTAAGCTGTTTGAATTTTCCCATATGTGGTAGGCTTCCCAAAAGTCAAGATCGTAAATTGATGAGCATTTCTGTATAATTGAGGCTTCGGAAAATTTTAAATTATGTTTGTTGGACTAGCAGTGATTAGCAATAGCGGAACGCTTGATGTCACAATTTTTAACACAAGTTTTATACTCCCCTAAATGGACCTTAAAGGGTCTTTTCGTTAGATCAATGTACATTTTATTGCATTCGCAAGATATCTTGTAAATACCCCAATGTGAAAATCTGTCAATTGGATGTTTCGGATTTGTGAACTGAATTTTGTTAAAAGGGGTATAAACTACCTTAAAATCAAATCTTAGCAAGATTTTAGAAATTTGATGGCTTATTTTCGGAAAATATGGGTGTAATTAAATTTTTTTAATTTTCATTGCCGACAGTGTTAACTTTGGAGTGAGAACGTTTACTTAGTTTATTATGAATGAAATCTATGATTTCAACTCTAAAACCTCAATCAATGGCAATGGATTTAATGTAATCTATTTCAGCTTTTTGTAAACTGTCGGAAGAACAAATATTTAAAGCCCGATAGACATAAGCGTTGAAGACAGCCAACTTTTGTCTAGGTGGGGTAAAGCTACTGCGAATGGTTTACGGTAAACTGTAGTGTGAAATAAGTTATTTTCGCGGAAAACCATGACATCAAGGAAGGGCAAACGACTGTTATTTTCGTGTTCGGAAGTGAACTGAATATGTTCATCTATAGAATTCATAGTATCGAGAATATTTGTAAGATTAAGCCCATCAGAATTCAATAAAGCAAAGCAGTCGTCGACATAACAGAGGTAAAAGGGAAAAGATAATTTCTTGAAATGGTTTGATTCGTAATAGTGAATGTAAATGTCACTGAGGATGAGGCTGAAGGGGAAGCCCATGGACAAATCATCAGTCATGCAATAAAAATTACCATTAAAAATGAATGTGTTTTGCGATAAATAAATGCTAGTAAGATGTATAAGAGATAGATGTTTTTGATTGGTATCCCTGTGTTCGCGTGAGACAGACTCCGTGGCTCTTTGTCAACAATGATTTTCATTTCGCCATTGACGGTCGGGATGTAAGGTGCGCCTCTCTGGCTCTCTCTCCCCCCTCATTTATTCCACAGTTTTATTTTATTTTTATCTTTAATTTATAAGCACGCACGATGAGGCTTTAGAGGCTTCGAAATAGCTATATGCTTTTTAAAATTACTTACATTTGTGTTTTGTAAACATTGTTTCTCTCTTTTTAATGTATTGACACAAAGTACAATCCTCTCTCCTTTTTTATGTCATAATGATATTGATTTAACATTTCATCATCAACTTTTTTTTCTGTTTTATCAAGTTATAACTCAATTCAAAACTTGAAAATTTGAACCAATTTAACGTTCCTTGTACCCTTAAGTTAGCTGCGGAAAATTAAGCGAGGTTTTAAGGGTACAAGGAACATTCAAATTCATTTTTAAATTTTTTAAAAATTTCACTTTAAATATTATTTAAAGGCATACTATTTGAACTAGTTTAATGTTCCATGTGCCCTTAAGTTATGCTGCGAAAGATTAAACAAGTTTTTAAGGGTACAAGGAACATTCAAATTAATTTTTTAATATTTTAAAATTTTCACTTTAAATATTATTTCAAGGCACACTATCTGAATTATGGCATACATTTATCACACATGAAATTAAAAAAAAAATGTGAAAGAAAAATAAAGAATTTTCTTGAATATTTTAAGCGTCATAAAGAACTCTTCAAAATGCCCCATGCGCATTCCATGTCAATTAAAATCCCGAATATTTTTTTTTCTATTTGTAATTATATATGTCATAACACTGTGCATGGTTTTTTTAAACTAAAATAATTGGAAAAGTTAAAGGTAGTTAATTGCAGAAATATGATGCAAAAATGCTGAAAAATTCATAAAATATAGAAAATATTTTTTTCTTACCTTTATCTTCAAATATATAAAATTCGATGCACAGTTTTATCTGTATATATAAAACAAACCTGCATAAAAAAAGAAGATTTTACTTGATATGGAATGCGCATGGGACATTTAGAAAGGTTCTTCATAACGCTTAAAATTATCAAGTAAATCCCTTATTTTTTTTCCCCAATTTTTTTTCTATTGATGTGGGATAAATGTAGGCCATTATGCATATAGTGGGCCATTGAATAGTATTTAAAGTAAAATTTATTTAAAGTAAATAAAAATGAATTTGAATGTCTCTTGTCCCCTTAAGGTGAGTTCCCTCCCCCCCTCCCCCATCAAGAATTGAATCGATATTACAATTTATCAATTTGTCTGTTTTCCTGTTATGCTACATGCATATTTTAGCTATTAAGAGGACAGTGGACACTGAAAAACATCAAATTCGATTAAAAAATCGATTTTTCAATTTTTACGAACTAAGTCAATTATGTTTTATTTAAATACATATGTATAGGTATAGTAAACGATGTTTGATTGGTATATTATAGTTTAACTTCCAAAATATAGTTTTAAATATGTATGCGTACTTTAAGCGTTATTTTCTCAGAATTGAAAATTTCGCACACTTATGACATTTGAAATGTTAATACGCTGATAAATGCTTCCTAATTATCAGATTCTATTAAAATTTTTACTGTGCACCCCTCATATAATAATAAATAAAAGTTAGCATAAATAGTTCCATTTAAGGAACATTTTAATGTTAAAGTTTGCTACATAATGCAAAAACTATCGTTATTTTACACGAAAAAGTAGAGCATTCTTAAAATATATATTTTCTTTTTACACGTTCTGTGAGCTTTTATAATTTATGCTAACTTTCTTTCTAATAACCGAAAAGTACCTGATCAAAAAAAAAAAAAAAAAAAAAAAAAAAAAAAGTCATGCTATATTCAAAATAAATGCGCCTGGGGCATTTTAAAATATAACAATATTTCGGTGTTTTAAAAGTTTAATAATTTAAAAAAATTTCATTATTTTAACACTAAATTTTGAATTTAGCTGTTTAAACTTGCCATTAATAAGCCTACCAATTTTAAAATGAATCTGTTGAAAATTAAAAGATTTTGTTTTTAACGTCCCCTGTCGTTTTAATATCTCGAAACACAATTTCCGAGAACGAAATAGAAGAACAAAAATAATTTTTAGACCATTTTTACGAAATTTGTGACATATTTGTTTTCTTTTTCCCTAAAATGGCATTCTAAGATATCGTGAATGTTTAAAACACTCACTTTTATTTAAGAAAGCTGAAATCCAGTTTTAAACGACCCCACATATCATTATTAGCAAATATCTAAAGGTTTTATTTATACCGTAAACAACTAATTCATCGTGTTTTATAAGGAATTTGCATGTAAGAGAATTTCATTACTAAGCACAGCTTGCCGTGTGCTCAATTGAATACGAGAAGTATTTTCTTCCTATGTTCCCCTTCCCATCTATTCATTTCTAACATATCATCTCATCCGTGTTCAATAAGAATTCATTAGTGAATTGTCATCATGCTGATTAATTCAAAACTAGGCATGTTGTCACATATGCACGTCAGAAGTAGTGTGCAAAAGTTGTAATCAATAAATCGAGTTGCCTTTTTCTTCACGTAAGCGAATTTTATTGTAAAGCACAGCTTGACTGCTACGTACCTTCATTGAACACGAGAAGTATTTTCTCCATATGTCCCCCTCTATTCATATCTGACATATCATCGCTTAATCCGAGTTTAATAGGAATTCATTTGCGAATTGTCATCGCATACAGTACTTCAAAGCTAGTCATGTTATGGCATAGCCTCACAAAAGAAATCTGGGTAATCAATAAATCTGTATTCTTATTTTCTTCCGAAAATTGCAAAATTGCGGAAAAATTTTAATTTTACAAGTATTTGTATTTTACGTGTTGCATGAATTTGTAAATATTCATCAGCACAATAAAAAACAATTTTAGGTAATTCAGCATAATGGAATACAATACTTCACACATGGACACAATATAGGGGTTTTAAATTTTCAGCAAAATTTTAATTTAGCTTCAATCCAACAAGTTTTAATTTATTCTCTGAGTGTATAATTTAAACTAAAGAATACAGCATTCTGAAGGAATGAAAAAATTAACTTTTTTATTCAGCTATTTTATAACCGCATTATTATTATTTTTCTTAATGTAATTTGTGATCGTGCAGTTTAATTTAAAGTTAGTACTGTTATGACACAGCCTCTCAAAAGAAGTGGAATTAATAAATCTGTGTGGCCATTGTTTCCAAAATTTGCCAAATTCCGAAAAAGAAAAAAGAAATCGTATGCATTTTTGTGTCAAGTGCTGCATGTATTTATAAATATTTCAAATCACAACATAAAACAACTTTTGATAACGGGATTACTTTGCCAACACAATTTAACAGAATAATTTTTAAAGTATCAACTGACCAATATCAATATATCTGTTAGTAGTACTGGGTTATTCAACCCACATTTTTATAAGATATGATGAACAGGCACTTTAGATAAAGATAATGAATTTTAGTAAAGTTTCAACTAACTTTAAGTTCATTAAGTTTCAATTCACTCTTTGAATCTATTAACTTAAAATAAGGAATGTAGCATTCTTAAGAAATGAAAATGTTATCTTTTTCGTCCAGTTCTTTTTTAAGGGACTTTATTATCATATGTGCTAAAGCATGTATAACTCGATGTATAACATGTAGTACATATGTTAGTATATATTAAAAAGAAGTATCACCTTTCATAATTGTTCAGAATTCGAAGTTTAGATTATATTTGGAATATTTCTGATCACAACATAATCAACTTTGGATAATGGGATTAGAATGCTACATACACCAACACAATTTAACAGTTCGAATAATTTTTAAAGTATCAACTCGGAAACATCAATATATCCTTATTATGCTTTATAAGGATGCTGCTTAAAATTGCTAGTTTTTAACTTTTTCAACAAAATTTGAAATGAGATTAAAACTTATCAACTTGCCTGGCTTACTTTTATGATACGAACCTATTTTAGCTGTTAATATCTAGTGGTGCTGTGCTATTCATCTATCATGTAACTGATATTTTCTCTGCTATTATTTGTCCTAAAGCATGTATAACTTGAAACTAGATCTTAGTATAAATTAAAAAGGAGTCTCATCTTACATAAATGAAATTATGTGTACATTTTGAAGTTTAGATTATATTTCGAAATATTTCTGATCACAACATAAACAACTTTTGATAACAGGATTACAATGCCGAAGATATCAACACTATTTTACAGTTCCAATAATTTATAAAGTATCAACTTGCAAATTTCAATAAACCCTCATAGTAGTGTTGTATTATTCAACAAACATTTTACATAGGATATGATGAAAAGTCAATTTCGAAAAAGATAATAAATTTCATTAAAGTTTCAATTAAGTTTTAATGCATGAAGTTTCGATTCACTATTTGAGTCTATTAACTTAAAATAAGGGATGTAGCCTTCTAAGAAATTAAAATTTTATCTTTTTCGTCCAGCTCTTTTATATATGGTATTATTATCATTTGTGCTAAGGCATCTACAACTCAATGTATAACTTGAAACTAGTACATAGTGTATATTAAAAAGAAATTTTGTCTTACATAAATGAAATGATGTTTAGAATTTGAAGTTTAGATTATATTTGGAATATTTCTGATCACAACATATTAGCTTTTGATAACGGGATTACAATGTTGCACACCCCAACACAAGTTAACAGTTCGAATAATTTATAAAGTATCAACTTGCAAATATCAGTATATATCTTCCTCATAGTACTGTTGTATTATTCAACACGCATTTTACATAAGATATGATGATCAGGCATTGTCCAGAAAGATAATGAATTTCAACAAACTGTCAATTAAGCTTAAATTCAAGAAGTTTAAATTTACTCTTTGATTCTATTAATATAAAATAACGGATACAGCACTATTAAGAAATGGAAAAAATTATTTTTTTCGTTTAGTTATTTTATAATATGGCTCCATTATAATTTGTTGTAAACATGTGTAACTTGAAACTAGATCTTAGTAGTAATTTAAAAGAAGTATCATCTTACATAAATGAAATAATGTTTAGAGTTTCAAGTTTCAAGTTACAAGTAATGAAAATACTATTGAAGAGAATCCTCCAGAAATAGACTTGAAATGAGACTTTAATGCTAACGAATTTGAATAACTACAAATTAATCGTAAAGCTTTGAAAGAGATTGCAAGATGTTGTATGCGGATGCAGCACATATGACTCTTTAATAAATATTTGTACGAAACTTTAGTCCTATTCAACTATTAATTACAAAAATATTTAAAATTTACTCGTAGGTAGAAATTTGTCTATATTATTCTGAAAAAAGTTTTTCCATAGCTATTAAAAGGTAAAGTTTAAAGTTTAAATTTTGAAAGTTTTTATTTAGAGATTTAAATATTCCTTTTATCTTTAAAGCAACACCCAGAAATTAAAGATGAAAATTAAAAACATTTTTACTATAGTTATGTAATTTCATAAAAATGATATATTGTGTAAATAAAAATAAATAAATATTTTTCACGCATGAAAAAAAATAATACTATAAATATTTGTATACAATTTACTTTATACATATCATTAAAACCAGTAAAAATTAAATTAAAAAAATTTAAAAATCCCGACTGCGTAAAAAGTGAACAAATTAATTATTTCTCATGAATGTGAAACTATTTTTTATATTACTTACCTATTTTTTTTATTTACTTGCATTGATGATTTTTACATTGTGTTTAATTGTTAGTTCCTATCTATAAAAAGTGTTTTGATGAGGCCTATAGATGTCTATGAAGGTTAGAGTTGCAGTAAAGCTAGAGATCCTAACTACACAGCTTCCAGGTTGTGTAATACTTAAACGGAGCTTCTGACTGTAAAATAGTCAATGAAACATTGTCTGCATTTTGAAAGACTTATCCAATGATATGCCACTTAATATGGTGCGTAAATTTTTTTTTTCGTATCTACCGCCATTTCGTATTTTACGGCCGACATTTTGAATCTATAAAATCAAAACCTAGCCTATAACCATTGGACGGTTAAGACAAATCGATAGAGACCTCATTCATTAAAATCCATCCAGCCATTGGGGTGTTTCGAGGGTATAAAGAAATTCACATACCCAGATACGCGTGAAACACATAACCCTTCTTGGCTACCGGGTAATAACAATGTTTTTGCCTATCGAAGAGACATCATTAATGCAACAGCTCAAATCTAATGAACTTTACTAAGTTATGATACAAGAATGCAGTAGAAATAGCAAACTTCTATTAATATTTTTAACTACACAATCTGCTTATTCTGGATAAAGTAGGTAGATAATCACCCTCCCTTAAAATGTTTTCATTTACCTTAGCTCATTTTTTACTCTCAATTGTGGAAATCCATTTTCAATTGTACAAATTATGCCAACTTTAAGATATATTTCGGGTTTCATTATATTTTCCCTTTTTTCATAAAATGAGTTAATAAAAAAAAATATGTATTTGAAAAGGATCGTTTTCATTGCCGAAAAAAATAGGATAAATTATTTTATGTGTAAAAAAATCTGTATAGAAGAACTTATTCTTTCTCTTTCTTAAAAGACAGATGTTTATCAATGTGTCTGTCATCTGTCCGGTTACGATGGCTGGAAATGTAGAAAGTGCGATAGTATAGCACGTAGATGTCTACAAACTTGAATAAGGGCATACGAAAATGCGTTCCTCTGCATCTGGGGCTAAAATTTTGGATTTTTTAAATTACATTTTTGTTATTTTATGTGAACGGATAGATTCGCATATCCCCCCCAAACCTCCAAGATGACCGGCATTTTTCACCCCCGCATAAAAGCAATCCAAATTTTTTCTTTTTGACCAATACACTAAATTTTGTCCTCATTTCAATAAAGTTTATTTGGAATTCATGCAGCGATTTTTGAATTAACCATTCAGTTTGTTTTCATTAACCATTTTCTATTTGTTAAACCTTATTGATCCAATCTTATAGTGCATACTTCTGTAATGAACACACTTACGGGAATCGACTGAAAAAGTTTAAAAAATATGAAATAATTTCCTTGTAATTAATTATGAAAGAAACTAAGGTTATCGCTATTTCCCCCTTTAACGCATCAAGGAAAGAAATAGAAACGTTCAAACGTTGTTGGTTTCTTATGTAATTCCCTCTATTGCAAATATCGTTACTATGACAACGCATGTGACCTCACAGTTGGGAGCTTGTTTTTATTCGGTGGATGGAAAGGGGGGGGGGGAGTTTGAATTTTCTGCTTATTAAGGGTGTATTCGAAAAAATATTTTCCCATCCTCAATAGCCTGAAAGTTTCTGAGACATTTTCAGACTCATTTTTAAAAGTAAAAACATGAAACATGCTGAGGTGATTATTGAAGAGATGTATAAGAGGCCGTGTGATTTCATTGTTCGCTCAATTAATTAGAATTTGAGTTTTAAACAATTATTTTCTCAGTATGACCATTTTTTTCATTCTCAGATCTCCCGCTTCGGAAAATTCGCCAACTCAAAACGCCAAATTTGACAGCATTTTTTACAACATTTTCTGCATTTATCAAACAATCGAGAAGCACAGCACATTATGTGGTTTCTAAATAAGAGAATTTCCCAGTTTGATGTGTTTGAGAGCAAAAAGGAATCAGAAAATAAGCAGTTTGGATTGGAATACACCCTTAATGGTTTTAAGTGCAATTCTACTTTGCCCATTTGGCCTCACAGTGCAATGGTAACAAACAAAATACAAGTTTCGACTTATTATTTTTTTTAAACTTTAAAAAATATATCTACAATCAAATATATTATGACTGACCGCTTTAAAACAGCCGATTTGTTAACCCTAAATCGTCAGTTAAGTTTGTTCAAAATATTTTCTGCTATTTGATTTATTAAATTCTAATAATAAAAACTCGTCACACGTATCTGAAATTCAATTTTTTATGGCATCTATTGAGTTATAAACAAACCTTGCAATTTAACCCTTATGTACTGAATTATGAATTCATGAAAATTTTATTTTCTAAAGCATTTTTCGTGAATTGTTTAAACTACATTAGAAGATTTACATAATCATTTAATACATTTTAAAAGGATTTTAGAAGGATTGAAGGATTTAGAAGGATTAATTAAATTTGAATTTATAGGGATTTCGTGCAATATTTATAACGCCACTCAAATCTTTTATTTTAAATCTTTCTTCTTAGTATTTTTGTAGAATTAGGAAATGTACAAATGTAATCTTCTTACAATATAAATATAGAAATATTTCCGAATTGAAAAATCCCCCACCCCACCCCCAATGCCAAGTAAGCTGAAAAGATGCAAATGTAAAAGAAATCATCCTTTTAAAAATATTTTTGCTTTGTGTAACCAATAATGTTTTTGGAACAAGATAAAGTAATGTATCTATAGCTCATTCTAAACTGTATTACAACTAATCGATGTATTAAATGAACATTATAACAAGTTATTTTAATCGTACTTATAAGTACCGTCAGTAGATAAAGGGTTAAGTATGGTTTGTGAGGATGTCAGAATGCATTAATATTATTTTACAAGAAAATCAGGAAAATAAATAAAAAAATGTCAATTATGTTTTACGCTTCAGCCCCTTGAATATTGGTCTACATTAAACTCATATTTGCGAAGCGTGCATAACATTTGTCCTTATTTGTACTTACTAGTTTATGCATCGGTGAAGCCGTATGAATTCCGAGAAGAGAGCTTCTATCGTGTTATAGGCTCTTCCGAAACTGTCACCGTCCTAACGCTGTGTGTTGTGATGGCGCTCCTCAGAGTATTTCATATTTCAACGTCTCATGTACTAAAGAGGCATTTCATAAGTCCTAAACATAAATACTTGCTCAAAGTATGAATAAAAGAATAATAATATACACTAATAGTAGTAATGTATTGGTCGAAATACGCATTACAATAGAAATTTGATATGAATTATTACCAATAGCCGTTTGACATTTTACACAAGCTGAGAAGTCCTTTAGTTTGAATGATTGTACTTATGTATACTTAATATTTCATGCTTCCAGAAAATCTGGTACGCATAAAACATTAAACATTAATTTCATATCTTAATGCATCTGCATATTTTGTACACCATTTCCGGAAGATATGAATTTTTGAAACAGAAAGCAGAATTTTATTCGTACATAGATGCCAGCCCATAAAACATCAGTGCAAATATTTGCACTATTTCTATTAAAATATTCTTATTTATCTCGTAGTACAATATGTATAACACAAGGTAATATATGCATGCATAACTGAAAAATGTAATAAATATTGCACAATTTGAATATGTTAATTATTTTGCTTTTAAGCCTCTGATTCTATTCCGATTTCTGATTCTAATATGTATATTTACATGGTTCTTCATGTAATTTGCAAGCATTATGAATATTATATGTCTTACTTTCGGAGGAATAAATGTTATTCTAGAAAAATCGCATCTTCCCTACCTTACCAAAACTCGCGTAACATTCGCCCTCATTTACTACTAAGTCATGTCTTTGCGAAGATAAATGAATTGCGGGAAGATGCTTCTATCATATTGTATGCTCTTCACAACTGACACTGCCGTCTATTGTGCAGGCGCTCCTCAGGGGACTTTGTATTTCGAAGTCTCACAAACCTAATAGGCATCTGTTAAGTGCAAAGCCTCAACACTCGCTAACAATGTGAATAAAATATTAGTAATATTTTATTTGAAATACGAATTCAAATTTCTTGTCAGTTAATACAAGCAGTCGTTTCATTTTTTTTACACAAGGTTGAGGTTTTCATTTAAACAATAATTTACGTAGTCGGAAAGACATACATTTAAAGTAATGCATATTATTTTCTTAGATTAATCCATATGCATATTTTGTGCACTATTTCTAAAAAATATAATTTTTTTTTGTACATAATGCATTTCTTTTAGTATTATATATGCATCACTCCTTAAAAACATCTTGTGCAAATCATTGCCTTTTCTTCATTGGGATAATCTTATTTAACTACATCTATATTCACCCATGAATTCATGTATAACACTTGGTAATACTTTCTATATATAAATGAAATATTTAAAAAATAAAATAAGTATTACAAAGTTTCAAAAGTTTAATCATTTTGTCCGTAAAACTCCTATTTCTGATTGTACTATAAATACTCGTATTGCACTACAAATACTCGTATGCTTGTCCCAGGGTTGCAAGTTTGGCCTCCAACTTTAATCAGAAATTTCAAATTCCTACCGGAAACTTCAAAAGAAGAATTATTACTTTATGTGATCAGTAAATGCCTCTTATTAAATAAATTATAAAATACTATTCTTTATTTCTGGTATGAACACTAAATCGCTGAATAAAAGTGGAGGTCAAACTGGCAACCCGGCCTGTGCGAGTAATTTTAAACATAATAAGTATTATATGTCTTACGATTAAAATCATAAATGTCGTTTTATATTAATCTCACCTTTGCCGAGACCAGTATAACATCCGCCCTCATTTATAAGTACTAATTTATGTCTCTGAGAACACAGATGAATTGTGAAAGGATACTTCTATCACATTATATGCTCTTCACAACTCATACCATCCTAATGCCGCCTATTGTGCACGCACTCCTCACGGGACTTTGTATTTCAAAGCCCCAGGTACCAAAGAGGCATTTATTAAGTGTAAAGCCCTAAAACCTGCACATAATGTGAAATATATATAGTTGTAACTGTTTGGGTAAAACACAAATCCAATTAAGAATCTTTTGTAAATTATTACGAATAGTCCTTTAACGTTTAACAATAGTCCGAGAAATTCTTTAGCTATAACGTTTATACTTAATAATTTATGTACTCGAAAATACATAAACATAAAGTAATGCATATTATTTGCTTAGAAAAATTCATACTTATATTTTGTATACTATTGCTGAAAGATATAAATTTTTTAAAACATAATGATGTTTGTTTCGTTTCGTTTTCATCCATTCCTAAAACATCAGTAGGAAATCATTGCCTTTTCTTCATTAGGAAATTCTTACTTAACTCCATCGATATCTACACATCAATGCATGCGCCAATATATAAATGAAGTATTTTAAAAATACAATTGATATTAGACAGTTTGAAAATCTTAATTACTTTGTCTATAAAACTTATATTTTTGATTCCACTATTTATATTTATATGAATAATTCTAAACGTAATAAATATTATATGGCTTACAATTTAGAGTCATAAATGTGTTTAATATTAATCTCATCTTTGCCAAGACCCGTATAACATCCGCCCTCATTTATAATTACTAATTTATGTCTCTGAGAACACAGATGAATTGTGAGAGGATGCTTCTATCACATTATATCCTCTTCACAACTGACACCATCCTAATGCCGCCTATTGTGCACGCGTTCCTCACTGGACTTTGTATTTCAAAGCCTCACGGACCAAAGAGGCATTTATTAAGTGTAAAGCCTTAAAACCCGCACATAATGTGAATGATATAGTAGTAATATTTTGGGTAAAACACAAATCCTATTCAGGATTTCTTGTAAATTACACTGGCCTCCAAAAGTTAAGGAACAGGGACTGTATGATTTCGATTGCACACAGTTTGTCGAATATCTACCAAAATTATTGACGAATTGTTCTTGAATTTCTGAGATGTTAAGAACATATTTGATTTCATATTTCTCGGTGAAAATTTAGTCGGGAGGACAATTAGGGGGCTAATAATAAATTTAATAATAAAATAATATTTGCGATCACCTATGTAACAGAAAATGCTGAAAATGGTTTGTCACTGTGTTAAATGACCATATGGGTCGTATTGAACGTTTGTGTGCATTTGTGTTAGCATAGTACTCACATTCGTGAAGATGTTATTGTGTCTGTGAAAAAAATCAAAAGTTTTTGTTTATAACATAAAGAGTTTTCAACAAATTTAACACAACTTTCCAAAAACCTGACAAAGAACAGTAGCAAGAGCATACCGCAATTAAAACATGAATATATTAAATATTTGATCAGATATGGGCATTTGTGTGAAATAATTTATAACTGCGCAGTACGCATGCATAGAAGATTTCAAAATTTTATTTCATAATTTGGTAGTCAGCTATTTTGGGCAACTTCTATAAAAAGTCCAGTAAAATACTGTAAAAACTCAGAAAGATATAGTGAGCTGATTGAAAAGTTGTGGAAAATTCCTTATAATAAAGCTATTTTTAGAAAGCAACTCACTATATCGCCCCTATCTTTGTGATTTTTCGCGATATTTGACTGGACTTTTTATATAAGTTGCTCTAAATAGCTGTCTACCAAATTATAAAATAAAAATTTTAGGATCTTCCACGCATGCGCAGTTAAAAATTGTTTCATACAAATGCCCATATCTCATCAAATATTCAATATATTCATGTTTTAATTGCAGTATATTGTTGCTACTGTTATTTGTCTGGTTTTCGGAAAGTTGTGTTAAATTTGGTTGAAAACTCTGTATGCTACAAACAAAAAACTTTTCAATTTTTCTCAGAAACAATAACATTTTCACAAATATGAGTGGAGGCCAGTGTATTACGAATAGTGTTTTAATGTTTTACGCTAGTCTGAGAAGTTCTTTAGCTATAACGTTCATACTTAATAATTTATATACTCGAAAAGACATAAACATAAAGTAATGCATATTATTTTCTTAGACTAATCTATACGCATACTTTGCTGAAAGATATAAATTTTTCAAAACATAATGATATTTGTTTCGTTTCGTATATATCCACTCCTAAAACATCAGTCGCAAATCATTGCATTTTCTTCATTAGGATATTCTTATTTAACCCCATCGATATCTACACATCAGTGCATGCACCAGTATATAAAAGAAAGATTTCAAAAACACGACAGATATTAGGAAGTTTGAAAATCTTAATTACTTTCTCTATAAAACTTTTATTTTTGATTCCACTATTTATACGAATAATTTTAAACGTAATAAATATTATATGTCTTACATTTAGAGTCATAAATGTTGTTTAATATTAATCTCACCTTTGCCAAGGCTAGTATAACATTCGTCCTCATTTATACTTACTAATTTATGTCTCTCAGAACACCGATGAATTGTAAGAGGATGCTTCTATCATATTATATGCTCTTCACAACTGACAGCATCCTAATGCCGCTTATTGTGCACGCGCTCCTCACGGGACTTTGTATTTCAAAGCCTCAAGTACCAAAGAGGCATTTATTAAGTGTAAAGTCTTAACACCTGCACATAATGTGAATGAAACAGCAGTCATATTTTGGGTAAAACACAAATCCAATTATGATTTCTTGTAAATTATTACGAATAGTCCTTTAACATTTTACAAAAGTCTGAGAAGTTCTTTAGCTACACTGTAAAACAATACTGCCAGTTTTCCGGTAGGAATCGAAAAAATAGTTTCCCTTATCGTACCGGAATAATTTCCGACCCAGCTCGGAATAAAATCCGTAAAAATAAGGAAATAGTCAGTAAAACGGTATTTTACGGATTTTATTCCGAGCTGGGTTGGAAATTATTCCGGTACGATAAGGGCAACTATTTTTCCGATTTCTACCAGAAAACTGACATTATTTCTTTTACAGTGTATTTGTTCTACGATACAAACGATTTTGTTCTACGATATATACATTTTTTAATCTACAAAACTAAAAAATTATTCCAATTTAATTAAATTTGCACTATATATTTCTGCATTTAAAGAAAAAAAAAGTTTCTGCATTGAAAAAACGTCTGATTTATTAAAGAAAATTCCTCGATTTGTTTCTTTAGAACTTGAAAATGTTGCATTGATGTATTATTAAGTATTATACTCATCATATAGTTAATAATGCTTATTAGGGTTAAACTTTTGCACAGAAGAAATGGCTGCAAAAAGTTTTAGACCGCTATTTCCAAACAACAGTCTTCGCGGCATATTTCTGCATAATTTTCAATAGAAATACTATGAACCATATTGTTCGGAAATACTTGCGTTACATTTATTAGTAACATTAATTTCGCAAAGAATGGTCAATCCTGACTATATTAATTTTTTATATAGCTTTGTTATACTACTCTTGTTATTTATTTTAATTACCCTTTGTTACATTATTATATAAGTGTGTTGCCAGGTCTAAGTCCTGCATCGGAACGAGTAGGTGCTATATTTTTCCGTCGTGGGTCGGGTTGACTTCTAGTTATTTTTGCTACGGATCGGGTTGATTTGTATTGTTTCGGGTTGACCCTATTTTTCAAAAGAATCTCCGAAGTATTTTTTCAAATAAAAAATTTATATACATTAACACCTCCACAACGGGTGCTCCCGAAAAGCGGACACCTCTATTTAGCGAACACAATACCTAATACGCTTATTTTATACTTTTACAGTAATTTGAATATATACTCATATATATTCAAAATGTATTCATTTTCATTTGAAACATAGTTCTGCTCAAGCTTTTTTTGAGAATCCTAACAGCCCGATATGCAAAAAATCTAAATCTGACACACAAGAATTATTCTAGGGTGGAGCCAACCCACAGAAAGAAAATTAGTCACCCCCACCTGAAAAAAAAAAAAAAATAAATAAAAGACAACCCGACTTGATCCAGGACTCTATACAACGATCCCGAGGTGTCCGCTATTCCGAGGTTTTACTATATTTGAATATTAAAGAATATAGATATGTCGATTTTCCTATATAAATGATAGAAGTGGTATTCGAGATTACTTTTCATAATTGCATTAAACCACGATTTATTTTCCTTTCACTTCAGGTCGGGTGGAGTCGAGTTACGGGTCATCAAAAACTATTTTGTCGAGATCGGCTCGGGTTGCGGGTCGATGAAATTTTTTTGCCGCCTTGCCGGTATACTTCAAATGAAATTTTCGGTTACGGGTCAGGTACAACTACTCGACCCGCGCAGGGCTCTTGTCCAGTGTCAGAAAAAGCGGGACAGTGGCTTCTAAATTGGGACATAAAAATACAGTAGATCGTATAAAAATGGAACCTGTCTATAACGGAATCCCTTCTTAAACGTTAAAATTTCATTGTCCTTCCTGTAGGAGTAGGAGTACCATACAATTACATTTACTTAGACGGAATATTCTTTAAATGGATTATTTATTTATTTATTTATTTATTTATTTATTTATTTATTTATTTATTTATTTTATTTATTTTTTTTTTGCCGTCCTTTGCTACTCTATATCAGCAGATTTCATTACATTAAATAAGCATAATCTTATACACTAAAACCTGTAAAAGTGGATTCACCAGGGACTGAAACAAAATTACAAATTAGCAGGTGTAATTTCAAATTATTCCTATCATAAAGACAATGAAATGTTTACTTTTAAGACTGAATTCGGTTATAAACAGGTTCCGTGTACACAAGGTTTACTAAAACAAGCAATATAAAAATATTGTTTTTAGAGTCAATTCCTACTTAGGTCATCAAAGAAAAATTTAATATAATCCCTTAAGCTAATATTAGTTTTTGTTACACTAAAATATCTCAATTTGTTGATTTTCTATAAGCAAGTACACTGTAAAAAAAATAATGCCAGTTTTCCGGTAGAAATCGGGAAAAAAAAAAAAAGTTGCCCTTATCGTAGCGGAATAATTTCCAGCCCAGCTCGGAATAAATTCCATAAAATTCCGTTTTACTGACTATTTCCTTATTTTTACGGATTTTATTACGAGCTGGGTCGGAATAATTTCCGACCCAACTCAGAATAATATCCATAAAATACCGTTTTACTGACTATTTCCTTATTTTTACGGATTTTATTTCCAGCTGGGTAGGAAATTATTCCGGTGCGATAAGGGCAACTATTTTTCCGATTTCTACCGGAAAGCTGGCAGTATTTTTTTACAGTGTATAACGTTTATACTTAATATTTTATATACTCTAAGAGACATAAACATAAAGTAATGCATATTATTTTCTTAGAATAATCCATAGGCATACTTTGTATACTACTATTGCTGAAAGATATAATTTTTTTTTAAACATAACGATATTTGTTTCGTTTCGTATATATCCACTCCTAAAACATCAGTAGCAAATCATTACCTTTTCTTAATTAGGATATTCTTATTTATCTCCATTGATATCTACATAGCAATGCATGCACCAATATATAAATGAAGTATTTTAAAAATTACAATAGATATTAGTTTGAAAATCTTAATTACTTTGTCTATAAAACTACATTTTTATACATTATTTAATTAGTAAACCATGGATATCAAGGTAAATTCTTTTATAATTCTTATATGAATATTTTTCTTTCGTTCTCCTTTCTTTTTTTACAGAAATGAAAGACAAACTTTTCTGTGTACACACACACACATATATATTCTTGATAATGGTCAGAAAACACAGCAAAATTTGTAGATGTGTTCAGTTCATTTTATTGATAATTATAATATGCAAAATATTTTAGCTTAAATATCTACCCTATATATATAAAATCCTAATGAAACGAATTCATGAAACGAATATAAGAAACGCCTGAAATGTATCGATTCTTTGAATCGACTGATTAAACAACTGACTTTGTTTCACGGCGATTTCTCCTAAAATATGGAATACTTTGCGATGAAATTTACACCAAAAATCCGTGTTGATCCACAGATCTCAAAACTGGTATTAGAATTTTTTAATTCGAATTAGTTTTCGAAATATTAATTTTTTTCTAATTTTAAATACATTTTTTCTAATGATGGCAACTCAAATTTTAATCATAACAGAATTTTTTTTTCATAATTCAGAAAAGGTTACTATTTTTAATTAATTTGGCGACAGTTTGGCCTCCTTTAAATCTATGCTAAGAGCAATGCTTTTTTTGTATTTCGTTATCATTTTATTAAATACAAAACTTTCATTTAAAAATGAAACATTTAAATTGATAGCTTTCACTTCTTAAAAAAAAAAAAAAAAAAAAAAAAAAAAAAAAAAAAAAACGAAAAGAAAAATATTAGGCACAGATGTCATATACGCACTGGGGTACCTAATTGGCGCACAAATGGCATTATTTTGATAGACATGGTAACCCGGCTATTGTTGTTTATTTAATAATAAATGTATATTTACTTTTATTTCTTTTTTAAATTTATATAAATTATTTTGTTCTATACTAATTAATTTTTTTTTTTTTTGCTATTTCCTTTTGGAAATAATAGAAAATAATTTAAAAATACGGTACAATGTAGTAGTTATTCCGTCACCCAAATTCGCAAATTACATAAATCGCCAAACCACTCGCCAAATTGTACAGATTGACAAAATTTTTATTTTAAATAACGAAAGAACAAATAAATTAGTATAACATTAATAAATATAAAAATAAAACTTCGAAATAAAAATCACTTGATGACGTAAACACGTGTAACTTGCTAAAAGTCAAGTGAATGTGACATTTACCATCAACCATTATTGGCATTTAATCTTATAGTTTGGTGATAGATTTTTTGTCGACGGGATAACCAAGTAGTACCAAAAATACATGTGTAACTGGTATTCGAAAACGAGGTTTTCGTAAAATTTTCGTAATAAAAAAAAAAAAAAAATCATGCCAAACATGCGCGTATATGACATCTGGCGAAATATTAAATTATGTAACAAACCATGACATTTAATTTCAACTTCAAATCAATGTTTTAATTTACCACTCGAACAACAACAAAAAAAAAATGCTAACTGGCGAATTGAAAAAAAGATATTGGCGAGATTTGCACCCGCTTTTTTTCTTTCGGCACAGATGTCACATACGGCCCAAAATTGGCGCGATTTTTTTCTGATGCCAATGTCATATACGCAACGAGTACTTAACTGGCGCCAAAGTATCGTTATTTTGCTTGATATGGTAAACCGGATGTTGTTGTTTATGCTGTTAATGCGTTCCCCAAATTGGCGTTGGAAAAAAATCGCGCCAATATATGACATTTGTTCCAAACCTTCATATGAAAGGCGAAGGGATCAATTTCGTATTTGTTTATGGCATTTGATGACTTGAACTATTATAATATAGATGAAATGATGGGGATAGAATAATATTTGGCGACTTATCACCCGTGCCTGGATAACATTAACGTATCAAAATGGCGCCTAGAGTATAAAAAGCAAAGTGTTCCGCCCGGAACTGTTGATGATAGTCACATGATTTAGGTTATTGTTATAGAGATTGCTTTAAAATATCGGTTGACAAAGACTCTAAATACTTAATTCATTTTATTTTAGCTTCTTTTCAAATGTTTAACTGATCCTCTTTAATCAAAAACGAAAACAACCATTGGATGTCTTAACAGCAACTGATTCGCCGTTAAATTTTTGCAATCAAAGGGAATTGAATGGAAACCCGTTTACAGGGAGATCTGCACATCTTTTTCAGTATAATTTAATCTTCTCTAATATTTTTAAAACCCATTAGATTTTTAGATTTTTAGATTCTGCGGTGTCTGAACGGGGGTTGGCGAGCGTAGCTTGCAGGGGGCAGAGCCGCCTAGTTTTTAATATAAAATTAGTATGTTTTAAAAATATTTTTCAGTGTTAAATTTTATTTAATTATAAATAATTCGAGGAAAAACAATATGTTAATTTTTTTTAATTATAAAACATTCGCCTTAAAACAGTAAAAAAAAAATACAAATCGTATAACTTTTACTCCTGAAATAAAATATGACATTATCGAAATGAACTATCGCCAAAAATATTACAGAAAGAATTCTGCCAAACGCAAGGATCAATCTCGCGTTCTCTACAGAAATTCACTGCTTAGCTGGTGTCTCCGACCAAAGGGCTAACGGAATCTCATGCCACTTTATTGTAAATGTGAAGAGATTTTTGATATAATCCATTTACGCCTGAATTTTTGTTTTCTAAAATTTGTTGGTAAAATCACTTTAAAATGTTGTAAATCAGCTGGAAAAATACTAAAAAACATTACGCTAAAATATTTTTGTATTTATTTTATAAAATGTAAACGTACTAAATATGGGAACATCCATATTTGGAAAAATGCATAATTATATGTTTTGTCTAAATTTATATAAATTAAGCCTTTAAATTTTATATTATGTACTATAATTAGTATCTTTATGAACTATTCAAAAAATATATTTGTTTCTTTACAGAGACTAATAACAGTATAAGTATTACTAATAATAAATTAAGAATAATCGTATTTGAGGCTGAAAAACAATTTATTTCAAAATCATCTTGAAGAGGACTGTACATAAATAACTGTCCCCTAAATGGCTAATAGAAACATGTGCCCATTTGCGCCTAGCGCCCTATATTTTGTACGTTGCAAACATACATAAAAAATAGGCTTGAACACATAATTTTGCAATTTAAAAAATACGTATCTCAAAGAAGTCTATAGGCTAAGATTCTGATTTATTTATTTGGATCCTTGAAACAAAAAATACAAATAAACTTACTTTTTACATTTCGCTATCTTGAAAAATGAAAAATCTATAAACACAGAAAAAAGCCTTCATTTAAGCAAATAAATATCAATCTTGAGCTGTCATCTCTCGGTTATAGATAAAGACATTCATAGACAATTACTTTATACAATATTCATGTTGTAAAGAAGAAGAACATTATAAAAAAATATTAAAATTCGAAACGTCCCAAAAAATGGTCCGCTTGGCATAAATGGGTTAATTTTACACATGCGCAATTATGCCCATTTCGCACGGAAATGAAATTTAAGTCATTAATGCTCTTTTATGTTAATCTCACCTTTTGTACGACCCATATAACATTTGCCCTTATTTATACTTATTAATTTATGTCTCCGAGAAGACAGATGAATTGTGAGAGGATGCTTCTGTCATATTATATGCCCTTCACAAGTGACACCATCCTAACGCAGCCTATTGTGCAGAAGCTTCTCAGGGGACTTCGTTATTCAAAGCCTCACGCACCAAAGAGCATCGGTTAAGTGCAAATCCTTAACACTCGAACACAATATGAATGAAGTAGTAGTAATATTTAGGGTGAAATACGTACTCCAATAGGAATTTTTTATGAATTATTACAAATAATCATTTGATATTTTACACAAGGCTGACGCGTTCGTTAGTTGTAAAGTTATTTATGCTTAATAATTTATGGACCTGGAGAAACATATGCACAGAGCAATGCAGGTTTGTTTCTTAGTTTCATCCACATGGATATTTTGTACACTACTTCCATAAAATATAAATTTTGGAAATATAAGGACGCATCTGTTTCGTACTATCTATATCCATACACAAAACATCAATTGCAAATAATTGCCTTTTCTTCATTTGGGAATGCTTATTTAACTCCATCTACAGGGTGTTTCTACGATCATGGGACAAATTTTAAGGAAAGGTAAAGTTCATATAAAGAAGAAATTTTGGTATAGCAATGCGGGGTTCAAAAAGAAATGTTTTGAAAAAAAAAAAAAAAAAAAAAAAAGCAACAAATGAGGAAATGAGAACAAGTGTTTTATTGATATAACAATTACAGTAATGGCTCAAATGTACCACCCCAACATCTATACATACCTAGAAGCGTAAGTGATTGGCGTACCCTTTTGAAGGCTCCAGATGTCTCATCTAAGAAACACCAATTGTCTCTAATGAGAAACTCAGTACAAGAATTTCAGCCGTTGCTTCAAATGTTCGTGAGACTCTTGGAATTTGCGAAAAGGTACGCCAATCACATGCTAGACGCTGCCAGTGGTACATTTGAGCTAGTACTGCATGTACTAGCTCATACTGTACTTATGCATGTACAGTCGTGGAAAAAAAAAGTAAACACCCGCTACTAACTTCTCAACAAATTATCGTAGTAGAAAGTTACTGGTACCGATCGATTGGAAATAAAGTCTACTTTTAAATGATGTACATAAAATTTGTTTAAAGGGCCATCTACATATTAAAACGAACCATAACTTTGTTTTTTTAATAACAGTACACAATTCTGACAGCATAAATAAACTCTACACCTTTCAATTAGCCAGTAAACAAATTTTTATGCAATTCGTGCCATAAGTTTCCCAGAAATTAATTATTTTAAAACGACCGTATTTTAAGGGCTGTATCCAAATTGAAGTTCCGAACTCGATTGATAACCGAGAGAGCCGCCTTCTTGATCAAGGCACGTTTAAGCGTCAATGAAACCTGTTTGATTACTGGATAGCAGAATAAATTTCAAAAATTTACTCACTTCCGTTTTTTAAGCATAATTTGAAAACTACTTGTGGTGGCGCCGAAATTCATCTGACAAATAAATTTTCAAAATCCAAGTGAGATGGGAGAGCAATTGGATTAAATAGTTTATTAAATAAAACTGAAATAGTATGTAAATTCTATTCATCATTAGAAGTTAATAATTGTTCCATAATAGTAATTCTCCGTATTTAACAGAGCCAATACAAAAAAAAATGTTCTCTGCTTGGTTGCAGAGTCAGGACTTCCATTATACACTCTGTATTAAACAGAGCCATGATTTAACAATTGGCATCTCTGATTACAGAGTCAGGACATGTTACATGTTCTCTGCTTGGTTACAGAGTCAAGACTAACCATTTTAAAAATGATACATATTATATAAAATAAACATCAAGATAAAAATTACAATATGCAGTTATAAATCTTCTAAATAGCTATAATATTCATTTAAATGACATCCAAGTAATTATAAAACTAATAAATCACCATCAATTCAAAATTATTATAAAGTAAATAAATCTATATTACATGACCTTGAAATCATAATGTTACTCATAAATATTGATTCAGGGTTATAAACAATTTAGATAAACAGATTAGATTTTTTCTGTCAAAAGAAATCACTTTTATAATTATGTTTCACAATATAAAGATAAACAGAGTTAAATTATAAACAAATAAATTTGAGGGCATTTACGCCGAAACATACTCCGCCTTCATGAACGAAGTTCATCAAACAATTATAACTTACCAAATTTCCACTATCACATACTAAATCAAATATTAAATACAAAATTAAAATATTACCTTAAATGTCAAGTATAACTAAAATGAAATGCAATTAAATCCTACTACTTCTAAAAAAAAACAGTTTCTGGAACAACTAAAAATAGAAAAAGACATTAATATACAAAATAGTTCAGAAAGTTACAAAAATTAGACATAGAAAAAAATAATAATAATAAAGTTAGTTAAAATAAAGTAAAATTCTATTATATTAAATGTCCATCGGTAGAGGAGACAATTTTGTGATAGGGCGTTTCAGTTCACCAGTAGAAGTCTTTAATTTGACAACACGAACAATATTATCATCACCAGGAAATAGTTCAATTATTCTGCCCAATTTCCACCTTAATGGGGGCTGGTTTTCTTCCTTTATCAACACCAAGTCATTGATTTTTAAGTTCGGGTTGCTTCTAAACCACTTTGTACGTTGCTGCAATTGTGAGAGATAGTCTGACGACCACCTTTTCCAAAAACTTTGGAAAATCTTTTGTAGCAATTTCCAACGTTCCAAAGGAGTTACATAGTAGAGGAGATATCAGGCTCAGGTAAGGAGGTCAAGGGTGCTCCTATAATAAAATGTCCTGGCGTCAGAGCCGTAAAGTCATTTGGATCAGAAGACTCAGCGACAAGCGGTCTTGAATTTAAGCATGACTCAATTTGTGCAATTAAGGTCAAAAATTCTTCATAAGTTAAAATCTGATCACCAATTGTTCTCTTCAAATGATTTTTCATTTGTTTTATTCCCGCATCCCAAAGGCCTCCAAAGTGAGGGGCAGAAGGTGGGTTGAATTTCCATACTATCATTTCGTCAGTAAGATACTTGTACAATTTTTCATCAGAAGCAATTTGAGACATCATTCTCTTTATTTCGCGGTCTGTCCCTACAAAATTTGTACCTCTGTCGGAAAATATTTCTAGAGGTTTTCCACGTCGAGCCACGAATCTTTTCAATGAGGCTAGAAAGGTTTCAGTTGTAAGATCAGTGACTAATTCAAGATGGATAGCTTTTGTTACGAAACAAACATACAGACAAACATAATGTTTAAAGGGTTTCACACCACGTCCCTTACGAGGTTTGATCAAAAAGGGGCCGGCTAAGTCGACTCCTACTCTTGAAAATACTCGAGCTTGTGTCACGCGTGCTGATGGCAGATTTCCCATCAACTGAGATGAAAGGTGTGATGAATTTCGGAAACATTTCATACATTTCCTTATTTCTCTTTTCACAGCTTCTTTAGCATTAATTATCCAAAATTTTTGTTGAATTGCTGAAATTGTCAATTGAGTCCCGCTATGAAGATGTTTCTCATGAAAATACTTTATTATCAAGTCTGTAACATGATGCCTTTTAGGGAGAATGATTTGATGTTTTTGATATTCAGACAAGTTTGCATTTTTTAGCCTACCTCCAACACGAAGAATATCATTTTCGTCAAGAAATGGATGTAAAGGAAGGAGTTTGCTTTTAGAATTTAGTATCTTTCTGGATTTTAGAATTTTCAGTTCGTCTCCGAATCCATGGTTTTGAATTAATTTCACAACAGCATTTGTTGCCCTTTCAAGTTCTGGAACAGTCAAAAAACCATAGACTCGTTCAGATGGGCATGTACTATTTTTGATGAATCTGAGGCACCAAGTCGTTTTAATTTAGACCAGGATGAAAATTTAAATAAAAGCTCAAATTCTGGAATATTTTGGGATATGGAGCAAACAAGCGTTTTACGTTGTTCTTGCAAGACCTCTTCATCAGGTAGATTAGGTTGAGTTTCAGGGGGAAATACTGGTAACGATTCTTCCTTCAGCCAGCTAGGACCATGTAACCATACCTCGTTATTAATCAATTCAGATGCAGAGCAACCACGAGAGAGAACATCTGCAGGATTTTCCTTTCCTTTACAAAATTTCCATTGTATAGGAGCAACAAGTTCCTGAATTTCGCGTACGCGGTTTGCCACAAAGGGCTTCCAGTTGTTAGCACTTCCTTTAATCCAGTGCAAGGTAATTTGGGAGTCACTTAGACAAAATATATTTTCATTCACAATTTTAAATATTTCCTTTAAATAATTCGCTAATCTTGCAGCCGTAAGTGCTCCAAGAAGTTCGAGGCGCGGCAATGTAATTTTCTTGAGAGTCGCTACTCTCGACTTTGCTATTACAAATGAAGTTTCACAAGAAGAAGAATCACGTAGATAAGCCACTGACCCATACCCCTTTAAACTAGCATCAGAAAATATGAAAAGTTGAGCGGTTTCAGGATTTAATTTTGGGATAGTTACAAAATATTTTCTAAGAATTTCAAAATTTACCAAGTCTTTTATTTCATTATGCCATTTTCTGAATTTTCCACTTAAAGAATCTGGTAATGTAGAATCCCAGTCAATTTCATGTTCCCAGAGTTCTTGCATTAAAAATTTAATTCTTATCACGAAAGGGGAAATGAGTCCAATAGGATCATAAATTTTTGCCACAGTTTGTAAAACAATACGTTTGGTAATAATTTTATGGTCAAATTCTACCAAAGGTGGTTGTATGTCTATTTTCAAGGTGTCACTTTCTGTTATCCATATAATTCCCAATACCTTCGAAAGATTTTGTTCAAGAGTGTCTTCCTCAAAGTTTATTCCATGTTCCTTCCATAAAAATTTTAAATCGGAAGAATTGGTTTTAAATTTTCTGAGTTTCATATTGGCCTCACTCAATATCTTCTCTGCACCGTTTGATAAAACAAAAGCTTCGTTTACTGAATCAGCTCCATGAAACAGGTCATCAACGTATAAGGAAGTATCCAGCATATTAACTATTTTTCCAAACAAATCTTTATACCCCTCAATGTGATGTTTGATGGTTGCAGAAAGGAAAAAGGGTGAAGTTGTTACACCAAAAGTTACACGGGTCATGCGAAAAACCTTCAAAATGGGATTGTTACTAGTGATATTGTCAAACCACAGGAACCTCAAAAAATTTCTATCTTTTTCTTGTATCTGGATTTGCAAGAATGCTTTTTCTATATCTGCCGAGAAAGCAATTTTGTGGAGACGGAATTTTAAAATAATGTCCAATATGTTAGGATTTAGATTGGGCCCAGGAAATAAGCACTCGTTTAACGATTTTGCCCCCTTATCTTTGGATGACGCATCAAAAACAATTCTTACTTTAGTTGTCGATTTATCTTCTCTTATTACTGGTCTGTGAGGCATGTAATACGTGTTTATTTCATCTTTATTAAACTCACATTCTTCAATTATACCCAAACCACATTGTTCATTTAATATTTTCTCATATTCCTTAAGTAACCATTCATTTTTGCACAATTTTGATTTTAATCCCCAAAGTCTATGTTTAGCTACATCAAAATTGGATTCCAATTCATTTTTATTTACTTTCCACAAAAGTTTAGTTTCATATCTTCCATTTACAAAATTTAAATTATCATTAAATAAATCAAGAGCATCTAAATCCTTTTGTGAAAATAATTCATTTTTACTATCACAAATACCCAAAGACTCTAGTTTCCAAAACTTTTGCAAATCAAAATTTTCTATTTCATTAACAGATACAAGATGAGCATTAACTGTTTCGTTACCTTTAGAGTTTATTTTTCCCACTATTGTGTACCCAAAAAGTGTATTAGCTACATATAAATGGTCATTAATTTCTTCAACGACACCTCTCTGAACATTCCAGAAATAATCAGCTCCAAGCAAAATTTGTACTTCGGATTCCTCGGGCGTAGGGTCGGCTAACCTCCATCTTTTACATTCAATGTATTTTATAACTAGAGGGTCAGAATTGGGAACCTTCAATGTTGTTGCACTTATCAAATCGGTAGCTAACACCTCAACATCTATAAAACGATGATAATTCATTTTACTTCGCAATTTAATTTTAAAAACATCATATTCTTCTTCGCGACCTTGATCCATGCCAAAAGCGAATACAGTTAAATGTTCTTTTCTTAAAACAGGCAAATTTAATTCACGAGCTAATGCTTTCGCTTGCAGAATCAAGTAATAATCGAACTACCTTTGATTTAGAATTACCTTGAGCAGTTACACAACATGTTTGCAATAAAACAGCATGCTTAGAATTTCTAAAATTACAATGAGAATTAGATACAACTGTTTGATTTTGATTTTCATTAATTTCTGGTTTCAAACTTTTCTTAAAGCAAAATAATTTGTTATGTTCAGTGCTTTTACAATTTAGACATGGCTTTAATTTTATGCGGCATTGCGAAGATAAATGCGATTTCAAAAAGCATTTGTAACATCTACCCTCCTTACGTAACATTAATCTTTTCTTATCATCAGCTAAATTTTTACACTCGGAAGATAAATGATCATTACCTTTGCAAAATACACAAAAAACTTTAATATTGGTATTTAAGGTATTAGCATGTTGATATTTATTTGATGTTTTTTTTTCACGAAATTCAGTTTTATTTTTATGTACAAAAGAAGAGGATGCATCATTTTTAGAACTTGTCATTGACAAAGCCTTTTCTCTACATTCTATTTCACATTTCAGAAAGGCAATTAGATCGGTTACATCTGACTCTTTGCTAGTATCACGTTTTCTATGATATTCAATCACTAATTCATGGGGCAATAGCTTTAGCAAAATAGGATTTAGCAATTGTCCATAAGAACTGGATGTTACCCCCAAATTTCTTAAACTTCTAATATTAACTTCACACATGTCATGCAATCTTCTTAATGCATTTAAATTTGAACAATTTTTAACTGGTTCCATATTGAATAAATTAGTCATGTGTTTATTAATAATAACATCAACCTTACCAAAACGGTCCTTTAATAAATCAATACAAGTATCATAATTTTGTTCTGTCAAAGGAAACCCTTCTACCACATTATAGGCCCGATTACATAACAAGGATTTTAGATAAGCGAATTTTTCTATCTTAGATAGTGATTTATTCTGGTGTATCGATGTTTCAAAACAGTTAAAAAATTCGACCCATTCTTCGATTTCACCAGAAAATTTTGGAACATTTAATTTAGGCAATTTCATGGCAGAACTCGTTTCTGTTCCACTAGCAGAACCATTCAATGAATTTACATGACTAGTTGCTATCATAGAAACATTATCCTTTTAACATTTTCTTAATCTATTTTTAATTTTAAATTTAGCACTGATCAATTGGTCAGTGTACTTTTCACTATTAGCAATGTCCTTTTCATATTCTTTTAAGTCGGATATTTGAGCTTCAATATCACGATTCAAACTTTGGAAAGCCGTTTCTTTTAAGAGAAATATTTCTTGAAGCTCTAATAATTCATCGGTTTTCGTATTATCAATGTCATCATTTAATAATGTTTCTAATTTTGTAATTAATTTCGTGAAACTCGTTCGTTCAACAGAACGTTTTGCTTTCAGCTTTTCAAGATTTTCCATTTTAAATAAAGAATAATTCTTATTTTAAAACATAAACCATTCATAGAAAATGAAAAAAAATATTTTCTTACCTGCTAATTCCAGGTAATGTAGATGGCATGTCGTAATCCAAATGGCACAATAATAATTCCACACTAATCACAGGTTGAAAGATAAATCACACACTAATCACATGTTGAAAGATAAATCACAGTTGTTAATCACAAATCTCTTTCACAATAGCTCACTATTCTTTCCAAAAAATGTTTCGCGGGTTACTCGGCACCAAAAATAAAATGGTGGCGCCGAAATTCATCTGACAAATAAATTTTCAAAATCCAAGTGAGATGGGAGAGCAATTAGATTAAATAGTTTATTAAATAAAACTGAAATAGTATGTAAATTCTATTCATCATTAGAAGTTAATAATTGTTCCATAATAGTAATTCTCCGTATTTAACAGAGCCAATACAAAAAAAAATGTTCTCTGCTTGGTTGCAGAGTCAGGACTTCCATTATACACTCTGTATTAAACAGAGCCATGATTTAACAATTGACATCTCTGATTACAGAGTCAGGACATGTTACATGTTCTCTGCTTGGTTACAGAGTCAAGACTAACCATTTTAAAAATGATACATATTATATAAAATAAACATCAAAATAAAAATTACAATATGCAGTTATAAATCTTCTAAATAGCTATAATATTCATTTAAATGACATCCAAGTAATTATAAAACTAATAAATCACCATCAATTCAAAATTATTATAAAGTAAATAAATCTATATTACATGACTTTGAAATCATAATGTTACTCATAAATATTGATTCAGGGTTATAAACAATTTAGATAAACAGATTAGATTTTTTCTGTCAAAAGAAATCAGTTTTATAATTATGTTTCACAATATAAAGATAAACAGAGTTAAATTATAAACAAATAAATTTGAGGGCATTTATGCCGAAACAACTTGGAAGAAAAATGTGAAATTTTGGATTTTCATAAAGCAGGACTTAATAAATCTAAATCCATCAAAAAAATTGTAGGTTGCAATTTATATTTTTTTCGAATATTAATTTCATAATTCATAATTCATATCATAAAATTATAAAAATTGCAAATTCAACGTATTTATGTTTGGGTATATTAGTATTATTGCTACACATAAAATTAGCTCATTAGGAGCATAATTTCAGGAGATATAAATAACAATATGAAAATGTAATTTAACATTAGAAGTACTCAATTTTGAATGGCTATAATTCAAAAACTTATCATTCGAATGACTTGAAATTTGGTTTCTAGGCATAGTTTGAACCGAAGATTTGAAATATCTCGTTAAATTTGGGTACTGCCATTGAAAAAAATGAAGTTTGGATTCGTTTTAATATGTATATGGCATTCTAAGCAAATTTTATACACACCATTTAAAAGTAGACTTTATTTCCAATCGTCCGGTACCAGTAACTTTCATCTACGATAATTTGTTGAGGAGTTAGTAGGGGGTGTTTACATTTTTTTTCTGTATATACCTATTCTGTATATACCTATATACCTACTGTATATACCTATGTCTGTATATACCTACCTGCATGTACCTATGTTAATAAAAATCTCGTTTTCATTTCCTCCGCCTTTCTTGTTTTTCGCCATAACTTTTCATTTCCTACCCACATTGCTATACCAAAATTGCTTCTCTATGTATATGTTACTTACCCTTACAGTTTCAGTTTGTCCCACGATCGTAGAAACATCAATACATTTACCGATCAGTCCATGTGTACTAAAGTAATACTCAATAAAATCAAAACATTGCATTAACTAGTGCCGTGAAGGAATTTTCACCTTTTTATTAATATAAAAATTAAAAACGTGCATAAAATTACTTAAAAAGGGCTAAAACTTATAAAGATGTTAGTATATCCTGAGATCTTTCAAATGCTCACGCGCTCATTTTCCTTTCCATATTAACATCCAGAATCGATATATATTCAATAAAATCAAAACACTATATTAATTAGTGCCGTGAATGAATTTTCACCTTTTTATTAATATAAAAGTTAAAAACGTGCATAAAATTACTTAAAAAGTGCTAAAACTTATAAAGATGTTAGTATATCCTGAGATCTTTCAAACGCACACGCGTTCATTTTCCTTTCCATATTAACATTCAGAATCTATATATATTGAATAAAATCAAAACACTGCATGAACTAGTGCCGTGAATGAATCTTCACATTTTTATTAATATAAAAGTTAAAAACATGCATAAAATTACTTAAAAAGTGCTAAAACTTATAAAGATGTTAGTATATCCCGAGATCTTTCAAACGCACACGCGTTCATTTTCCTTTCCATATTAGCATCCAGAATCGATACATATTCAATAAAATCAAAACACTGTATTAATTAGTGCCGTGAAGGAATTTTCACCTTGTTATTAATATAAAAAGTTAAAAACATGAATAAAATTACTTAAAAACTTTTAAGTAATTTTATGCAAGTTTTTAACTTTTTATAAAGTAATACTGTCCATTTATAATAGAAATATATGAAAAATAAAATAGATATTACATAGTTTCAGAATTTTATTCACTTTATCTATAAAACTCCTTTTTCTGATTCCACCACAAATATTCATGTGCTTATGCCTGTAATTTTAAAAGTAATAAATATTATATGTTTTAGAATTAGAGTTATAAATGTTGTTTGTATTAATCTTACTTTTGCCAAGACCTGCATAAAATATGCTTTTATTCATACTTGTTAATTTATGTTTCCGAGAAGACGGACGATTTGCGAGAAGATGCTTCAAGCATATTATAGACTCTTCACAACTGACACTGTCCTAATGCAGGCTATTGTGCAGGCACCCCGGGATTTCACATTTCAAAGCCGCACGTACTAAAGAAGCATTTGTAAAGTGCCGAGCCTTAACACGAGCACCCATCGTGAATAAAATAGCAATAATATACTGCGTGGAATGTACAGTCGTGGAAAAAAAAAGTAAACACCCCCTACAAACTCCTCAACAATTTATCGTAGAATAAAGTTTCTGGTATCGAACGATTGGAAATAAAGTCTACTTTTAAATTATGTATATAGAATTTGCTTTGGGGCATCTACATATTATAACGAACCCAAACTTCATTTTTTTCAATGGCATTACCCAATTTTAATGAGATATTTCAAATCTTCGGTCCAAAGTATGCCTAGACACCATATTTCAAGTCATTTGAATGATAAGTTTTTGAATTATAAACATTCAAAATTTAGTGCTTCTAATGTTAAATTACTTTTTCATATTTTTATTTATAACTTTTGAAATTATGATCCTACTGTTTTATTTTTTTGTGTAGCAATAATACTAATATACCCAAATATAAATACGTTGAATTTGAATTTTTATAATTTTCTGATGTGAATTAGGAATTATGAAATTAATATTAAAAAAAATTATGAATTGCAACCTACAATTTTTTTGATTAATAATAATAATAAATAAATAAATATTATTACAAAAATTAAATTCTGGCTCAACAACGCGAAACTTAATTCTTCCTAATTAGTTAAATAATGTATTTAATCCTACATTAAAAGAACAGATTTCTTAACTGAATCCTGTATAATAAATATACTCTAGTAATCTTACAATACTGATATACCGTACAAAAATGTACCTAATATTTTTAAATACGGTAAAAAATACGGTATTCATAAATTATGTTTGTTTATTACTTCTACACGCATTAAAAAAAAAAAAAAAAATAGCTAGGTATCTGCACAAAGAAAATGTTTCTTGTTGTTTATTCTTCATATTCACCGCACTAATTTAATCTAACAATTCCTACATAAATAAGTACCGATATTTTTCAATGTCACTATTGTAATTCTCTTATATCACACATTCTTAAAAACCACATTTTGTCAATGGGCACTTAATAAAAATAATGAAATAAAAGTTTTATTCTTTGCATTCTGTACATAATATTTCCATAAATTATTGCTTTTAAATAATACTTTTTCATATTTCCTATATTTTATTGTTAGCAATTCTTAATAACTTGTTAAACTGATAGATTTACGCCTACATAACAGATTTCTTAATTCTTTATACTGACTACGCTGTACTAATCTAAAAATACTTACAACTTAGTTTTCTATTGTTTTCAAAAGAAATTCTTTATTAACGTTTTCTATGTAACATGGCAAGTTAAAACCATTCATTATGATGCATTTGGGCCATTTTCTTTTAGACATCTTATAACGTATGTAGATAAGCGAAGTTTGCAAATAAATTCTCGTGTCAACCAATCTATCCTTTTTTCTACTATTATCACACTAGCATTTTTTCTTAAAGTTGTGACCATTTTTGTGATACTCTGTATACATATGTGAGTAGTACCGGGTACAAAATTTATGCATACTTACAATATGTATGAAGTTTAGTAGTAGCTACTTGCACATTATTCGCAAAAAAATCTACAGTTAGACAGAAGAGGGCACCCAGATTGATTCTTGCCCTGGGCCCCCATAGCCAAAGTCGGGCCCTGTATTTAAGCCCATATTCAAAGAACAGATTTTTTAACTTAATCCTGTATAATAAATGCACTCTATGAATCGTGCAATACTTATATACCGTACAAATAAGTACCGAAAATTTTTAAATACGATATTCATAAATAATACATGTTTACTACTTCTACACATTAATTTTTTATCTAGTTATCTGTACAAAGAAAATGTTTCTTGTTGTTTATTCTTCATATTCACAGCACCAATTTAATATAACAATTCTTACATGAATAAGTACCGATATTTTTCAATGTCACTATTGTAATTCTTTTACATCACACAGCCTTGAAAACTACACTTTTTGAAAGGAGAGTTAATTAAAAAAATAGAAAAAATGTTGTATCTTTTAAATTGTGAACACAATATTTCCATAAGTGATAAAACGATAAAATACATGTAAATAAACACTTTTTCAAAATCTCTATATTTTAATTTTTAGCAATTCTTCCTAATTAGTTAAATAATGTATTTAACCCTACATTAAAAGAACAGATTTATTAACTTAATCGTGTATAAAAAATACACTCTACTAATCTTACAATACTTATATTCGGTACAAATAAGTACCGAAAATTTTTAAATACGATATTCATAAATAATACTTGTTTACTACTTCTACCCATTAAATTTTTTTTTTCTTGCTAGTTATCTGTAAAAGAAAATGTTTCTTATTTATTCTTCATATTCACAGCACCAATTTAATTTAACAATTCTTACATGAATAAGTACAGATATTTTTCAATGTTACTATTGTAATTCTCTTACATCACACAGTCTTGAAAACTACACTTTTTAAAAGGAGAATTAATTAAAAAAATAGAAAAAATGTTGTAACCTTTAAATTATGTACACAATATTTCCATAAGTTATAAAACGATAAAATACATGTAATTAACACTTTTTCAAAATCCCTATATTATAATTTTTAGCAATTCTTCCTAATTAATTAAATAATGTAGTTAATCCTACATTAAAAGAACAGATTTCTTAGCTTAATCCTGTGTAATAAATACACTGTACTATATTACAGTACTTATATACCGTACAAATATGTAAAAATTTTAAATACGATACTCAGAAATAATACATGTTTCTTACTTCTACGCATTTTAATTTTTCTTAGCTAGTTATCTGTACAAAGAAAATGTTTCTTGATGTTATTCTTCATATTCACTGCCCCAATTTAATCTAACAATTCTTACATGAATAAGTACCGATATTTTTCAATGTCACCATTGTAATTCTCTTATATCACACAATCTTGAAAGCTACACGTTCTCAAAAGCGAATTCTTCTGTAGAAATCTATGAATGATGGGATCAAATTCGCATCGCAATTTATTCAGTTTTATGACATTCGGAGAGAAACGAATATTGCAGAATGAAACAAAATCCTCCAGGACTATCCGCTAACGTAGGACAAGATGGATGTGCGAGGATCTTCTCAGGACGTGAAGATGCGTCTTCATTCGTCAATCCCTCTCAGCCGACGACTTTTCAGAAAATTATGAAGATGGATCTTTGAAGGTAAAGATTATCCCATCTATTTCATAATAATAAGCTAGAACGTCAGAGAAAAATGACAGATGACACTATTCTGTCTTACTTAACTGGTCACAATTCCTCTGAAATTTCAATGTTTTTAAAAGAGCTAATGACGGGGATTCGAGAATTTTAACATGTATGACTGTAATATTTAACCCATTTTGTTTAAGGGGGGAAGATCATATTCAGTAGCTCGATATTGCTTGATTTAACACGATATTAACCCATTTGTGCCTGAATGTTTGTTTTCTCAAATTTTTTGGTAAATTGACTTTAAAATGTTGTAAAATGAACTGGAAAAATACTAAAAAAAATTACACTTAATTGTTTTTGTTTTATTTAATAAAATGCAATAAAAGTACATATGAGTATTTCTAGTAGAATAATATGCATAATTATATGTTTCGTGTATATTTATGTTTAAAAAGTTTTTAAATTGTATATTATGTACTATAATTAGTATTTTTATGAACTACTAAAAAAATATATTTATTTCTTTACAGAGACTAATAACGTTATAACTATTATTAATAATAAAATAAGAATAATCGTATTGCTGATTTAAAAACAATTTATTTCATAAATATCTTCAAAAGGAGATTACATAAATAACAGTCTCCTAATAACAGTCTCCTAAATGTCCAACGGCCCCACCAGTGGCTGAGAGGTTCTGCTCTCGAAACTGGTAGACGGGAAGTGCTGGGTTCGATCCCAATTGCGCCCGTCGGCCTAATCGTTCGGAGTTTTCGTGGTTTTCTTCGAACCATGGATTTCCATGCGTTAATACGGGTTAGGTTCCCTTAGAAAGACCCCCACGAAGGGCACTCCCCCTCGGGCCTATATCCCTAGTGTAGATAATCGGCCGTCACAAAATCAACCAACCAACCAACCTAAATGTCCAACAAAAATATGTGCCCATTTATGCCTAGAACCTATATTTTGGACGTTACAAATATGCATAAAAAATAGGCTTGAACATTTAATTTCGCAATTTAAAAACATACGTATTTAAAAAAAAGTCTACAAACTAAGATTATGACTTGCGATTTTGGATCCTTCATCGAAAAGATACAAATGAACTTACTTTTTACATTTCGCCATCTTGAAAAATTAAAAATCTATAAACACCGAAAAAAGTCTTAATTTAAGCAAATAAATATCCACCTTATGCTGTCATCTCTCGGTTATAGATAAAGACATTTATAGATAATGATTTCATGAATTTTCATGTTATAAAGAAGAAGAAAATTATACAAATGCATTAAAATTTGAAACGTCCCAAAAATGGGACGCTAGGCATAAATGGGTTAAGGAGTCTGGGCTCTTAAAATTAGAAGAGAAAAAAGGACCATTTTCTACATTTAATATTTTAAAATGTATATGATTTAAAAACACAATTTTTATTAGGATGAATGGTATAGGTATTCTCTTTTATTTCATGCATTTAAAAAAGAGCACGATTCAGAATTAGTATTTATAGGGCGCTCCAAAGTGTCAGATATTTGTCGAGCTGAAAATTGGCATAATAGCTTACGCGCAGGATTACAAAATAACTTTTGCAACTACAGTAGAGTGCCGATTATCCGAACTTCAATTAACCGAACTTCCAATTATCCGAACAACCAATTTCTCTCAAAAAATGTTTTTTAACCGAACTTCCAATTATCCGAACAGCTTATTTTTCTCATTTTTTTTTTTTTTTTAAACGAACTTCTAATTATCCAAACGCCCTATTAGACATGGATATCAGATTTTAAATGATGATGAGATTGTGGATTATATTCAAGATGAAACAGAAATTGAAAACGAATTCTCTGAAAATGATCAAGGTCCATCACATAACGAAGCCTTTGAATGTTTGGAAACAGCTATGAAATGGCTCGAACGGCAGAAGAATGCTGTTCTACTATCCTATTCAACTAACGTATTTAAGAAGAATTCGAGACATGGCAGCATGGAAAAGAATGTCTTCTTTGAAGCAAGCAACAATCGAAAGTTTTTTTGCTTAAATTATAATCTCTGGCGTTAAGAAAGTGATAATAAAAAGTAAAGTAAAAAAATAAGGCAAAAATCAATTTTTAAACATGCTAGCATTAACTAGTGCTGTAAGTCTAATGCGTGGATAAAGTGTGAAGATTTTAGTATAGTCAGGTACATCCGTTAAATTGTCTGTCCATTTATCCGAACTTTTGCTTATCCGAACTACGGCCGGTCCCGACTTGTTCGGATAATCAGCGCTCTACTTTAGAATGAAAATTTTCGTGCCTAAGTATACCTCAGATTGTAATAATTACCCTGAACCTAAATACATTTGTATTTAAAGCATTTTTATATTTTTAATACAAAGTTGTATTTAGCTAATAGTAAATTTTCAAAAGTTTAACGATATAATCACCTAATAAACATTTTTTTGAACAATAAAAATAAATTTTTAGGTTCAGTTTATGCAAACTAACATGAAATATACGTTTTAAAAATTTTATGAAAAAATATTCAGAAGTTTTTGAGATATCGGGCGCTTTATGCCCAAAAACGTCATTTGGAGTAAAATGACTTCAAGGTTTCGGAAACGCCTCTTCAGCTATTGAGCGGATATAATTCTAAAAGCCATAATTTCTGTTCTAATGGAAATTTCAAGGAAACAATTGTATCAAAATGTTCAGAAAAGATAGGAGTTTAACATCTAGAAAAATTTTAATTGTGATAATTTTAAAGCTTTAAGAGTCCCGAGACCCCTTAAAAGAACTAATGACCGGGATTCGAGAATTTTATCTTGTATGACTTTAATATTTAACCCATTTTATTTAAGGGGGAGATCATCTTCTGCAGCTCGATATTGTTTGATTTAATGCTATATTAAAATACTTTTTCAGGTGTAACTATTTCTTCAAATTATACAATTTTTCAGAGTAAATTGTACAGATCTTTGTTTCCGCATTCCTTTAAATACTTTTAATTAAAAAATAATTAGAATTTTGTTTAAGAAGGTCCGGGACACCTTTTAAAATAATTTTTATTTATTGAGATAAAATTTTGAAATTTTTTTTCTATGGTTAACCATACATTTGTAAACAAAATCACATGATAAAACTTCTCATAATTTTATTTTTTTAATTTAAATTTAAATTTTTTAAGTGAGGTAATTTAAAATCGATATAACTCGAAATATTATATGAAGAATTTCAATTTTTTTTCATTTAAATAAACAGAAATCTATAAGTTTTAATTTTGATTCAGCATTTAAAAGAAATATTAATTTAAATAAAAATTTAAAATATTTAAAGTAAAAAAACAGTAATTAAAACAAATCATATTTTTAAAAGTAAATTTTTTTTTTCAAATTTTCTGAATCAAAATTAAAGTAAGATAATTGAAAAGGACATGTTTCAAATTTGAACCATTTATCTTTAACGATTCTTGAGTCATAACAATTTCAATACGAGAAATGGTGAAAAAACCCATCATGAAGAAAAACGCATTTTCACAAGAAGTCGTTTCCATGACAACCATTGCTTGAAAGCTAGATTTTAAAACCAAACCAAAACGAAAAAAATACTATTTCCTGTTCCAATTAAGATAGAAACATAATTTAAACGTCATTTCAAGCAGAAAAAAAATAGAGAAAGCTATAATACAATAAAAAATTTTTAGAAAATTTGAAGATTTTTGTGTCTCGGAACCCCTTAATTAAGACATACTAATTAAAGATTTTCAAAAGGGTAATTTGACATGCATGTGTTGAACGTAGGATTATAAAAAAATATATTTGATATATCCACTTAATATTACAATATATATCCTTAAAACAGTGTACTTTAACTACAACCTAAAATAATTATCAAGTTTCCAGATGAAAATATTTTTTCAGGCAATTAAACCATAAAAGAAAAAATAAATAATAAAATTTCAATAAAAATTTCACTAATAAATTAATATATTACAGTTACTTACTAAAAAATAGGTAGAGGATATAAAAATATATAAAATAGAATATAATAGAAAATATTAAGTTTCTACGTTACTTATTTTTGGAAATGTGTGCGCGTAGTGTAAAAAATATTTGTTTTGAGAAAAATGACTTTAAATTTCAAATTTACATTGATTTGGATGGATATCACTCCACATATTTTATCATAAAACCGGTTCTATTTGGAGTATCGTCATATATATATATATATTTATATATATTAATTTTTGTAACGTAGGTTGTTAGTCTTTAATAATAGACCAAAATATTTTTTGACATTTTAAAAAGTTTTAATGTGATCTCCTCCTTTAAGTTATGTCACAAATGCAATCCATTTGACAAAAATAAGAGAAATGCAGATTATCTGGCCACAAAATTTCGATATTGTTTAGAAAATTTGTATTTTTGTAAGAATTTCTATGTTTTTATAAAAGACAATTACCCCTTCAATTAAGACAACATTCTCGAAAAAGAAAATTCTACATTTGTCAACTTTGTGTTTAATGATCAAGGGGTTTGTGCATGTATGCAAATTGATTATGGAGTGTAACTAGTTCAAATATAAATGCGAAGATAGTCAAATAATACGAAGAGTGTCTAATAACAAACAGTTCTTTTTATATACATATAATATATACAGGACTGACACCTTAGTCAGTTACGAAACATACTGCGATGTTGTTTTCGTGGACAATACTACACGAATTAAAAACATAATCTGTATAATTATGCTACATCAATACTACAATAGTCATTGTTACTAACAATAATGACCCCATGGTCATTTTAGCTAACGAAATAGCTTACTGAATGCAGTTTTATTCTATAAGAACATTCGACGTGCTAACAACAACAACAAATGATAAAAGCCGCTGTTGCCAAACGGCAAACACAAAAGTCTGGTGAAACGCGCAAGAAGGTGCGTTCAAAACAGTGTCAATGCAAGCCGTAACAGGGGTTGTCACAAAAAAATTTAAAGGATTGTACTCTGTTTTGTTAAATTACATATTTTTATGATATTTTACTAAAGTGAAGCATTTTTTAAAAAATCCTTGCAATCATAACAAGACATTCATGCCTTAAATGTACTTGGAATTAAATAACAGTATAAGAAGGAAGTTAAAAAAGCAGATAAATGATATTTTTAGTATAAAAAATAAATTTTGAAATGCTTTTCTTACTATAACAAATTAACACCTTGTAATAAAATGCTATTTCTACTTCCTAAAAGGTGTAAGATTAAAAGTTTAAAAACAGTAAAAATGGTTTTATTTGACTGTTCACATGTTTCGACTCTAACCGAGTCATTTCCAAAACAAATAAATAAAAATATTCTGAAACTGCATGATCTACGATGCAATGATCTGAAACAGCTATTATTCAGTTTTTCACGTTACGCATGTTATTAGCCCCCGATATGCTATTTCTTTCTCCCAGCAAATAAAGTGTTGTCTCCAAAAAATAACGTTCCGTTGTATAAGTCAGCCATAAAACATGGCAGATGTATCATTATACTGTTAAATACTCTAAAACAATTTTGTTAACTTCTAAGCATCGCACATTTTTGATATTTACACCGTCGTATTGAGAAAAAAAAAGTACTTTTTTAATGTAATTTGTTTGAAAACTGCATCTCAATTTATTTTTGAGATATTAATTTTTTGTAGTTTTTAGTGCATTTGTTTAATTTTGGCAACTAAAGTACTCCATTTCAGTAGAAAGTAAAGAAAAAATTGTTGGAAAACAGTAATTATACCTTTTAGTTGCCATTTTCCCATAACTACGGAAAAAAATGTAATTAAAATACTTGCTATTTTGAAAAAATATAAATGAATGATTTCTGATAAAGTATGGAGCTATTATAAACTATATTTAATTTAATTATCTATATTACAAACAAATTGAGGTAAATGAATCATTAGATAGCCGATTTATTTGTCGAATTAGTGACATCTGTTTTTTTTTTTTTTTTTTTTTTTTTTTTTCGGATTTGTGTTATTATTCAGCGATAGTGACGTCATATGAATACTTTACGAGGCTAAAGAGAAAGACATGCTACCGCGGTGCATTCCTCATATCTTTTTTTACAGACAGCTAGAGTGACTTCATGCTCTTTTCGTACACCTGCATTGGCGCATTCGAGCATCACGTGACTGCAGCGGTCTGTAAAAAAAAAAAAAAAAAAAAAAAAAAAAAAAAATACGCATAAAGCACCGCGGTAGCCTTTCTTTTTCGTTAGCCTCGAAAACTTTACTGTGTAGATGTTGTTTAAGACTGGATCGTGAATGAGGATGCGAATGACGTCATTTTATATAAAATAAAAGCGCGTGTTTTAAGTCTTAAAACTGAAATATGTTTTGTATTATCTATATTTATATACATATATATTTTTTTTTCATCGGTGGTGACACTAAATTCTGAAAAAGCAGGATTTCTGTTTTCCAGTTTTTTATTTTACTTGGATGTTTATTTCTATTTTCGTAACCGTTGTGTAACTTGAGCCATAATTTTGGTAACATGATTGGCGTTTCAGGTCATTGCATCATAGATCGTGCACTTTTAGAATACTTTTATTTATTTGTTTTGAAAATGACAAGGGTAGAGTCGAAACATGTAAACAGTTAAATAAAACTATTTTGACTGGTTTTTTTTAAAAAAGTTTTAATCTTACACCTTTTAGCAAATGAAAAAAGCTCTTCTTATTGTCCCTATCGTAATAATTTCAGATATAATTATAAGCAAGTTAGTGACACTTTAAAAATTTCCAATCTCGTATTTATATTTATGGATTTTTTAAGATTAATAAAATTGTTTAAAGCAAATATATTATTGAGCAACAGGTTCTAAATATTGATTTAAATTAGTTATGTGATTAGTATAATAAAGTTTGCGAGTTATTTGGCAAGGCGTGATTCAAGGTTGGGTAGACCGGGGCACGTTTATGCATGGGGCACGTTTACGCAGTGCACTTTTCCCGAAACGAGTTATAACTAGCGCGCCATCAGTCATGACAGATTGATGCTGCTCAATGGCGGGTATTCTCACACGTTTTTGAGCGTCAGTCGAGCTTCGGTTTAGCATGCGGAAAAATTGAACATTAGTAGAATTTTATTCTTTTTGAGAACTGTATTTGTATAAACAGAAATGTTATTAATTTTCATTGCACGTTAAAAATAAATCCAAACATGGCGACGGGGCACGTTTACGCATTAGCATCGAGGTACCTTTACGCACGTTCACTGCGTAAACGTGAACAACTGAGACCATTTGAAAAGGCATGACCAAGGCTTGGCATCAAGAAAGGGAAGAAAAAGAGGAAGTCAGCGATCCTAACTGATACTCCGGTTAAAGAAGACCTCAGACAAGAGCAGTTAGAAGGGAAAAAAGAAACAAATTATGGCGCAACAAAACAAAAAGAAGAAATTACGTAAAAATTTACTAGTTTCTATGGAAACAGAACAAGAAGACAGCAAAGGAAAAAGTATGAAACCAAAAACTGCAAAAGGGAAAAAGTTAGTACACTCTGGAAAAAAGAAAACAGTGAATTAATCTGTTGACGAAGAGGAAAACTATGCGTGTATTTATGGTTTGAAATCATACAACCAATCCAAAAATGGACAAGACTGGGTTCAATGTCTTATATGCAAAAGGTTGTCCCATGACAAGTGTGCAAAAGGAAATACTTTATTTTTTGTTAGTGAAAACTGTAACAGTGATGATGAAGATGACTAAATAGTTTCTGTGTTTAATTAGCAGTAAGCCCTATGTTTTCAGTTTAGCCCATAAAATGTTCTTTAATTAATTCTCTTATTTTTTTTTAAATTTTAAACAGCGTTTTAAGATATAAATAAAACATTTGAATTTGATTCAATGTTTATTTCACTTACTCCTTCGTATAGGTTATAATATGCGTAAACGTGCCCCACTTGATGCGTAAACTTGCCCCGGAAAGATCTGGACCTAAAAACAATTTTTTTAGGTTAAAAACATAAATAGGGCAACAACTGAATACTCAAATTTTGACTTTATTAACTGCTTTATAAAACCACAATGTTTAAAATTTCCTAAGTTAAAACATAAAAATTAGAAAATTCATTGAAAACAAACCGCGTAATCGTGCCCCGGTCTATCCTATTTAAATATTTTTTTAATTATCTGAGACTTATCTTATTATCTGAAGGTGCCACTAAATTGTTCTCTGTTAGCCTGAAAACTGTCATATACTTACAATCAATATGAATTAACTGTAATTATATTAAACTGTATAAACTGTTGTGATATTTACATTTCCTTTAAACCCAAATTTTCAAGGCAAATACTTGACCTCCGCAGAAATTAATGCATCTTCTTTCGTCACTGCGTTGCAGCGACAACTTTTTGGAAAGGATCAGGATTCATAAGCGGCGTTTTTGACCCAAAAGGGTTTGATGCTTATTATTTCTGTATGTGTTAGGGTATGTCATATAAATTAGAAATATAGAGTAGACAAGTCGAAAAGTTTAATAACAACATGATATTACATGGCATAAAATACATATAGCATTCAATGTTTTAAGATATTAGAATATTAATTAAACATTATGGTATGAACAAAACATGTAAAATATGATCAAAACTAATTAATCATAATCTTCTGAGACAGATTGCTCACTTTCTGACCAGTGGGAGGTAGCAGCATCTAGAACATAACCTTTGTAGTCAGCAGTGAGTGGCTTTTCTTCTATCACATGCCTTTTGTATCCCAATATCACAAAATGGCTGCAATATGTGCACAACAACCCACTACAAGGGATTTTACTTTACACCGACAATACCAATATTTAATCTGCAGCGAATAACAATTGTTGTACTGAATCCATGTGTTATATATCTTCTAAGACATATGTCTAGATTGCAACTGAACACGGATAATATCATTACGTTCTTTATGAACAAAAAAGTCCTAAAGTCCGGAATCACGGAAGTGTTCCTCAGTACAGTAGAGCGCCGGTTATCCGAACTAGTCGGCACCGACCCTAGTTCGGATAAGCAAAAGTTCGGATAAACGCACAGACAATTTAAGGGATGTTCCTGACTATACTAAAACCTTCACACTTTATCCAGGCTTAGGACTGACAGCGCCAATTACTGCTAGCGTGTTTAAAAACTGTTTACTTTTTTATCATTTAAAATTTTCTTTTTCTCTTTTTATCATTTTCTAAACTCCAGATATTATAATTTAAGACAAAAAGCTTTCGATTGCTGCTTGCTTCAAAGAAGACGTTCTTTCCAATGCTGCCTTATATCGAATTCTTCTTAAATACGTTAGTTTAATAGGATCAGATTTCTTCTGCCGTTCGAGCCATTTCATAGCTGTTTCCAAACATTCAAGGGCTTCGTTATGTGATGGACCTGGGTCATTTTGAGAGAATTCCCTTTCATTTCTTCAATTTCTTTTTCATCTTAAATCTCATCCACAATCGCATCATCATTAAAAAAAAAATTGAGAGAAATAGGCTATTCGGATAAATGGAAGTTCGTTTAAAAAATATTTTTTGAGAGAAATAGTCTGTTCGGATAATTGGAAGTTCGGTTAATTGGAGTTCCGATAACTCTACTGTATAAGATTTTCTTTGCTTTATTTGATGCACTCCAAGAGTTAAGTTACGCAATTCATTGATTGATCGTTAATCTAGGAAAATCCGACAATATTTCTGCTTCCATTCTCTGCCAAACTACTCATCGTCTCATTCAGTTTTCAGACTCTACTAACGTTTTTAATTGATTGGGTTAATTTACTATGTTCATCATTAGTTCAGAAACAATCTCAACATCACAAATTTGCTTGATTATAGGTGGTCGAAAAGCATAACAAATGGCACAAATAATACGCAAAATGTCGCCTTATCAGTTGTATTTGCGAATTGGGCATTACTTGCTTTAATATTGTCCATCATTATATTAAAGCGTAAACCTGATTCTGTAAGATAAAGACTCAAAAATTCAAGCATTTGCGCATGTGTGAAGTTAAATTTACTAGATCTTCCATTTAGAGGAAAGGTAGAGCAGTTCTGGTTAGGCGAGTGTTCTAAAGCACTAGTTTAAAGCTCTGAATTTTTATAGACGATGCAGGTTCGAGCCCAACGCCCGGCAAAATGATTTCGGTAACATTTTTGGTGATAATGACATATTTTATTAAGAGGAGAAGTTATACGATTTTGATTTTATTGTTATTTGAACGGTTTATCATTAAATAAAATTTAACACTCAAAAATATTTTGAAAAAATAATTTTATATTTAAAATATTTAACCTAAAATATTTTGCATGTAATTATCAATTAAATAAATTGAATTGATCTACAACTTTTGTTTATATTTTTTTACCATTATCAAGAATATATAAGTGTGTGAGTCAGAAGGAAAAGTTTGCCATTCTTTTCCGTAAAAAATAAGTAAATAAAACGGAAAGAAAGGAAAATATTCATATAAGAACTGTAAAATAAATTATATTGATATCCATGGTTTAATATTTAAAAAATGAAGAAAAAGTAAAATAATTCAAGTAATAAAAAATATATATTATAAATCGTTAATTGCATCAAGTTTCAAAATTTGGCTTTTAGAGGATGAGAATGATATAAATAAAATTCATATCAGCTTTTAAAGGTCGTGTTGTTAAAAAATAAAAATAAAAATAGATATTGTTATTCTTTCAACAAAAGAATGAGACTGTAATAAGTAAAAATAAATGCCCTGCCCAGTATTTTTTGATAAATTTCTGATAAAAGGCAAGCATAATTGGTTGTAAATTATAAACTTAAAGTTCTTTCACTTCATTCAATAGGTTAGACTGACAGCACCCTTAGCTCGCCTTCAAGAAATAGGAATCATTTATGCAATATAAAAATTTCGCACGATTTCAATAATTAATTTTAAAAGTGACTAATTCAAAATTCAAGAATTTTTCTGATGGAACATTCAAGATATTTATCCTCAAATCTTAACGGCTACTATCTAGTCTTTTTATTAAACCATTTCAGGCACTAGACAGATGTTATTAATATCGATTCATTCGCCTCTTCACAAGTATGATGATTTTTATTTTGAAAAAAATGCGGCATTTTTGCAATCAGACCAGATTTAAGTCAGTTCCTAAAACTGGAAGATTTAGAAGCCATATTAGATGTTCATGCATATTAGCAATTGTTACGTTCATTTTAACGTGTTTAAGAACGCCGCTGTATCCTAACGTCTCTTAATGACGTGGCGGAATGCAGTTACTCAATTCTCTATTTTTAATATTTTAATACGAGCGCAGCTTTGCAACACATTTATTTTGAGATATGTTGTAGATTTTGATATGTTTTATAATCTATCTGAAGATGAAAGTGTTGAACGATTGCGCTCATATAAATAATGGTGGTGAAATTAGAACTACGAATAATATTAACTTCGAGCTTGTGTAAGTCATATAAATCCGAACAAAATACAAAAACTATTGTTGAAATCGTACAGGACAAACCTTCTAATATTAACAAGTGAATTAATTAAGTCAGAATAATAGAATCTAATTTTAGTCTATCCCATGGGCCAAAAACATGGCTTATGGACCTTGATCCTTTATGAAGGTGGATCTTTTAAGGTAAAGATTAGCCGATATGTTTCATAATAATAAGCTAGAAATTCGGAAGGAAATGACAGATGACAGTATTCTGTTTTATTTATCTAGTCACGGTTTTTCTAAAAAGTTTAATGTTTTTAATAACTGTAACTCAGGAGTTTCATGATCCCTTTTTTCCATTTGGCGCTTTGTAATGGTCTTTTGGTGAGCTATTATGTATTACTTACTTGTGATAGCATCCATTTAAGGTCGTGAAGTCTGTTTTTACCCGACTGCCAAGAAGGGTTATGTGTTTCACGCATATCTGGGATGTCGATTTCTTTAATCCTCGAAACATCCCAACGGCTGGATGGATTTTAATGAACGAGGTCTCTATCGATTCGTCTTAACCTTCCAATGGTTATAGGCTAGGTTTTGTTCTTATAAATTTAAAATGGTGGCCTTAAAATACAAAATGGCGGTAGAGACAAAAAACATTTTTAACGCCCCATATTGAGTGGCATATCATTGGATAGATCTTTCAAAATGAAGGCGATGTTTCATTGACTATTTTACAGTCAGAAGCTCCGTTTAAATATTACACAACCTGGAAGTTGTGTATAGCTTTACTGCGACTCTAACCTTCATACACATCTATAGGGCTCTTCAAAACAGTGTTTATAGATAGGAACTAACAATTAAACGCAATTTAAAGTCATCAATATAAATAAATAAATAAATAGGTAAGTAATATTAAAAATAGTTTCACATTGATGAGAAATAATTAATTAGTTCGCTTTTTACGCAGTCGGGTTTTTTGATTTTTAAATTTAATTTTTACTTGTTCTTATTTGTTATCACAGGAGGTTATAAGATAACATCTGTTGATGATATTACTTGCAATATGCTCGACTGGCGTTTTTTCTCTATCTATATAAGGTAGTCATTATTAATCCTGAAAACTATTAAAAGCAGTTTAAAACTTATTATATCTTTGAGTTGTTATATCTTTGAGTGCAGTGTAAACACTTTAAAGTAAGTAGATACTTTAAAATTATCATTTTTTGAACAATTTTTTTTATGTAACTCAGGAAGGATATTATGACACTATGTCCAACAGTAACATAAATAATTTGTTTCGCTATTTTTCTAATGGATAATTAACAGAAATAGATTCAAATATAATATTTTCCAAACAAAATAAATAATCATCCATTAAAGGGTTAAAATCAAAATGAATTAACTGTAATTATATTAAACTGTATAAACAGTAGTGACATTTACATTTTTTTTAAACTCAAAGTTTTAATAAATGAAAGTTAAAATTCTAATGCTATATTCACCTTGAGTTAAATACAGTGAAACTTCCTTTAAAGGCCACTCCTATTCAAGAGCCACCTCTATTAAGGGCCAATATTTTTAAGACTGTAAATTTTCCCTATTGACATAATGTTAAATTTACTCCTACAGTGGTGGACATAATTATAAGACACCTACCTAATTTGACATACAGTGAAAGAAAAAATTCAGAGCTTAAAAATGCTTTATCAAATACGACAAAAACATAAATTTATTCTGTTATCACACGTAATTGTTCTACAGAAATGATATTTTTATAGAGTTTAATAAAAAAAATTATAAATACCATGGACAAAATTATAAGACACCCTAACATTTTAATTAAAACACCTGCTTTTTTTTCGAAAATAATGTGCAATATGCAAATTTTCTGTGCACGCTGTTATGACGTCAGCAGTTAACTAAAGCAGACGATAACCGACTTCACACATTTACAAACATGCCACGAGGTACAGAATTAAAAGAAAGTGAAATTCGCGAAATTTGGAGATTAAATGGAACTGGTGCTTCAGTTAATAATATTTCAAAAGTTATTAAACGCTCAAGATGTGCAATTTCAAATGTTTTGAAAAGAGGAATTAAGGGATCTGTGATTAAAAGATCTGGACGTACTCCTTGCTTGTCCTCGAGAGACAGACGCCATGTGTTTTCGCTCGCTACACAGAATAAGATGACCACTACAGGCATTAAAAATGCTTTGAAACTGAATTGTTCAAGGAGAACCATTCGCAGGGTGTTGCATAATGCTTCCTATGTGAAATTTAAAAAATTGAAGAAAAAACCACCGCTTCTAAGGCGGCACAAAATGGACCGTTTAAACTTCGCTAAACAAAGTATGGCCTGGACCTCCAAATGGTACTCTGTGTTATTTTCTGATGAAAAAAAGTTTAACCTGGATGGTCCTGACGGGTTTTACTATTATTGGCATGATTTACGGAAGTCTCCTGATGTACAAATGAGCCGCCAAATGGGTGGAGGCTCAGTATTGGTTTGAGCTGGTTTTTCGGCTCAAGGGAAAACCGATATCGTTTTTGTGCATTCAAGAATGAATTCCGAAAAGTATAAGAATCTTCTTAAAGATCAACTAGCCATATACGGTGAACTTCTTTGTGGCGAAAACTACACTTTCCAGCACGATAACGCGTCGATTCATACATCACACGTGACAAAAAAGTGGCTTTCAGAGCAAAGTATCAATGTTCTTCCGTGGCCTTCTCGCTCCCCAGACTTAAATCCCATCGAAAACTTGTGGGGAATCTTAGCTCGTGAGGTTTACCGAAAAGGGAGGCAGTTTACATGTGTCGAAGACCTAAAGAATGCTATAAAATATGCTTGGGAAGAATTGTCTTGCGATATTTTATTAGAATTGATAGATTCGATGCCGAATCGTATCTTTCATGTTATAAAAAACAATGGCGGCTCCACCAAATATTGAATAACCATGTTAGAGGATTTTCTTTTAAACCATTAGTGTCTGCTAATTATGTTGACCACTGTATTTGGAAAAAAAGGTGGGTGTCTTATAATTTTGTCCATTATGTTTTTAAGATTTTTCATTAAATTGTATGAAAATATGATTTCTGTAAAACAATTACGTGTGATAACAGAATAAATTTATGTTTTTGTCGTATTTGATAAAGCATTTTTAAGCTCTGAATCTTTTCTTTCACTGTAATGTCAAATTAGGTAGGTGTCTTATAATTATGTCCCCCACTGTATTAAGGGCCGCACCTATTCAAGGGCCACCTTTATTAAGGGCCAATATTTTTAAGACCGTAAATTTTTCCCATTGATATAATGTTAAATTTACTCCTATTAAGGGCCGCACCTACCCCTCATAAAGGCCATTTTTTTCACATGTGCCTTAACACTAGAACCGCCGGAAATTTTACTGAAGTGTTATAAAAATATTTTACACCGGAAATTTTAATTGAAACTACTTAACTTATTTATTTAACTTATTTTTTCGTGGTATATTTTAAACTTATTTTTAAAAGAAATTTTTGGTGATAATCGACATATTTTAATTTGGTAGCGGTCAAAATCACCGCTACGGCGGTTCTAGTGTTAAATCCTAAACAGGTGTATTGAATTCTTAAACCAAAAGATAAGAGTTCAGTAAATTGCACTTACAACAAAGAAGGCAGGGGAGATGGGGAGGATTTAGTAACACAATGAAGGACCACAAACGTTTCCACAAGTGAGACAAACAGGTATTCCTCACACTTTGTTTGACCTTTCAACTTGTAGGGGTTGGGTTGGCGGGGGAACTTGACCCTTTGTTGTGGGCACACAAAGGATAACAGGTTATCTAGAAAAACTGATTCCACATTTATTAAAACTGTGAGTGCATATTGAAGCACAATTTTTACATCTATCAAGAAACGCTATCAGAAATAAACTAATATCTGATTCTAAGGTATTAAAAAATGATGTAAATTTAAGTAATTTGTTCCATAAAGTAAAATAATCATTAGAAACCAAAATTATCTGCAAAAAAATTGTGAAAAGTAAACAAACATAAATAGAAAATTTTTTCAATGATGTATAGAGTTTGAAAATGTTAATAAACAGTTTTTTCACCTATATAGGTTTTGATTTCCTTATTTTAGTTGTTGTTTTTTTGTCACCCCAATTCAAGGGCCACCCCTCATATGGGCCAATTTTCAATGGAACGGCAGGTGTTAGCAGGTATAGAGAGGTTTCACTGTAATTAAAATACATATAAAAGCGCAAATAATTGTACAAAAATTACTTTCAAGCGCATAAATTTGAAGACATTTAAAATACAAATTAATAATATCTTAAAATACATTAGAAAATATGGAAATAAATGTGATAATAAGGCGAAAATTATATTTCGTACAAATAATTACCAGGAAGCAATCATATGAGAATCAATTGAAATAATTGTAATAAATATACAGCTTGTAACGATGCACTATCATACAATATCCATGGAGTATGGTGAGATTTGCTGCATAATAGATGAAAGCTCGCTTTTGTTGAAAATTTGAATAACTTTATCTGGCATCTCATCTGACGTACAACCTTTAAATTACAATGTAAGATAAGATATTGTGTTTTATATTGTATTATAAAAGAGATATTAAATATAGTAAACTGAGCACAACCCTATCAAGCCTTTGTTCCAATGTTGTTGAAATAAATCATTCGATTTTGACAATGCAGGGATTATTGTTCGACAAACGAATCCCCACAAAGCCAAGATTCGGGAATCACTGGAAATATTAACAAGAAAAAACCAAGTCTGCCACGATAATGTATCCTATATTATGCCAAGCACTAGGATCGAATTTCTGAAAACTGTAATTACGTTTCAATAAACATAAATCGGATTTTATTCAACAGATTGCACTACTACCGTGTTTAAAAATGAACCTTGGGAAACTCCCGCTAAAGAAAGTCAGTATTCGTTTTTGAAAATTGTGTAATGTAGATAGTATAACGTGTTGGTCCCTCCTGGATATTTCCCTGATGATGAACAAGTTTTTTATTGTTCGAAAGTTGGAATATATTTGTATTTTACTGTGAGTAGTATGTTATTTTAATTGAAGATTTTTTAATATATTGTATTGCATTAGCCGTTCTTATTTTTATTTATTTTTATTTACAATGTTTTCTTCTGTATTTCTCGAATAAGCGCAAAGAAAATAATAACATTTAAATCCTACTGATGGCCTTGTAACGGTTGAAAACGTTCTAGGTTTTTCTAATGCATTTTGAGATATTTTTAATTTGTATTTTAAATATCTTTATATTATATTTATGCATCTGAAAGTAATTTTTGTACAATTATTTGCGCTTTTATGTGTATTTCAAAGTTTTAAGTCAAATATTTGATCTCCCCATAAATTAATGCGTCTTCTTTCGTCACTGCGTTGCAGCCGGGAACTTTTTGGAAATTTATGAAGATGGATCTTAGATGGTAAAGATTATCCTATATGTTTCACAATAATAAGCTAGAACTACGGAAGAAAATGACAGATGACACTACTGTTTTACTTATCTGGTCACAATTTCTCTAAAAATTTTAATGTTTTTAAGAACTATACCGATGTAACTATTTTATCATACTTGCCAACATTCCCTTAAACTTCCGTAAAATGTGAGTTAAATTGACCCAGGTTAAACACGTTTCGAAGCAGAAATTTATTAAGGAAATTAAATCAAATAGATTTCATACCGAAACATGATTTTAAGCATAATGTTTAAAATTTCTGGTTAGTAACACGTATAACTTGGATCAACTAAACTTCCGTAAAATGTGAGTTAAGTTGATCCAAGTTATACGTGTTACTAACCAGAAATTTTATTTGATGTATCATTATATGTTTAAAATCATGTTTCGTTATGAAATCTATTTGATTTAATTTCTTTATGTATGGATTTATTTAACCCTTTAATGCATGATTTTTATTTTGTTTGGAAAACTATATATTTGAGTCAATTTTTGTTAATTATCCACTAAAAAAATAGTGAAAAAATTTGTTTATGTTTCTGTTGGACATAATGTCATAATGTCACTTCTGAGTTACCTAACAAAAGTTACCCAAAAAACGATAATTTAAATTATGTACTTACTTTAAAGTGTTTACACTGCACGATAACAACTATTCAACAATGTAATGATTTTATAATGATTTTAATACATTGTAGAATTAATAATGACTAGATACCTTATAACGAGAGAGAAAAAGCGCCAGTCGAGCACATTGTAAAAAACGATAATTTAAATTATGTACTTACTTTAAAGTGTTTACACTACACAATAACAACTATTCAACAATGTAATGATTTCTATAATGTTTTTAACAGCTTGATGAATTAATAATGACTAGATACCTTATAACGATAGAGAAAAACGCCAGTCGAGCACATTGCAAAAAACGATAATTTGAATTATGTACTTACTTTAAAGTGTTTACACTGCACAATAACAACTATTCAACAATGTATAGATTTTTATAATGTTTTTAATAGCTTGCAGAATTAATAATGACTAGATACCTTATAACGATAGAGAAAAAACGTCAGTCGAGCACATTGCAAGCAGTATCAACAAGAAATATTATAACTTTACCGTGATAACAAATCAGAACAAAAGCAGACTTCAAGACCTTAAATGCATGTTATCATACTTAAGTAACACACAATAGTTTACCAAAAGATCAACAGAAAGCGCCAAATGGCAAAAAAACAAACAAACAGATCATGTAACTCCTGAGTTACACGATGCATTTAAGGGGTAATAATCATTTTAAATTATGACATAAGTGCATTATTTTTCACAATGATAAAATGAACAAAAAAATATTATTAAAAAAATATATATTTCTAAATATTTTGTATTTTTAAAATTATTAAGATGGATCTTCGAAGATAAATGTTATCTCATCTATATCATAATATCAAGATAGAACATCAACGGAAACAAGTATAAATTAAATTAAAAAAATCAAAAACCCGACTGCGTAAAAAGCGAACTAATTAATTATTTCTCATCAATGTGAAACTATTTGTTATATTACTTACCTATTTTTTTTTATTTACTTGTATTGATATCTTTTAAATTGTGTTTAATTGTTAGTTCCTATCTATAAACACTGTTTTGATGAAGTCTATAGATGTCTATGATGGTTAGAGTTGCAGTAAAGCTAGATATCCTACCTACACAACTCCCAGGTTGTGTAATATTTGAACGGAGCTTCTGACTGTAAAATAGTCAATGAAACATCGTCTTCATTTTCAAAGACCTATCCGAAGATATGCCACTCAATAGGGTGTGTATTTTTTTTCGTCTCTACGTCCATTTTGTATTTTACGGCCGCCATTTTGAATTTATAAAAACTAAATCTCGCCTATAACCATTGGACGGTTAAGTCGAATCGATAGAGACCTCATTCATCAAAATCCCCCCAGCCGTTGGGATGTTTTGAGGTATAAAGAAATCCACATACCCTGATACGCGTGAAACACATAACCCTTCTTGGCAGTCAGGTAAAAACAAATGACATCATTCTGTCTTTTAAAAGATCTAATTAAAGTTTTATCAAGTATGGCTTTATTTATACAAATTTTATTTTCTAAAAGGTATAAATTGAAATTTTTAAAATAATAAAAATAGGTTTATCCGACTGTTTATATGTTTCGACTGTACCCGCGTCATTTTCAAAATAAATAAATAAAAATATTCTAAAATTGCATGGTCTATGAAAACGCCATCATTCAATTTTTCACGTACTCTTTCATATTATGGACGTTAGTTTTTTATTTTACTTGGACGTTTATTTTTATTTTCGTAACCGTACTGTAAATTGAAATTTCTGAAATTCAGACGCTTAAGTGTGAAAAACGGAGTGTTCAATTTTCAGACGTCTTAATTTTTTCAGACGCTTTTTGCGTCTGACTTTCAGACACTTCAGACGTCTGAATAGCAGCACATTTTTTTTTTTTTTTTAAGTACTATACGTAGCCATGTTTGACCACGTTATTTTCTGTAAAAATATTTGGCCATGGCCTTGCCCTCACCACCCATTCAGCCTGAACTTAGGGACTCCCAAAGTTGGTATTGGTATGCAATTTTCGTAAAGCTGATAATTTAAATCTTTTTTGTCTTTGTAGTTGTTAAATACAATATTGTAAACTTCTAGAGTAGAATAAGATCAATAATAAAAAATATTTACCTAAATACATTAAAACTTCTCAAAAGAGGTCACCTAGGGAATTTGTTCTCAACTAGGACGTGCCTGCTTTACTGAGGTAAAAGTATAGTAAAAAATGTGCATGTTGAGAATAAAAAATGTGTTTCCTAAATAGTAATGTCTTCTATTTAGTTGTATCCGATGGAGATTTTACTGTAAAACTTTCATACGGGCAACTTTATTTAGCGAACACCCACCTTTTTCGACGAAAACATATTTTTATCTCAAAATAATCCCTGCCGGCTCGGTCTACAAATGGATGTAGATTTCGAAGTTTAATTCGAATTTCACCATCAAAAAATAAATCAAGATTAGAGATAAACATAGTTTAGCAATTCTTACTGGCCGCTTTTGACGAGTTTTTAATTTTACTTTTCAATAAGAGCTGGTTTTTTCAGAATCATGCTAATACGATAATTTTTTTTCAACCGCTATTTTTGTTTAATTTGTTTTTGCTGTAAGAGTTGGTCTTATAAAATATTTGTCAATATAAAAGCTGTAGATAGTATTCAGAATATTTATAATAAGTTTAAGTGAATTTGATATCTTGAGAATTGAGAAGTTATGATTTTTTTCGCTCCTTGAGCCCATTTTTAATTTTAGCAAAAATCTGTGATACACAAATTTTTGGCAATTTTCCTACAAGTAATAATAACTTTAAACTGATTTGATATGTATTATAATTAAGAAGTTATGGTGCTTTTTCGTTTTCGAGAAAAACTTCTCTATTTCCACCCCCTTGGTCCGATGTTGCCCATTAGCTAACTTGACCGAGATTTTCTGCCCCTTGATTTTATGTATCAGTTTAGAAGATATTTATGTAGAATTATGGAAGTTATTGTGTCCATAGAAAAGCGATATATATATAACCATTAATTAAACATTACTGACCACCATCAATAATTGTGATAGTATGAATGAATTTACAACAATACAGTGTCCCCAAACACACTGAATGGATACCAAAAACATAATAAACAAGCTGCTATGTATAAAATAATGTAAAATACATAGAACATGCATAACTAGATTGGAAAAAATCCTTAAATGAATCGTTGCGATGATAAGAATGAAAAAATTAATGGAATTTCCTTATAAAGGTATCCGATAATTACAGAGTAGAAATCAAATAGATAATACACAAAGATTCTGCGCTATTGAAGCAAAGATCTAAGCGTATAGTATTTAGATGATTGCTAAAAACATTTAGCTAATGTATATATTTAAAGAATATATAAGATACCAATAAGAAATAATAATTCAAAATGAATTGTTGTATTCAAAATGAAATGATATCATATATATATAAATATATATATATATCGGTGTAAATTGGATGACTAAAGCACTAAACAGAAAACATTGCAAAAATCTGAGGGTGACCTACATCCAGCAGTGTATTGAAAACGGTTGTTCTTGATGATGATGATATATAGTATATATATTTTATCAATAAATAAGAACTTGCAAATACACTATAAATTTGAAAAGAAGGTGTATTTCAATAATATTTTAACATTTAGCTATAAAAACTCCAAAACTATCAAACTTAAAATACACAGGTTAAAAACATAGGTAAAAGTCTGTCTATTCTTCCTCAGAGGGTGGACAAACAGACCTAACTCCACCCCCACTCTCAAAAACTTGCAAGTTTCTAAACACATGTTCTATCATGCATTAAAAAAAACAGAAAAACTAAATTATCATTTAAGATATGGATTTAAAAATTATAAATTAATATTAAAAAGGTAAATATACCAAACTTATGCAAATATATAGTATAAGCAACAAAGCATAATTATATTACAAAAACAAAATTGTCTTAAAACATTGTCTTTTAAAATGTAAATTTAAAAATTATAACTTAAATAATATTAAGAGGTTTAAAAATTGAAGCAGAACGACGAGCCTCCACCCAGACCTACAAGAAAAAACAAAAACATGAAAGAAATACCTGCCAAAAGTCCTTCACCTGGAATTACCAAAAAAAAAAAGATGAATTCTCACTCCATATCCACATTAAAAATTTTCAATGCCAAGTCTGTGAACTTCCATCTATCCAAGTTTTGTTTACCTTCAATACTCCAATATGTTTACCTTCAGATTTAGTTAGCGTACATTTATGGCGTATACAGCTCTTGAATGTTCAGCTACGCAGGTAGTTACTATAATTAGTACATCAGGTTGACACATGATTGTTTAATAGTCTATTGACCATATTCAGATTTCTCTGTTGAATAAGTTTCCGAAAATGTGGATAATTTCATGTAATAAGCGAACTTTTCCCTCTAAAATTTTTTTTAATGCAATGTAAAAAAATATAAATGGGACTTGGAGGCTTCATTTTAGCCATTTTGGGCCCACCCTAAAATTTTAAATGGGAAACTCATGTGTCTTTTGGGTAATCATGCTCTGATTTCTGGTTCAGCTTAAGGCTGTTCTCAAATCTAAAAGGGCAACTTTCTGACATTAGTTTTAATTTATTTTTGTTCAAAAATGCATGAAACTAGCTGGGGTTGTTGTCCAGAAACTATGTAAAGGAGCTGTTTTTTCCATTTTTTTGCAAACGCAATAGATCTTTCGGAAAATAGTGTAAAATGGGCGTTTTGAACCAAATTTCCGCCCGAAGGAAGATAGAGGATCAAGAACAGGCCAAAAACGTGTTTGTCACGTGATCAAAATTCCTTATAACTCAATAGGTAATTGACTGATCAAAAAAGGGAAAAAATAGTTCAATTCCAAATCGCTGCCATGGCCATATTTTCCAATTTTATACCTTTCCGTTAAAAAATGAATTTGTAAATGTGTCAAAACGTTTTGCGCTTGTTGAGTAGAGCAGTTAAGAACAGCTTTAAGTAAAAATTTATTTTAAAACTAGCAGGATTCGCCGCCTACGCTGATCGTTTTCTCAAAATGAACCTAGATTCAAACGAAATATATCAGTGAATTTGACCTTTTGTTTTAAATCAATATACACCTTTAGCTGGGATATCCTTTCGCATCGCTGAAAACGATGCGAACGCGATTGCGCTATTATATTTTCTAATGTGTCAGACAAAATTTGGGTCCTTACACTTTTATTTGATCATTTGTTGTAGAATTTGTAGTAAAGAACGATAAGCAATATACTAAATCCTTCCCTGAAAAAGTATCTAACTAACAATGCAAGTCTCATTGAAATCCGTCCAAGTAGAACTTTTAAAAAAGGCTAATCTTTCCTAATTGAGTTCGCCTGATTATAGATCTTTCCCCATAATTATATAATTTAGCAACGTAGAACGGCATACTAAAACCTTCACTGGAAAATTATATAATTAAGCTTTGAGTCCCACCGAAATCTATTTAGCAGAACTCAAGTTATAAGTTAACGGAACGAAATTTTCATTTGCATTTTATAGTTGAAGTAGATAGGATGCATTTAAATGTTTGTGCTGAAATGAAATAAAGTCTGTAGTTTTAATATAAAAAAAATATAGATCAGAGAAAATTTAAACAATATATTTTAAAAGGAAAATGTAATTGAAAAATATCCTCCTCATACACTATATGGCCAAAGGTGACCGGTCACTTGCGATTTTAGACGTTTTGTTAAATATCTAGAAAAATACATAAGGAATTAACCTGAAATTGCAGATGTGTAAACAGTATTGTATAGGTCATATATTTCCGCGAAGATTTTTTTCCCGAAACCCCACAGGGGACCGTCAATAAATTGAAAAAGAACGAAAATATTTTGGATAACCTGCAAAATGTAATGTAGCAAAAGCGTTCAAATTCGGGATTATTAAAAAGTAGCTTATTGCAATATACTGTGTTCATTTTTATGAGGATAGCATGTATACTCGTAGAGAAATTAAAGTTTTTATAAAAACAGTCCCAGATTTCGCAAGGTTTTTTGCTTATAATTTCCAGAGTTCTTAATATAAAAAAAAAGTTCTTTTCACAAAATATGAGAAAAAACATTGTACACAATATTCTGCAATCAGAATTAAAACATAATAAAAATTGGATGAAAAATGAGCAGGTTTACTAAAACATGTTTCATTGCGCATGCACGAATGCAGTCAAAATACAATGTGCATAATGTATTAGCTAAGTATATACAGCAACTTTTGTGAAAGTCTCGAATTCATAGCTTGAAAACTCTGAAAATAATCGTCGATAGAATAAGCTTGAAATCCGTTGTTCCCAAAAAACAAGCAAAAAGACCAGGGATTGTATCAAATATCTGTTGATTAGTGCCAAGATAGCGTACACAATATTGCACGTACTACTATATTTGGATACAACCCCTGATCTTTTTGCTTGTTTTGGGGAACAACGAATTTCAAGCTTATTCTATCGACGATTATGTTCAGAATTTTTTAGCTATGATTTTGAGACTTCCACAAAAGTTGCTCTATATACTTAGCTAATACATTATGCACATTATATTTTGATTGCATTCGCGCATGCGCAGTGAAACATTTTTTTTAGTAAACCTGCTCATTTTTCATCCAATTTTTATTATTTTTTTAATTTTGATTGTAAAGTATTGTGTACAATACTGTTTGTCACATTTTCTGAAAAGAATTTTTTTTATATTAAGAACCCTGCAAATTAGAAGCAAAAAACTTGGCGAAATTTGGTGCTGTTTTTATAAAAACCTTAATTTCTCTACGAGTATACATGCTCCTCATAAAAATGAACACAGTATATTACAATAAGCCACTTATTAATAATCACGAGTTTGAACGCTTTTGCTGCATTAATTTTTCAGGGTTATCTAAAAGATATTCGTTTTTTTTTCAATTTGTTGACGGTCCCCTATGTGGTTTCGTGAAAAAAATCTTCATAGAAATATATGACCTATACTGTACTGTTTACACACCTGCAGTTTCTGGTTAATTCCTCATTTATTTTTCTAGATATTTAACAAAATGTCTAAAATAGCAAGTGACCGGTCACCTTTGGCCATATAGTGTACAGTCGGACCTCTATTTAACGAAGTCGCTAAATCCCGAAAAAAGTTCGTTATGTGGAAAATTCGTTAAATAGAGATGAACCTTTTTAAATACTTTAAACTACACAAAACAGATTTTTAATTCATATACACTAAACATAATTAAAAAACTTAACTAATCACCCTTTTTTTTGTAAATTATATATTTTGTTATTATTATTATTCATATTATCCATTAAAAAGAAATCTGTAAGGACAACAAAAATGAAAAAATATATTCTCCGGAAATACACTGTATTTTCAGTTTTAAGAAAATATTTACATTAAAATTAATGAATTTTAATGACGTTATCGTATTAATTATAACAAGTAATTTTAAGCATTGTATTACTACATGCGTCAATAAATTTAATTACCGAAACTTATTACGACAGAACAGCCCTTTTGAGTGTGAAAAGTGGGATATTGAAAGTTTGCATTTCCTGGATGAAATGCAAAGAATGACAGGGATTTTACTGTTCTAGTTGAGTTAGGCACCTGGTAAAGCTAATTCATGGTTATTGAGCATTATAAAATGTGTAAAAGAAAAAATAAGTTTGAAGTGTCCGGAAATATTTTGAGAAATAGGGAGAAAAAAAAAATTATATCAGGAGAAAAAGTTCGTTAAATAGAGAATAGACTTCGCTATTTGGAGGTTATTTTACGAAGAAATTTGCAAAATATTGTTGGTTCCAAGGAAAAGTTTGCAAATAGAGAAATTCGCAAAATAGAGGTTCGTTAAATAGAGGTCCTACTGCATTATCCTTTGAGAGAAAATCAGTTTATTGCCATAATCTTTTCTCCGAAAACTATGGCAGTTTTTATCCGTGGACGGACTGCTGCATTCAATATAACAGAGTAGGGAGTTAACGCTCCGTTATTCTGTGGCAATCAGTGGATTATCTATCTATTTCATAACAATACGCAAGAACGTCAGTGAAAAATGACAGAGGACGCAATTTTGTTGTATTTACTGGGTTACAGTTTCTCTGAAAATTCCAATATCTTTTGAAAGAATTAATGACACTCTTTTGGATTTTTAATACATATAGCATGAATATTTATCCGATTTTATTTAAATTATAAAATAAATGTAAACTGTTCAATTATAGCAAAAATATATATTCGAAAAATGAGCAAAGACCCATTCCGAGATTAGGGATCTCAGGACTCTTAAAGCTTCAAAATTTTCGAAATTAATTTTTTTTTTTTTTTTTTTTTTTTTTTTTTTTTTTTTTTTTTTTTTTTAGATGTTAAACTCCTGTCTATTCTGAACATTTTGATAAAATGGTTTCCTTTAAATTCCCATTAGATCAGAAGTTATGGCTTTTAGAATTATACCTGCTCAATAGCTAAAGAGGCATTTCCGAAACTTCAAAGTCATTTTTCTGGAAATGATGTTTTTGGGCATAACGCGCTCGCTATCTCAAAAACTTCTGAATATGTTTTCATGAAACTATCAAAACATAGGTTTTTTGTAAGTCTGTATAAACTGAATCGAAAATTTCCTTTTTATTGTAAAAAAAAAAAAAAAAATACTTTTTTAGGTGATTATATTGTTGAAATTTTCTAAATTTTGCTTTAGCTAAATACAGCTTTGTATTAAAAATATAAAAATGCTTTAAATACAAATTTATTTAGATTCAGGGTAATTATTACAATCTGAAGTATAAGCAGACACTAAAATTATTATTCTAATTGCAAAATTTATTTTGTAATCCTGCGCGTAAGCTGATATACCAATTTTCTGCTCGTCAAATATCTGACACTTTGGAGCCCCTATAAATGCTAATTCTGCATCTTGCAATTTTTTAAATGCATGAAATTAAAGACCATACACTGTTAAAAATTTGCAGCATTCTGGCAGGTCATTTGACCGTTTTTTCCGAAAACGGTTACACAACCGTAATTTAACACTTTTTTGACCATATTACTGGCCATTTTATGGTCAGAATATAGTTAAATTATGGTTATAAAACCGTTTTTTCAAAAAACGGTCGAATGACCTGCCAGAATGCTGCAATATTTTTAATAGTGTACTTGTATCTTTCAACCCAAACAAAAATGTGTTTTAAAGTCATATACATTTTAAGATATTAAACGCTGAAAATAGTGGTTTTCTTTTCTTTTTTCCAATTTTAAGAGTCCTGAGACACCTGAACAAATTCATATTTTGTGGTTTTTTAAAATTATTATGAGGAAATTATGAAGTATTAAAATTTTTCCAGTAGTAAGATAGAACTTAGTCCAGAAACCGTTCACCATTCTGAAAGAAACGGATATATTTACCAGATTAAAAGAAATATTTATAAAAGCAAAGTTTCTTTTGCTACAACTGATTTACTGAAGCGTTTCTGGGTAGTTGATTTAGTGTATTAACCAGTTTTCTAAGCAAGGATTATTGGTTTTTAAGATGATATCAACCATCACGAAAATATTTTTTATCTTTATAAACCCTAGAAACGGATATATTTACCAGATTAAAGGAAATATTTATAAAAGCAAAGTTTCTTTTGCTACAGCTGATTTTCAGAAGCGTTTCTGGGTAGTTGGTTTAGTGTATTAACCAGTTTTCTGAGCATGGATTATTGGTTTTAAGATTATATCAACCATCCTGAAAATATTTGCATGTTCAACAAGCATGTTTTTCGCACAAACATGATAAATTAATAGCATTATCATTAACATTAAAATTAATGTTATTTTGTTACTTTTGCATGCATAAATTCAATTACGCAGCTGAAAATATTTAATTGACAATCGAAAGCATACAATACACCGATATTCCGGCATGAGAAAACCGATTGAAACAGTATAACAAGAAAGAAAAATCACGCGTAAAGCATAGATTATGAAACACTTTCCAACACTCCCTGAAAGCTTTAACAAAACTTCGTTACTTAGGGAAATAAGGTACATAAGATAACTAAGTAAACATTTAAAAATCTGACTTCAGTAGTTACCGCCCATAGCCAAATATGGATTCCAAGTCTTTTGAACAGCCCTGTATTTGATCTGTATATTGATATATATTCCATATAATGGGAAAATTTAGTTTAGCAAGAAAACGTATAACAGGTTGAAATTTCTCTTTCAGCAATTTATACAATTAATTGAAAAAATACTTGAATACTTTGTGCAGCCCTGTAATTTACCTAGTACCTTTATTACGCGCCACTATTTAGCTAAAATTTAATTCAAACTAAAACACTCTTAAAACTACTGAAGCCACATTTCCAGAAATTATCATCCATTGACGAAATGTATCCAATTCTTTACGTGACCCTGTATATCATTTTATCTATATTCTACAAAAATTTTAATAAACTAAATGCAGTTCAGCGTAAAAATGCATAACTCATTTAAAAACCACCTTTAACCAATTTGCGCTAATACCCAGTAACCCTTACGAATTATTTTGTGTAGCCCTGTATATGAATAATAGAATTTATACACACCATATAGTATGCATAAATATAGTGGAACATAAATGCGCATATCATAATTAAAAATGCATTTCCAGCAATCACCGCTAATGTACAGTACTCCTGATACAATATACTATCTGAAAACATTTGTGTGTCCCTGTAAATGCTGCACTTCGTAATATACATGAAATAACTTATAGTAAACCTCAGCGACGAATATCAATTTTATTATATGTGAAATAGTTTAACATAATTAAAATACGCCGCAAACAATTCCCCCCTTCCTCCCAATATCATTATGTAACGGATTTCTTTTGTGTGGCCCTGTAAAAGAATAATAACTTTGCACCGCATATTATACAGAATGCATGTTTTAGTGCACTCCATAAATGCATATCAATTTTGGTATGTTTGGATGCGTGTAACATCATTAAAAATCCTTTTAAACGATTTCTTCCCATAGGTCCTAATGTAATGGAAGACTTTTGACTGTCCCTGTAAATCAACTAAACATGCTACAAACTTCATTTGAAATAGGGAACGTGCTATGGTAAACGTCAATAACCACCAAAAATTTCAAGACAATCAGAGTATATTTACGGGAGTTAGAGAGCGGAAAGACGGCCAGACGGCCAGACAAAACGAAGTCATAAACACTTTTCAACTTTGTTGGAAAGTGTTAATAAAAAGTACTCCAGAAACGTGTTCGAAATTCCGTGGCATCAAAGGAAACTCTGTTTTTATAATTTTTTTTTTTTTTTTAAATCTCGAAAAATTTCGTTTTCTGAGGTTTATTCTGATAGAGAACGCTTTCCGAAATCATGGGTAACTCGAAAAAGTTATTGTATAGTTTAGTATGCTATTATACTATCTTTTAAAGAACCTTTAAATTTATTTATCTGTTAAAGAAACCTTTTTATTTTATTTAGCCTTTTTTTTTAATATTTCGTTGTTATCTGAAAGGCAATAATTATATATATATATATATATATATATCATGGCTATATGTGTCTAATAATCATATGATAAGTATAATAGTCCAGTGAAATAGCCATATCAGTGTAATTTCAAGGAAAATACTTATATTAAATAAACCTGAGATGGTTCTGTTTTCAACTTTTGATGATTGATTTTCATGTAATTTTTTGCACTGAATGCGAAAATGACCTTTCTTTTTACACATCACGTCAGGAGTTTTCGCAAATTCTACATTTCAAAGATAAAAAGTAAAATAAAAATAGAGAAAATCTGATACTATAAAACAGATGTGACGGTTGTGTTTTTTTTTTGTTTGTTTTTTTATTTTTGATGATTGATTTTTATGTATTTTTTAGCGCTGAATACAAAAATGACCTTCATTTATACCTATCACGTCAGGAGTTTTAGCAAATTGTAAATTTCGAAGTCAAAAAGTCAAAAAGTAGTAAAATCTGTCAATGCAATTTGTCAAAGCCTTAACAAAAGAAGACAAATGTTTTAAATATATCTGCGACAAATTTCCACTCTTGTTAACCTCTAAAATGAAAGAGGACACCTAAAGCCCATAAAGAATATAAAAGGAAAAGCGCGAAGCAAAGCATGGACGGTTCAAGGAAACTTCCACCCAAGGAATAAAATTTTAAGGATTTTAAATAGGGTAACTCTAAGATAGATGGCCATAGAGGAGAGATGGCCAGTCGAAATATTTCCAAAACTTGATCATAGATTGCAACATAAACTTCGTTTGTAAGAAATAGTTCAACGAGTTTATTTATTGCGACGTGCAGTTGTGTTTTTCGATTATAAAAAGTAAGTGTATTTTAATGTTTATTTAATTTAGTGGTTAAATATTTTTTTTCGCTTAGATATCTGAATGTTTCGCAGTACGTACGTTATATATATTTTTTACTATATGGACTTTTAAGGCACGTATATAATCTAATCTTTACTTCTAAGACTAAAACAAAGACGTACAATGGCTATTGATGCTTTAAATTGGGCGAGCATCAGTCCTTCAATTTTAGAAAAGATAGCCACATGAAATCGAGGAGAGGTGGCCACATTTAATCAAAATTTAAAAATTATACGGAGTGATGATTTTAGCTAAATATAATTAAATTCAAAGTAAATGCATAACGTTCATGTTTATAAATATATTAACTGATATAATTGTTTAAATTTTAACTAATAGGAATATTTCAATAATAATAATATTATAATAAGACCTAATGATTTATTTGTTTCAGAAAATACTGAAAAACGTCGGAAACTTTCGTAACAGAAACCGATAAAGTTGATAAATAAACTAAATTAACGTAATAAACCTAAAATTAACGCGAGAGAGAAAAGAAAAAAAAAACATGACACTTCTAGTAGCGAAGAAAATGAAATACATTTAAAACTATCAGATTCTACAGATTCCGAGTAAATAGAATTGGATTAGGATGAATGAGTTGGTTGTGTAAAACAATATAATATCACATCCAAAAAGAATTTTTGGGTACAATGCATTAGGTACCTGAAGTGGTTCCATGAAACGTGTACAAATTATCAAGACCTTTGCCAAACATGTGGTAAGATTTTACGAAAAGTGAAGTATTGAAATTATACTTCCAATTTTGTTTATTCCGAGTTTTATTCACTCATTTTCCATCATATAAGTGCATCTTTACAAATTGCTATATATATTTCATGATTAACTATATGAAATGTGTTATTTTTTGCTATTTAAATTAACCTTTTCTTTCTTGTATTGGAAGGCCATATCTCCTCGGCTTTAAGGAGAATATGGCCTTCCATTGCCATTTTAATTTCAATTTTGTTTAACACTTTTTGATTTCAATATTTAATTATTTTTTGCATAAAATATTATGAGTATACGTATAAGAATTTTAAATATGAATCATGGAAGACGGTAGTATTTCGAGTGACGCAGCCTTAAGCCTAAAATCGTATCGTATCGTATCGTTAAAATCGTATCGTATCGTATCATAGAATTCGTAGATGGCGGAACTCATATATACAGCTAACTCGACATCAAAGAAAACGCGAAAAGCCGCCTTTTAATAACTCAGCAGATATATGTCTTATTGTTCTGAATTTTCTAGAACAGTCTTATATCTGCAGTCTAATCGTATACTGAAATTTTTGCATTTCTACGTGCAGTATATTTTGAGATCTAAATAGCCATTTTTAAAGTGAAAACGTTGGTATAATATCGAGGAAGTTCCTAATTTGAAAATCTCGAAAACGGTTCTAACGATTATTTTTAAATTGATACATAATATAAATGTGATTAAGGCGAGGTGACTAACACTTTTCTTTTTTCTGGGAAAACTCTCGTTCGTTAAATAATTCGATTTTTTTTTCTCTCGAAAATGACACGGGCGATTTTTTAAAAATCAAATAAATATGTTTCAGATGAACCAAATAACAATTTACTTGTTTCCAGCAAGACTCTTGTTCGTTTTATAATGCGCATGAAAAATCGGACTATATTTCTTCGCCATTCTATGGAAATTTCACCGAAAATACATGACACTGTATTCATACACACGCTTTCTTTTTAACCACTTTTGGGGAGAAAAACTTTGTCTTCCCACTGGCTGAGTGGCTAAGGGCCATCGTTTACTGACCTTAAGATAGGCAGTTCGATACTCGCTGGTACGTGTTTTCACATGTGAATGTTTTTTTTTTTTTTTTAAAGTCTGCTAGTTGACCATTATTCTCAGTTCCTTTGTAATTTTTTTAATTGCTATTAAGTTAAATAAAATTACAATTATAATGACGCCAATTTGATGATGATTATTTCTTGGCAATTTTTCAACAATAAAAATATTACCATAAATTTTATAAATATATTTAATTTCAATCACTTTACAAAAAATATACATCAATAATTATTATTTGAATATAAATCACACGATCAGAAACGTAAAAAAATAATTCATTTCAGCTCTTCTTTTTATAATATCATTTTTTATTATTATGACGGTCAATCAATATATAATCACTGACATCCATAATATTATTATTATTATAATTATTATTTTCCTTGCATAAAAGCTATTGTGATGTAATAATTCTTTTATAATAAATAATTTAGTTGAAATGTTTTATTTATAAATATCAATGAAGTTTGATAACCCCGAGACAATTCTTTGCAATATTTACAGTTTACATAATAAGCATATCAGAATTCTGGTGTCGCCATCTTTTGACGCAATTGCGTAGTATTATAGAGAAATGTTTGATAAAAATGTTGAAGTAGACAGTTTTTAAATCGAAGAATTATTTTAAGAGATATTTAATGTTAAATCTGGATAAAAGTGTCTCATTAAAAAAATCTCATAGGAAAAAAAATATACATGGGAATTTAATCATTTTCATTCAGTTTAATCATTCAATAGAAACTCGAAGTTTGCAGAGTGCATTTATTATTCTTAACTTGCCTAATTTTTTGACGGTTTATTTCAATTTTAAATTAAAATTTTCAGAATTTCCAGAGATATTTTTTACATATTTTAGAAAAGGTTCTTTTAAATTGTTGCCAAATGTTAAAACAGCGCAAAGAATAATATATCCTTTAAATTAAAATTTATTCACACGTGACTATTATAAACAGAAAAAAATCCTTTTAAATTAGAATTAAATGATAACGTGTTAAAAGCGGGAAAATATTAAACATTACGTCATAAAAATTGTTTTTACACATGCTTACTTAAAATGAAAGAAAATTATAAAATAATCAATTATTTTCAAATTAGAGTTAAATGATTACGCATTAAAAGAAGGAAAACATTGAAAATTACGTCATAAAAATTATATTTACACGTGAATATTAAAAGAAAAAGAAAATTTTTAAATAATAAATTCATTGATATGTGTTAAAAGTCGTAAATGGAGGAAATTACGTCATATTGGCCAAAGTGGCCGAGACAGTTTACAAAACACATTGCAAAACATATTGCAAAACAGTGTAAATTAAAAAATATATTTATATGAGAGATTTATTTCAAATTTCGAGATGATATTTTTAACTATAGTTGCTAATTTTAAGGTAGCGCAAATAATAATATTATCTTTCTAATAATAAAAATATTTTCAGTTGAATGTTACAAAGAGAAAGGAAAGTTTGGTGAAAATAATGTCAGATTTAAAACGTTACATTTAAAATCTCTTATTTAAAATCATTTTCTTATAGCGTTGTTAAAAAATACCATAAAGCAAAGACTCTGTTGACTTAGTTCCTTTTATATTTGGTAATTTTCAAATGTTTAACTAATCTTATTTAATCAAGCAGGGAAACAGCAACTAACATCAGCTGATTCGGTTTTGAAATCCCTCAGTAAAAGGGAAACCCGTTTACAGTAAGATCGCCATTGGTTTTTTAATTATACAGAGCAGCCTCGATTATCCGAGCTAATTGGGACGGTTAGTAAATCGGAATCGGAAATCTCGGTTAATAGAAACTGTGTGTAAAAACTCGCCGTGCTTGCGAATTTAACATCTCTTTTAAAAAAATATATAGAACGTTTTTTAAATAATAAAAGTAAATATATGTAAAGTTCTGTTTCACAGCTTAACAAATTTAAAAAGAAAATCAACTACCAGTAGTAAATTTTAAAATGCAAATTGAAAAATTTACGAAAGTTCACACAGCCACTGGAAACAAAGCATTGTTCGCTATTGACTTCTCAGGGTCCAATGTTTCTTTGGAGTTGAGGGCTTTTGGGGGCAGAAGGGCCTGTATAGCACGGACAGTGAGCTAAAGAGTGTGGTTATTTTTAAGGCTCATTCAAAAGGAAAAAAAAAAAAATCAGACTTTGTTATCGGCTCGGTTAACAGAAACCTCGATTAATCGAAGCTCGGTTAATCCAGGTTCTACTATAATTCAATCTTCCGTAATCTTTTTAAAGCAGATCAAATTAATGGACTTTAGCACAAAGTCACATAGCTGATAACTGCCATGCTTGTTGGCCACCTTTTTTTCAAAAAGTTTGCTTCACCTTATTCAATTAATGAGATATCTCCGATAAAATAAGTCACATTTTCCCGTTCTAAAATACTGGTATCCAAAAATCGTAGCATGTAACTGACACTACAAGTACTCATGGAACTAGACTATTTTAAGTCTGATTTTTATTATAGACTATATAAAATTATTAAAAATATATATTGTGATAGGAACTAGCGGGCTTCGTCCGCTATTTACGTTACGGATAGAAAAATCATGTTTTTCTTTTAGGGAAAAAGAAATAAAAACCTATTTGACGATAGGTTTATAAAGACACATTTTGTATTTGTTATATTTCCGGGAATGAGGAGGGGGGGGGGGCTATTTTGATTAAATATCGCAATTAGTCTACATGGCAGATATAATTATGATAGACACTAGCGGGCTTCGCCCCTCTATGGCGCCTTATGGGTCCAGCTTCCATAACTCAGAAACTACCTTTCGGACATCAATGCAACAGATTCCAAACGTTATAATTAACTTAATAATCACCCTATATAGCATTAAAGTAAATTTATGAGTACTGCATACTATTTTTTTATCGTAATTTCTGAAGAGAAAAAATTATTTCGGTTCCATTCTTAGGTACTGGTCTGAAAAATTTTGAAAAAGGGGGGAAGGAAGGGACATGAGACTGCTGTTTGTCAAACAACACAACGGGATCTGGCTTATTCAACTTGGTTTTTGATGACTTCAATTGGAAGGTGGTTTGTTTAAAAGAGTGCGTTCCCTGCCCCATGAAAATTGGAACTATTGGTGCTACATCTATGTAAGGATTTAATAATTATAAATTAACATTTTGGATTTATTAATTTAAGGATAAAGTGTTTTTAAAGGAATATCAAATGAAACCCTCTGTGCGATCTGCGATTATACTTACCCAGTTGTTTTTATATACAAACTGCTATAAGGAAAATTGTAATAAAGTAGTAAAAATTAAATCTGCATTAAATTCCATAAGTATCTTTTTTTTAATCATTTTATCACTAACCTCAAAAAAGTAATGATATCAATGCAAAAACCCTTGACGGGTTAAAAGTTTCTGACGCAGCACTTTATCTTATGCTCTAAGAATTTTAAATATGGAACTTAAAAATACTGATATCAAATTTTGAGTGACGTTATGCTATTTCTTAAAAAATATATTTGTATTTATTTCACCATTTTATTTTTGTTTTATTTATAATCGCATGTGCAAAAGTTATGTTCAACATGAAAAGCTGCATAAAATTTTATTCGCTGTTGCTTTATCATTTACATCTCTCATAAATTCAAAATATGTGTTTTAAAAGATATGATATAAAATTTAAGTGACGCCTTGATGTGACTTTAAAAGGTTTGTTTTTTAAAATTCAATTTAAATTATTTTTGACTTGGTTAAAATATTTTTTTTTACACAATACTTTTAATTTTCCAATTCACTGTTAAATATATCACTTTCATTGAATCTATACTATGCATTGAAATGTATTTATTTCAATAAATTGATTTATCTTTTGTGTCACGCTATTCAAAATTGTGAGTAAGATTTATGTAAATGGTTTCTTTGCGTCATTGTGTCCAAACTACATGAAATGTATGAAAAAGTATAGTTTGACGCAAATAATCCATTTACATAAATCTTACTCACAATTTTGAATAGCGTGACACAAAAGATAAATCAATTTATTGAAATAAATACATTTCAATGCATAGTATAGATTCAATGAAAGTGATATATTTAACAGTGAATTGGAAAATTAAAAGTATTGTGTAGATGTAAAAAAATATTTTAACCAAGTCAAAAATAATTTAAATTGAATTTTAAAAAACAAACCTTTTAAAGTCACATCAAGGCGTCACTTAAATTTTATATCATATCTTTTAAAACACATATTTTGAATTTATGAGAGATGTAAATGATAAAGCAACAGCGAATAAAATTTTATGCAGCTTTTCATGTTGAACATAACTTTTGCACATGCGATTATAAATAAAACAAAAATAAAATGGTGAAATAAATACAAATATATTTTTTAAGAAATATCATAACGTCACTCAAAATTTGATATCAGTATTTTTAAGTTCCATATTTAAAATTCTTAGAGCATAAGATAAAGTGCTGCGTCAGAAACTTTTAACCCGTCAAGGGTTTTTGCATTGATAAATATTTCTTGTATTTGCATTCTAAGAATTTTTATTTCAGTCTTTGAAAACTATGGCCATCTATCTAGAGTTACCCTATGCAAAATGTTACGTGTTTAACTGCAACAATGCGTAGTATAAGACAAAAGATGAATAAATTATTAGGAAAAATTTATTTACATCTATTTTATGGTATCAGATTTTCGCAATCAGTTGACTTTTTGAAAAATTTAAAATTTGCGATTTGCGAAAAATCTTGATGTGATAATAAAACAAGTTGGAAATTGCTCGTCAAACGTGGCAAATGAGGTGCGTTCGTACTATAACTAGTTTTATAATTATTTTTTGCACCCCATATTGTACTGAATGTATAATTTTTTGCACTTCATAAAGCGCATAGTCTGATACATCATTAAAATGCACTTCCAATATTTTTTTCCCATTCCCCGTAATGTAACGGAACACTTTTGACTGTCCCTGTAATTAAACTATACATCCGATTTTCATAAAATTTGAAATGGCTCGACAAAATTTTGCAACAATCATATATTTGAAATTTCAGACCATTCGGTTGGGTAGTTTTAGCTCTGTTACATACGGACAGACGGACGGACAGACGGACGGACTGAACGACGACTATAGGTGCTACGTATTTATATAATTACGAACGCACCTAAAAATGAAAACATTTGCTGATTCAGCGCTACAAAATGCATAAGAATCAATTATCAAAAGCTAGGAAACACAACCATCAGATCTTTTTTATAGTAACATATTTGCTATTATTTTACTTTTTTACTTGGAAATTCACGATTTGCACAAAAGTCTGACGTGATGGTTAAAATGAAGGTCATTTTCGGATTCAGCGCTTCAAAATACATAAGAATCAATTATCAAAAGCAAGAAAACGTAACACAACCTGAATTTTCCAAGCTAGTATTAGTAATCTAATTCATCTAAGCCTTATTTGTTAATTTCTACAAAAATTATACGTTGTGCAGCAGAACCCATGTTATAAGAAAGAAAGAAAATAAATAACTAGAAAACAGAATTTCTGCTTTTTCAGAATTCAGTGTCCCTTCCGATGAAAAAAATATATATGTATGTAAATACAGATAGTACAAAACATATTTCAGTTTTAAGACTTAAAACACACGCTTTTATTTTATATAAAATGACGTCCTCTGCATCCGCTGCATTCTTCATTTACGACCCAGTCTTAAACAACATCTACAGTAAAATACGCATATGACGTCACTATCGACGAATAATACACAAATCCAAAAAAGAAATGTCGCCATTCTTGGCAACCTCTTCCAACTTGGCAAAAAAAAAAAAAAAAAAAAAAAAAAAAAAAAAAAGGACTATCTAATGATTTATATGCCTTCATTTGTTTATAATAATTAAATTTCGTTTATAATAGCTCCACGTTTAATCAGAAATCATTCATTTATATTTTTTCAAAATAGCACGTTTTTAATTACATTTTTAAAAGTTGTTATGGGAGAATGGCAACCAGAAGATATACTATTTTCCAACTATTTTTCCTTTACTTTCTACAGAAATGGTGTATTTGAGTTGCCAAAATTAAACAAATGGCGCTAAAAACTCCAAAAATTTAATATTTCAAAAATAAATTGAGATGCAGTTTTCAAACAATTCAAACAATTGCGTTTAAAGGTACATTTTTTTCCCAATACGATAGTATAAAAATTGAAAATGTGCGATGCTTAGAAGTTAAAAAAATTGCATTAGAGTATTTAACCGTAAAATGATACATCTGCTTTGTTTTACGGCTGGCTTATACAACGGAACGTTAATTTTTAGAGACAACACTTTAATAGCTGGGAGAAAGAAATAGCATACCGGGGCTAAAAACAAAGTTCTGAACTCTATAATTTGTTAATACATACATTAAACTAAGCCGGATATGGCAATCCCAAATCTTTCTTCTATATAATACATGTTAATACTGCCGAGAAAATGCAGAATATCAGCGACACGGACACCGGTTATGTGATTTACACCAAAATCTAATAATCAGCAACTTATGCCAACTTCTAACTGAATCTGAAGTTTGATGAAAATCCATGCATTAGTTTTCGAGATAGAGCTATTGCGGAAATCGTAAAATAATTCTACATAGCAGCGCCACCTGTTGGGCGATTTACACTAAAAACGAATAAGGATAAATTTATACCAGGGAATAACTGAATTTGAAATTTGATGAAAATCCGTGCATTAGTTCTTGAGAAGCTATTGCGATAATCATGAATAATCCAGCATAGTAGCGCCGATTTTCCCCAAAAAGTAATCAGCATCAAATTATATCAAGGTCTAACTGAATCTAAAGGTTTGTGAAATACCGTGCATTAGTTCTTAAGATAGACCACACAAACGTTTTTCGACACATACAGACTGACAGACAAAGTGACAGATAAACTCACAGACAGACATTTTCTAAAAAAACGTAAAATCGTGTTCAGGACTTCCTAAAACGTATAAATCCATCGAAAACCAGAAGTCGTAATTTTTCATGAATCCAATATTTTCTTCTTGTAAAGATAAAAGAAAGTAAAAATGGGTATGTTGAGTCTAATGGTAAAAAAGTGAAATTGTTTATATAAAAGAAAAATCAAGTCTTGTTTATGTAGCTGTTTAATCAACCAAGATTTCTGTTTCTTATTTTAAAGCAATAAGAAATATTCGAAACGAAATCGAATGTAAATATTTAAAAAGTTATTTTTTAAAAAATATGTATATCAGCGAAATGCATTTGAACTTATTTCGATATTTAAAATTAGTTTTGGCAGCTTTTGCTTTAAAAAGCACAGCGATGCTTTAACTTCAAAGAGAATTCAAAAACGAATAAAAAAAGTATATTTTGGGGAAAACGATAAAATACTTTTTATCCGATTTGAAAAATACATTATTCTTTATTTATAAGGAATATATTTCACCATCGGAATTATACGAAAAGAAAAAAGATATCGATTGCTTTAATTCATGTTACAAATAGAACCGTTATTTAAATTAAATGTCAACTTTTATAAAGTATATTTTTATGAGACTGCACTAAATAGAATGTATTTTTTATCTCTTTCGAATATTTTGAAGACATTTGTTTTCCTAATGTATTTGAAAATGGATAAAAATATTTTAAATGAGATAAAATATTAGTTTAATGATAGTGTGTTATTACTTTTAACGGAAAATATTAATTTAAGAAATCCTTTTCTTCTTTTCAATATCTGAAGTATGATGTTGAGTGCGAATTAATAACTCTGTATTTAAAATTTGAATAACTTGCAATATTTTATTCATTTTTTTAGTTTTTAAACAAATATTTTAAAATAAATGTATTTTATAGGGCAACAGGTTAAAAAAATATGTAATTTATTTCTGGAAATGGATTATATGGGTAGTGCTGATATAAAAGTTATTTCGAAATTGGAAATAAATGTATTTTAACCTTTTAGTGTGCACGCTACCAAAAATTTTACGACAAATGCCATCATTCTTACATTTTGATGTCCCATACAACGCCAAAGATAAAAACTAATCTATACTGATGATAAGTATAACTGTTAATCTAACTTGTTTTTTATCAAATACAGGGTGTCAATAATTAAACGACCCTACAGCTATCCTCCATGTTTTCATAATTTTGTTTGTAGGACAAGCACAATGATAAACCTACGAGTCAACCACTGGTGGCGTTAATTTTTGGCTTATGCACCACTTCATTTCCGGCAGACATGGATCATTAGCTTCCTCTACTTCTACTCTTCCATAAAATTAAGGTTTTTTTCTTGTGCTTGATAACATAGGTTTTTATGCTGTCGGCTCTTCGACTATACTTTAAATTTGTCTACAGACAAAACTATTGTTCATAAAGTTGTGAAATTTTGTGAAAGACATAATAAATGTATGGGAATTTGTTTGGAAAAAAAATCAGAAGGCCTTTTTTTAACAAATTACACATTTAGCGTACATTTACTATAGTTTAACAAATTTTGTTATAACCAAACATGTGCCGCATGACAGTAATCATTTTCAGATACCATCTGAAATCGTTAGATAGCACGTTCCACAGTTGGCCACAGTGTGTTCTAGGAAATGCTAGAACATATCGTGAAATGTTGTCTTTAGAATCAGGTTAAATTAATAAAAAAAATTTCTAAACTATCGTAATGCTAAATGTATAATTTATTAAAAATCCCCCCCTGGTGGCGAAATTTTGAACTTTTTTTATTTGCTTAAGCAAATTCCCAAACTTTTATTATGTCTTTCACAAAATTTCACAACTTTATGAACAACAGCTTTGTCTGTCGACAATTTTAAAGTAGGGTCGTTTAATTATAGACACTCAGTATATTATAAAACAAAAGGCCTTGAAAGTATTTTTCTGTATGTCCGGGCTAATTTTAAAAACTACCATCTGGATTTTTTTTCTGTTTTACACCGTTAGATGTACAATTTTCCCGCGCTCCCGCGTAGACATAACCGTGATTATTTGATAATACAATTTGGTATTTTTCTCTTATTTCGAGCACAGCCATTAGGGATTTTTTTTTTCATTTTGGCAAAGGCGGAGCGTTATCGTTGGTTAAAAAATTAAAACGGCTTTGTCAGTTAGAAAATAATAAAAATGCCTCGCAAAATAAAAGAAAAAATTGTTACTAATTTTATTTCAAATAAAAAAAAGTTTTAATAACAGATGATGTTTATAACGAAAATATTTCATTTAAGCATGAAAGGAATTATAGTGATGCTTATAACAAATTTAATGTCAAAGATTGCTATTGAAACAATATTTGACATTTTATCTTTTGCTCCAGGATAAGAAAAAAAGCATCTGAAAGTTTTATTAGCTAAAATTTGGGCGACATAATATTGTTTATTACTAATTTTTTTTTCGATTTTTTTCATGTGTCAGTTTTAGGTCTTATTTTCCATTTTTGAAATGGACAACATCAGCCTGACATTAAATTCCTCGATCTTGCGATTTACAGGAAAAACTAGCAGATGTATTTGTAAAAATCACTGTACTTGTGAGTTGTAATATATGTTATTTGTTTATTTGCGATTTTTATTTTACTTTTGTCTCCAAATAATGTGCTTTTACATCAAAAATGCATAACCGTGACATCAGCACGAACTATGTTAGCAATAATGTCGTTTTTTCAAGTGTACGAGAGTATTTTTTTGGCAGTTTTTTATGTTCACATGTAAATTATATAAATAGCAGTTAATATTATAAAAATGAACTCAAAATATAAATTTTAGTGTAAATGCCATCCACAAACACTCATGTTATATAAAATAATTTAATTTATGAAAGTTTTTTTTTACCATACTTTACTACAGAAACATGCCATTTTGTTATCCCCAAACATGTAATTTTTACAGTCTCGAACTCATATCTCCAATGATTGTCCATTCTTTCAAGATTTTTTAAAAATATGTGGCTTCAGTTTCACTTATAGAATGATTCACTGCTTCGAAAGTTAGAACTAAATATTATTCCTTCGGAAATTTATGCAATTATTTATTATTACTATCACAAAAGCTAACATTTTGAAATAAAAATTGCTTGATGAAATAAACTTTCGTTATATATTTTTTAATTCGTCATTTCTTTTCAGTTTCAGTGGATATATCGCTTTCTTTTAGGTAGATTTGTAAAATATATTGGATTAATCATCCGCGATCGGGTCACCCTCAAATTGACGTACTATATTGTCGGAAGATAGGTTTATGTTTGAAGGAGGTTCTTGTTGGTGAATCCGATTACAGAATATTAGACGGATATTATAATTGGCGATTACTAAATTTGGTGTTTTTCATTAAGAAGCAAACAAACAAAAGAATATTTTCTGCTGTATATTTTTCACCTTCATTATTTTATTAACACCAAAAAAGCAATATTTGTAAAGATTGCAATGTAATTGATGGCGAATTAAACAAGATTTGGCGATTTGTCTTTTGAGATTGAATAAGAGTAAAATAACACGAAATTTTTATTAGATGAAATTTCTATCATTATACAACCATTTTGGTTGAAGTCAGAGCCCTCGCAATAAAACTTAGCGACAAATTAACGGTTACTTCCATAATTTTTGTAAATTAGGCAACAGATTGGAGAATATTTTAATCTTGAATATGAAGGAAATAGAAAAGTTATTTATATTTGTATGTTATTATGCTCCTTTAAAAAACGCAAAGAAAATCTTAAGCTCAAGTATTCACTAAGAACATTATTACTAAATATTTTGCATAGATAACTTTTCTTATTAAAAGTAGTTGTATATAACTTACGCGGTTTTGTTGACGAAAGATGTAAAATTGAGTCAACAGCAATTTGGCATTATTTAAAGGAAAGCAGTTTGGAGTATAATTAACTTTGTTTTTTCCCTTATACATTTGTAACCATATCGTTGCAAGTATTACTCATGTTTAATGCCAAACTTGGCGGTGGACCTGATTAGAGTAGATTAGGAAGATTATATTTGATGCAAACTATATACTAATTTTTCTTCTGTAATCAGTCATCCAGGCCATTGTCAAGTTAGCGGTCAATGACTGCTTTTTACTGCATTTATATTGGAAATGCAGTGAAAATGACGTCATTTTAATTTAATTCAAAAAAATTAATTTGGAAAAACCTAATCTTTTCTGCTTTACTTTTCTTTTAAATATGAAAGTTAAACACTGTTCTTAGTGTGCAAATAATTTATAACATTTTCGATTGCATTTACTCTTCTGGAATCTAAAGATTTAAAACCATGATAAACATGCGTGAAGAGGAGTGTATTAGGGAATATAACATAATGTAGCGTGATGAAATTAGGTTTAAACTACAGAACGAGACATAGCGCTAAGCTCTGAGAACCGAAGTTGAAGAACTAACAAACGTGAATGAATTATAGCATTATTTAAGTGCAATGGAAAGTCTCTGCGACCGTCTTAATGCTCTCCATTTCAGTATAGTGTGGTAACTAGAGATAATTTTTAATGCGTGCTATCATAACGGCCTTATTTCCTTACAAAATCCTACTATAAATAATCAACTAAAAGATTTGCTTGTTAATAGACTAAATTTTGACCAAAGCATTATAAATTATAATAGCACAGTAACGTTTGAATCGCATTCAGCAATGTGGAAGAACATTCCAAGTGAGGGTCCACATTTCCTATTAATTCATAGTCAAAACACCGATATATTTCGTTTGATTCAAGGCTCGTTTTGAAAACTGGACCCGAGTAGCGGGCGTGGCTTGCTAGTGACTGTTATAAAATATCTTGCATTATATTAGCATAACTACTTTGCGAAAAACTGCGACACATGCTTGCTCGTGCAAATGATTAGAGCGCGCTAGATGAAAAGCTAATAGTTTTAAAAATATATTTTTATTTTTGTGCCAAAACACTAATACAGCGAAACTTCTAAGATGGAATAAAATTGAACAGGGAAAAAATTCCATTTTAGAAAGGCTTTCATCTTAATAGAAACACCTTTCTTTATAATAATTGAAGTACATTGTTTATGCGAGAGTAAGAAAATTTCCACTTAAAGCAGGTTTCATTTATATGCAAGTTCGTTCCCAAAGGCTCTAAGCATTGAGTTGCCAGAAAAATTATGATGCATAACTTTCAGTTTTAAACGATTTTTTTGCTATCACTATTTCCGAATAGTAATCTTGCCTTATTTAAAGATGGAATTTCTACAAATAGGTAAGCCTAACATTGTTATTCGGAAATGAAATAAAGGAAGAGAGTAAAAATCACCAGCTATGCATTTTGGCTTTTTCGACGCCAAAGTCCGCCGCAGAAGAAAGACAGAGGTATTTATTTTTATTCCATTCTTTAAATGACGAAAAATTTCTATTTTTACCAAGTGAAAAAAAGAAAAGGAAATTTCTTCTATTGGAAGATATTTTCTCTCCTTTCACAGACAAAAAAGAAGCGGACTTTCTTCAAATAACGGAAATACACTGGTATCTCTGCTGCCATGAATGTTTCCGTGAATTTAAGAATGCATTTCTGAGAGTGAAGTTCTAACAGAATATTAAATTTCATGAAATTCCGCGTATTAGTTCTTGAGATATAGCTATGGCGGAAATCGCAAAAAATGCAATAAAACCAAGCTTATCGCGAGACTAGCACCAAAACCTAAGCAACATCAACTTATGTCTAGGAATAAGTGAATCTGAAGTTTGGTTAAATTCTATGCATTAGTTATTGAGAGAGTGCGCCACCAAAATTTGTGCCACATACCCCATAGTTTAGACACCCAAGCAGAGTGTATCAGATTCACGGACAGACATTTTCTAAAAATACTCAAGTCATATTTAGGACCTCGGAAAACGTATAATTCCATCGGAAATCGAAAATTTATACGAATCCAATATTTTCTTCTAATAGGTAGAATTACGTAAAAAATAAAATTACAAATAAAATTACAATTAAAAAGGAAAGGAAATTTCTTCGGAGGATATTTTCTTTCCTTTCACAGGTAAAAAAGAAAGGGAAATTCTTCAAATAACGGAAATATACCGGTAGCTCTGCTGCCAGGAATGTTTACCTTGAATTTAAGAACGTATTTTTGGGAGTGAAGGTCTAACAGGATAGGAAATTTAATCAAATTCCGCGTATTAATACTAGAGATATAGATATGGCGGAAATCGAAAAAAAAAATGCAATAGAAACGACACCTATCCGGAGATTTGCCCCAAAGCCTAATCAGCATCAACTTCAAACTAAATCTAACTGATTTTGAAGTTTGATTAAATTCTGTGTATTAGCTACTGTGAGAGAGCGCCAACAAAATTTGTGTCACATACAAACAGACACTCAGACAGAGTATTAGGTTCACGGACAGACATTTTCTAAAATCAGTCAAGCCATATTAAGAACCTTGGAAAACGTACAATTCCATCGCAAATCGGCAGTCGAAAATTTTCACGAATACAGTATTTTCTTCAAACAGCCAAAATGAAGTAAAAAATAAACTCACAAATACAAGAAATAATTCATTTTTCTGTATATTTCTATTTCAGCAAACAGTACTTATTTTAAAAGAATTAAAGAGAATTAAAAAAAAAACCCAGTTAAACTGCAAATATTTAATTTTTAAATTGTAAAAATACTTTATACGTATATAATGGAAATAAATAAAAGCATTTGAACTTAATGTCAATATTTCAGGAAGCAATTACTACAAAAGATGGAGAAGATTTTAACATCAAAGCGAGTTTAAAAATTGAGAAAATATATATTAAAATGAAAAATTTTTGGGCGACTTGAAAAATGAATTACATTTTGTGCATGATAAACATGTTTACTAACTGAAATTTACAAAAGCATTTACTGTATATATTTGTGTAATGCACTAGTATGTTGCAAATAGCTCCATTCGTTAAATAAATTGTCATTTTTAGTAAAGCATTAAAACATTATCTTTTGAACTTTCAATATTTGAAAAATTATATAATCTTATTTTAAATTTTAATATGATTTCAATGCTTTTATTTCTTTAATGTATGTATAATATATATATATATATATATATACCGGGTGTCCTAAAAAGGACTGACTGATTTTAAAATTCAATAACTTGCAAACGGTGACAGATATTTAAAAAATTCTTGCTGGAGCGTTATGCATAAGGTCAAAGGTTTTTTTTACAGTTATTGTCAATTTTAGTTCGAATTACAAACAATAGATGGCGCTGTAAGCAATAGGCGCTAAAAAAGGCTTGATTTTTTGGTCGATCTCTTCTTCCATGCGGAAAAAGGAGATGGAAATGTATTAAGCGGGTCCCGAAGGACCAAAAATCGAGCCTGAATTTAGCGTCTATTGATAGCACCGCCATCTATTGTTTGTAATTCGAACTAAAATCAAAAATCACTGTAAAAAACTTTTGACCTCATGTATAACCCTCCTGCAAGAATTGTTTAAATATCTGTCACCATTTGCAAGTTATTGAATTTTAAAATCAGTCAGTCCTTTTTAGGACACCCGGTATATATATATATATAACCATTATATAATATTACAATTCATCATCTTATATATATATATATATATATATATATATATAAGCTCAAAAAAGATTAAAAATAAAAATATCATCCATGCAATAAGCGGTACAGTTGCAAATAACCACACAGATTATATGTAGCACATTATGTATAAAATGCATTCGGCCGACCCAGAATCTCGCACCATAATTAAACTGAGAATAAACAACAAACACAAAAGATATATAACCTGAACAAGAAAAATAAAAATAAAAAGCTGTGGCCTCGTCAGCAGTATTTTAGAAAAGCACAGCAACGTTTCAGTCTAAGTACCATACACAACAAACTATTATGAAGTAGTGGTGGTGGGTTTCGGCCAGAGTGTCGTAATGCATAAATCAAATGCACAAAAACAATTGAAAGCATATCACGGACAATCCCCCACCGGACCCGATGCCACAATAAACAGCCAATTTCCCAGTCTGAAGACACATCTGATTTAAAACAGGTGTATAATATACACTAAAACAGCAATAAAACTCATTTTATCCAAGCCTGAGCCCCACAGCCGCAAAAAATAATAACCAACATCCGATGTTCCATAATCGAATCATGGAACGAGCATGGACGGATTATGGAAAATGCAATATTATCCCCTGATTTACAGGGTATATTGCATTGTTTTCGTATTAATGAGCATTTTTATGCTGCCATGAAGGAAATAAATTATTACAAAGTACAAAATGATCGTTTCGTTTGGAAGAAATAATAGTTCCATTTTTTGATCGAAACATACTCAATTCGATATGAGTACATCGATTTATTCATTTTTGTGTACTTCATTTTTTTTCAGTGTAGGGCATCGATATGTCCCAATTTGTCACAACTTTGAAATCTGAGAAAAATATCAGCCATGTCGATCACTTCAAATTAACTATGTGATGAATTAAAGATGTAACAATTTTTTTCATCTTTGCGACGATGACACTTCTGACTGATTGTAAAATGATATTGATAATGATGTCACGTAGCCTGGCGTTCTATTTGTACTGTGACTGTTATTATCTCTTACAGACTTTTTACAGACATTCTTATATTTTGCATACGGACTATGATCATCTAATTGGAATGATTTAGTTTAGACAGTGATTATCTGTATACTAGAGATGATCAGTTGTTACACGTATAAGACTAGCTAAAGTTCCCGCCCTTGCTCGGAGTTTTAAAATGGTTTGTTTTGAAAAATCAATTGGTGAAATGTTGTTTCCGAGTATTTTGTTATTTAAATATTTTTTTCATGATTAAAGAAAAATGGCAAGTACAAAAATTCTATGAATTTTACTTCAAAAAATCTGAAAACTTTATTTCCGTTTTTCACTAAGAATGAACTTTAGGTATCAAAACCTGTGTGGAAATTCTAATATACACGCATACATACACGTATATATATATAGAATAGATTTAAAAACGGTGAAAACAAATTCAGAGAATCTCAAAATGTTAAAATATACCAATATTTCCATAATCGGGTTTTTATCATGTTTCCATATGTTTTTTAAAAGTCATATGACGTTTTATATTCACCTGCTTACATCCATTATATTTTCAATATGGCGTAATTTTAACTTTAAAAAAAAATTCGTCAAACTGTTTATTTCATTTTTATTTATCACGTGGAAATCTTGCAATAGAAAAGTTATTGTCGTGGTAAGAATTTTATTGTGGATTTTAATTTTTGGCAACTGCTATAACGAAAAATGTTTAAATTTGATAGGAAATTGCGGTTAAACTGACGGTTTTTTATTAATTAAAAATTAACTATAATTATTCCGATTCCGGATTACTTTAGATGCCTCGGCTGGGTTTTAATACAAATGTACGTAACATTTCACAATTCTGGCTTCCAATCTGTGGGTTTGTATAGAATTACAGACAGACAGGCAAATTTTCATTTTTATATATTAGATATGACGAGAATACTAGTCCCATAGTGATGTTGATGGAGACAGTTTGAGTCACTGGATTTAGTCGAAGATTGTTTTATAAATCACAGTTTAAATTAAAAAAACAACAATTTTGCGCAATACCATCTCAAGAACTCAGTAAACAGTTATCCTGTATTTATCACTTTATAATTACTTGACAAGTTAACAATTCAGTTAAAAAATTTTTCACAAAATGCCATGCCCAATGTGGGTTTTTATCTTTCACAAGTGACTAATGACTGGCGATTGATTCCTATTAAGCATTTTTCATGAAATCTGCACTCTGTTTTCCTCAAATGTCACCCCTAACATTTATCTTCCTAACTTAGTGCAAACCAGTTTCCTACATGAACGCTTTACTGTATGACTTAAGCGGATGAGAGGGACCTTTAAAATTATTATTATTATTATTATTATTTTTTTTTTTTTTTGTAAATTTCACTTTAAATATTATTCAAGGATACATTATATGCATTATGGCATACATTTATCACAAAAATATTCGAAATAAAAATTTTTTTTAGAAGAAAAAGGAATTTTTCGTAATATTTTAGAACTTTTCAAAATGCCCCATGCGCATTCCATATCAATGGAAATTCTCAATATTTTTTATACAATTTTGGTTTATATATATAAATAAAACTGTGCATCGAATTATATATATTTGAATATAAAGGTAAGAAAAAAAATTTCTAATTTTTTTAGACATTTTGCGCATTTTTGCTTTATTGTTCAAATGTATTCAGAAGCTACAACTCGAATAATTTAAATTTTAAAGCTAAGCTTTTATAATTAAATTTATTTTTTGAACACAAATCTGTATATTAAATGTCATTCACACTCACAATTCTTAAACCACAATCATCTTACTAATTTTGAGCAGATATAATACTATAAAAAATTGGCTAAGTTCTACTTCAAAGTTCTACTTCAAATATGTTCTACTTCAAAATAAGTTCTACTTCAAATTGTAATTCTCTGACGCGACTATATCCATATTAAAATGTACTGCACATAGACATATTTTTCCAAGCCCCTAGTTTGACGCAATAAATAATTCCTTAATAAGATCCTTAATAAATTCCTTAATAATTGCTAATAAGATCCTTCAGTTAGCATAAGAACTACATTTCTCGATGTTTCCAACATTAGTTTCGCACTTATTAACTATTTTCTAAAAAAATCCATTGTTATACAGATCTCTGTGTGTATGGGATGGAAAAAAGTCTAAGTTAAAAATATAATTAAACTTAATAATAATAAAGGACTTTACGTTGTAATATCGATACAAAACAAATAGGTGTTGCTATCCAACGTACAATTTATTCACAAGTTTAACATAAAACTCTACGTTTCGGTTTAATCTTTAAAACCTTCATCAGGAGAAAAATTTTCCTATCTTATTTGAAAAGTTAAAAAAGTCTTTCATGAAATATAACATTCAACTTGTTGCCACTTATTCTATGACATTGTTTAATCTTATGAGTAAAAAAATAGATCCAATTCCTTTTTCATCTTTTTCTGGGGTGTATGAAATTCCCTTTAAATTTACAGATGGGGCCACCTCTTCCTATATTGGTATGACTAAACGTCGATTTTTCGAAAGATTGCAAGAACATAAAAATGATTTGAAGTTTCGTAAATTTTCTACAGCACTCTCAAGAAGCTACCATAAAGGACTCATTTCATTTATAGACTTTGACCTTGCTAAAGTTATTTCCAAGCAAGTTATTCCGCGCAATGCTATTATTCGTGAATCTTTAGAAATTCGTCTAAGAAACCATGAAGTGTGTAATGATAATGTTTCCTTTCACATCCCAGAAATATGACTTTCTACTTTGAAATGTCAATGAAAATTCCACTTTTTTCAGCATTTCTTTCATCGTTAGTATCTTTGGTTAAAAGATGGCGCCACTGAACTTTTTATTTGGGAGTAAGAGGTCCCCGTTAGACTGATTTGTATTTTGAATTGTTTTCAAAATGTAGCATGTAAAGATCTTGTTGCCGATTTATATTTTAGAAAATTTTTCTCCTGATGAAGGTTTTAAAGATGTAATGGAAATGATCATAATTTTATTTTTTTAGTTCCGGAATCTAATCCTCTTTTTAGTTCAGGGTCTGGATAGAAATTATTTTTTTGGCTCGGAAATAAACCGTCATAAGGAATATCAAAAGGTAAATAAGACATTTTGAGTATTAAAGCACGTTAAATGACCTAAGGGCTGTACATATATAACGTTATAAACTTTTTGGTAATTTTAGACCCGTTCGCCTCCCCCTCTTACAATATCATACGTTATCATTCCTCGACCCCCACCCCCCGCACTAATGATATCGTTATCAATGTCAAAAATTCTTTTGATTCTCGCATTTTTTTTCTTTTGTTGAAGTGATATGCAGATATGGTTACACATTTATTATTTACATACTTTATTAATTCAAATGAAAAGAAGTCAATAAAATATCATTCTTATATGTGAAATAATTTTATATCAAGGAAAACTTAAAAGAGATATAGTTACTATTTAAAAGTATTTAACAATACATTTTTGTTACAGAAGGCATTGAACAGTAATAATGCCTTTTATCATGGGGTGGGCAGGCGGAACTTTTTATCAACAAAACAGGTGCGCAACATCCTTTCTCTTTTCCTTACTAGTAAACACAAGTATAATTTTAAACATACTTCGCACCTGGTTTCTCGAACAGCAGATTATGTATTCATACCCATATGACAAAAGAATAGTAATGCCATACGTTGAGGTATTCCATATTTTGGAATTAAATAATTTTATAATCATTTAATGATTTTAATAATAACTTTGTATTTTCATAAAAATAGATTACAGACTAAAAAATATTGTAGACTTTTTTATGTAAAGAACAAGTTACAAATAAAAAGGATAAAATTTTGATGTAAAGAACGAATTACAAATAAAAAGAAAATTTTTTGTTTGGATCAAAATTGATAACCATATAAAAAGACACCCCCCTCCCCCTTAAAGTGATAACGTTATAAATGCACAGCCCTTAACCGTGTTTTTCCGTGAAATAATTTTTGAATTCAAATGCTGATGTAACAATAATTTGATATTATTGTTAATTTTTTTCAGTGTGCAAGTTAAATATGTATGAGTATGATAATGAAACACAAAGCTTCATACCAATACTTTCCGTAGCTATTATTTTATGAATCGTTAAACATACATGGAATTTTTCTGCCATACGCTTAAAGGTTTAAAAATAATGAAATTGCCAAATGTTAATTATTTTTACTTAGTAAGATATAAAATCAAATAATGAATCCTAATGCATCTAAAATAAAGTAATGTCATTTAATACAATTTTAGGACTATAAAAAAATAATAAAACTAATGTATACTTAAAAATCTACTTTATTTCTGTCCGCATAAATCTATAAGATAAAGAAATCTGTGACCAAAGGCTAAATCTCTTTGTTAAAAGATCTAATCATGTAAAGACAGTCGGCAATTTCCATGCGTAATGTTTTACATAAGATTTTTTTCTTGTTATATAAAAACACTTTTCACTTTAAAAAATGCGACTTCAGGCACAAAACAAAAAATAATGCCCGGAGTTTTTTCACACAATATTTTTTAACTTGGAAATAAATTAAACGCCAAGAACACCCACTCTTACAGTCGAACGGAAATGACGTTTGGAGAGGCAGATGCTTCTGGCGTAATTTGATATTTTTGGATTTTATTATTTGAGATGAAGTCTTCCATAAACTTGCGTTGTTGAGTTAATGAAGTTTCAGCGCGTGATATTTTTGACGTTTTCGTAAAGTATATTTAATGTCTTTCAATATTAAAATATTGAATTTGTCAGTAAAGTGCGAATATCTCCAGTATATTTATATTTTCAAATTGATTTGTTCAAAAGAAAAAGGAACAACGAAGATAAGTTATTCCCAGTTTTAGAATATGTATTAGACAATAGCAACATAAAATTTATATATATATTATGCTGTCGTTCGTGGCACAGAAATGGCGATTATTTGTTAATTGTTTAATGGCAATGCTCGAATGAAACGCATCTCATTGGTTATTGAACAACATTCAATGCATCTCCATACTTACCATAAGGAGGGGGACCCTGTTCTGTCACCAAATTCCGCCAAGTTTGTCGCCAACTTGGAGACATATCGCTAAATTTGGCGACCAAAATTAGTCGCCAAAAGTGACACCAACTTGACGATATCTCTAATATTTCGCCAATTTCCCATAGACTTCCATTGTAAACCAATAGGGTTTACTTGCTTACAGAAAATCAAAAATTGAGATATTTTAATGCAACAAAAACTAATATTAGCTTAAGGGATTATATTAATTACATTTAAGGGAGTCCAAGTAAGTTAAATTATGAATAAAAGTAACATGATACAATGCTTAGCATGCTTTCCCATACATACATTTTAAGGGAGACCAAACTGGTCGCCAAGGACGGCTAATATACTTCAAAACACTGTATTGAAATTAAATATAACTTGCTAAATGGTACACATAACATAAAAGTGGTAGTACAAATATATTAAAAATCTACGTTTCGAATCGCTTTCCTGATCATCATCAAGATAAAATGATGTGAGACAAGTCTAAAAAGACTGACATAAACATCTAAAGCAGGCCGCACATTAAAGTGATGCATGCAACATCTCACTGGATTTCAAGGAAAAAAACTAATTTGAAACAAGTTTGTAACAGCTTCTTTCTTTCTTTTGTCTTTTTTTTTTCTCCTATGTCGCACTTCATTTTGCTGCCACCTCAGTGTGCGGCCTGTATAAGAGCACAGAAGAATTCCTGAACGGAGAGTACACAAACGTCACAAAGTTACCTTGGTTACCAAATGGTGCGAAACACAATAGTAAAAAACGGGGTGGGGGTGCAGAACAAATTGATCAAACTGTATTAACTAATTATATAACAAATTATGCCAGGTTTTATGAATGTTGCATGATAAATTATCACTACTGGCATATCGTCCACATTTAATGGGACGGGGTAAGTAAGGGGACTACGTAAGAGGCTCTGAAATTTTACTCACATATGGATTATTACACATAATCCTAGCTTAGTCAACGTCAACTCAGCTGCCTTCATTTGAGAAGCGAAATCTTAATGAGCTGTATTCTATTTCCTTTGTGGAAAATCCCTTCGGTGCTCCTTTAACCTCTCTAAGCGGTTAAAACTCAAAGCAAAGCCCAACTCATATGTGTTCAGATGCAGAAAATTGGCTTAAATCATGAAATTCAGAATTTCATAACTCGGTCAATTTTAGTGTTAGATGAAAAGGGACTTTATTAAAAAATATCTTACTTGTTAGTGTCATAGGAAATTTTTAACAAATATCACTTACATGATAGGGGGACCGTATAAAAATTTTAATTTCGTAATTAAGTAAAAAGGCGAAAAAAAAGTAAGTAAAAAGGCATCAAAACGACTTTTGACCCTTCAAGTACTAAGATGGGGGAATTAGTCCCCTTCTGGACATTTTGCTTTTTTTTTCTCATTTAAAATATGTATGATAAAATTATTTTCTTGGAATTATCCTATAAAGGTTTCTTTCACCATTTTTTCTACTTAGTAAGTTTCACACAATTAAATTGTTTTGTTTATTTGTAGAAATTGCGAATGGGGTCACATGGACCCCATCTTAGGCAATCAGGGAATAAATGAGAGCTTTCTGTTACTTATCACATTTCAACAGAAAGAAATATAATTTTTGGCATCCTGCCAAATGTAGTTCGCTGTGGGAACAGCGTTACCATGCAAGCGAGTGTAGGCCCCTCCCTCATTTCGTTATTTCTTTATTCTTGTGTTCAGTTGTGTGTAAATTTCGCTATTCAATTAAATGAATCGTCGCATCGTATGAACATTATAATTACTTAGGGGGGGGTGGGGGGTGGGGGGGGTAAATTACCTATATGGTCAGCCCTTTTTTAATCTTAAACATTTAAGCAATATTTTGATCTTAGTACTGCGAGGTTTAAAATAATTTTTACCCCATTTAAAACAGTTTTGTAGTTGAAACTATATGTCTATGACTAAAGGTTTAGAAATTAGTCATTGGACACCATTGAGATTGGACACGCTGTATAGTTATTTTGAGGTTTACCGTAGTATTTTCTTCAATCATGTAATAACAGTTTTAAAGAACTACACGACAAAGAACAATTGTATTTTACCATTTTTTTTGCAGTTTTGGCTAAGTCTGTTTACATTTAAATATATATGCATTTAACATGTTTTATAAATGAATACTTAACTCAAAAGTAAAGCACACGTTTATAAATGCAATGATGATTATCTAATCTGTAAAGAAACAAACCTCTTAACAAATTTCCGATTTTTTTCCTCAATCAATTGGATTATCATAAAAATATAAAAATTCCCGTCGGCTCGGGCCTACAGTCGGAGGTAGATTTCGAAGTTAAGTACTAAATTCACCAACAAAACTTAAATCAAGATTAGAGATAAACCCAGATCCTTCACTAAGAATGAGCTCTAAGGGAACTAAACATTTTGTGAAAATTCTAATATACACGAATACACACACGCATGTATATGGAATAGGTTTAAAAATGGCTAAAGCAAATTCAGAGAGCCTCAAAGTATTAAAATATGTTAATATTTCCATAGTTAGGTTTTTATTATGTTTTAATAAGTTTCTTCAAACTCATATGACGTTACATATTCACCTGCTGAGGTCCATTATATTTCCAATATGACGCAATATTTTTTTTTTTTTTTTTTTTTAATTCGTCAAACTATTTATTTCATTTTGAGTTTTCATGCGGAAATCTTGCTCTGGAAAACATATGACGTAATATTCAATTTGTTTGCAATTCGTCAAACTGTTTATTTAATTTAATTTTTCGCGTGAAATCTTGCAATAGAAAAGCAATTGTTGTGGTGAGAATTTTATTGCTTTTTTTCTTTTAATTGTTGGCAACTGTTATAACGAAAAATATTTATTTTTTCCTGTCATTTTTGTGTAAGAGCTGGTTTTATCAGAATCATGTTAAGACGGTATTCAAAATTTTGAGCCCTCCCCATTTCCATTCCCTTGGGCCGATTTTGCCCATTTTCAATCCCCGCCGAGATATTAACCATCTCAAAGTTGTTGGCGAGTTTGAAGAAGATCCGTGCATAATTGCGACTTTTATCGTGCGGACAAAATTTAGTACATACATACATACATACATATATATATATATGTAAACTTTTTAGGTGGGGGTGGTTTTGGGTTCCTGGGGTTCTATAATGAAAAGTTATGAAGGAATTTTTCAAAAGTTGCACCATGGTAACGACTGCAATAGGTAGTACTATTTCTTACGAAATGTACCTAAAAGTTTTAAATGAAATACCTATTTTTACGTGAATAGAGAAAATGGAGGAAATCTTTACATCAATTAAGTTATTACGTATAAAACACAATCACTAGTGAAAATTGCATCATATTTCAAACGAAATTTGCATTTTCACGAGTTAATGAACACTTTCATGAAAAATGGAACACTAAACATATAGGAGGGTTAGGTTGTAAAAAATAAACTGATGGTTATCAGAAAAAATTTATTTTAAACGTATTTTGAACATTTAAATTTATCTTCATGTCTGTTTTAAACATTTATTACATTTTTAACGTATCCAATATTTTTATACAAAACGACTTTATTTTTTCTCGTTTTGTGATTTTTTAAGAATTGAAGAAGAAAAAAAATATAAGTATTATTTAAAACATTAATTTTGGAAGTTTTATTTTTATTTCCGTCAATGAAGTCACATCATTTAAAAAATGATACTTTCGCTTTATTTTCTGTGACTTTCATGCACTGTAACTACTTAATTTGGGTTTGTGAAATGCCCAATGAAGTATCAAACACTAGAATTACCGTGTTTCTTGTATACCTAGAAATACCGCGATATGTCATATCTGACTCATCTGACCCAGCCTTCAGAGATGTTATTCTTGTTTTATATGAGAGATACAGACACACAATAAGAGTTGATGATTAATAGAATGATTTTTAATCAATGATTGATAAAATTTAGCTTCTAAACTGTTAAACTATTACATAATATAAAATTTGGTGTACCAGAAAAGAAAATTTTAATTTCTAATTTCAGAATAGATACTTTGAGATATTGACGGCTCTAAATATTAATATTAACGGGTCAATACCTGAAAATTGGACAATTTGCGCCCACTGTCAATAATATTCCATTAATTATACTAAAACAGAAAACTGGAAAATGTAATAGATTGCAACATTTCTTATAACAATTTACCAATGATAAATGGACATATGATGATGTAAAAATAATTAATTTTATATTTTAAACAAACAAAATCATCATTTCAGTCCCTTGTCCCCAGGTACAAAGATCCAATATTAAATGTATGCTGTAAAAAAAATTTATAAATATTTTTAACTTTTGCTATTATACATTTATACCTATATATATACAGTATGGGAAAATATAATGCTCCTTTACTCGTATAGATTGTATAGTAAAATAATGTAGTAAATGTATTTGTCCCTGAGGTTGACCATCATCTCAGTCCCTCTAACCACACATTTAAGATAACAGATACTAGGTGGCGCTGGCAGAATTATTTCCATTGCAACAGAAACTACTCAACTATCCACCATGAATGAAGGTAAGTTGTTCTTCTCATTGTTTCATTTTTAGAAATATTTAGTTTTTGTTCTGAAAATGGATGAGTATTTTCTTATAGCATCATTCATGTCCCCATATTTAACTTTTTATCTATAAAAAAAAGCTTATTGCAACTTTATTTATGTAACATACAAATGTCATATGGAATATTTAATCATTTACATGTGTTCAAAATGATTCAATAAAATGGCTGTGCAGCTGTTAAGACAAAAACATCACCTCAGTCCCCATCATCTCAGTCCCAATTACTAGGCACTGATTATGGTGTTAACAAACACTTTCTTCCATAAAAGTTTATCCTACGCATAAAATATACACCCTTCATCTCAAAATACTACAGCATTCAAATGACAAAACATGTATCATAGTATATAATTGTAATTGAAAGTTGGTACATTAATTTAAAAAAAAAATAAAAATTCTGAAGTGAAATTGTCCAGTTTTCAGATATTGACCGATACATAGTAATTATCAATTTAAATTCTGTAGTAATGTTTCTAAGAGTAATACGATATTAAAACACAATACATTTAAATATATATAGCTCCGTGATATTTTTGACTTGCATTATACTAGTTTCAACCAACCAATTCACAAAAATGATATGGTCTTCGTTTCTTTGTTTCTTTTTTTTTTTTTTTTTTTTTTTTTTTTTTTTTTTTTTTTTACTTAGTCACAATCCACACACAAATATAAACATCTTTCCACACACAGTAGTATTATTGTCTTAGCAGTGGTTTATCTGGCAATGTTTCCATTTGATTGAAACTTCTGGGGTGGTCCATTGTGTCAAGTGTGGTCCTTTAGGTTCTTTTGCGATATATTTCTCTCTGAGCTTCTCTGCTAATTTAATTTTAAAATATATACCCTTCTACATATATTACAAACTTTTTTATCTTTAGAAACTACCCAAGTATTTATTACTGCTAGATTTTGAACAGCTAGATTTTGAATAGGTCATCTAACAGAAGATATTGCACACTGCGTCTCTATCTTCCATATAGTACCATTTTTCGCTTCTTCCAAATTTCTTTGAAAGGTAATTTGTTTTTCATCTTTTTCATCTTATTTTTGTTTCTTTCCTTTATTTTGTATTTACTCCAAAACACTTACGATTCATTGGTGCTTCATTACTTCCTCCACAGCATTTACTTGGCTATTTTCATTCAGCTCACTGTCACTTGAACTGAGATTTTATGGGCATTTTCACCAAAATTTGTTTTATTGATGTCAAAAATGTCATCATCATTATATGTAATTAAGTCGTCTGACAATTTGCTTCTCAATTTTAAAATTCCCTTAGTCAAAAGATTTCGGTTGTCATTTCATCACTATAAATCTGCAACTCTAGAATACCACTAACAGGATTTTATCTTTTTCTACTGCACACGGTTTACATAAGGCAAAATATTCGTTTTAGTTAGTTTCTCAGGTATAACAGGGATAACAACATTCTACAATATTAAAGCAATAGCTTAAAACCTGGTAAAAGTTCACACATTTGCCTTGTCACACATTTGTCACACATTTGCATAACAGATGTGTGATCACCACCACCCTACATTTCATCTACCTTTTTGTGAAAAACAAATGCTATATATCGGCATACATTATTCGACTGTTATTGAACAACATAGAGTTGAAAGCACTGTTGAAATGAAAGAAAAAGCCATTATTTTGCTCGGGTCAGTGATGACCCAGCATGGTAATTCTAGGTACACAGACGTGTAGATAAAAAAAGTTTTCATTCGACTTTAACTAAATTCCGGTTAAGAAATTATACTGAGTATTTAGGAAGAGCCAAAAAGTTTCACAGTTTTATTTTTAAAAACGACAGTGATACGAGTAAAAAATCATGTCTTGGGTCACAGATGACCCGCCTCGCTAGTTCTAGTGTTAAATATGCACAAATTTTGGTGTCAGCACCCTTTTAAGTGTTGACACCGATTGAAAATGGTGTAATTTTACTCATAAACACAAACCATGGAAGACATACACCAGTTCTGGAGTGCTCGAACGAAACAGATTCAGCAGACGACTCCATTTTACGTAAATTCCTTCTTTTAAATCAGTCCTTTTGTACTTTCAAAGTTCTGCAAATGAACAAACACATGATAAAGACGTAAACATAAGGTAAGCAAAAAGATTATTCTTTAGACGAGCCTATAATTCCCAAATTGGCTCAGCCGAACTCAGCAATCTGATTGTTCGTTAATATTAATATTTTGGATTACTTTACTGTAATTTTGATCAAATTTAACAAAATAAATCAATTTAAGTCATTAAAATGTCATTCTGTTTTACATTACACTACTTCATAAGAAAATAAATATAATTTTCTACTATATAAATATCAGTTTTAGCCAATCAGATTGCTAAGCTCGGCTGAGCCAATTTGGGAATTAACGGCTCGTATTCTTTAGAGTTTAAGAGAGGACTAAATAGAGTTTGTTATATGCTTTTTAAATTAAGGCCATGTTTTCAAACAACATCATACTAAAGAGCTGAAAATAATGGCCACGTGGTTCAATTTAATGCGAGGTAATGAATTTTCTGCACTGCTGCAATATTTCTTTCTCTTTTAGGGTTCCATACTTAAAAAGTAAAAACGGAACCATTATAAGATCACTTCTGTGTCTGTCTGTCTGTCCCTTTTACTCGTAAACTATGCAACGTGGAAAGTTCAAATCGGGGGAAGTAATGAAGACTATTGACCCACATATTTACAGATTAATAAATATTCATAAATATATTTAGGAAAAATGTAGAGGGGCTAATTAAATTACTTGAAAAAAATATATTTCTTTGTATGTCGTGTGGGGTATCGTGTGAAAGCTTTCGTAACACTGGAATCCAAAATGTATTTCATTTAAGTTTAGGTATTATATTTTCAAAGTTATGGTGGAAAATGTGTGTAGTGCAAAAATGTGTCCCCCCCACCATCTAATTCCGAAACTATTGAAACTAAAATTGTGAAAAAATTAGAGGTAGTAGACATTAATTTAAACCTTGCAGGAAAATTATAGCGATTACCCTAGGTCACATAGTTTTTGAGAAAATCGCATTTTTCCGTTACACTCAAATTCCGATTTACGGGCTTCAGCAAAAGTGTTGAGCAGAGCTGGAGGTACCTATCGTAGCACAAGTATAAAAGTATTGTTGATCATGAATTTCGGAAAAAATCGTCAGTAATTAGCCGAGATATTAACCCTTAAAAACACGGACGGTTTGGCCATGACAGGGATGGCGTACTCTATGCTCCATCGGCTTTTGAAGCCTAGATAACAAATTTTAAGGATATATTAATGTAATGCAATGCCCAGTAGCAGTATAAAAGGAATAAACGTCAAATTGTTAAAAACAGACTAATTTAATGAGAATTAATCACATAAATACTATGGGATTCGCGACTAGTTTCCATTGATTACAGAATAGCTATATTTTCTATTATTTAGGTTCCATATATCTTTGAACTTTCATGGTATACCCATTTATACTTTTCTAGTATACAGGGTGCAAATGAAAGTCCCTTTACCCTAAAAATATTTGTGAACGGAGAAAGCTATAGCTATGCATGTGAGGTAATGGTATAGTAAAGCGACTACGCCCGATTTAATGAAAAAGACAGCAGCGCCCCCTAGTGGCGAAATTTGGAAGATAGCCACTGCAAATCGAAAACGAAAAGAGATAGAGCAAAATTTCCAGTTAGAAAGTTTTAGAGCATCAATTAATTAATAGAATAAGACATTAGGTTTACATGGATAAGATAAATCTTCAATGTTTACCCAAAAATGTCCAAAATCGATGCACTCCATTTTGTGTAAACGTTTGAATGGAATAGTCAGAACTATGAAGAAACACGCATAATTTATGCTATAAATACGTACTTATCTCAATACATTTTGGTAACATCACACACACACACAAAAAGACAAAGTGTTTCACAGTGATAAAAAGTTACTATTCAGTATGTTCGAAAAGTTCACCGTTGCTCACGATACACGTTTGTATTCGTGAGAGTAATTCTACATGCATATTTTTCAGCATGGAACGTCTATTGCGAGCCTCTTCAATACGACGACATAGATTTAACCCTTTCAAGAGCGGTGTCTAGACGGTCTAGCCACCTAATTTTAATTTCAAAACTGACAAATGGTGCCAAGAATATTTTAATAAAATTTTGCTTTTGTAATGAAAGTGCAAATTAGCGTGTTTTTGTTTTCTGAGAAATTCGTTTGAATATTCTGGTGTCAGTCAATTATTTCATCAGTTTACGAGCAGAATTCTTCTTGCCCTGAAATTGTCATTCTAAAATTTTAAATGCATTGAAAATTAAATCTTTACAGACATTACAGCGCAGTACAACGTCACAATCTGCAATTGTGCACTGCTACATTTCCGGAATGTGAATAGGAAAAGTAGAATCGTCGCTCATCGATTTCGGACATTTTTGGGTATGCAGGCGACGATTTATCTTATCCGTGTGAACCAAATGTCGTTCCGTACGAATTAATTGATGCTCTAAAACTTTATAATTGGAAAATTTGCTCTACCTCTTTTCGTTTTCGATTTGCAATGGCTATCTTCCAAATTTCGCCACTAAGGGTGCTGCTGTCGTTTGCATTAGGTCGAGCGTAGTCGCTTTACTGCACCGTTACCTCACTTGTATAGCTGTAGCTTTCTCCGTTCCCAAGTATTTTCAGGTTAAAGGGACTTTCCTTTGCACCCTGTATACTATACAGCTATACCCAATACTACGTTGTATAGTTTTTACAAAGTCTTAGTATTCTTTTAGCAATGGTATTTTTTTAATAATTCACTTACCAATTCCTATATTATAGTACGAACCCTCTGTGCGCGAGTAATACTCGCACTTGACCGTTTATTTTTTTTTAATTTTAATTTTTATTTATTTATTTTTTTTTTTACGCAGCTTTGTTTATTTTTAGCTGCTATATTTTAAGCACTTTATGTTATGTATTAAACTGATATTATCGATCCAAATGTGAAAACTTTTCTTGAAATTACTAACACTTTATATTGACTTAAGAATTATGATGAATTAAAACTATACTACAGTCGTGGCCAAAAGTTTAGGACCACCGTGCAGAAACTAGTGTTTTTACAATTGAAACCACTGATAATGTCATAAATCAAATCTATTGCGTCAGATGGCGTCATTCCGTCTGGCAGTGGAGTACTGTATTCACTTTTCGTTTGATCTTTGAGTAATAAACGTCGCAGACGCAATTGTTGCTTGTTTTACAAGTTTTGAAAACCTATGAAAACGTCCCGAAAATCGTCAGTTTCTGAAGCTCAGCGTGCACAAATTGTTATTCTTCATAATGAAGGATATTGTGAACGATTAATTAGTGAACTAGTAAGACGTAGTAAGAATGAAGTTCACAATGCGATCAAGAAATTTAGAGAAACAGGGACTTATGTTGATGCCAAAAGGTGTGGTCCACCTCGTAAAACCACACTTACGGATGACCATGTCGTTAGGAGAATAGCAGTTCGTTCTCCAATGAGTTCCGCAAGCAAGATACTGTCAGTACTGCTTGGAAAAGGTGCGGATGTCAGTCGTAAAACAGTAAGTCGGCGTTTGTTCGGCGAGTTTCATTTAAAATCCCATAAACCTGCGAAAAAACCCAGGGTAAGAGCGGCCATGAGAGCTAACCGCTTGGACTTTGCCAAGAAACAGGCCAAATGAACAATTTGTCGGTGGCAACGGGTTTTTTTTTCGGAGGAGTCTATCATACAGCAGTTCTCTACACGCAATTACTATGTCCGTAGACTTCCTGGAAAGCGATTCGATGAACGTTACACTTTACAGACTGTTAAATACTCCCCAAGTGTCATGATTTGGGGTGGAATATCAGTGAACGGAACGGGTGCATTCTCCTTCCTATCACCAGGAACGACTATTGTTAGGAATAAAACAATAAGTTACTCAATGACACCATTTTTAAGGAACTCTTCGCAGTGAACTGTATATTTCTTTATTTTAAAACAATAATTGTTAAGAGTGAAACAGTCTCTCTGGCCGTTTCCAAGTCAAAACATTCCATTATCTCAAATAACAACAAAAATTCAGTGTTTCCACTCACTAGTAACTAAATTACAATCTATCGTCAACACGCAGACGATTGGAATAATAAATAAAATTACGGCGCTGACACAGCGCCCTCGTACGGGAGATTTTAATTACGATCAGTAACATACTCCCGACCGTTGAAACCTGCAGGTTTCAAAACTACTCTAATATATAATATAAAATTACATAATACTACATATAAGAATGCAAAGATATAATTAATAACAAAGGAAAAATGGCAAAATTACTTTACATTTGAATACAATAAAACATACTATAGAAATTAAACAACAAAATATATTCAAAATATACCAAATATATACATTAAAGAAATTAGTTTCCATTAATTGGAAGGGGACAAATACTTCTCACATCTCTCTTTATTATTGTACCGTTAGGTAGACGAATGTTCACTACTCGAACTTTTTTGTCCTTACCGAGAAATATCTCGGAAATCCTACCTGTTGCCCATTTTGTGCTGAGCATATTTTCATCTTTGATCAATACGAGAGAACCAACATTTATATTGTTTTTATTTATTTGCCATTTATTACGTTGCTGTAAGGTGTTCAGATAGTCTCGCTTCCATAATTTCCATATTTGCTGGCTATATTTTGTTATTTTTTGCCAGTTGCTAAGTTTGTTTTCCGAAATTTCAGTGAGCTGGGGTTCAATAATAGACGTTAAGGGCCTACCTATAAGAAAATGACCCGGTGACAGAGTCTCGAAATCGTCGAAATCTGATGATAATGGGGACAGAGGTCTTGAGTTCAAAACACTTTCAATTTCTAGAATTACTGTCAGAAATTCCTCTAAAGTGAGGTGCGCGTTACCAATTACACGTTTTAGATGGAATTTGAATGATTTAACCCCTGCTTCCCAAAGACCACCGAAGTTCGGCGATTTCGGAGGAATAAAATTCCATTCGATATTTTCCCTTGCAAAATAATCAGCTAATGCTTCATCTGGCTAACCAAATTGTGAAGCCTTTTCAATTCTATGTTTGCCCCTACAAAGTTTTTTGCATTGTCAGAAAATATTTTTGAACACTTTCCACTTCTGCTAACAAAGCGCTTAAAACAAGCAATGAAGGCTGCAGAAGTGAGATCTGAAACGAAATCTAGGTGAATAGCTTTGGTGCAGAGACAAACGAATATACATACATACACTTTATTACATGTACCTTTCCTTTGATTTTTGAATTTAATGTAAAAAAGGCCGCAATAATCAGTTCCAATAATTGAAAATGGAAATGAAGGTGTAACACGCTCTTTGGGCAAGTCACCAATAACTTGACTTGCTAATACAGGCTTGTTTTTAAAACAAGTGACACATTCATATGTTATTTTGCGACAGATGTTTCTACCATTAGTTATCCAAAATTTGCGACGAATATGTTTGTTGTGACGACGAATTGTCACAACAATGTTTGTGATAGTACATGTAAATATTTTAAATGAAAATATCTTACAGTAATTAAAGTAAGGGGGTGCTTTCTTGGCAGAACCATAGGATGTTTTTCATTTGTTGTCAAATATGAGTTACCCAATCTATCCCCAACTCTTAAAATATTGCTTTCATCTAAAAAACAATTTAAAGAATTTAGTTTACTTTTATTTGGTACTGAATTACCTTTCTGAAGACATTTTATTTCTTCCTGATACTCACTTTGTTGAACAATCTTTATCAGTGATAATTCTGCAGCATTCAATTCTTTAGAAGTAAGATGATCTTTCACTCTATTTACATTTCGAAGGTTATGAATAAATCTAAGCACATAACATAAAATACGAATGATAGTTATATAATTATTACTAACACTAATAATATAATCTAATAAATAATTTTGATCATAAATAGCTAGAGTAACTAAAGATTTATCATTTTCACATTTAACTGTTTTTTTTAGTTCATCAGAATAGTCATCTGGCGAATTTTGGATGTTGCAGTCATTAGTTGGGAGAACAGTTTCTCTCATAAAGGGGGGACCTTTAAACCACAAATCCTTTTCTAAGAGCATATCAACACTGACGCCTCTGGTAAGGAGGTCGGCTGGATTAGACTTTCCCGGACAATGAAACCACGAATTGGAGTCAGTCAAAGATTGAATCTCGTTGACACGATTCGCTATGAATGATTTCCATCTTTTACTAGAACCTCTAATCCAGTACAAAGTGATTTTCGAGTCTGTCCAGAAGAACACATCTGATGGCTTCTTATGATCTACTATTTTCTTGACTGCATTACCTAGCCGGGCAGCAAGTAAAGCTCCCAATAGCTCTAATCTTGGTAAAGTGATTTTTTTAAGAGGTGTAACTCTACTTTTTGAAGTCACAAAGTTAACTTCAATAGCATTTTCTTTTACAATTCTGAGGTATATGACAGTGCCGAAGGCTTTCTTACTAGCATCGCAGAAACAGTGAATCTCTACCACATCTCAATTTTCTTCTTTCGTTGAATTTAGCACAATTCTTGGAATTTTTAGGTCGGAGAGGCGTGGGATCTCAGAACACCATTGAAGCCACTTTTCTTTAACATCTATTGGTAGATCTTCATCCCAAGCAATTTTCCTCAACCACAGATCTTGAAATAGGCATTTCATGCGAATAGTATAAGGAGCGAGCAAGCCAAGAGGGTCGAATATTTTTCCAATAGCACGCAGCATGAAGCGCTTGGTGTTTTCATTTTTTGATAAAATTTCTAATAAGCCTTTTATATCTACGATAAAGCAATCTTCACTCGTATGCCAAGACATTCCTAGAACCTTTGTTGAGTCAAATCCTAATTCAATTGGGTTATGTAGAGGTTGAGTATCAAACCCTTCTTGTTTCCATTGCTTCATCAAATCGTTATCATTAGTTGACCATTTTCTGAGTTTCATACTTGCCTCGCTCATAATATAAACAGCATTTCGAGAGATTTCTAACGCATCTTGCAAGTTGTCAGCACCAGCGATGAAATCATCAACGTAGAGGCACCTATCTAATAACTTTGTTGTTGTAGGATATCTAACTTGAAATTTGTTGATATGTTTTCTTAGAGCAGCAGCAAGAAGAAACGGGGAAGCATTCATACCAAAAGGAACTCGGTTGAAGCGATATATTTCTATACCTCTATCTCCAATCCATAAAAACCTCACTGCATCTCTGTCTTTCTCCGCTAGGGATATCTGCAGAAAGGCCTTTTCTATATCATCTATCAATGCTATTTTGTTTAATCTAAAATTGATAAGTAGATCGAATATGTTTGGATTAAGATTTGGACCTGGCCAAAGACAATCATTTAACGATAATTGGCCAACATCGTGTGAGTTGGCATCGAAGACTACTCTCATTTTTGTTGTCAGGCTTTGTCTAAAGACAGGTTGATGTGGAAGATAAAAAAGTGGTTTCTCCACTGGCTTGTGCGTTTCCGTTATTTTTTCTATGATTTCTTTATTTTCATAATCTTTCAAAGTCTCACAATATTGAACACGAAGCTCTAATTTTCGCTTCATTTTCACTTTAAGACAGTTTAGTCTATTATTGGCTATTTTGAAATTGTCGTTCATTTCTCGCCAATCTTTTTTCCATGGTAAGGTAACTTCGTAACTTTTATTTTTATAAGATACAGATTTTTCGAATATTTCTAATGCTCTATCTTCGTCAGTACATGTGGGATCGTCTTTTATCCCTAATGTTTCTAACTGAAAGAATTTTTGAACTTCTTTTGTCAAATCTTCATAGTTACAAACAAGCCCACAATGAGTATTTTGCGTGATTTGATTGTCAGGATTTAATAAGCTTCCACAGGCAATGAATCCAAATACCGAGTTTTGGAATTTTAAATTAGAATTGGGGACTTTAATTCGACCGACTTCTAAAAGATCATAAAATATTTGAGCTCCCAAAAGAACATGAATTTTTCCAGGTTTGTAAAATTCTGGATCCGCTAATTTAATGTTATTAAGGTAATGTTCTGTTGGAACGTTAATCCGATTTACTGGAATAGTATCCGATATTTTTGGTACACAAAGAAGTTCTATTTCCGCCTTAAAATTTGAATTGTTCGAAATTAATGCTTTTTACCTTGGAGTTAATATTCACGGAGATGCCATTTAATCCTGAAACCGCAACTTTTATTTTTTCTTTCTTAATTCCTAATTAATCAGCACACTGAATCGTACTGAAATTACTCATTGATCCAGCATCAATCAAACCTCTTAATGGCTTAAATTCACCAAATTTATTTTTAATATAAACAATGACAGTTGATAAGATGCCAGAACTTAAATAATTCATCTCACAAACAGATGTACCTGAATATACTCTTTCGTTAGAAATGTGAAATGTTGCAGCATTTGGGTCTAGACTTGAATGCGCTATGATTTGATTCTGGTTTTGGGTATTGCAATCACTGACCTCGGGTTTTGAAATAAATTCATTTTTTCTATCCCTGTTTTGAATTTGCTTTTCATTTTCATTCTCGAAATGCAGTAAACTTGAATGTTTTTTCATACATTTCTGACAAGAATAAGTAGATTTACAATGTCTAACCGAGTGGAATTTTAAACAGTTAAAACAAATATTATTTTTCTTTACGAATTCATATCTAGAAGCCACTGAAAGATTTAAGAATTCTGGACATTTGTGCAAACCGTGGAATTCATTACTTTGACATTTAACACATTTAAATGTTTTTGAGTTTTTACCATTAGATGTAGATACCATACTAGTGATTCGTTGTTGAGCATTGCGTTTAGGAGTTACATTATTTATAAGAGGTTTGGAAACTTGCAGTGTTCTCGCTTGTCTTTTTAAAAACTCGTTTAATTCTTTTAATTTTGGTAGCTCGTCTTTTTTTTGTTCACGTTCAAACCATAATTTTGTGGACCCATCTAATTTCTGCCACAATATATAAGTTATTATTGTATCCGCAAACCCTTCAATTTTTTCATCGAGAATTTCTAGAGATCTGATACATTCACTGACGGTATCTGCTAAATTAAGAATAGCACTAGGTGTTTCACTTTGTATTGAATTAATGGACATTGATTTTTTAATGTGAGCAAACACTTGTTGTCTTTTATTGAAATATCTTTCCTCTAATAAGGACCACGCTGTTTGATAATTATCATCTGAAATCGTTATACTTTGTACAACTTTTGCAGCTTCAGAATGAAGCGAAGATTTCAAATATGATAACTTTTGAGCACCCGAAAGTGCGCTATTATTGTGAACGCTAGATTTAAAAAGATCACTAAAATATATCCAATCCTGTACGTTTCCACTAAAAGAAGGTAGATTAATCGTGGGAAGTCGAACTTCCGTTACACTATTCTCTTGTTCTGTCTTTGATTCATTAAGAACATTTATTTGTTTTTGTTTCGCTCTTTTAATTTTTAACCAAGTTTCATCTAACTCTTTTTCAATCGATGACTGTTCATCGATATATTTATCAATTTCCTCTTCATCGCACAATGAATAAATTTTATCAAAAATTTCTTTCAATTCTGTATTGAATTGATCACATTTCGTACTTACAAGTTCTAAAGAGCATTCATCAGAGTCACTTAATTTAATTTCACTCACAAATTTAGTAATTTTACATTTTAAAACTCTTTTTTTAGTCAAAATATTTTTTAATTCAGTAGACATGTTAAAGAAAAAGTCCTTCCTTATTCGAAGAAACCAAGTCTCGTCGCTGATTCTTGACTCTAAAAGCAAACGATAAATCCGTTTACTTTGGCCTCGAAAGACCATTTTTTTTTTTGAACTGTATATTTCTTTGTTTTAAAACAATAATTGTTAAGAGTGAAACAGTCTCTCTGGCCGTTTCCAAGTCAAAACATTCCATTATCTCAAATAACAACAAAAATTCAGTGTTTCCACTCACTAGTAACTAAATTACAATCTATCGTCAACACGCAGACGATTGGAATAATAAATAAAATTACGGCGCTGACACAGCGCCCTCGTACGGGAGATTTTAATTACGATCAGTAACAACTATGAATGGCAAAAAAAAAAATACGTGGATCGTTGAAGAAGAAGCTAGAATTACACATGGCCGTTCATAAATGCACAATTTTTATGCATGATGGTGCACCATGTCGTCGCTCTAAAATTGTCACTCAGTTCTTCAAGACGAAGAAAATTCAAATCCTTGACTGGCCTGGAAACAATCCCGATTTGAATCCAATTGAAAACTTATGGACTTTCTTAAAACACAAGGTCTCTGAGAAACAGCCAACAAGTACTAAGGAACTGGAAAAAGCAATTAAGGAAGATTGGGTGAAAGAATTATTAGCTGCATACTGCCGAAGTCTGGTAGAGAGCATGACAAAACGTTTGCAGGCCGTAATAAAGCTAACGGCGGATCAACAAAATTTTGATTTTTTTGTAAAATTTGTGTTTAATGTATGTGATTTGTATGCGTAGAAATGTAATATTCATGTAATAAACGGAGTGTATAATTTTACTAACGAGTAAGTATTCAATTTATTGTCTGGATTTTAATTTTCAGTGGTGATCCTAAACTTATGGCCACGACTGTAATTTAATCGGATGTATTTTATCTTTAGTTTAGTTCATTTTCATTTTGCTAACACTTTTGCTACTGGCGTCCTTGATCAAGGACTTACATTTTATAATTTTTTAAGACGTTTAATTTAATTGAAAATAATTTTACGACCTCTATCTGTATTTTTATACATTTTCCTATCAAAAGCACAAATATTTAGTAATAAAACCAATATACGAGAGGATATTTTAAATGAAAAATCTTTATCATGAAATTTTTTAATAAAAACGAATGCTATCGTGCAGGCAAGAGTTATTAAAATTGTATAATTTTGATGTAATTTAGTATTAGATGTAGCTTATGTTTGTTATTTTGTTAAGAAAACTATAAACTCTGATTTAAACTTAACGGATATTTATAAGTAATTATAATTTTGTTATAGAATTATTTTAAAACGTATTTTCGTTCTCTGAAAAAAAAATATTTTCATCAAGAATTCTTTATTAGATGGTTTTTAGCTCAATGGGAGCATTATTAACCTGTGTGAAAACTTCATAATTTTTATTTAGTTTTTTAAATTTTGGTTCTAAAAGGGTTAAATCATTAGACTGTCATATTCCAATTGTGTTTATTAAATTGTAAAACATAATTAAAATCATCATATGCGCCCATTTGATTATATTTAGTGGGAAAGGTCAGTTCATGCAAGGGAAAGGGAGGGAGAGATGCTAGGTAAGTAATTATCTTTCAGATAGGCAAAAAAAAAAAAAAGCTTAATATTAGTTCTAAAAATTTATTAAAAAAATTTGACTACACCATAATTTTGGGGTTCCCCAGATCCATTTACTTCCTCTTCCTCTTATATGGCATCCATAAAAATGATATCTTTAAACATGTAAATATAAAAAATTCCGTTGTTTACTAACTAAATGTTTATAATATATGTTATAATACATTATTTCCGATATATAAAAGTTCACCAACCTCTCTGCGTAAAACTATCTATTTCAAATAATATCTGTATTAGACTTACAAAGCAATGTTTTCAATTATTTTTTATTTTGGTGTTAAAATAAATGAAATCAGTAGCGGTGTGACTTTACACCAAAACGTGTGGCAGCTAAATTGCCACCAAAAGTGGTGTTTTTTTATACCAGCTTATGGCTGATGTTTCATTACGCCAATTTACTGGGGGTGTTTCCTGACACTACTTTTGGTGGCAACTTAGTTGCAACCATTTTTGGTGTAAAGTCTCACTAATATTTTTTTTACAGTGTAGAAAGTTTCATAAAATACTATAAATAAAAAATATATGTTGATATAAAATCAATGATGCATTTTATTTGCTATGATGAGTTTAAAAAACTGTTTCTCTAAATTTAATAGATGAAAAAGCAATTTATAAAATTTAATACTTGCTAGAAAACATGTTTAAAAAACATATGAATAAAGTTTCAAACTAATTTAATATTTGCTTAAAGTGATAAAAATACATTTAAAAGGAAAAAAAAATATCTTTATTTACTCAGATTCGATAAGTATCAATGCTCTGAAGGCAACATCCTGAAGAATTAAAATGATACAAATATTTTCGAAAAAAAAAAAAAAAAAAAATGAAATAAAATAAATAAATAAATAAAATAAAAATAAATAAATAAATGAATAAAAAAAAATAAATAAAAAATAAAAATAAATTGAAAACTGGTAAATAAAAATCACGCGAACTCAAGCATAACGAAATTAACTGCAATATTAAAAATGGATATTTTTGAATTTCAATTATTTTAAATCATTGTTTCATTATTCTGTAGAGCATCTCTTTCGAAATTTTAGTAAGCTCCACGGACACTGAATCATTGCACATATTCTCACTACATAATAAGATCTCTATTGATTCTCGAATGATGGATGGCAAATAAAATATTGATGGATAAATTGTTCTACTATTTTAACATTATATATATATATATTATCCAGTGGGGGAATATGTGATATGTAGCCATCGAGTGTTTAACATTTGATTTTGCTATCTCACTGTTCTGGCCGAAACCCAGTGCCACTAATACATATTTTATTACATTTTTTGAATGCTCGGTTGCTTTCGAAATGTAACCCATTGAGGCAGCCTGTTTTTTTATAGTTTTTTCTGTATTTTTTTGTTGAAATTTTAACTTTTAAAATAAAGTTACATTCTTGTTTCTTCTTCTGAGAGGGGATGCGCTAGTTCAGGCTAAATATAATCTTTTGGTAATTTATTCACACACATATATATATAAATATATATATAATTAATTTATAATAAAAATTAAAAAAATATAATTCATGTTCGCAAATATCCATTTTTAACACTTTCCGACAAAGTTGAAAAGTGTTTATGACCGGTTTGTCTGCCTGTCTGTCCGTCTGTCCACACTCTAACTCTCGTAAATATGCTCGGATCGTTCTGAAATTTTTGGATGTTAGTGACCTCTACCATAGCACGTTCCCTATTTCAAATGAAGTTTGTAGCATAAGCATGTTTAGTTCATTTACAGGGACAGTCAAAAGTTTTCCGTTACATTACGGCGAATGGGAAAAAATCGTTTCAAATAATTTTTATGGTGTTACACTCTTTCAAACATAGTAAAATTGATATTCATTTATGAAGCCCACTAAATTTTGCATTCTGTTGAATATGCGGCGCAATGAATAGTTCTTGTTCATTTACAGGGCCACACAAAAGAATTCCGTTCATAATGGTATAGGAGAAATTGTTTGCGGTGTATTTGAAAATATTACAGATACTATATTGTATCCGAATTACTGTATATTAGTAATGATTGCCCGAAATGCATTTTTAATTATGATATGCTCTTTTTTAGGGTTTCGTTCATCTGACGAAACCCTATTCGTTTCGCTCCTCTGTCCGTCTGTCACAGAGCCCGTTCTCAGAAACTATACATGTTGGAGACTTGAAATTTTGCATACTTATAGCTGAACACCACATATCATACGACAAATCATAAAATTTTGAAAAAGTCGAACATTTAACCCTTTGGGCTCCCACATGTGTATTTTAAACAATTATCTCTAAGTGAGCTACTATTTAGGTTGGAGGCGTGAAATTTTACATACTTATAGATGAACACCTCACATCAAACGAAAAATCATAAAATTTTCAAAAAGTCGTACATTTAACCCTTTGGGCTCCCACATGTGTATTTTAAACAATTCTTTCTTAGTGAGTCCCTATTTAGGTTGGCGGCGTGAAATTTTGCATACTTATAGCTGAACACCTCGCATCAAACGACAAATCATAAAATTTTGAAAAAGGCCGTACATTTAACCCTTTGAGCTCCCACTTGTGTATTTTAAACAATTCTTACTAAGTGAGCCCCTATCTAGATTGGAGGCGTGAAATTTTGCATACTTATAGCTGAACACCACATATCATACGATGAATGATAAAATTTTGAAAAAGCCGTACATTTAGCCCTTTGGGCTCCCACATGCGTATTTTAAGCAATTCTTTCTAACTGAGGCCCTTATTAAATTGGAGATTTGAAATTTTGCAGTAAATTTTGCAGTACTTATAGCAGAACACATGAGGCCAGGAGACAAATCATAAAATCTTGAAAAAGTCTTACGTTTAACCCTCTGAGCTACCACATATGTACTTTAAGCAATTCTTTCTAAGAGAGCTCCTAATTAAGTTGGACACATGCATTTTTGCATACGTATAGCTGAATACCTCAGACCACACGGCAAATCATAAAATTTTCAAAAAGTCTTATATTATTTACTCCTCCGGGCTCTAACTTTTGTATTTTAAGCAATTTTCTAACCTCCGCCTTTTTCCAACTTTTGCCGACACCCACTTTGACCATTCTTTCATATTATGCACCATAGCCTTACATATTTTAGTTCCACTTTTTACCACCAGGGGCGCCTACTTATCTCGGGTGCTATCGGCCCAATCCCCTCGACTAATAGATCTACGGATAGTATATAAAGCGGAGTTTCGTTCGGATAGAGGTTTGTTTAGAATAGAGTGCGCCCCTGGTTGCGAAATGTGGAACTAACAGATTTTTCAAAAGGATAAAGTGTTTTGAAAGGGATATTAAACGAAACCCTCTGTGCGATCTGTGATCACACTTACCTATATTGTTCACTATATTTATGAATACTATAAAGTGCGTATAAATGCTATAGTTCATATACAGAGCTACTGAAATGAATTCGTAAAGGTTACTAAGTGTGAGTTTAAATTGCTTAAAGTTGGATTTTCAAGGAGTTGTGCATTTTTACGCTGAACTGAATTTAGTGTACTAAGGAATATTTGTAGAATATAGATAAATGATATACAGGGCCACGCAAAGAGTTGGATACATAGCCGTCTATGGGTGCTAATTTGTGGAAATGTATTTTCATTAGTTTTAAGCGTGTTTTAGTTTGAATTAAATTTTAGCTAAATACTGGCATGTAATAAAGGTACTAAGTAAACTACAGGGCTGTACAAAAGTATTCAAGTATGTTTCCACATATTAGTATAAAATGCTGAAAGATGAATTTCAACCTGCTATGCATTTTCTTGCTAAATTAAATTTTCCCATTATATAGTATATATATCAACATACAGATCGAATACAGGGCTGTTCAAAACAATTGGAATACATATTTGGCTATGGGTGGTAACTACTGAAAACAGATTTTTAAATGGTTACCTAGTTATCTTATTTACCTTATTTCCCTAAGTAACGAAGTTTCGTTAAAGCTTTCAGTGAGTGTTGGAAAGTGTTTCATAATCTATGCTGTACGCTTGCTTTTTCTTACTTGTTAATATTGCAGTTAATTTCATTCTGCTTGAGTTCGCGTGATTTTTGTTTCCCAGTTTTAAATTAAAATTTTTTTGCAAAAATATTTGTATCATTTTAATTCTTGAGAATGTTGCCGCCAGAGCAATGAAACATGTCGAATCTGAGTAAATAAAGTTATTTTTTGCCTTTTAAATGTATTTTTACCAGTTTAAGCAAATATTAAAATAGTTTGAAGTTTTCATATGATTTTTATATTTAGTTTTATGAATAAAGTTTATCTATTCAAAATCTCCAGACTTAATAAAACACTTTTCTATTAATAATAAACAATACTTTTTCAATCATTACCGAAAGTATTTGTATCCCCAAAAGACATTTTCCTTTGAAATGGGAAGTTGTATTTACGTAATGTTTAATGAAGAATGGGAAAACTAAACATACAGAAGGGTTTTGTTGTAGAAAATGACGTTATGTTTAACAGAAATCGGTTATTTTAACAATATTTTGATCGTGTAAATTGATCTTTATGTTTATTTGAAACATTTATCTGATCTTTAATGTATCTAATACATTTTACACAAAACGGCTTTATTTTCTTCCTTTTTTATTATATTTTAAGAATTGTGTAAAAAAAAGGGGGTACATTCTTTAATTTTAATACTTTTATTCTTATTTCCGTCAAGGAAGTCACATCTTTAAAAAAAAAAAAAAATGCAGATTCTTTTTTCTGATATGTAACTTTTATAGAAAGTTTCATAAATAACAATAAATCCGAAACATAGGGAGGTATAAAATCAATAATGCATTTTATTAACTATGCTGAGTTTAAAAAGTCTTTACTTTAAATTTAATATATGAAAAAAATAATTTGTAAAGTTTAATGCTCATTTGAAAATATTTTAAATAAAATTTTATACGAATAAAGTTCATCTATTCAAAATCTCGAGATTTAATAAAACACTTTTGTAGCAATAAAAAGCAGAACTTATTCAAACATTGCCGAAAGTATCTACATGTCTAAATGTCATTACCTTTGAAATGGGAAAAATAAGGGTTGCAGGAACCGGGTGTGCCAAAAGTTACTGATGGATTTTAAAATTCAATAACTTGCAAACGGGGACAGATATAAAAAATATTCTTGCAGGAGGGTTATGTATGATGTCAGGGTTTTTTTTTTTTTTACTGTGATCCTTGATTTTAGTTCGAATTTTAAACAATAGATGGCGCTGCGAGAAACAGGTGCTAATTCCAGACCCGATGTTTGGTACTTCGGGATCCATTCAAAACATTTTAGTCCCCTTTTTTCGCATGAGAGAAGAGAGAGGCCGAAAAATCGAGTCTGGATTTAGTACCTATTGTTTGCTGCTACATCTACTGCTGCTATTTATAACTAAAATTGGGAATTGCAACATAAAAACTGCTTACATCTTACAAAACCCTCCAGCATTTTTTTTTTAAATATTTGTCACCGTTTGCAAGTTATTGAATTTTAAAATCCATCAGTCATTTTTCGGACATCCGGTACTGTTTAATGAAGAATGCGAAAACAAAACATATAGAAAAGCTTTGTTGTCGAAAATGACGTCATGGTTATCAGAAAACATTTATCACCTTATTTTGATCGTGTAAATCTATTTTTATGTTTATTTGAAACATTTATTTGATTTTAAACGTATCTCATATATTTCATACAAAACAGTTTTACTTTCTCCCTTTTGTTACATTTTAAGAACTGAGGAATTAAAAAAAATAAGTAGAAGCCATTCATTTTAAAACTTGTATTATTAATTTCTTTAATGAAGTCACATCTAAAAAAAAAATGGCAGCTTCTTTGTATTTTCTGTTAATTTTCTAGAAAGTTTCATAAATTGCTATAAATCCGAACTATATCCAGTTAGGAGATAAAAAATTAATAATGCATTTTATTTACTATGATGAGTTTAGAAAAAACTGCTTCTTTAAACGTAATGAATGAAAAAGTAATTTATAAAACTTGCTGCTCACTTAAAAATATGTTTAAATAAAAATTTACATGAATACAGTTCATCTATTTAAAATCTCTAGACTTAATAAAACACTTTTCTAGTAATAAAAAGCAGAATATTTTCAAACATTGCCGAAAGCATCTCCATCTCTAAATTATGTCATTTCCTTAGAAATGGGAAAAATAAAGGTTGTAGATAGATGCGTACTGTTTAATGAAGAATGGGAAAAGTAAACATATAGGAAAGTTTTGTTGTCGAAAATGACGTCATGGTTATCAGAAATCGTTTATTTTAACCGTATTTTGGTCATTTAAATTGATTTTTATGTTCATTTGAAACATGTATCTGATTTTTAATGTATCTACTACATTTATACAAAACGTCTTTATTTTCTTCCTTTTTCATTACATTTTAAGAATTGTGTAAAAAAAAAAAAAAAAAAGGGTACAATTCATTAATATTAAAACTTGCATTATTATTTTCTTTAATGAAGTCACATCTAAAAAAAAAATGGCAGCTTCTTTGTCTTTTCTGTTACTTTTATAGAAAGTCTCTTAAATTGCTATAAATCCAAAAGTTAGCAGATAAAAAATTCAATTAGCAGATAAAATATTAATAATGCATTTTATTTAATACGATAAGTCTAAAAAACCTTTATTTTGAACGTAATGGATGAAAATGTAATTTATAAAATTTACTGCTCACTTGAAAATATGTTTAAATAAAAAACTTACACAAATGCTGTTCATCTATTCAAAATCTCTAGACTTAATAAAACACTTTTCTAGTAATAAAAAGCTGAACTTTTTTAAACGATGCCGAAAGTATCTGCATCTTCTACTGTCATTTTCTTACAAATGGGAAAAATAAGAGTTAGTAAACGTACTTTTTAATGATGAATGGGAAAATAAGAGTTGTAGGTACGTATAGTTTAATAAAGAATGGGGAAACTAAGACATATGGAAAAGTCTTGTCGTTGAGTTGGGTTGATTTTTGACGGCCGATGATCTACTCGAGGGATGTAGGCACTAGGGGGAGTGCCCTCCGTGGGGGTCTTTCTAAGGAAACCTAACCCGTATTTACGCACGGAAATCCAAGATTTCGAAGAAAATCGCGAAAACACCGAAACGGTTAGGCCGACGGGCGCGATTGGGTTTGAACCCCGCACCTCCCGTCTACCAGCTTCGAGAGCAGAACCTCTCAGCCACTGGTGAGGCTGTTTTACTGCTACAAATGCCGTCATAATTATCAGAAATAGTTTATTTTAAGAGTATTTTGTTCATTTAAAATGATCTTTATGTTTATTTGAAATATTTAGTTGGTTTTTACTTATCTCTTATATATTATAAAAATCGGCTTTATTTTCTTCTTTTTATTATATTTTAAGAATTCTGTAAGACAAAAATGTGTTCAATTCATTAATTTTAAAACTTTTATTCTTATTTCATTCAAGGAATTCACACCTTTATAAAAAAAAAAACGCAGCTTCTTTTTACTTCTATGTTACTTTTATAGAAAGTTTCGCAAATTGCTGTAAATCCAAAATATATGTAGATAAAAAATCAATAATGTATTTTATTAAATATGATGGGTATTAAAAACTATTACTTTAAATTTAATGCATGAAAAAATAATTTATAAAATTTACTGCTCACTTGAAAATATGTTTAAATAAAAACGTACACGAATACAGTACATCTATTCAAAATCTCTAGACTTAATAAAACACTTTTCTAGTAATAAAAAGCAGAACTTTTTCAAACATTGCCGAAAGCATCTGCATCTCTAAATGTCATTTCCTTTGAAATGGGAAAAATAAGGGTTGTAGGTAGTTAATTTGTTTCAAAGTTTAAAATTTTGTGTCAAGAACTCTAAGGATCTTTTTCGCCTGAAGATATCGGTTCTCACTCTAGAGAAAAGAAATGGTATATTGCGTAAAAAAAGAAAAATAGTTCTTATACAAAAAATTAGAATTTACGACTTTTTCAAAGTGCTAACTCTTTACAAAAGGATATAGCCTTAGGATACAAAGTTCAAATATTTCATGGAGTTCATATCCGAGATATTAAATGCTCGATGTTTTGTTATTGACTTTGATTTCACATTCTTTTATTTAAGTTATCTTGCTTCATGTAGGAAAAGATGAAATTTTCGAATCGATTTTTCACTCAGATCATGATATATTCGAATTATATATATATGTAATAATAAGAATTTTCGCCCTTTTATCTTAATTTAACTATTCCAAATTATTATAATATCTACCTTTTCTACTTTATCTTTAATACTATCTTAAATATCTTTTACTTTTTTCTATGCTTTAAAAGCGTATTCTTTTATTATTCTAAAAACCTTAATCCATTCGTGTAATCTTATAAAACCCATTAAATTACTTTTTTTCATTTTATTCTGAAACTAAATTCTTTTTGTTTCGAATGTTTTTAACAGCATTTGTTCTCTGATGTTTTATTTCCCATAATTCTTTGCAAAGTCCGCCAACATTTGTTTACATTATTAATCTGACGTCGAGATTAAAGAGTTCACATCGACGTCACGCGCACTTCTCCCCTTCACCCGGAGATAGTCCTATCGTATGCCTGCCTCTCGATGCGTCCTCCCGCTATTTTTACGGGGTTGTTTCTTGCACTTGTAATGTATTCATACGCGTGGCATTTTCGCAAGTATTTAAACTGTTGCATTGGCTATGAGAGAAGAGGAATTTACGATAACTGATTTGCTTAAATAACCCATGTCACCTGGAGGGCTTTGTTTACTGTTTCTTAGTCATGCTGTTCTAATATTCAACATCTAGTGGTTTCTATTTACGACGCAACAACGGCTGGGACATGGGTAGCCTATTACTAGTGGAGTTTGGTGCGTTTATGATCATCTAATAAATATTTGATTAATCTAAAGGCTACAGTTATTATTTACGGAAACTACCAATAGACTTCGGCCTGATCTTCCACTCTTAACCATGATTTTACGACTGCAAAACTTATTTCTCGGTTGAGTTGGATAACGAGTGTATGGCACGGCTGCTGCTTAAGACCGATATGTTTATATGATACTAGTGAATACGTATCATATATATACAGAGTGTCTCAAAAACTTTGAACGCTGTTTTTTTTTCTTAAGGTGTCTAAGACTCTTAAAATAAAAATAAAAAAGAAAAGAAAAAGGCCATTTTCAACATTTTATATATTAAAATGTTTATGACTTTAAAACACAATTTTTATTGGGATAAAATATATACGTATGTTTTTTTTAATTTTATGTATTTAAAAAATTGCAAGGTGCAGAATTAGCATTTACAGGGGCTCCAAACTGTCATATATTTGACGAGCAGTAAAATTTATATATCAGCTTATACGCACGATTACAAAATAAATGTTGCAACTAGAATCTTAATTTTGGTGCCTACTTATACTTCAGGCTATAATATATTTCAGGCAGTATAATAATTACACTGAACCTAAAAAAATGGTATTTAATGCATTTTTATGTATTTAATCCAAAGTTCTATTTCGCTAATGCATAATTTTGGAAATTTCACCAGTATAAGCACTTTAAAAAAAAATTTTTTTTTGAACAATAAAAAGGAAATTTTAGGTTCAGTTTACACAGACTAACATGAAACATGTTTTGAAAATTCCATGAAAAAATATTCAGAAGTTTTTGAGATATAGTGCACATCATTTCGGACGGAAGTGTGTGTGTGTGTGGGGGGGGGGGGGGGGGACGTCATTTGGAGAAAGATGAAATCAAAGTTTCAGAAGAGCTGCTTCAGCTATTGAGCGGGTGAAAATTCTAAAGTCAAAACTCCTATTCTAATGGGAATTTCAAGGAAACAATTATATCAGAATGTTCAGAAAAGATTGTAGTTTAATAAATAAATAAAAAAAGCTTTAAGCGTTCTGAGACCCTTATGTATGGATCATAGGCATATTTTATAAATTAAAAATTTACGTAAAAAAAAGATACAGAATTTCATGAAATCGATTAAAATTTTCCGGGGATTAAATTTGAAGATATGCAAAATTTAAATTTTTATACGGCCCCCGTGCATAAAACTTCCCATTGAGTAAAGTCTGCTGCGTATATTAATAACATCAGGTACAAATTTTCAGCATTTTATCAGAAAAAGTCGTACACACATGTTTAAACAAAATAATGAGGGGTTAGTGAATTTGCACTCAAGAAAATAATACAATTATTGTTATCTTCCACAATTTGTGTGCAACTTCTGAAACGCGATCATCCGACATGATTTTTCCCCTTTGCGAACTCATATCCAGACATCGAAAAGTGGTTTAAGTCAACCTTTATGTATTTTCATATCTCTGTGACTTTTTATGATAAAATCATGAATTTTTGTACATGAGCTTATTAGTGTATGGCTCCCGTTTTACTCACTCGGAAATATTTTGTATGGGGGCCATATAAAAATTTAAATTTTTTATGTCTTGAAATTTAATCCCCTGGAAGTATTAATCGATTTCATAATATTCTGTACCTTTTTTTACGCAACTTTGTAATTTATAATATATGTTTATGATCAATGTTTAAGGAATAAAAGTCGATGTCAATGATTTGGTTTTCGCTGTGTTTAGATTTCGTTAAAAAAATGAATGGTTGTGTCAAAGTGGTGCAATTTTTACTGATTTTTAATTCCGCAATATTAAAGATCCAATTCTCAAATGATAAACTCTATAATTACTTACCTTGATTATATTTTGTTTTACTGATTACTTATAGAAATAAAGATTCGTTTTTCAATAATTTAGAAAGTCAGCAGTTAGGTAACTTTACTTTAAAATAACATTTGTTTTAAGAGTTATGTTAGCCAATGTTAAGATTTATTTTTTTACTGTCTTAACATTGTTTTATTTATTTTTTATTTGCTATTTTTATGTATTTGGCGTTAACGGGCCTTTATACTTCTGTGATTTTTTTTCCCTTCTCGCAATGTCTCAAGTCAATAGGTTTTGTAATTGACGATTAAAAAATTACAGGTTTTTGGAACACTTACATTTCCTACTTGATTGTAGGCGTAACGAAGGTTATTCCTAAATTCATTTCCATACGTTGTAATCTATTTTCTTCAAATAGGATTGACGGGAAGTGCTGGGTTAGATCCCAATCGCGCCCGTCGGCCTAATCGTTCGGAGTTTTCGTGGTTTTCTTCAAGCCGTGGATCTTCCATGCGTTAATACGGATTAGGTTCCCTTAGAAAGACCCCCACGGAGGGCACTCCCCCCGGGCCTATATCCCCCGTGTAGATAATTGGCCGTCAAAAATCAACCCAACCCAACCCAAATAGGATTGACAAGGTCTTATTTCGTTTTAAATTAGCTCTTTTAAGAGCTTTGATTCAAGACTCGCCACAAAATTGCTTATATAGAGCGCGAGTTATATTCTTTACATATCAGCCTCGCTAATTCTAAACCTGATTTTGAGTCTATCGACAGAAGATCATGGAGCAGAGTTCTCACAGCTTCTTCTGTTCATTGTTCGGTTTTAAAGAAGAATTTTAATACACTTTGTGAAAGTTCTGTCGCTAATAACTCCAGGAATTTGCCTCTTGTTAACCAAAATGCTGTTGTCAATCTTTCTAGTATTCATTTAAGTAACAATCAGCTCGATACTCTCAAATTGAATAACAATTTTTCTGTCTCTGCTATTCCTTCTTTGCCTAAACTTATTGCTCCTATTGAAAGAGCCTTTAAGCATAGCGCTCTTTCTTCTTCTCAAAAAGAGTCCATTAGGCATCTCATTGCCAATAATGTTGATTTCAATTCTGATGTTTATAAGCTCAATCTTAAACATCCTGTTAAACAATGTCTTAAAAATTTACGTTCTGATCCAAAATTAATTATTACTAAGGCCGATAAAGGTGGTCAGATTGTTCTTCTCGACAGATCTACGTATTTGGAAAAATCCCATAAACTAATTAATGATGGTCCGTATGTGAATATCCGCAAAGATCTTCCACTAGTGAAATTAACTCTTTTAAGTCTGCCATCAAGTCTTCTTCCATTATTCCTGCTAACTTTAAGAAGTCTCTTATTCCGTCCATTGCGCATTGTGCCAGGTTTTATGCTTTACCTAAGGTCCATAAACCTGACATTCCATTTAGACCTGTTGTCTCTTGTATCGGTACAGCTTCTTATAAGCTTGCCAAATACTTAGTTTCTGTTTTTTCTGCAGTTTTGAGCAGTAACTGTTTCACTGTTAAGAATTCTTTTGATTTTGTTAAAAAACTTCATAATTTTAAGCCGCAGGGTCACATGATGGTTTCTTTTGATGTTAAATCATTATTTACAAACGTTCCGGTTGAGGGGGCTTTAAATTGCCTCAAGAAAAGGCTTTGTGAATTCCACTTCTCTTATTTTGAAATCGAGGAGTTTATTCGTCTAACTCGCGCTTGCTTGTCGCAAAATACTTTTGTTTTCAATGGTAATTTCTTCCGTATGATTGACGGTTTGGCTATGGGTAATAGGGTGGAACTAAAAAACGAAGTTTCGAATTTTTTATTCTAATAGTGATTATTTTTTTTCCTTTTTAACTCCATAAAAAGAAAATATTTTTCTTTTAATTTTAAAATGGTATTTTCCGGTTCCTCAAAGCGGCTGATTTTCCCTAAAAAACGAAAAAACGCCAATAATTGCATGAAAAGTTTTTTAAGCTTATTGTTAAATTTATATTTTGCAAAATTAAATTAATTATGTGTTAATGTCTTGAAATAAAGAGAATAATTTAGTTTGAGTGCCTTAGAAAAGTTAGCCCCACTTTATTTGACTTTTGTAGAAGCCAGCGTCGTGGGCGTCGGCTTTCATTATCTCTGATTTATTTGGCTGCGACAAATAACAAGTTAGTCTGATTTAACGTGTGTTAACAGTCTCTTTAATTATTTTTCAATAAACATTCGGTGTCAAAAGTGACAAAGTCTGTTAACGTACCTAAATCTAGATAATTGTTGAAGTGTCCTGTATTTCGTTAACCAAAACAATTAACATTAAACTGTCATCTTTGACGAACATATGAAGATGTTATGAAATATTATTTTTGGGTTCAATTTAGCTTAAAATCTTACTGCTGGAATCTGGCACACACTATTTCTAAAATATCTAAAGCTGTTGAGGATACAATTAAAAGTGTATTGCTGAGACCTTCAATTCCAACGGTTTCTGATATATAAATCATAAAGAATGATTAGAGAGAAGAGCGAGAAATGTCAAAATTTGAAGAAAAATATTAAGATTAGACAGAATAATCTCACATCCAATATAAAATTGCAAAATGTTAGGTAATCCTGCAAAAAACATTTCTTTGTGTAAAAGCACTAAATATTATCGTGTATCAGAACAAGAAAGTCACTTTCTCAAAGACCAAAGAGAGATGGGGTGATGGCAATAGGATCAATAGATATAAAAACTATAAAAAATATGTAGCAAGACTGCAAAAGGAAATATCAAGGGAAGAAGTTACTTTAAAACAAAAAAATGATGTTTTTATTGAATGATCGACAAGTGTAAAAAATAGTTCGGAAGAAAATAGTTCAATCGGTTGTTTCTCTAAACCTCAATTTGATAATCAACAAGGTGAAAGAACCGGAGTATTAGACAGAACTGCAAATATTATTGCAAATGGCACCTTAGAAGATATGGGTATTTCTGATGATAAAAAAAGAAAAGGTAACTGAAAGAAGGTCTTGAAGACGACAAAGAGGAAAGAAAAGGAATGCCGAAATGAGTTAATTTTAGAAGGTTAGTATTTTGATGGCAGGAAGGATAACACTATGATAACTGAAGCAGAGGGTAAAAAGTATAACTAAGAATCATTAAAGACGAACACCTGGTCTTAGTTCAAAAACCAGGATAAAAATATATTGGTCATATTTCATTGACATCTTCTTCTTATATTAATATAGCCACTGCAATTTTGGTGTATTTTCAAAATAATAATACAGACATTTCAAGTTTGAAAGTTATTGGGTGAAACAGAAACGCTTTTAATGCAGGATGCAAATCTGGAGTTGTTAAAACATCGGAAGCAATACCCTAAAAATTTTATAATGGATAATTTGATTATTACATGCAAATGAACTTTTTTCTTAAATACTTATTTTAACATCTTGCTCGAAAAACTACGGGTGCAAAATGATTTTCTGGGCCAATAGGAAAGCGACTTGGAAAAAATGCGAACATATTGAAATTATAGACTATAAAAACATTGATCCAATCTTGACGGACTGATCGGATGAAGAACTTAAAAAAAGTACTAACAGGGATACACCTGAATTTTAAATTTTCCTTGTCATACTCAAACAGTGGAAACGTGTGTCAAAATTGTCCCGCGAGCTGCGTCAACCGTCTTTAAATATTAAGCAAAAAATGGCTTAATCTTGGGAAAGTTGAATTACCACAATGTAATGACAAAGTTTGCCTAAAAAGACATAAGGTTGAATATCCTATTGAATTAATCCATAACAAAGGGAGGTAAGGAGGGTGGAAGTCGATATTTAACCACCTCTTCGTGGTGACTTCTGGATAGTATTTTCTAAAAAAAAGTAGATATGAGCTAACGGCTACGTTGTTTACTTTAAGTTACGTTATACTGAAATTTCAAAACTTTGACCTCCTTGAGGAACCGGAAAACAACTTAATTTAAAAAAACCTTTTCAGCCAAAAGTTTAGACATCCAAAAAGGAAAAAAGTTTTCACTATTACACATTAAAACAAAAAAGTTTTTTTTTTACCCTATACTTAAGTTCCACCCTAATGGGTAATCCTCTTAGTCCAATTTTATGCGATATTTATATGCACTATTTTGAGGTCAAACGTTTTGAAATTTTAAAATTTCCGTTCTATGTTCGTTATGTTGATGATGTTTATGTCCTGGTTGAAATGAATTCGGATATTAATCATATTCTCTCTATTATGAATTTCATTGATCCCTGAATTCAATTTACCTCTGAAATTGAGACCAATAACTGTCTTTCTTTCCTCGATGTCCTTGTTATTCGTTGTAAAAATGGCTTTCAGACTACCGTCTTTCGTAAACATTTTGCTGTCAGTCTCCCACCTCACAGGTATTCTTCTCATCCCCCTAACCAGAATTTCGCTGCTTTCAATACTTTCGTTTTTCGGGCTACCAATATTTGTTCCATTCCTCAGTTACTTAGTGCTGAACTTAATTACCTCAAAGCTATTGCTGTTGATCGTGGTTATTCCTCTAATATTAGGTTGTAACGAAAGTTTTCCGCCAGAAAAAGTTCTTAAATAAGTTAGAAAAAAAAACCATGAAAGCAGTACCTTTAGTGAGGGTACAGACGTTTGAAAACTATCTATATTATGAAGGGCAAACATATCTGTGCGTAACGCATACGTCATTCTGCGAATGGCAACACTCTGAAATTTGAAATGAAATTTCGATTTTGCAATTTTCGCTACTGCAAATTTTCAAACTTCTAAACATCGCACAGTTTCAATTTTTACATCGTAATATAGAGAAAAAAATGTACTTTTAAATGCAATTTGTTTGAAAGCTTTATCTCAATTTATTTTTGAGATATTAATTTTTTTATAGTTTTTAGTACCAGTTTTGTAATTGTGGCAACTGAAGTACACCATTTCTATTAAAAGTAAAGGGAAAATAGTTATAGTTTATTTATTTTTAATGATAATATCCTTATTGATGCCATTTTCACTTTACAAATAAAAGTAACTTTTTTTTAATTCTTTTTGAACAGAAAATGACGTCAGCCATTAAAAAAAAAATAATAAACACACATTCTTCTTCATAAATCAGTTACATTGCAATACTTTTTACATTACGCTGCTACTGAGTTTGAGACGCTAGGCAAAATGATTCAGTGAGTAAAAATGATGTCATATTTAAAACAAAAAGATCATTTTCTTTGATAAAACTAAATATTTGGCCAAAACTAAATGGCCAATACTATGACAGCTAAAGGCTACTTTCTGATTTTTTTTTTTATTCGCGGCTACTGAGATTAGAACTTATGTGAGAATGTTCACATGCAAAGTTGTATCGGAAAAACGTAACTTTAAGTTTGGAAATACATTCATTATTGCGCGTTAAAATACTTTTAAATTGTGAATTTGAGTGGTGTGTATGTAAATTTTGAGAATGTGAAAATAACGTACAATTTAGATTTTATGGGGGAAAATTTTATGATGTGAGAAAGCAAATTCCTTTTTACTGATTTTTCATCCCGTAAAAACAAACGTAAGAGCCTCAATCAATAACTTCATCCTAATTATCCATCTTGATTACGTATTCTAATACAGTTTAATTTTCCAATAATTTAAGCAGTTGAAGTTTGTGGAAATAATATTTTGGTAATTTTAGGTTAAAAATATTATTTGTTTTAAGAGTTAGACAATCAATGTAAGATGAATTTTTTATTGAAATTATTTTTGTAGGTTTGTTATAAATTTAATCTAACAGTTTCTTTCTAAACATTTTAATTCGTCGAATTTCGACGGGTTCCAACTCGTTAGAATAACTGTGAAATTTACATTAAAATGTTGTTATACTAAAGAAAAATTACATTTAAAAAACGTTGATATATTTAATATTTAGTGTGCATCCCCTTGTTTTTTATTAAAGATTCGATACGTCTTGGCATATTTTGTATGAGTTTTTTTCAATTAATTTGTATTTCGTTATCGTGATGCCAAATGTGGATGAGTTTTTCTATCAGAACATTCTTTTTTGTAATGTTGCATTTCTTTAATTTAATTAAAGAAAACATTTCCTTGGCCTGGAAACAGTCCAGATATGAACCCCATAGAGAACCTTTGGGCCATTGTAAAGAAAAAATTAAAGAAATACAACATCACAAACAAGACTAGTCTGATAGAAAGACTCATCCAAATTTTGCATCATGACAACGAAATACAAATTAATTGCCAAAAACTCATGCAAAGTATGTCAAGACAAGTATGCTATCATTTCTTTAATAAACAACAAGGGGATGCACACTAAATATTAAATGTATCAATATTTTTTAAATATTTCTTTAATATAACAAGTTTTTATTGTAAATTTCACAATTATTCTAATAATTTTCACACGTCTGTAGTAATCACCATCCGAATCTATGATTTTCTGCCAAGGTTTTGGTAGTTTTTCACAGCCTTTGGCCCAGAAACTTGAAGGCCGCGGGTCCAAAAACAAATCAACCACATTTCGGGCGTCCTATTCAGAATTAGATAGCACCAGCAAGATGTAGCTGCAAGTGTGAAAAAAGGTAGCAGTCCGAAGAAGCGATGCCGGGGCTATATGGTGGGTGTGGCAAAAGATCACATTCGAGTCCATACAAAATCCAGCCGGTGAAGGAAGACACATGTGATCTAGCATTATCTTGATGAAACATTATCTTCTTGCGCCGGAACTCATTTTGACATTTTACCTTGATAGCAGCGTCAACACGGACTAGCATCTTACTGTACCTCTTACTGTCCATGGTTTTACTTTTTTCCAGATACTCATTGTGGATAATACCACGGCAATTCCACCAGATACAAAGCATTATCTTTTTGTTAGTCAAATTGCGCTTTGCGACGCTGCCGACGGGCTCACCAGGCGTAGAGCAACCCTTTTCTCGGCTTGTGTTGTTGAAGTGAATCCACTCTTCGTCACAAGTGACGAAACGGTCCAGAGTTTTGCCCTTGCGTTGATATTCGAGCAGATTAGTGCAGGTCTGAACACGTTTGCACTTATCTGCTTGTGTCAGCTCATGCGGCACCCAGCGATTGAACTTGTACGTCAAGTTTATGCAATGCGTAGCGCGGTTAATGGAAATGGCACTGTAATGTCGGCGCCGCTCCTCTGACCATCCCACGTGGTGTATATCTTGTTAAAAATAGCACTCCTTTTTTTAATCAAAGATTATTGAGTTTATTTAAAAAGAACATGAAGACATTACAAGACGACACAAGGATGGTGACTTTTTACAATGAAAAAATGGTTTCAAAAGATGCACGACACTTTTATGTTTCATTCCACGAGCTACACTTCACAATATTATTAACTTGTATTACAAACTACTCAAATCATAATCCTTTGGTGCTCCTAGCACCCGACATACTTCCGTTTTCACAAATCCAAAAAACACGCCGGCCAACATGCACGGCTCGGCTACCCTTCTCCAAAATCACTTTTACTCTGAAAAAAAAATATCCACCTCTCTCTCCGCGCGCGCCCGCATACCACGTGACGCATGGCGTTGGCGCCAAAAGAGACGAAAGAGAAATTAGTCTAAACGTTTCCAGACATCACACCCCCTATCCAAGATTGAAAATGGGGGAGGGGGTCCCTTATTTTCTATCTGAAATTTAGTCTGGAAACGTCATCATACTTAATTTTTTTTTAACAAATTACCCAAATGAAAAAAAAAAATACAAATTAACAAATATACAAATATATATAAAATATACAAACTACATCTTGGAGTGGTCTGGACACGCTGCCTATAGCACAACTTATTAACACTCTTCTTATCTACTAATATAAAACATAATTAATACTTAATAATAACAATAATAAATGCAATAACAAATAAAACATATGTAAAAGGAAACAAAAGCTGTAGTAACACACTAAATAAATCTTTTAAAGTCACTAGAAAAGACATGGTCCTTCATCAATCAGTTCGTGAAAGTTTTTTTTTTTTTTAAGTCTATACAGTTTAGAAAGTTTTTCACAATTTGTTTTCTTATTCAACAGTCTCCAGTCTAGACAGTGCGTCTGCATTTATCAACTTCCCACCATGGCGGTGCGAAATCATAATGTCATATTTTTGCAGTGCTAATGCCCATCGTTGCAGTTTGGAAGATTGGGGTGCATTTTTGGTGATGAAAGTTAGTGGGTTGTGATCGGTGATAAGTTTCACAGGTGATCCAAAAATCCACGTTTCGAACTTCTTGAGACTCCAGATGACCGCATAGGCCTCCCTTTCTATCGTCGACCAAGCCTGTTGAGTTTTGGTGAGCTTTTGACTGGCATAGCTCACTGGGTACAGTACTCCGTCTTTTCGCTGCGATAAACACGCGCCGATGCCGATTGCAGATGCGTCGCACTCGATGACAAATGGTGCTCCTATAACGGGAGTATGTAGACTAGGTGCTTCGATAAGACCTCTTTTCAACTCATTAAACGCCTGATCATGGTCTTCTGACCAACACAACTGTTCAGGACTCTTCTTCTTCGTCAGTTCAGTTAGAGGATATGCTACTTCAGCATATTTAGGAATGTAATCTCTGTAATAATTACATAGACCAAGGGCACTTTTCAACTGTTTCTTCGTTTGAGGCACTGCTAATCTTCGAATAGCCTCCACTTTTCCGGGGTCGGTCCGATGGCTGCCGGACCTTATGATGTGTCCCAAGTATTTAATCTGTGGTTTTGCGAATTCACTTTTTTTCAAGTTGACTGAAAATCTTAAGTCTTGATAACTTAGAAAGTATCTTTTCTAAATGCACCAGATGTTCAGCAAATGTTTCAGAAAAGACGGCTATGTCGTCTATATATGCTCTGGCGAACTCCTTGTATTCGGACAGTGCTCTGTTCATTTCACGTTGAAAAGTCGCAGCTGCGTTTTTGAGTCCGAAGGCCATTACTTTAAAGCGATACTGAGCCCTGTGAGTTTTAAAACATGCTAAATTTTGACTCTCTTCTTCTAGTGGTATGGCCCAATACCCTTTGAGTAAGTCTATCGTAGTTATCACATTGGCCCTGCCAATACTGAACAACAAGTCGGTGGCATTTTCCATTGGGAAATCATCAGTCACTGTAACAGCATTAAGCACTCGAAAATCTACGCATAGGCGCAAGGCCCCATGCTTCTTCATTACGCAAACTACTGGGTGTGGTGCCTCTGCCTCACTTTCTTCAATCAGACCTAGTTCCAATAACTCCTCAATTTGTTTATCTACTTGAGGTTCCAAGGCCTCTGGGATTCTGTAAACATACGGCTTTTTCTTTTCAGCGTCACTTATTCTTATTTTATGCTCTCCTACCTTAGCTATTTGCACTTTTCTAGAAAATAATTCTTTATATTTATACAATAAATCTAACATTTTTTTCTTTCTCCACCTTTCCTAAATGACTTAGATCAACTTCTGCTATATTGAATAGGTCGGAGTTATCTTTCGTACTGGGGGTGGGATGGACCTCCCCTAATTCTTCCTCATTTTCGAAGATCACACCCACCGCCTGTACCCTAGGAGTAAATTTTCTGATCTTATTTACGTGGACATTCCTAACATTCCCGTTCATTAATTTCAATTTGTAAGAATCAGGGTTACAACGTGCCACTATTTCGGCTGGCCCTGTCCATCTCGCGTAAAGTTTGTTCGTGGAGTCCGGAATTAATAAATATACCTGGTCCCCCGGTCTAAATTCCTTGTAAATCGCTCTTCGATTAGCGTACTTCGCATACGAGCTTTGCTTAACATCCGACACTACTATTGCCGCTTGTTCCGCCGCCCTTTCTAAATTAACTTTTAACTCCTGAAGGTATTCGGTCGCGCTCTTTCCTAGATTTATAGGTAGTGGGATTTCGCCTGCCCATGTAGATTTTAATACCGTTAGTGGCCCTCTGGCCTCCCTTCCGTACATTAATTTGAATGGCGATACGCCCGTAGTGCTATTCGTAATTTCTCTGTACGCAAATAATAGATAGGGGACGTGTTTATCCCAATTTTTAGGGTCACTACGAATTATATGATGTAACATACGTTTCAATACCTGATTATGCCTTTCAACTAATCCCGAGCTCTGTGGGTGCCCCGGCGTAGCAAATCTAGGAGCCGCCCCCAGCCTAGCATGAAACTCCTGTATTAACCCTGATATAAAATTTCTGCCCTGATCACTCGCTATTACGCGGGGTATTCCTGTTCGCATAAATATCTCTAACAATGCATCGCACGTAGCTTTAGTCGTAATTGTCCGTAACGGAACTGCCTCTGGCCATCGCGAATGTTGATCTACCAAAGTAAGTACGTATTGATGTCTGCGCGCTGAAGGAGGTTCAATTTTTCCAATTATGTCAATATTTACAACGTCGAACGGAAGTTCCGGTCTCTCAATTGGGACAATGGGTATCTGATCGCTAGCCCTCTCCCTGCTCCGTAGTTGGCAATCCTTACACGACGCACAATATTCTTCCACATCCCGCGACATTCCTGGCAAAAAAAATGAATAACGAATTCTCTCTTTTGTTTTTTTCATGCCGAGATGATTAGCAAAAATCGACTCGTGCGCAATTTTTAAAATTTCCCCCCTCCTCATCTTTGGTACCACTAATTGCATAACTTGATTTCCCGAAACTCTTTCCCTATGATAAAACAAATTATCTACTATAACAAACCCATTTTTCTCTTTTTCTGCATCTTTGAAAGCTCCCTGTAACGATTCGCAACTTTTCTGTTGCGCCCTGTAAATACTCGCATCTGATTGATGACCCACATTTAAATCTTCGCTATTATTTTTCTTTTCAATACAGCTAATCATTAACTCTTTTTCTGCAGTTTCATTTTGACTTAATAAACATAAATTTTCATCATTGATACTTTGTTGCTCCATTTCACTACCCCCTGCTTTTTGATATTTAATTTCTTCCCCCCTTTCCGACTGCATCTCCTCCGTAGGCACCGACACATCACATAACCTATTTTCTTCCCCTCCACTCTGAACTGATCGTAATAACTCATAAATCGTTGGCGTGATAATACATGACCCATATAATTTATCTGTTGCTGCGAACAAAACATCTACGCTATTAACTACACTATTTGACTCTCCAGAATTTAAAGCTATGGGTAAAGTTATAAGGTCAGCGGTTATTTTATCTCCAAAAGCAGATATCAACTGAATTTTTGAATTTTCATTATTTCTAAATGAATCCGGTATTTGATTTGAATTAATTACTGGAATTTCGGCCGCATTATCGATTAATGTATTTATTTTCCGCCCCCCTAACAAGACATCCTGATACTGCAAAGCTTGCGTATTTATTGACTCATTCTCAGAACATAAATTTGTCACTTTAGCAACTAATTTATCATCATGTTTATTTTTCTCAATACCAGATTCCTTTTTCGTTTGATAGCGGAAATTCCCCATTTTATTTTTTTCTTTATTATTGGGGCAGAAACGTAAATGAGTTGTTTGTTTACATAGCCTACTAATGTCATCAGTTTTTCTTTCGAGAGAAAGAACATTATTTCTGATATGAGGTGGGAGATATTTCCCATGATTCACACTTCCGTGTTCATCATAGTTACGAAAGGATTTTATAGGTCTATCATATAATTCCGAAAAAGTTCTACCTTTTGAAGTAAACCAATTATCGCATAATTCCGCGATTTAGCGTGGTTTTAACCAGTCATCCATTTGCTTTAATTTAACATAACTCTGCGTTTCTGAATCTAATGAACTCATTAATCTATCGGTAACAATTAATTCATTAAGCGTCTCGAAATCATTTACTTTCCTAAGCTGACAATAAAATTCCCAATTAGCTCGGATTCTGCTTGCAAATTGTAAATGGTTTTCATTTTTCATTCTTTTTGCCGTAAGGAAATTTTCTAGACAAGCTTCCGGAGTAGGTTGAAATTCTTTTAAAATTAAAGCCTTAACCTTCGGATAACTTTTCATTTCATTTGTATTGACATAAACTAATAAATGTGCCCCACGTTCACCCACCAAATTTAGTAAAATTTCAACTTTTAACTCCTCCGAAACATTTTTCATTTCGAATGCCTTTTCGAGCGAACTAAAAAATAAATTCCACGCTTCCGGTTTAGTCGGGACTGGCATACTCAGAGTTTTAACACTTTTAATTAAAGATTCTAATGAATTAGTATGGGATTTTTGTCCATCCCCCCCCCCCTCCCCCGAATCCAAATTCTTATCATCTGTTATCTTCGCCATTTCTAATTGGGCTTTAATGACTTCTAATTTTGTTCGTTCTAATTCTAGTGCAATCTTTTGTTCCAATTTGACATTTTCTTTTTCGATTTTGAGCAACTCGGCTTCACGTTTTTCTTTTTCTATTCTATCCGATACCGTGGTAATTAAAAATTCTTTTACAAATTCAGCATCCTTAGCAAATTGGTCGTTTCCCTCAATGAGTGTTTTCAAATCTACAATTCTATGCTCAACCTCTACTTTTAAACCTAATTCGGGTGCGACCACAACTAAATCTTCTTTTTTCAGCCCTTTAATGCTAAACATTTTTCTTTTTCAATTTCAAACACTTTTATAATAAATTCTACTTATAACCAATACTATCATCTTAAATAAATAAATCAAGCAATAAATGTCATACTATAAATACCATATTTCTTCTTATATGCTTAAATCAAACTCATAAATAATAAATTATTTACTTTCCTTTCGTCTACTTATAAATATATAATCTCTTAATAATAAATCACATTCTATCTCTTTATTTACTAAATCATCTTCAAATATTATCTTCAATTAAAAATAAATAAACATGCATCTTAATTTTTATAAGATCTCTCGTTTTTCGTAACAGAGCGTGTAATATCGGCGCCGCTCCTCTGACCATCCCACGTGGTGTATATCTTGTTAAAAATAGCAATCCTTTTTTTAATCAAAGATTATTAAGTTTATTTAAAAAGAACATGAAGACATTACAAGACGACACAATGATGATGACTTTTTACAATGAAAAAAATGGTTTCAAAAGATGCACGACACTTTTATGTTTCACTCCACGAACTGCACATCACAATATTATTAACTTGTATTACAAACTACTCAAATTATAATCCTTTGGTGCTCCTAGCACCCGACATATTTCCGTTTTCACAAATCCAAAAAACACGCCGGCCAACATGCACGGCTCGGCTACCCTTCTCCAAAATCACTTTTACTCTGAAAAAAAAATATCCACCTCTCTCTCCGCGCGCGCCCGCATACCACGTGACGCATGGCGTTGGCGCCAAAAGAGACGAAAGAGAAATTAATCTAAACGTTTCCAGACATCACACCCCCTATCCAAGATTGAAAATGGGGGAGGGGGTCCCTTATTTTCTATCTGAAATTTAGTCTGGAAACGTCATCATACTTAATTTTTTTTTAACAAATTACCCAAATGAAAAAAAAAATACAAATTAACAAATATACAAATATATATAAAATATACAAACTACATCTTGGAGTGGTCTGGACACGCTGCCTATAGCACAACTTATTAACACTCTTCTTATCTACTAATATAAAACATAATTAATACTTAATAATAACAATAATAAATGCAATAACAAATAAAACATATGTAAAAGGAAACAAAAGCTGTAGTAACACACTAAATAAATCTTTTAAAGTCACTAGAAAAGACATGGTCCTTCATCAATCAGTTCGTGAAAGTTTTTTTTTTTTTTTTAAGTCTATACAGTTTAGAAAGTTTTTCACAATTTGTTTTCTTATTCAACAGTCTCCAGTCTAGACAGTGCGTCTGCATTTATCAACTTCCCACCATGGCGGTGCGAAATCATAATGTCATATTTTTGCAGTGCTAATGCCCATCGTTGCAGTTTGGAAGATTGGGGTGCATTTTTGGTGATGAAAGTTAGTGGGTTGTGATCGGTGATAAGTTTCACAGGTGATCCAAAAATCCACGTTTCGAACTTCTTGAGACTCCAGATGACCGCATAGGCCTCCCTTTCTATCGTCGACCAAGCCTGTTGAGTTTTGGTGAGCTTTTGACTGGCATAGCTCACTGGGTACAGTACTCCGTCTTTTCGCTGCGATAAACACGCGCCGATGCCGATTGCAGATGCGTCGCACTCGATGACAAATGGTACTCCTATAACGGGAGTATGTAGACTAGGTGCTTCGATAAGACCTCTTTTCAACTCATTAAACGCCTGATCATGGTCTTCTGACCAACACAACTGTTCAGGACTCTTCTTCTTCGTCAGTTCAGTTAGAGGATATGCTACTTCAGCATATTTAGGAATGTAATCTCTGTAATAATTACATAGACCAAGGGCACTTTTCAACTGTTTCTTCGTTTGAGGCACTGCTAATCTTCGAATAGCCTCCACTTTTCCGGGGTCGGTCCGATGGCTGCCGGACCTTATGATGTGTCCCAAGTATTTAATCTGTGGTTTTGCGAATTCACTTTTTTTCAAGTTGACTGAAAATCTTAAGTCTTGATAACTTAGAAAGTATCTTTTCTAAATGCACCAGATGTTCAGCAAATGTTTCAGAAAAGACGGCTATGTCGTCTATATATGCTCTGGCGAACTCCTTGTATTCGGACAGTGCTCTGTTCATTTCACGTTGAAAAGTCGCAGCTGCGTTTTTGAGTCCGAAGGCCATTACTTTAAAGCGATACTGAGCCCTGTGAGTTTTAAAACATGCTAAATTTTGACTCTCTTCTTCTAGTGGTATGGCCCAATACCCTTTGAGTAAGTCTATCGTAGTTATCACATTGGCCCTGCCAATACTGAACAACAAGTCGGTGGCATTTTCCATTGGGAAATCATCAGTCACTGTAACAGCATTAAGCACTCGAAAATCTACGCATAGGCGCAAGGCCCCATGCTTCTTCATTACGCAAACTACTGGGTGTGGTGCCTCTGCCTCACTTTCTTCAATCAGACCTAGTTCCAATAACTCCTCAATTTGTTTATCTACTTGAGGTTCCAAGGCCTCTGGGATTCTGTAAACATACGGCTTTTTCTTTTCAGCGTCACTTATTCTTATTTTATGCTCTCCTACCTTAGCTATTTGCACTTTTCTAGAAAATAATTCTTTATATTTATACAATAAATCTAACATTTTTTTCTTTCTCCACCTTTCCTAAATGACTTAGATCAACTTCTGCTATATTGAATAGGTCGGAGTTATCTTTCGTACTGGGGGTGGGATGGACCTCCCCTAATTCTTCCTCATTTTCGAAGATCACACCCACCGCCTGTACCCTAGGAGTAAATTTTCTGATCTTATTTACGTGGACATTCCTAACATTCCCGTTCATTAATTTCAATTTGTAAGAATCAGGGTTACAACGTGCCACTATTTCGGCTGGCCCTGTCCATCTCGCGTAAAGTTTGTTCGTGGAGTCCGGAATTAATAAATATACCTGGTCCCCCGGTCTAAATTCCTTGTAAATCGCTCTTCGATTAGCGTACTTCGCATACGAGCTTTGCTTAACATCCGACACTACTATTGCCGCTTGTTCCGCCGCCCTTTCTAAATTAACTTTTAACTCCTGAAGGTATTCGGTCGCGCTCTTTCCTAGATTTATAGGTAGTGGGATTTCGCCTGCCCATGTAGATTTTAATACCGTTAGTGGCCCTCTGGCCTCCCTTCCGTACATTAATTTGAATGGCGATACGCCCGTAGTGCTATTCGTAATTTCTCTGTACGCAAATAATAGATAGGGGACGTGTTTATCCCAATTTTTAGGGTCACTACGAATTATATGATGTAACATACGTTTCAATACCTGATTATGCCTTTCAACTAATCCCGAGCTCTGTGGGTGCCCCGGCGTAGCAAATCTAGGAGCCGCCCCCAGCCTAGCATGAAACTCCTGTATTAACCCTGATATAAAATTTCTGCCCTGATCACTCGCTATTACGCGGGGTATTCCTGTTCGCATAAATATCTCTAACAATGCATCGCACGTAGCTTTAGTCGTAATTGTCCGTAACGGAACTGCCTCTGGCCATCGCGAATGTTGATCTACCAAAGTAAGTACGTATTGATGTCTGCGCGCTGAAGGAGGTTCAATTTTTCCAATTATGTCAATATTTACAACGTCGAACGGAAGTTCCGGTCTCTCAATTGGGACAATGGGTATCTGATCGCTAGCCCTCTCCCTGCTCCGTAGTTGGCAATCCTTACACGACGCACAATATTCTTCCACATCCCGCGACATTCCTGGCAAAAAAAATGAATAACGAATTCTCTCTTTTGTTTTTTTCATGCCGAGATGATTAGCAAAAATCGACTCGTGCGCAATTTTTAAAATTTCCCCCCTCCTCATCTTTGGTACCACTAATTGCATAACTTGATTTCCCGAAACTCTTTCCCTATGATAAAACAAATTATCTACTATAACAAACCCATTTTTCTCTTTTTCTGCATCTTTGAAAGCTCCCTGTAACGATTCGCAACTTTTCTGTTGCGCCCTGTAAATACTCGCATCTGATTGATGACCCACATTTAAATCTTCGCTATTATTTTTCTTTTCAATACAGCTAATCATTAACTCTTTTTCTGCAGTTTCATTTTGACTTAATAAACATAAATTTTCATCATTGATACTTTGTTGCTCCATTTCACTACCCCCTGCTTTTTGATATTTAATTTCTTCCCCCCTTTCCGACTGCATCTCCTCCGTAGGCACCGACACATCACATAACCTATTTTCTTCCCCTCCACTCTGAACTGATCGTAATAACTCATAAATCGTTGGCGTGATAATACATGACCCATATAATTTATCTGTTGCTGCGAACAAAACATCTACGCTATTAACTACACTATTTGACTCTCCAGAATTTAAAGCTATGGGTAAAGTTATAAGGTCAGCGGTTATTTTATCTCCAAAAGCAGATATCAACTGAATTTTTGAATTTTCATTATTTCTAAATGAATCCGGTATTTGATTTGAATTAATTACTGGAATTTCGGCCGCATTATCGATTAATGTATTTATTTTCCGCCCCCCTAACAAGACATCCTGATACTGCAAAGCTTGCGTATTTATTGACTCATTCTCAGAACATAAATTTGTCACTTTAGCAACTAATTTATCATCATGTTTATTTTTCTCAATACCAGATTCCTTTTTCGTTTGATAGCGGAAATTCCCCATTTTATTTTTTTCTTTATTATTCGGGCAGAAACGTAAATGAGTTGTTTGTTTACATAGCCTACTAATGTCATCATTTTTTCTTTCGAGAGAAAGAACATTATTTCTGATATGAGGTGGGAGATATTTCCCATGATTCACACTTCCGTGTTCATCATAGTTACGAAAGGATTTTATAGGTCTATCATATAATTCCGAAAAAGTTCTACCTTTTGAAGTAAACCAATTATCGCATAATTCCGCGATTTAGCGTGGTTTTAACCAGTCATCCATTTGCTTTAATTTAACATAACTCTGCGTTTCTGAATCTAATGAACTCATTAATCTATCGGTAACAATTAATTCATTAAGCGTCTCGAAATCATTTACTTTCCTAAGCTGACAATAAAATTCCCAATTAGCTCGGATTCTGCTTGCAAATTGTAAATGGTTTTCATTTTTCATTCTTTTTGCCGTAAGGAAATTTTCTAGACAAGCTTCCGGAGTAGGTTGAAATTCTTTTAAAATTAAAGCCTTAACCTTCGGATAACTTTTCATTTCATTTGTATTGACATAAACTAATAAATGTGCCCCACGTTCACCCACCAAATTTAGTAAAATTTCAACTTTTAACTCCTCCGAAACATTTTTCATTTCGAATGCCTTTTCGAGCGAACTAAAAAATAAATTCCACGCTTCCGGTTTAGTCGGGACTGGCATACTCAGAGTTTTAACACTTTTAATTAAAGATTCTAACGAATTAGTATGGGATTTTTGTCCATCCCCCCCCCCTCCCCCGAATCCAAATTCTTATCATCTGTTATCTTCGCCATTTCTAATTGGGCTTTAATGACTTCTAATTTTGTTCGTTCTAATTCTAGTGCAATCTTTTGTTCCAATTTGACATTTTCTTTTTCGATTTTGAGCAACTCGGCTTCACGTTTTTCTTTTTCTATTCTATCCGATACCGTGGTAATTAAAAATTCTTTTACAAATTCAGCATCCTTAGCAAATTGGTCGTTTCCCTCAATGAGTGTTTTCAAATCTACAATTCTATGCTCAACCTCTACTTTTAAACCTAATTCGGGTGCGACCACAACTAAATCTTCTTTTTTCAGCCCTTTAATGCTAAACATTTTTCTTTTTCAATTTCAAACACTTTTATAATAAATTCTACTTATAACCAATACTATTATCTTAAATAAATAAATCAAGCAATAAATGTCATACTATAAATACCATATTTCTTCTTATATGCTTAAATCAAACTCATAAATAATAAATTATTTACTTTCCTTTCGTCTACTTATAAATATATAATCTCTTAATAATAAATCACATTCTATCTCTTTATTTACTAAATCATCTTCAAATATTATCTTCAATTAAAAATAAATAAACATGCATCTTAATTTTTATAAGATCTCTCGTTTTTCGTAACAGAGCGTGTAATATCGGCGCCGCTCCTCTGACCATCCCACGTGGTGTATATCTTGTTAAAAATAGCAATCCTTTTTTTAATCAAAGATTATTAAGTTTATTTAAAAAGAACATGAAGACATTACAAGACGACACAATGATGATGACTTTTTACAATGAAAAAAATGGTTTCAAAAGATGCACGACACTTTTATGTTTCACTCCACGAACTGCACATTACAATATTATTAACTTGTATTACAAACTACTCAAATTATAATCCTTTGGTGCTCCTAGCACCCGACATATTTCCGTTTTCACAAATCCAAAAAACACGCCGGCCAACATGCACGGCTCGGCTACCCTTCTCCAAAATCACTTTTACTCTGAAAAAAAAATATCCACCTCTCTCTCCGCGCGCGCCCGCATACCACGTGACGTATGGCGTTGGCGCCAAAAGAATCGAAAGAGAAATTAATCTAAACGTTTCCAGACATCACAGGCACTAACGTCTAACTGCTTAGCTAGCTCTTGAGTGGTTGAATACTGATATTCTTCCACAAGTTCTCGTAGGCGGGCCTCATCAACATCAGTAGGCCGGCCAGAGCGCTCTGCTTCTTGAATGTCATAGTTCTTGTTTTTGAACTTTCGGTACCAAAACTTCACAGTGTCATATGATTCAACAGTAGTGCCTAAAGCTGTACACATGATTCGGTGACATTATGTAGCTCACTTTTTGCAACAGAACTGGAAGTAAATGCTGGTTCTAATCTGGTAGCGTGGTTCCATTTCAGACACCCTGTATTTAATGATAACGATATTTTTCTGCAAATTTCACAACACAGTGTTATAAATCAAGTCTCTTTCTTTCAAATGCCAAAAGTTTGAGAAAATATGAGCAAATACGACAACGCGAACTGTTTGAAAAGACGATATTAGCTGTGACGGGAAACTTTCGTTACAACCATATTATTAATTCTATTTATAAGAAATTGACGAAATCCGTCCATTCTGAAAAGCATTCTAATTCTAACTCTAATACTTCAGTTGTGTTACCATTTTTTCCTAAAATAAGTCAGCAAGTTGCTAAAATCCTAAGAAGGTTTGATTTTAATGTTATTTTTTCTCCTGTTAATAAAATCACTTTTTCAAATCTCAAACACCCCGTTGATCGCCTAGACAACTGGGGTATTTACCAAATCTCTTGCCAGTGTGGCCTTTCTTATATTGTCCAGGCTAAACGTGCTCTTAGATTTCGTTTAAAAGAGCATGAAGGTTATGTTAAAAATCAGGAGCTCAAACGTTCTTCTATTGCTCAACATTCGTGGTCTTCTCAACATAGGTTCGATTTTTCCTCAGCCATCATTATCCAAAAATGTTCTTCTAACCTTGATCTTGATTTTTGGGAAGCTTACCACATCATTAAAAATTCTCACTCTTTAGTCAATGACTTATCTAGTACTCCTGATTTTCCAAGTATTTGGAAAGCATTAATTTAATTTCCCCTTTTTTGGTTTCTTTTTCTCTCCTTCTCCGGTAGATGTCGCTACTTGTCCACCCAGTCGTTTCCACTACTCTTCTCTCATTGGTTGCTTTCGGCGCTTTAGCTACCCGCATAGGGTATATAAGCGAGCTCGTCTCTGTCTTTGATTTTGCTCAGCCTTGCTTTTTCTAGCACGCTGTTCCTTTTTCCCTATCTTGCACTGAAGATGAATCTCGCTAGTAGATTCGAAACAGCTGTTTGCTGCTTTTCATTTATTATTTGTGCATTTTAAACGTTGGTTTTTCGGCTTTTTAACTTCCAGAATACTTTATGAAACACTTTCCAAATACTTCAACAAAAGTAATAAGCTGAAGTAAATACCTAAGTAAGTGTTTTGGAAAACGCATAACACATTGGAAACACAGATTTCAACAATTACCGTACATTGCCAAAAAAGTTCTCCAATTTTTATATTTCCAATTTACGTAAAATATTAATTTTCAATGTAACTGGAGCAATTTTTAATTTTACTCTATTATACTTTAAAAGTAATCCCTAAAATTCTTTATTAATTTAAAAGAGCACGATGTGCGTAAAAATTTTCTGATTTCATGTGATGGTATACTGTATGCACTGTTCCCAACTTTTTAGTCCTTTTAAACTTTTTTACGCATTTTTACCCCATTTTTAACACTTTCCAACAAAGTTGAAACTAAGTAAGCATTAAAAAAAAAAAAAAAAAAAAACGCATAACACATTAGAAACCCAGATTTCAACAATTGCCGTACATTGCCAAAAAAGTACTCCAATTTTTATGTTATTTCGAATTTACCTAAAATATTAATTTTTAATATAAGTAGAGCAATTTTTAATTTTATTCTGCTATTCTTTAAAAGTAATCCCTAAATTTGGTTTATTAATTTAAAAGAGCACGGTGTGCGTATAAATTTTCTGATTTTATGTGATGGTATACTGTATGCACTGTTCCCAACTTTTTAGGCCTTTTAAAGTTTTTTACGCTTTTTTACTCAATTTTTAATTCTTCCCAACAAAGTTGAAAAGTGTTTATGCATTCGTTTTGTCTGTTCGTCTGTCCACGCTCTAACTCCCATAAATATACTCGGATTTTTATGCAATTGATAAAAGTTATTTAGGGTCACCAAGGCATGTTTAGTATTGTATATAAAGTATGTGGCATTATTAGTTCATTTATAGGGACACTCAAAAGAATTCCGTTATATTATAGTCAATAGTGAAAAATCTTTTGTAGTGTATTTTAATGACATTGTGCTATTTCAAATGTATTGAAATTGATATAAATCACTGAATTTCACTACAAGATTATTATTATACAATACATTATATACAGGATAATACAATATATACAGGGCTGACCAAAGAATTCGGATAATTTTCCGATTGTAGAAGGGAACAGCTGAAATTGAGTTTTTAGATGTGTTATGCATTTCCATATGGTTGAATTAAACATAATATTTTAACTTATTAAACAGTGCAGTTTTGTATTGTTATTCTGAATGTGCTGGAAAATGTTTCATAATCTATGTTTGATGCATGATTTTTTCTGTCTTGTTTAGCACTGTCTTTGAAAAGTGCCAAAAAACGCACTAGAATAACAATATCAAATAAAACTAGATTTGAAGGTACGGGCTTTTTTTTTTTTTTTTTTTTTTTTTTTTTAACAAGCTAAACAGCAAAAAATTGCTAGATTTATCATTGAAAGGTGCTAAGTTGTAACTTAAATTTATCGCTAACGATCTTCTGTTGTAATTTCTGTTAAAAGAAATATAACTAAACAAATGAAGTAACTAATATTAAAGTACACATTTTTTTTTCCAAGTTCTTTTCTTTGAAATCATTCCGAATTTATTTTATTAAAAACTAAGAGATATATACCGTAGCCTAAGGTGTTTTTAAATATCATTGTCTCTGAAGTAAGAAAAGTTTGTGATGTTGACGTTTAATTATTTTCAGACAAAAAAAAATTATTGCAAAGAACTTTTGTTATATTTTCAGCCGAAACCAATTGCGGTTTAACTTGTCGTCTAGAAAAATAACACTTAAATAAGATATAGTTATTACATATATATATATATATATATATATATATATATATAAATCATAAATGTTAACTTTTTATAAAGGAATCCGTTCATTAGAACAAGGACTTCTAAAATGATAGATTTTATTTATTGCGAAATAAAAGCATTTTAATAAATATTAAATTAATCATTTTGAGGTGCTATGTTGTTTGCAGAATTTAACTCTGTTTTTCTAACATATTCGCTCTTACATTGTTAAACAGATAGTTTTATATAAAAGTATTTAATGGTAGTACTCGATGCAGATATTTTTAAATGAAAAATTTCTGGAAAGCGGACTTTATTACCCGACTGCCAAGTAGGGTTATGTGTTTCATGCGTATCTGGGTATGTTTATTTCTTTATACCCTCGAAACATCCCAACGGCTGGATGGATTTTAATGAATAAGGTGTCTATCGATTCATCTTAACCGTCCGATGGTTATAGGATAGGTTTGTTTTTATAAATTCAAAATGGCGACCATAAAATACAAAATGGCGGTAGAGACGAAAAACATTTACGCACCATATTGAGTTGCATATTATTGGATAGATCTTTCAAAATGAAGACGATGTTTCATTGACTATTTTGCAGTCAGAAGCTCCGTTTAAATATTACACAACCTGGAAGTTGTGTAAGTAGGATCTCTAGCTTTACTGCATCTCTAACCTTCATAGACCTCATGAAAACAGTGTTTATAGATAGGAACTTACAATTAAATACAACTTAAAAATCATCAATTCAAGTAAATAAAAAAATAGGTAAGTAATATAAAAATTAGTTTCACATTGATGAGAAATAATTAATTAGTTTGCTTTTTACGCAGTCGGTTTTTTTGATTTTTAAAAATTAATTATTATCATTATTTTTTTAAATATTGTAATTGCTGAAAATGTTATATTTTACTTCATATTTTTGCAGGTCATTTCGAATTTATTGCATCAAATGTTTATTTAAATATGTATAAAATAAAAATTTTGCCCACTAGAAAAATAAATTAAGTTAAACGTAAAATTGAATACAATATTGGCTTTATTTGATTTTTGACCAAAATTTTGTACAATTTCCAATAAATTGATTTATTACAAAAGTTTTTAAATTTTTTGAAATAATTTAGGATAAATATATCATTTCTAATTTTTCCGCTGTAATAAACAAACAATAGCTAAATTTTGTGACTACATTGGATTATGAATAATGTATACAACTCCTGCAAAAAATTATAATTATTGAACTTGAAATCATTGTTCACAATAAAAAATTAAAATAGATATAACTTTAAATTGTAATCTGTAACTAAATATCACACATAAAAATGATCTTTTAAGCAAAATATTTCAAGAACTGCTTCACGTGAAATATAATTCAATTTTTATCAGAAAAACCAAAAGGTTTGTTGCCTACGGTGTATTTAGTTTTTCAAATATAATTTCAACTGGACTAGAAAAAGCATGTGATTTTGACGTTTAATTAGTTTCGGACTAAAAGATTTTTCTTTAGAAATGCTTCTGTTGTTCATTCAGCTGGAAGAAAAGAGGTCTTATTTATAAAGGCGAATAAAGATCAAACAAAAAAAGCATTTGTTCTTAAACAAATAAATACACAATAATATTCCTAAATGATATATTTTTATAAAAGAAAATAGCCCGAGGAGATAATACTTCGAAATATAAATGTTTTGTTAACGGAAAATTGAACATTTTATATCAATTTTTCTAACATTATGTATTGAAATAGTTTTCTGGCTTTTTTCTGTATCTTTCACCGAAGCGTTTTTAGTAGAATATTTTAAAACATAATTTCGTATAAACTGCTTTTAAATCAAAATTATAAGGAAAACTATTAAATAATTCTCGTAAAACGAAGTTTTTCCTTATTGCTGAAAGCGTTGTTTATTTTTCTGTTCCTATTGAAAAGTTATTGTAATAAAAAACAGAAAATATCTCCGTGAAAAAGAAATCAAATAGAAAAATACAATATTTCGAGAATGTTCGTCTAATGTTGCCTCATTTTTATTAGAATATTTGTAAACCATAATTTCGTATAAACTGCTTTTGAATAAAAACTATAAGGAAAAGTATTAAAATAATTCTTGTTAAACGACGTTTTTCTCTATTGCTGAAAGCGTTGTTTGTTTTTCTGTCCCTATTTAAAAGTATTGTAATATAAAACATAAAATATCTATGTGAAAAAGTAATCAAACAGAAAAATACAATATTTCGAGAATGTTCGTATAATGCTGCCTCGTTTTTATTAGAATATTTTAAAGTATAATTTCGTATAAACTGCTTTTGAATAAAAACTATAAGAAAAAGTGTTAAAATAGTTCTTGTAAAACGACGTTTTTCTCTATTTCTGAAAGCGTTGTTTATTTTTCTGTCCCCAATTAAAAGTATTGGAATAAAAAACATAAAGTATCTAATTGAAAAAGCAATCAAACAGAAAAATGCAATATTTTGAGAATGTTCGTCTAATGCTGCCTCGTTTTTATTAGAATATTTTAAAACATAATTTCCTATAAACTGCTTTTGAACAAAATCTATAAGGAAAAGTGTTAAAATAATTCTTGTAAAACGACGTTTTTCTCTATTGCTGGAAGCGTTGTTTATATTTTTGTCCTTATTTTAAAATATTGTAAAATAAAACATAAAATAGCTATGTGAAGAAGTAATCAAACAGAAAAATACGATATTTCGAGAATGATCGGTTAATATAAACTCCTTTTTGTGCAGTTTTCAAGTAACTTTGGAACTTTTGCATTTTATTAATAAACTAGCTGTTTAACCCGTTCTGCGCACGGGAGTTCATGAATTCAATTCTAAAAAGAAAATTAAAAATATTTTTTTTCCGAATTATCACATTGCTGTGACAGCAGACGATAAAACGATAGCTTTGGAATAAGGGAATAAATAGAATAAAAAGTTTTGTTGATATTTGTGATAAAATGTTTTTCTTTATTTAAAAAAGAATAATAATTAAGCACAATTAAATAATCTCTAATTATTTGCATGCGAGTTAAAATAATTATCGTAATACCCGCTGCAGTTTTTTAGTATTGCAGTGTGGCGTACGCAGTATGTATTATGTATATGTCAATTGCAGTAAACATTTAGAGCTGGTTAGAACTCGCGCGATTACGGGTTGAACATAAAAAAGGCATAAAGTCGTCAAACATATAAAATAAAAAAAAAATCTATTTAAAATTTTCAATTTTTTTGCCCCAATCGTTCATGGGCCCCCTACCTGCAACACGTGTGCCAAATTTCGTAGCCCTGCACCCTGTGGTTTCCCCATTTTGGAGATTATATTACGCACGGATTTTAATAGTGTAGGTAATTAGTTTTTCGGTGATTATGAAATGTATCTATATTATAAATAAATAAAAAAAAAATTCTTAAATAACGCCGACGTATTTACGTTGGGAACTCCTGACCAATAAATTTCGCTTTTACTGCATTTTTTATAACTTCTAAACGTCGCACAATTTTAATTTTTACACCATCGAATAGTATTTTTCAAAAATGCAGTTTGTTTCAAAACGGTATCTGAATATTTTTTAAGTATTATTCACTAAAAAGGGAAATTTGGTAATGAATCTTGGTGTAGAAAATTTGCTATCTATTTGGATGTTCCCATCTGGATTTTACTATTAATCATGAACAGTTAAAAGTGACCTATAAAAACCAACAAATTTCGTTTTTATTGCATTTTTTTAAAACTTTTAAACACCGCACTTTTTTCATTTTTACACCATTGAATAGTTAAGAAAAAAAAATGCAATTTGTTTCAAAACGGTATCTGAATGTTTCTGAAGTGTTATTCGTTAAAAAATGAAATTTCGAAGTGAATTTTGGTTTAAACATTTTTTAATCTATTTGGATTTTTACATTTTTTTTTCTGTTAAGTTCTGAATTTTACCTTTAACTATAAAGTGTTAAAAGTAACCTATGAAGACCAATAAATTCCGCATTTACAGCATTTTTTTAAACTTCTAAACATTGCACAATTTCAATTTTTACAGCATCGAATAGTTTTTAAAGAATATTTTCTACGTGTTATTCATTAAAAAATAGAAGTTGCAAGTGAACTTTGGCTCTTTGTTTTATTATTATTTGGATGTTCCCAGTATTTTTCGCAAAAAGACGTTTTAATTACAGGATTCTGCAATTATTCGCAAATCACTAGTAGTTTCTGCAACAAATCAAGTTATTCCTATCTATCTATCTATCTATATATATGTATATATATGTATATATAATCGCTCTTATAAATTATTATTAGACCAAAATAGTTTGAAAGGTGTTTTCGAAACAATACATTCCCTAATTTTTACAAATAAAAATGAAATATATATTTCTGTAATCTAAGGTGTTTACTTTTTCAAATAATCATTTTCACTGGGTTAAAAAAAGTATGTGATACTGATGTTTAATTAGTTTTGTACCAAAAACCTCGATTCTGTCTTCAGCTGAAAGAAATATCATCTCATTTATATGCATAACTGAAGTAATAAAAAAACATTTCTTAGAAGAATACAAATACAATAATACTCATAATTCATAAACTTTAACAATAGAAAATAGCCTTTGGTCATAAAATTCTGAGCTAAAGATGTTTTGCTAATTGCAAATGTTAAGATATTCATTGTGTATTTTTTGATTTTTTTGTTTTTGTTGTTTTGAGGTGTAAAGTCATTTACAATATTCTTAAAAAAAAAAAAACACCTATTTTTTGAACAAGTTTATGGGTAAAAGATTTTTCACAATAAAGGTGCATATAAATGCCTTTTTACTGGAAATAACCATAAAAGATTTTAAAAATCTCTATAAAAATGTTTTATTATACTCGTATTGCCTATATTTTAGTTAGATTTGTTATAATTTCTTTTATTTTTCTGTGTGTCATTTTAACCAATTATAGAAGAAATATATTTTATTATAAAAAAGAGTCAATTAACCTATTATTTACACCAAATATTTGTCTCAATTCAACTGCTCCCTGTGGGGATTTTTCTCTACGCCTTGGCTTTGGAATTGGTGCTTCTTATTTGAAATTGCTGCATCGGAGTATTTAAGTATCATCACTATTCAGGTTCTGACTGCGTTCAAAATTTGCAGTGTGCGTAATACGGGTTTTCAAACTGAATCGATGATGTTCTACAATTTTGTCATCAATGTTTGAATGAAAATATAATTTTTGAATAATTAAAAGATATGATTTCTAAATCAGGAACATCCGCTGGGCTCAGGAGGGGGCGTACCCCATCGTCTAGCGTTTCGCCATTTAATTGTACCTATACTCAACATTTATGGATGTAGTTAACTGGATTCGTCAGGTAATTTATATGAATGGAACTTAAAGAATCAACCTGTATTTGAAAAATGCAAAATACTGAATTACTCATATTTGTAATTTCTATAAGCGGTTTACTCAAATTTGCGTAAAGAAAAAGCTGCGTCATTTAGCAAAATTTTTTTCTTCATTGCAAAACAAGTCTTATCAATTTTTTTTTCACAAGTTATTCGGACATTCAAACTGTTTTCTTAATACAGACGGAGACAAAAAATCTTCACCCTCCCAAGCAACGCATTTATTTATTAGTAAAAAAAGAAGCATTCTTCTGATTTTAAAATTGAGAAAATTTTATAGCACTAACAGAATTCCCACGGGTCCTTAAATTTAAGTACCACCATTTCCAAAGAATAATATTATCCGTATTTAATGATGGAAAATTTTAGATTAAATAAGGTGAAAAGTACTACTGGGAAACAGTGGTACTGAAATTTGGCAACGTGGGAAACGTTTTTGATGATCTTAGATTACATGTATCTGTGGAAATGCAGAAAGTTATTCACATTTTTAAGCATAATTCGTCAAAAAGGAAATACAAAAATGAATTAACCATATCCTATATAACTTTGGCATTTACAAATATAAAAATTTAAATAACTTACATTTATAAGGGAAATCTAACAACTACACGTACGGTATCATTATCAAGTTATTTTGTATTTGTATATTATAAAAATCATTACATATTTTATTTTTATGCTCGTTTAATAATTCCCATATCTTCATATTTTCTGTTATGTATTACCCTAATAAGCCAATATGAATTCAATATTGGTTGACAATTAACTTTGCGCAACACAAGGTAATACAATTTAATAACATACAAATAATTAAAGATCGACCGAAAATTCGGTTTCGTTTTCGCTCCAAAATCAGAGTTTCGACGAAAATGCTGCCAAATAATTTGGCAGATCCGAAACTGTACCATATACCAAAAATCCCGTTTCTCCTTTAGGAAATTTTCAATAATACACTTTGATTTGAGCTGTATCGCCTCCAAATGAGACAATATTTATTTATTGCTATGTACTTCACTGTTCCTAATTATCAGTAATGACAGACTCAAGACGTGAGGGCAAATTACAAAGCAAGCAATGCATATAGGATTAAACTTCGAAGACACTTCTGACGAGCTCATTAAAAGCTACTTAACAATAATAGAAAATTTTTAGTTTGAAACTGCAGAAGTTTTACGAATACTCTTTGAGAAAAATCTAGTATATAACATGAACAGAATTGTAAAAATCATTATAAAAGGTAAATCAAGGCATGTGTAACAAATTTTTGCTGTTTAATTAGATGAAATTCGTATAATTAGAAAATCATTCAGTGCCGTTGATGAAGTAATTACATTTTATTTTATATGAAAATAAAAGTTTTGGTCTGAGGCACAGAGATCGAACTTGGGCCACACGTATAATTAATTAATAATTATGTATATTTAATAAAAACACATATAATTAATTAATAATTATATATATTTAATAAACACGTATAATTAATTAATAATTATGTATATTTAATAAACACGTATAATTAATTAATGATTATGTATATTTATGTATGTATTAATTACTTAATTATTTTTTTCGTTTTGGTTTTCGACCGAAAATAGAAAGATTACCGAAATTCGGTTTCGGTCTTAAAAACCTGTTTCGGTCGATCCCTACAAATAATATTGCTTAAAAATGTTTTCTTTTGCATTCCTGCACACTTGTAAAATGGTATTGTAAAATGATAGAGCACAATCGCTGAAATATTGCGGAAAAAAAACAACACTTCTAATTGCTAATAAAATAAGTATTATTTTAAACTAAAACTAACAACTATTCGTCTTCAGATGGTTCTATACATATTTATGATTCGCTTTAACTAAAGGAGAAATCATTGAAATAAACTTGAAAGACAGTTATATGTTCTTTGTCATACCAAGTTTGAAAGTAGCAGTAATAATATTTCATCTGACAAAATTGAAGATGAATAATGTTTCTTATTTAATGAAGATCTGGTTTATATCTTCCTTTATTTCAATGCTATAATCAAGTCCCATTTTGAGTGACGTTATTTTAATACAAAAGGTATTTTTAAACTCCCAAACCGTCTTTGTGTTTGGTTCATATTAAGATAAATAAATGAATATCTTCAGCTGTAATTTATTAGAAAGTACAGTAGAACCTCGATTATCCGAAGTAATTGAGACCGACCCTCTTTCGGAAAATCGAAATTTTCGGATAATCGAGAATGCTTCAATTTTAAGATTATGGAGAAATATATGCGTTATTTCTAATTATGGTAACAAGTGCTTAATAAAGATAAATCAATAGCAAAATAGAAACAAGAATAAATTACCTGAATTTTAATTTTGAAATTAAGTACCTTTTATCTTTATCACAAGGGTTTGAAACAATGTTTTTTTTTTGTCACAGTTTCGATTGCCTTTGCTTTGAAGTTCTATCACCCAGTATCAGTCTTACTGCTGCTCCAGCCAAGCCAAACCTTTTCCAAAACATTCAAAAGCTTCAGAATATCTAATTTGTTCGTTTTCTTCGTTCGTTTTGTCCGTTCTTCTCCGCAGTTTACGGGAGCTCAAGTTAAATTCAAAGGAATTCTAAGAAATAGGATCAAAAATATTTATATGTACTCATGGTTCGGAAAGGACGGCTTGCACACCAGGAATATGATAGTTTAAATTCTAAATGGATTTTGCACACAAAGAATGTGATAGTAAAGAAAAAAGCTTTAAGAATTGATTTCGGTTAACCGAGAGTTTCGGTTAAAAGAGTTTCTGATAAAAGAGGTTCTACTGTAATTTTATTTGATAACCCAATTAATTTCTGGATATTTTCCTGCATTTTTCATCAATATGTACAAAGCGAATGTGCAGTATGAGTGGAATTGATATAGAATACATATTTGACTCAATGCCGAATTATTCTCAATAATATTTTAAAATTCTTTTTTGATTGTTTTATTTTACTTTTACTTTCTTCTGTCTTTACAAGAAGAAAGTATTGCATTCGTGAAAAAAATTTGACTTTCAGTTTTCGACGCATTTACAGGTTTTAGAAAGTACTGAACATGATTTTAGTATTTTTAGGAAATGTCTGTCTGTGAGTCTGTCTGTATGTTACACGAATTTTTTGGGTACTCAAGAACTGACGTATAGAATTTAATAAAACTTTAGATTCCGTTAGTTCCTGATATAAATTGGTGGTGATATAAAATAATGCTATGCTGCGTTATTCATGATTTCCGCAATAGCTATATCTCACGAGAAAATGCACAGATTTTCCTCAAACTTCAGATTCACTTATATCTTGATATAATTTGGAAACAAGTGGCACTGCTATGCTGAAGTTTTCCAGATTCCTACAATAGCTCTATCCCAAGAGCTAATTCACGAATTTTCATCATATTTCATTTTCAGTTAGTCTCCTGATATAAATTGGTGCTGATTTATTTTTGGTATAAATCGCCCCACAGGTGGCGCTGCTATGCTGCGTGTTTCATGATTTCCGCAATAGCTATATCTCACGAGAAAATGCACAGATTTTCCTCAAACTTCAGATTCACTTATATCTTGATATAATTTGGAAACAAGTGGCACTGCTATGCTGTAGTTTTCTAGATTCCTACAATAGCTCTATCTCAAGAGCTAACGCACGAATTTTCATCATATTTCATTTTCAGTTAGTCTCCTGATATAAATTGGTGCTGATTTATTTTTGGTATAAATCGCCCCACAGGTGGCGCTGCTATGCTGCGTTATTCATGATTTCCGCAATAGCTATATCTCACGAGAAAATGCACAGATTTTCCTCAAACTTCAGATTCACTTATATCTTGATATAATTTGGAAACAAGTGGCACTGCTATGCTGTAGTTTTCTAGATTCCTACAATAGCTCTATCTCAAGAGCTAACGCACGAATTTTCATCATATTTCATTTTCAGTTAGTCTCCTGATATAAATTGGTGCTGATTTATTTTTGGTATAAATCGCCCCACAGGTGGCGCTGCTATGCTGCGTTATTCATGATTTCCGCAATAGCTATATCTCACGAGAAAATGCACAGATTTTCCTCAAACTTCAGGTTCACTTATCTTGATATAATTTGGAAACAAGTGGCACTGCTATGCTGCAGTTTTCTAGATTCCTGCAATAGCTCTATCTCAAGAGGTAATCCACGAATTTTCCTCATATTTCATTTTCAGTTAGTCTCCTGATATAAATTGGTGCTGATTTATTTTTGGTATAAATCGCCCCACAGGTGGCGCTGCTATGCTGCGTTATTCATGATTTCCGCAATAGCTATATCTCACGAAAAAATGCACAGATTTTCCTCAAACTTCAGATTCACTTATATCTTGATATAATTTGGAAACAAGTGGCACTGCTATGCTGCAGTTTTCCAGATTCCTACAATAGCTCTATCCCAAGAGCTAATGCACGAATTTTCATAATATTTCATTTTCAGTTAGTCTCCTGATATAAATTGGTGCTGATTTATTTTTTGTATAAATCGCCCCGCAGGTGGCGCTGCTATGCTGCGTTATTCATGATTTCCGCAGTAGCTATATCTCACGAGAAAAAGCACAGATTTTCCTCAAACTTCAGCTTCACTTATATCTTGATATGATTTGGAAACAAGTGGCACTGCTATGCTGCAGTTTTCTAAATTCCTACAATAGCTCTATCTCAAGAGCTAATGTACGAATTTTCATCATATTTCATTTTTAGTTAGTCTCCAGATATAAATTGGTGCTGATAAATGTTTCGTGTAAATAGCCAAAAATTGGAATTCGCTGCTATGCAGAATTTTTCACGATTTCTACAATAGTATTATCTCAAAAACTAATGCACGTATTTTCATCAAACATCAGATTTTGTTAGACGTTGACATAAGTTGTTGCGGATTAGGTTTTGGTGTAAATCACCCAACAGGTGGCTCTGCTATGCTATATTTTTTTGGATTTACACGGTTTTAGAAATAGTCATATCTCAAGAATTAATGCGCAGAATTTCATATCGTTGGAATCCTGAAGATGGACATAGATTGCATTTAATTTTGGCACTGTAATATTGAATTTTGAAATATTAACATGTATGAGATAGAAGGAAGTTTTGGGATTGGCAAAAATCATTTTGATTATCAAGAAAAAGGTGATATAAAAATAAGAGAAATCCAACAACTATACGTACGGTACTATTATCAAACGTCCAGTTAAAAAATATATATTCTATTTAACGGCTCATAACTTTTTGATTTTTTTTTCTTTTCAGGGTGTAATTAGTAAGAAATAACGAGTAGACCAAGATTGACTTTTGAAAAAAGAAAAATTATTTTAAAAGCTATTGGAAGTAACAGAATGTAGCAGAAGTACCAAGACAATATCGGAGAGAATTTCAAGCAGATCCACCTATGTGACTTACAATTAATCGAAAAAGATAAGTTTTAAACGAATGAAACTATTCACGATGTTCATAGACAATGATAATCTTAGAATACGTGTATCAGCCGAAATACATTAAGCTATTCACTTTTTAAAACATAATTCTCTAAAAACGAAATGCAAAAATAATATAACCATATCCCACATAACGTTGGAAGTTACGAATATTAATATTTAAATAACTAACATTTATAAGGAAATCCAACAACTATACGTACGCTACCCATTATCAAAAGTACGGTTCATAAAAATATATACTCTTTAACGAGTCATAACTTTTTGATTTCTTTTTCTTAACAGAAGGAATTTAATTGGAAATATTGAGTAGAACAAGATTAACTTTTTAAAAGAAGAAATTTTATTTTAAATTGCTATTGGAAGTACGAAAATGTACCAGAAGTACAAAGACAATATCGGGGTGAGTTCCAGTCAGATCCACTTATGCGACTTACAATTAATTGAATAAAAGATAAGTTTGAAACGAATGGAACTGTTCACAATGTTCATATCCAATGATGATCTTAGAATACGCGTAGCTGCCGAAATGCATTAAGCCATTCCCTTTTTTTTTAAACATAACTCTCCAGAAACGAAATGCAAAAAATATATAACCATATCCCACATAACGTTGGAGGTTACGAATATTAATATTTAATTAACTAACATTTATAAAGAAAATTCAACAACTATACGTACGGTATCATTATCAAACGTACGGTTTTAAAAATATATATACTATTTAGTTTTTGATTGTTTTATTTTATTAGTTTTTGATTTTTTTTTCTTTACAGGATGTAATTAATAGGAAATAATGAGTAGACCAAGGTTAACTTTTGAAATAAAGAAAATATTTTAAAATGCTATTAGAAGTATGATTTCAGGCAGATCCACCTACTTGACTTACAATTAACCAAATAAAAGATAAGTTTGAAACGAACGGAACAGCTCAGGATATTCATAGACAATGATGATCTTACAATACGTGTATCTGCCGAAATGCATTAAGCTATTCAATTTTTAAAACACAATGCTCCAAAAACGAAATGCAAAAATTATATAACCGTATCCCACATAACGTTGGAGTTTATGAATATTAATATTTAAATAACTAACATTTATAAGATAAACTCAACAGCTATACGTACGGTTCCATTATCAAACGTATGGTTTAAAAAATATTTACTGTTTAACGGGTCATAGTTTTTCAAATTCTCAAGTGTATCCACAGGCATCTCATAAACAACCGATTTCAGGGGGCCCCGGAAGAAGAAATCTAAGAGATTGAGGTCCGGGTAAAGCGGATGGAAAGCAACAAGTTCGCCGCCTATAAACTTCGCCTAAAGAACCAACAATTCCTATGAAAATGGTCTCGTCATCTCCTTTCTGACGTTGAACTGTAATGCATTGTAATCCTGCTTTTCATCAAATAAATGTTTTTTTACTTATGATTTGTCCATTTTGTTCCACTTTACATCACACCCATCATAACTATTTTTGTGATTTTCTCCCACTAAACGTGGTTTTGGAATTCATGTTGTATGGTAATTTTTCATCTTCTTGATGCTTACTATCACCCCTCTGAATTTTTCGGTTGAATTCGGTAACACCCTGTATAGAGAAATTTATAAGGTTGAAAAGTGATGATATAAACCTCCAGTGAAATAACTTATAAAATCAATATTAAAAGGATTCTGAAATATAAAATTTAGATTAAAAATAAATCAGTGAAGTGCTGTAGATTTTATATTCTCACAGCATCTATGACACATTCTAATGCATTTTCATCATCCACGTCAGCATTATTTTCTCTTAAAGAGGGTAGAAACTTCTCAAAAGAACTTTTTCATATCAAACTCTTTCACGTATCAAGAGCCCCTTCTTGCTCATCTATTGACTCATATAAGTCTTCTTTCTAAAGCCAAATGTGAAAGCGTAAGTAGCTGATCATGCATTAAGTCCTGAATCAAGAGGCAAAGGAAATCTCTAATTGTTTACACCAAACCATGTCGTTGTAGGGAGGATTCGAATAGAAAGGCTATCCAATTTTGTTGAGAGGATTCATTGTCCCCTGCGTTGGGGAAAGCAAGGGGAGTCTGAATTACGAACCTCAAATAAAATGGGTCACTTATTCGAATGAGAAAAGGGTGATCTAACTGTTGTTTATTTGAGTATCTTGATTATAGCATTTTGAGGGAGGAAAGAGATCGACAGATGGAAAACTGAGAATGAGAAAATAATCTTCATAGTGAAAATTAAAAATAGAAAGTATAACGTTTTATGTATGCATACATTTAATTATAATTTATATAATTAATATAATTACATAAATATATATTTATATAATTAATATAATTTTATTTATGCAGGGTTTTTTTTTTCATTATAGCGATTTTATAGTTAGAAATATTATAAACTAGCGAACTTGCCCGGCGTTGCCTGGGTACGTCAAAAAACAGCAGGAATTACGAAAAAGCTCTGAAAATCACAATAATATATCGCGAAAATTTTTTAAATCGCTTCTCAAATTTTGAAAAGAGAAAAAAAAATATGTATATTGTGTTCGAAGATTGCAAGTTGATTCCTTTCACTAAAGTGGAAAAATAGTAGCTAATCGCTAAAATACACTAAAAATCACATACGAAATTCCCGAAAAATTCGAAAATTGCTATACGAAATCCCAATAAACTTTATTGAAATGAGGGCAGAATGTACTTTAGGTCAAAAATGGAATGTCAAAAAATTGCAGCAGATCGCGAAGAAACGTAAAAATCGCATTAAAAATCACAAAAAGTTCAAAAATCACGAAAGTCAAAATTTACTATAATTAGATAAAAGTTTCAAATCTAATTCCTTTGACCTATGCTCTCTCTTAAAATTTATGTTTTGGAAATCCTACTAAGCATTAGATCATGTTACTTTTATTCGTAATTAATTTACTTGGACTGCCTTAAATATAATTAATATAATTCCTTAAGTTAATATTAGTTTTTGTTTTATTAAAATATCTCAATTTGTTGATTTTCTGTAAGAAAGTAATCCATATTGGTTTACAATGGAAGTCTATGGAAATTTGGCGAAATATTAGAGATATTGCCTAGTTGGCGTCACTTTTGGCGACTCATTTTGGTCACCAAATTTGGCGATATACCGCCAAGTTGGCGAAAAATTTGGCTGCATTTGGCGACAGAACTATGTCCCTCTACGGTAAATCTCCTGATAGGTATGGAATTGCATTAAATGCTGTTCAATAATTGCATAAAAAATTCGCTAAAAATTCAAAAATCGCTGCACGAATTCCGAATAAACTATTTTGAAAAGAGAACAAAATTTACTACATTGGGTTAAAAGAAAGAAACCATATTCTTCTCACTTATATGGAAAAATCGCCTCGAAACATAAAAAAGCGCTAAAAAGCGCATAAAAAATTAAATTAAAAAAAATCTTTTCAAAAAACCGAAAATTGGGCTTCGAGGTGCAAAACTTCATATATAGATGTACCTTTTCCCCAAAGTTTGTAGCTCTACGTGCAGTGGTATCTTCAGAACTCCGTCGACGCACTCATCACTCACTCACTCACACACAAACTTCTTTCTTTATTATTATAGATGATTAAAGAAAAGTTAAAATTTACTTGTTAGAAAAGAAGTCGAATATAATTTCTAATAATATATTCAAATTGTATTACTTGAATGATTTTTGTTAGAATTTTAATTTTAAATTTTAGATTTAAATTAAAATTGTTAATAGCTTAATTATAGAAAGTATTGATTTTTGAGGCAGTTTATATATAAATAAAAAACTTAAATGTTGATTGTACTATTTTAGATGAATGGATAAAAAAAGTTTTTCAAATAAAAAGGACGAAAAAATAATAAAAGAAATTACTTCCATAAAAATACATAAAAAAGGGAAACAACTAAATATCAATTACGTATATATAAAATTTGTCAAAAAATCTACGGGTTTACTTATAAAGCGAGACATTAAGTGCATAAAAACCATTATAATAATATAACCAGAAATACAGATGAGAATGCATGCAATGAAGACCTGAATAATCTGATAACTTAGAAATTAGTTTCTCAATCGAAATACAAGTTTTCTGAAGCTGTTTTTAAAAAGCAGAAAAAGACGAATTTTGGCTCATTTATTATTACTGAAATTTTGGCGAAAAATATTTGAACCTTTTTTTGCAATGGCAAAAGGGATAAATACTGCTGCTCTCAACCAGTTTCTAATCCTTATTAATTCTTGTAATTAAGTATAAGGTACTTTATTTTATACATACAGTTCTATATTATAGGTTTGTGGCATCCATTTTATTGTCAATCATTCACAATAATGCGGTTTTTGATGATGGTCGGTAATGTTTAATTAATGGTTATATATAGGGGAGACTAGGGACGGTTGACCATACGGGAGGCTTGACCCACCCATCAGTTTTCATATTTAAAATAATTTCAGAGTTTTATCAATAGGTGTCAACCAAAGCTACTGGAATGCTCAAACAACAGTTTTCGTTTCATAGAGATAATCGAAATAGGTGTGGAAAAATTAATTGTGAGGCGTTTTCAACCTAAAATCTGTGTTTTTTAGAAATATTTTGTAAGCTTTTTTCAGATAAATTATATCCCAACAAAAAGTTTTCGGTAAAAAAAAAAAAAAAAAGCGCCAAGTTCTCCTTAATGTTTCGGCCAGAAAAAGTAGTGATATCTGAAGTTCGCACAAGTTAAAAGCCAAACATCCCAAATCTTAATCTTTCATTGAAAATGGCTTCCTGCGACTTGGCCGTTAATGCCTTCTACAGCATTTCAAAATTAATAATTGGAAATTACGCATTTATGAATTATTTAAATATTAAAAGTAATATTAGAATGCAAAGAGGCAAATTCACATAAAGACATTATAAGTAAAAGATTTCTGATAACTACCATTCAGTTTCAACAAACATTAGTTTTGATTACAGATCATTTAGTCCACTTGTGGTTTAATTGCCATTTTATACGGTCCAAAGCTAAAGTCATTAACGTAAAACCCAAGAAATAAAACAAAATTTACTTACTTCAAATTTCACAATATGTTACATTATATTTTATCGTATAATATTGAAATCTTGTGTAATGACGAAAGAGATTTTTTCGTTTGAACATTTATTATAGTTTGTTTGCATACATTAAGAGGTATTCGATTTATAAACTGTTAAAAGCTTATACTAATTATGTTTTAGCAATTAGGGATATTATCTCCTGAATACAAGTATTTTGTTATTTTTAACTTTAAGCATTTAAATAGACTGAAGTTGTTTAAATGCTTTTTTCAAATGTGTATTTTATTTCTGTACTCTGTGCCAGAAAATGCCTAAAATAATCAAAAATAGTAGTTGACATGAAGCTCATTTGTACATATTTTAAATTTTGAAAAACTCTCTCGAAGGCATTAACGGCCAAGTCGCAGGAAGCCATTTTCAATGAAAGATTAAGATTTGGGATGTTTGGCTTTTAACTTGTGCGAACTTCAGATATCACTACTTTTTCTGGCCGAAACATTAAGGAGAACTTGGCGCTTTTTTTTTTTTTTTTTTACCGAAAACTTTTTGTTGGGATATCATTATTTTTTGTATATTTTTTCAAGTTTGTTATTCTAAACTATATTATTATGAAAAACTTAAATTTTGGTACTTTTATGTTAGCCGGGAGCAAATCTCCTCATTAGCCTTTTGTTTTTTCGCCAATAGCAGTTTTCATTTTTCACATGTGTAAATTAGAAACAATGCTTTGATTTTCAAATAAAATATTTTGGTTTATGTTATTATTTCTTATTTATTTATTTATTTATTTCTATGTTAAATATTCTATTAAATAAAATGAGGGAAATGCATCTACAGTAAACTCTGTCTAAGGCGGAATCGGTTGTGACTGAAAATTTTTTCCGGGGTAGACAATATTCCGGCTTGTGCAAAAAAGCTCCCACCTCCCCCTCAAAAAAAAAAAAAAAAAAAAAAAAAAAAAAAACTCGATTTTTGATTATTTTTTATTCATTTTCTTGACTCGAAAATCGATTGAAAACTGAAGTTTTGAAAGATCCTTTGTCTTTATAGGTAAATGAGAAACGCTATTCAATTTCTTAGTACTGCTGCAATACATGCGAATTGGAGGTTTACACCACACAAAACGTAATAAACTTCGAGAATGAGACAGAACGCTATAATTTTGAATTTGAGTACAACCTTAAAATATAATATATTGTACTTTAGAAAATATGTATTTTCACAAATTTGCATTCTACTAGAAATAATAACTTTTAAATGCAATTTTGTATAGGAAAAAATGTCATAAGCAAGAATTCCTTAAAGTTTAAACAGTTTCTGGTCTTTTGAATTAACTTTTTCAAACTGTTACGGAATTTAACTGACATCCTCGACATTGAGTATTTGACTTAACAGTTTTAAAGTTGGATAAACGAAATGACTTTCATTTTTAAAATATCCCTTTTTTCCGCCTTAAGCAAAATTTTGGTTTCGGTGGGACCTTAAAATCCTTTCCGTTTTCGCGTTAGACAGATTCCGACTTATGCAGCATGAGTTAATGCAATTTTCTATGGGTTCGCCGGGACTTGAAAAATTTTCCGCGGTAGAGAGATTTCCGGCTTACACAGAGTCCGCTTTAGGCAGAATTTACTGTATTTTAAATGAGATGACTGAAAAGTATATATCTTTAAATGAAATGAATGCAATATAAACAATGGAGTTGGGAACAGTATTTGGAGAACTTCCACTTGCGCCCGTCTAACATAAAAATACCTAAATTTATTTTATTGAGCTTTACAAATTTATACTTTATTTATTTTTATATTAAAGTACTAGCTGCCTCTAGCAAGCAATATTTACCGTATTAATTCCATGTTAAACGTTGCATCATGTTACTGTTATTCATAATTTAATTTACTTGCCCATTCTTTCGCCAAGTCGGAAGCTTTTGATAGAGAAATCAAGAACTCTTTACGATCATGGAAGCCCATCATATATTTTGTGTTGTTATGTATTTCATCTTTCGGGACAAATATCTCTTAACTCACTTATGCATGTTTCCTTAGCAGTTACGATTCGTTTTCTAATGCGGAAATTTTTAATCCTATTAAGTAATATTTTCTGATTGGGCTCACTGCCAATTGTTGTATTTTAACTGATACGACTTGGTACAAGTGAAATGGTTCTTATGAAATCCTTTGACAATATCTGCATTTGCATTAAACCATTCTGATGCTAATATCATTTTGTTTCACGTTAACTTTTTCAATAGACTCGATTACGGAAGAATAGAAGGTCTACCGGCTCACTGCCATGATCCATTTGAAAATCTATCATTCTTCTCATCTGATCGTGTTGAAGAATTAGTCAATATGCCATGGTTTTAAGATTTTAGCAAATTTTTTTCGAAACCTGAAAACTAAAATGCGAGGAACCGGATTATAGAAGATTCATTCTAACGCACATATCGATTAACAGGTTACATATTACATAATTATAATAATCATAAGGAGAACTGGCAGTTTCAATGCTTTAATAGTTTCCGTAAATTCTCTTTATATAATACATAAGTTTTAGCGGTGTAAAGATTAACAACATAGTCACAGTAAGTATAATAACAGTACAATACAATAACAATAGCAGAGGTTTTGGGCAGTGACGAAACTATTAGCACTTTGGAAATATTTGTACGTTATATCATTTAACTATTCAGATGATATGCGGAAAAATAAAAATAGATGGCTCGCATTAATAATTAACTCATTGAAAAATAGCCACTAGCGTCAAATATTCGCCAAGCTTGGCGACATTTAGCGAAGTGTCGCCAAAGTTGGTAATATACCATGTCAATTCTCAAATCTGGCGACGAAAAATGTTATGTTTATTCTGACGTCATAATGATGCATATGTATTATGTATTATACACATACCTATAATATGTATGAATCAAATGTATTACGTATTATATGCATATGTATAATATGTATGATGCATATGCATAAGTTCATTAACATCACTAAAACGCACTTAAAGGAGTAGTGTTCCATAAATAGTAGGAATAATTGCCAGATTGATCAGAGTGCTATTGAGATTAGAATTTCGACATTTATAATAGACCGGGAGGCACCATCCTCACCTCACACCATCACCTCATCAGACACACCATCACCTCATCAAGTTTACAGCTAAAATTTTAGGATTAGTTAAAACTAGATTAGCATATTTAAATACAACTAGTCTGTTAAGTCATATCTTTGTAGAAACCACCTGAAGACCTTTAGAACCACCTTTAGTGGTTAACTGATAGGTTTACTATTGTATTTTCCTGCATCCAAAAATTTGGAAACATGGAGGAATGGGTGCAGGAAAACACAATGGAAAATCCACCAATTAACCCGTAAAATCGGGTCTGTAGGTGGTTTCCACAAAGATATGACTTGGCAGACCAGTTACATTTCAATACGCTAATCGATATTTAACTAATCCTAAAATTTCAGCCGTCAACTCGATGAGGTGATGATCTGTGCAGACGCCTCCCGGTCTTTAATAAAATTTGTGGTACTTGTTAGTCATCCCGTCGGCCAATTTCGCCAAATTATATAAATTGACAAACCACTCGCCAAATTGTACAAATTAACATAATTTTTTATTTTAAATAATAAAGAACAATTAAATTAGTACAACATTAATAAAAATACTACTAAAACGTCGAAATAAAAATCACTTGATGACGTAAACACGTGTTAGGCAAGTGAATGTGGCATTTACGATCAATCTTTATTGGCATTTAATCTTACAATTTGGCGACAGTAATTTGGTCGACGAGATAACTAACAAGTACCAAATTTGTTTTAAGGAAGAAAAAGATAGAAAGATGGACAGATAAACTGAAAGATTTGCCTTATTAAGATTTTTGTAAAAGCATATAAAAATTCATTCAGCTTGAAATCATGTAACACCTTTATAACTCAGGCAAATTTTCTGTAATCAGGTTTTGGCGACCAGCATATCTTATCTATAACTATAATCTTTCTTTTACAGATTTAAAATTAACAATAAATTAACAGCAAGAAGGCTAATAATACAATATAATAACATTAGAAGCGGGCTTCGGACGCCGCATCTGTCGCACATCGTTAAAGACAGTTTATTAGTTACACATTTCATTTAATTAAAAGGAGATTTTTAAATTTTCATATGGAATTAGGATATTTTTCCACTATAGGGACCTTGGCATTTTTTTTTTAATCTTGGCGCAATTCGAACTATAGAAACTGAGATATGTTGCCAAATGATATAAACAACTATGAAAACAAACCTGTTGGACTTTTATGTTATTTATATATGTATTTATATACATATAAACATTTTATTTATACATGTATAAAATATTATTTTTTATATACAAATTATTTATGTTGGTATATAAAAATAAATAAAAGGGTTCCTTACATTAAATAAATTGTATACATATGGAAAAAATTACTTGTGTATATGACACAGTAAATAGGTTGCCAGATAATACGTTATTATCAAATTTCTTTTCTCGTCAAGGCTATTTTCTGTATTTCGCCAAGGCTACTATATCGGAAACGTACCGAATTGCGGTTTATATTTTGTTAAATGTTTTATTGTTTTAATATCGTAAATATATCATAACCTATACTGATTAAATTTTTTAAATATATTCATTTTTTTTACTTAACAAACATCATTGGAAAAGCATATATATAAAATGTTATTCTGCTTGAAATCACGTGACTCTCTTCAAAACTCTGTAATCGAGTTTTGGCGACCAGCATTGGCACAATTGAATGTGTTAAGGAACTGTTTACGGCCAAATGAACACCCCCTTTTTGAAGGATTTAGAGGCGGAAATTCTGTGTTTTCAGATTTTTCTGGTTAATTGTGCCACAAACCCGACTTACTTGTGAAATTTCATGATTCTACGACTTTTAGAAGTACCTTAGTTATTTGATGATGCGAAGTGAGTCAGTGACAAAAAAGCGCTTTTTCGGAATTTAATATTTCGAAAACTACTAAATATAGAAACATGAAATCGTGGAATCTTAGTTCAGTTTGACCATACGAACATGTGTATAAAAGAAAAATTTCTATATCTCTCTCTAAAACGACGTTATGAGGGGGTGAAAAGTATGCCGAAATGGTTCAGGAAAAGGTAGCTTACGGCTTGTGCGAACTTGGCGGACGCACTGCCGTGCTCCCAGATCATAGAAATTTAAGTAAGTAGGTTTAAAGTAATGCAGAAATATCGAGCTTTCATTCCAGGCATAAAGATTGTACAGTAAGGTAGGCTTAACATAACAATGTGCTATTCTTTAGTAAAAGTCTATGTAGGGAGGGTTGACCAGATGTTCAAGGCTCCTTTAATTAAGTGGTTTTCGAAAACTTTTTATTGTACACCGTGCATAATGAAAAGTTAATAGTTATATACAGGGTGATTCATAAAAGATGGGCAGAACTTTAAGGGGTTATAGTACACTTAAAGACAAATAATATTAAATAGGAGACTAAGGGTCCCAGACGTATTCCCAAGGAGATAGGGGGCATTAAAGTTTAGGGTCCGAAATTTCAAATGATTATAAAACATGGAAAAATTGGTCGATTCGTTTGCGGTTTTTGCAAAAAATTTTCTTTATGCCAGTATTTTCTTGAAATAAAATTTTAAAGTCCAATTTCAAAAAATGCCGATAGGGGGCGCTTTAGACTTTGGAGTAACAAACAACTATTTTTTAACGTTATTTTTTGTATTTCTTTAAATGATTTCGAAAGCTTAGACTTAAACTTAAATTTTGATCTAAAAATCTGAGTCCTAACGAGTAGTTAAGTAGCATAAACTGAAATTTGAAATTTGAAACCCTTCTCCCCCCAGAACAAAAATCAGTTATTCCCGATCTTTGTGTCGTAGATTAGGCTCTAACTACTGCCGCGTTTTGCTAAAATTATTCTTTATGTCAGTATTTTCTTGAAAATAAATTTTAAAGAAAATTTTCAAAAAATTCCGATAGAGGGCGCTTTAGACTTTGGAGTAACGAACAACTATTTTATACCGTTATTTTTTGTGTCTCATTAAATGCTTTCTAAAGCTTAGACTTAAACTTAAATTTTCAGCTCAAAATCTGAATCGCTGAGCGTGGTTCAGTAGCGAGGGGAGGGGGTTCAAATTTCAACTTCTGAACATAGTTCAGTTTGCACTACTTAACCATGCCCAACGATTCTGTGCTGTGATACGAGGCAAAAATACAACTTTCGTCAAGGACTGCATAGTCGGAATTCACTCATAAAGGCACTGGCACAGTTGGAAACGTCGCTCATGCAAACGTTAAAGCTCCATTCCTGACGCTAGTCACCGGGTGAAGAAGGAAACAGAAAGTATGCAAATGTCAAATGGGGAAGAAGAAGAACACGTATGCAAAATTTCGACACGATTCAGGCATAAAAACCACTGAACGGTGAGTCAAGTGTAAGTCGCTGTAGTAATGAATCGGAAGATGATGCCCTTCACGAATAAGGAAAAGGCTGAGATGCATTTAATTTACGGAGCGGCAGATGGAAATGGTGCAGAGGCACAACGAATGTACGGAGAGCGATTTCCCAACAGGCGGTTGCCTAACCGCAAAACTTTCGAGCGCTTGCACAGACAGTTGTGTGAGACGGGATTATTTATCGCTTCCCGGTCGAATGCAGGTCGTGCAAAAAAGGACGAATCAGTAGTTGTTGCAGAAGCCATTCTGGATGTAGTAGCGGCGCAGCCAAGTACAAGTACACGAACAGTGGCTAGGCAGGTGGATACCTCACAGTCCATGACTTGGAGGGTACTGAAGGATGAACATTTGCTCCCGTTTCATGTGCAACGAGTCCAGAAACTGTCTCCAGGGGATTATCCAAATCGTATTGAATTCGCCCGCTGGTTTCTGCAGCAGAACGCGCTAAATCCACATTTTGGACGAACTGTGCTTTTCACCGATGAATGTACCTTGACACGTGAAGGTACATTTAACACACACAATGCACATGTATGAGCGGATGTCAATCCACATGCTACGTATCCACATGCTCATCAGAGACGCTTTTCCATCAATGTTTGGGCAGGAATCCTCGGAGACCACCTAATCGGACCGTACCTTCTTCCTGAACGCCTCAACGGTAAAACATACCTCACATTTCTGCAACATGTGCTGCCAGACCTGTTAAACGTTGTTCCTCCACGCATCCGGCGGGTCATGTGGTTCCAGCACGATGGAGCGCCAGCCCATTACGTACGAGACGTCCGCAACTATCTGGACATCACATTTCCGAACAGATGGATTGGTCGAGGTGGTCCTGTTGCTTGGCCTGCTCGCTCGCCAGATCTTTCACCCCTCGATTTCTTTTTTTGGGGACGATTGAAGGCTCTTATGTATGAGACACCCACTGAATCCCCCGAGGAACTGGTCGCCAGACTTTCCGCCGCTGTAGGGGAAGTGCTCGAAAAGCCTGATGTTTTCGCGAATGTTCGCCGTTCCATTCTTCGCCGTTGTTCTGCGTGCATAACCTCTGGTGGTCACAATTTTGAACATTTATTGTAATTACATGTTAATAAATATGCTTTGGTAACATAATCCTAATTTGTGTCTTTTTACCTCGTATCACAGCACACAATGTGTGGACATGGTAAACTGAACTGTGCTCAGGAGTAGAAATTTCAAACCCCTCTCCCCAGAAACTTAACCACGTCTAACGATTCAGATTTTGGGCTGAAAATTTAAGTCTAAGCTTTAGAAAGCATTTAATGAGACATAAAAAATAACGGTATAAAATAGTTGTTCGTTACTCCAAAGTCTAAAGCGCCCTCTATCGGAATTTTTTGAAAATTTTCTTTAAAATTTATTTTCAAGAAAATACTGACATAAAGAATAATTTTAGCAAAACGCGGCAGTAGTTAGAGCCTAATCTACGACACAAAGATCGGGAATAACTGATTTTTGTTCTGGGGGGAGAAGGGTTTCAAATTTCAAATTTCAGTTTACGCTACTTAACTACTCGTTAGGACTCAGATTTTTAGATCAAAATTTAAGTTTAAGTCTAAGCTTTCGAAATCATTTAAAGAAATACAAAAAATAACGTTAAAAAATAGTTGTTTGTTACTCCAAAGTCTAAAGCGCCCCCTATCGGCATTTTTTGAAATTGAACTTTAAAATTTTATTTCAAGAAAATACTGGCATAAAGAAAATTTTTTGCAAAAACCGCAAACGAATCGAACAATTTTTCCATGTTTTATAATCATTTGAAATTTCGGACCCTAAACTTTAATGCCCCCTATCTCCTTGGGAATACGTCTGGGACCCTTAGTCTCCTATTTAATATTATTTGTCTTTAAGTGTACTATAACCCCTTAAAGTTCTGCCCATCTTTTATGAATCACCCTGTATATATAAAAGAATGTGAATTTATTCTGTAAAGCTACAGTAAAATGGTGTGATGGGGAAAAAATGTTTAAAACTGACTAAAGAAAGATGTGAAAAATTGCTAGAAAATGGGAAAGTTGATAGGAACTTTTTTCCATTTAAATATTACTTACAATATGTAAATAGAAACAGTGGGAAAGACTAGAAAGGATGAAAGCAGCAGTCGTAATCCTTTCAGGGACAGTGGTATGTTTATGAAACCACTTAATTTTAATTCCGAAACATCACAATGGCACCAGAATTTTACTAAAATCTTTTCCATTTAATATGTATGTGAAATATAGCCTTTTTCATATATTCAAATAAATTTGTTCGTAAATTCCGGTGCCAGTCATTTATTTCAGCATTTTAGTACTGAAAGCACTTTACTCCTTAAAGGTTAAAATCATGTTAATGATAAGTTAAGGGCTCACACGGCTGCAAAAGAATATAGCATCGATCGAAAAACTTTAGGAAAGTATGTAAACAAATTTTACCAGGGTGACTACAGTGAGATGAAGCCAAACTATGTGACAACTAGAGTTGTCAGGTCGAGTGTCACAAAAAATAGGACAAGGAGGCAAAAAAAAAGCTGGACAGTATCTCCTAAATCCGGACATTATAGCATGAAAAACTATGAAAATGGAACCTGTCTCAAACGGAATATTCTCTTAAATGTTAAAATTTCTTTTTCCCTGATTTTCAATTATACCTGTTCAAACAAAATCCTGTTTAAAACAAAATTTTTCTCCTCTGACTTGGGATTGGGTCTCAACAGGTTTGTTTAAGCATCATATTTAAAAAATTATTTTTTTATGATAATTAAAACATGTAGTATAAAGTTATTTTGCTTTTTTTAAACTGATTTTATTTCTCTTCACAAATATTGCAATACAAAACAAAGTGGGTCAAGCCTCCCATATAGTGGGTCAAGCCTCCCATATAGTGGGTCAATCCTCCCATATGTGGGGAGCCTTGGCCCATTATTTTTTCAAGATTAAAATCAATCATTTTTCAAATTTCTTATATGTTACACTTATGTAGCAATTTTATTTTGATAACTGATTGTATGACGAATAAAATTATATATAAAAGTTTATTCTACGTTCAATATTTAAAAAAATCACTTTGTAAAAAGTAGGTCAACCCTCCCTAGTCTCCCCTATATGTATATATATATATATATATATATATATATATATATATATAACCATTAAATAAACATTACCGTCAACCAAAAAAAAACTGAAATTATGAATAAAATGACATTATTTATTTGTATATATGACAATTAAAAATCAATACAAATTACCATCAAACATTAAAAATAAATAAATAAATAAAATGAGCAGAAAAAGAAAAATGGATATTTATTTGTAGAACTTAGACAGAATCTTCAGTCCCAAATGCCGAAAGTTCCACAAATAAAGTGTGTTGTTTCATCTTCATATTAGCCATAAAAAAGCTAAAGAATATGAATTTGAGACTACCACACACAGAAAATCGGGAAATAAACCATTGAACACCAATTAAGTTCAAAATGAAACAAGATTAAAAAGGATAGAGGGGAAAAAAAGAAAAAGTTACCAAATTAAAATCAATACTGTCATAGCATTAGGTATAACAAATACACTCATTATGAATTTCATTCTTATTTAAGATAGGATACTATTAGAAATTAATATGATATTGTCCTGAGTAGGCTAAAAATTAAATACAAGTTAATTGTTAAATTTATTAAATATTAATGAATATGAATAAATTTAATATGAATGGATAAATAGATAAATATAACTGCACCAATATAACTATATATATATTATACATAACAGCAAGTATATACTATGTTTTTGGTATCCATGTTAAGTGTGTTGGGGTGAAACTGTATTATTGTCATTTCATTCATAATATCACAATTTTTGTTGGCGGTAGGTAATGTTTATTTAATGGTTATATATTATATATATATATATATATATATATGTCACGTTTTAACGAAATGACAGTATTCACTGAAATTAACTTTATTAAGTTTTATTTAAATAATCAAAAAGGTGGCAATCAATTTCCATAGCTGCTTACAGGTTAGACTTCAGATACCAAGTGGCGTAGAGGTATATCTCTGAAATTGCTCATCTCCTAGGGTTACCAGTTCAAAAGGGCCATGTGTTTCTATTAATTTAACGACAAAATGGATTAGTTGGCTGCCCCGCCAAACCCGTGATTATTAGTCATTGGGCCCGTATCCAAATTGAGGGACGATTCATTACAAAAACTAATCAATAGGTCCAATCTTTATAATTTTCTTACAATTTCCCACCTTTCCAGACAAGTTCCCGGGGATGGGCCGGCTTCCATACACGAGGGTCGCCTGGAAAGTATAAAGCATTCTTTATTAACCCTCCGACTGTCTTGGAAAAGGGCAAAATTGTAATGTTGTTTTCGCTGCATTTTGTTTTAAATGCTAAAAAAAATTATTCTTTGAACATTTTATAAAAAAACTTAATAACGAATATAAATGCAATCCTTTGAAGTTTAATCATTGTTCAATGAATTAAAAATGCATTAAATAAATAGAATTATATTACTTTAAATATTGCTTGTATTGCAGTGAAACCTGGAGCTTAGTGAACGTATTAACACGGGCTTGTCAGTGAGAGGGTTAAAGGGATGTTAAAATTTTGGAAGTGAATTACTTTTAATCGAGCTGCCTGGAGATGAGTTATTTCTTTCGTATAGTTAACATGTGATATCACAACAATAATAAAAATATTAAAAATAGTAAAAATAATACAAATAATAAGAATAATACCACTAAAATTTTCAATACCATAAACAATTGAACATCATAAAAACTAGTTATATTAATAAATGCAAGACACTGGTAATATTATATGCCAAATAAAATAATCAAAATAGGAAATATATTCTAGAATTGCTAAGTCCAACATTACATATAAAATACAAACTTGAATGAAAATGTCTTGACTTCATTCAGTAGAGTGTAGACTCTCAAAATACAATTATACTATACTCATAAAGATGTAAATTCAACTATCAAATATCATCCAATAACAGTTCATATGATATCTGATACTTCACATAGATGGTGTTAACTTAAATTGATCGTTGGGCAAAAAGTACCTTAGTTTGGAGGCATGTATTACTTCATAGTCCTTCTTTGTCAACCAGTTAGGTTTATTTATTTTAAAACTTACATTAGACAACTTTTCAATAATTTGATATGGACCAGAAAAAGGCGGGCTTAACTTCCTGGTGTTCGGATAATGAAATTCTTCTGCAATTACGAGATCACCAGGTTTGAAAGGTGCTTCCACAAATTTTAGGTCATATCTGACTTTGTTTTTTAAATGGTGCTCACCAGTTCTTTGGAAAGCCTCTTTCCTGGCTTCCTCAACCGTAGGGTAATAGTTTTCATTGCCTAATACTGATGGATAAGGAAATTGGCCAAACATTAAGTATGCCGGGGGGTATTTGGTTACTGAATGCGGTGTATTATTGTACTCGTTAATCACCTCCTCCAGAATTTTGGGCCATGGAATGTTTGAAGGTGTAGCATTGATTTTAAGTCTTAGTCGAGTGCAAATGGACTGATTTACGCGTTCATTTTTCCCATTACACTGGGGCCTGTGAGATGAAGTAAGTAATTTTTTTACATTATGTTTATGTACCCATTTACGCAGTTTAGACGCTGTAAAAGCAGGGTTTCTGTCCGTTAAAATTTTCTTGGGAAGTTGGATGCTAAAAATCTGTTTTAGAATATTAATATAAACTTCTGTTGTAACATTTTTAGAGGTAAAACCCCAAACATAACGAGTAGCGTGATCAATAGCTAAGTGCATGTATTTTTTTGTTGATTTGTAATAATTGAAGCCCCCTACTGTGTCTAATGATATTATATCAAAGGGTTGTTCTGCAGGAGGTAAGGCTTCAAGAAGACCAAATTTAGGTTGGTGGGATTTCTTTTTTAGTTGGCAGACTTCACAATGTTTGACAAATTGCGTAATATCTTGTGTCATGCTGCTCCAGTAGTACTGTGGTGAAATTAAATTTAGCATTTTTGGAATTCCTGGATGGCCAAATTGATTATGGGTTGTTATTAATAATTTTTCTCTTAAGGAGAAAGGTACGAAAATTTTTTGAAAACCCTTTTTGTGAATTACCAAAATGTCATTAAATTTTTGAAATTTAGGTCCTGTTACATTATCTAACTCTTGGTGTTCTTTAATTTCATCTAAGGTTAATAAATGAATGTGGGGATTTACGTTTGATAAAATGGGATTTCTTGAGAGCATGTCGGCTTCAAAATTTGTGACCCTTTATTGTATTTTACGGTATAATCGTACATGCTTAATTTTAGTGACCATCTGAATAATCTACCGGTTAAATGTTTTATCTTTTTAAGCCATACTAAAGCAGCATGATCGGTATGTATTGTGAAAGGTTTTCCATGAAGATAATAATGGAATTTGTCAAGAGCATCGATTATGGCTAGACACTCCAATTCTGTGATAGCGTAATTTCGCTCGTAGGGTCTTAGTTGCCTTGAGTGGAATGCAATGGGATGTAAGTCTCCATTTTCATCCATTTGTTTCAATACAGCACCTAAAGCTTCCTTCGAGGCATCAGTAAAAACATGGCATGGGAGATTAGGATTAAATAATCTCAAAATAGGTCTAGAAATTAATGCATTTTTAAGTAGTTCAAATGATTGCTGACAGATTTCTGACCATTCCCACGGAGTGTCTTTCTTTAATAATTTATTTAGAGGGGCTCTAATTTTAGCATACTTGTCAATGAATTTATGGTATACGTTTATGGATCCGAGGAATCTTTGTAATTCTTTAACATTTTTTGGAGGAATTAAATTTTTAATGGTTTCGGTATTAGCATTGTCTGGTTTTATTTGGCCATTACTAATTTCATAGCCAAGGAAGTCAATTTGAGATTTGGCAAAATTACATTTGGAAAGTTTTAGTTTTAGATTATCTTGACGGCAAATATTGAATATACTTTTAAGGTGAACCAAATGCTCGGCATAGGAGTCCGAATAAACTATAAAGTCATCGAAATAATTGGTAACGAAGTTGACCTTATGTTTATTTAGGATCCTTCTGAGAGCTCTTGCGAATTGAGCCGGAGCATTTTTGTATCCGAATGGGAGGACCAACCACTCGTAAAGTTCCTGATTGGTTACAAAGGCAAGTTTTTCTGTGTCTGAAGGATGGAGGGGGACGTGCCAGTAGCCAGAGGCTAAATCTAGCGTGGAAAAATATTTGGCATTGACAAGTCTGTCTAAAAGCCAGTCTATTCGCGGCAAAGGCTCTGAATCTGTCTTCGTAATGGCATTGATTTTCCTGTAATCAATACAGAGACGCGTTTTACCTTCTCCTTTTTTATGTGCCATTGTCACGGGAGAGGAATAGGGGATACAGGATTCCTTAATGAGTTTAGCATCCAGCAACTCCTGTACTTGTTTTTGAATTTCTGCATTATCTTTAGGTGATGTACGGTAAGGCCTAAGCGAGATAGGAAGTTCCGAGGTGAGAGTTACTCGCTGGGGTTCCCATCTTACTCTACCTACGTCGTACCGATTGCGTGCAAAAATATCTTTGAAGTCGCTCAGAAGCCCTTCCAATTGTAGGTTCTCTTCAGTAGTATAATGATTAAAAGTTATATCATCATAATCCGAGAGAGTTTGAGTATCAAAGCAACAATGTCCCTCTTGAGACAAACTTGCTTGATTTGATTTGGAAGGGAAACTAAGCGGCTTCTGGCAATTCATATCACCTGTTAACGTTAAGGTGTGGTTGAATGAACTTTCATGAGAAATTTGACCGGAAACGTTTTGGTCATTCATAATGATGACTCCATCTTGAGGCAGAGTATTTGAGGAAAAATCCATCGAGATATGGAATTTTTGTAATTCTGGGGTTCCCAGTATCGCATATGGCAAGTAAGACCTTACTAGATATAAGGAGCTATTTTGCCTGATATTCCCTATTTGGAGGGGTACTTGAACTTTTTCGGAAATCTGGACCTGTCCCTGGGTTTGGTTAACTTTAAGAGGATGGCAACTTTGAATAGACGTCATATCCAAAGCTGTAGCTAGATTTTCTGGAATGAGGGACAGAGTACTTCCGCTATCCAATAAAAAGGGTATTTGAACCTCATTATGACAAGTTTTTGGGTTTCTACGGTTTTCGTAATTTTTGCATTTGAGGTACCCGGGCACAATAAACCGTCATAAAGAATTCATGTGTATTCCTTGATCAGGGGAATACCCATGGGCGTTTTGGGGTTGAGTCTCATTACTGTGGGTTGCTAAGTTGGATGAATTTGTTGCTCCCGCATTTCCCTGAACATCATATTTATGTAGTAAAGTATGATGCTTTCGGTGGCAATTTTTACAACTCATCATGGATGCACATTTACTTGCAAAATGGCCACTACGCAAACAATTTATACACAACTTATTCAATTGGATGGTTCTCCATCTGCTATCTACAGGCATAGTTATTAATTTTCTGCAAGTGTGGGTGGCATGCGAATCAAAGCAAACACCGCATTTACTATTTTCTAAATTTTTGTGGCCTTTCGATCTATCGGAAGAATCTCTGACATAAGTTATATTTCTTACATCTGTTTTAGTTGGGTTCTCTAAAGTTAACAAGCTTTTAGCTTGAATCTCTAAAAATTTTAGAAATTCCGTGAGATTGGGCATATTATTATGGGTAAGGGATAGTTCCCATCGCTCTTTGAGATTATCGCTTAATTTTTGAACTATGGTATAAATTATCATGTTATCCACTAATTTAAAGAATCTAGAATTCGAAGTGATTCATTGCAGGTATCTATTATATCGAAAATAGCTTTAGAGGAAGTGGAACAATTTTTCATATTTTTTAAATTGTATAACTTGCCTATTTGTGCTATGGCCAAATCCCTAATCTTATCGTAGTGAGCGCAAAGGGTGTCCCATGCATTTTTATAATTGACCTCCAAAAGAGGAAATCCGGAAATCAATTTATGGGCAGGACCCTTTACACTAGCTAAGAGATATTGCAATTTAGAAACGGCTCCCAAATCTGGATTTCGATCTATAGTTGTGGTAAAAATCTCCTTAAAAGAGAGCGACTGATCAGCTTCTCCGTAAAAGGGTTTTAATTCAAATTTGGGAAGATTGACTGTTTTTTCAAAAACATTACTTGTATTTTTATTGTTATTCTCTGAACCACCCTCGTTAATGCTTAAACTCTTAGTTAATTTATTACGTGATGTATTTATTGCGATAGTTAATGCATCCAATTTAAGGGCAATTTCATTGTATTCCTCAATTATAGCTTCCGTTTCTGTTGTATCGCTCTCAAGAACGGCGTTTTCCTGATTTTTACTTAATTCTGTACTAATATCTTGCACATGACCATGATACAAATCTAACTCTTCTAGAGTTATCGTCTGATCATCAATTTTGGGATTTATGATATTTTTTATACGGGTAATTTTTGCTTTGAGAACAGTTTTTTGTTTCTTAATATTTTCCATTTTGAATTAATTTTAAGATAACTTTTTAATAATCTAAATATTATAACACTCTTAATATCCGTCAAAATGTTTAAACATTCTCAACATAATATAAGCATGTGCATAAAATTGATAAAAAGAATAAAATAGTTAAAAATAATTAAAGAAATAAATATAGAAAACATGAATCATTTTTTTTTTTTTTCAAAAGATTGCAATGCTTTAAAACCATGGTTTTCATAAATACCAAAAATGAAAACATCACTGGAGATATACTACTTATTAAATCATTTACCTTAAATTATGTAATCAGAATAAAAATAAAAAATAATATGGATAATAATATTATATAAAAATAAATAACACTAGGGTACCCCATGAGCTCATACAGACACACACAAAATAAAAGGAAAAAACATTCCGCAAAAACGGAGAAGGAAAATATATATATATATCTCTGTATTTAAGGAACTGTAGTGCGCACTTATCATGAAATAAAAAGCAATGACAGCAACGATGCTATCTTTCACTGCATGAAATTTACTTTAAGAGATGCTCTGAAGAAAATCACTATAAAATCATCAACACAACTGAAGAAGATGAATTCCACTTAGAGATTGCAGTTTTCATGTTGTGAAACTTTCACTGCACCGTTGAAACAAAATGCGGATATCACTGCTGCAATACTTGACTTTTAAAACGCAGAATATGTTGAAAATGATCTACATTTTGATCGATTTTAATTAAGATGATATTCTTCAAAATATAGTAGAAGAAATGGGAAGACACTTTCTATAATGGAATTGAAGAGTTAAAAGCATATCACTGCTGACAGATTCTTTGATGAGGCGAACTTCTTGTATTTACACTACTTGAAGGGGCAGAGTGAACACTTTCCCAGCACCCAATTGGGGCCTCTTTGAATGTTCAATCGGAGCTTATTCCGTATCGTGTAGCACCAAGAATTCTTTTTTTTTTCTTTTCTTTACTTCTCATGTTTTCCCGCTGAGCAGGTAGTATAATCCAGACGACTCATAATACTGTCACATTTTAACGAAATGACAGTATTCACTGAAATTAACTTTATTAAGTTTTATTTAAATAATCAAAAAGGTGGCAATCAATTTCCATAGCTGCTTACAGGTTAGACTTCAGATACCAAGTGGCGTAGAGGTATATTTCTGAAATTGCTCATCTCCTAGGGTTACCAGTTAAAAAGGGCCATGTGTTTCTATTAATTTAACGATAAAATGGATTAGTTGGCTACCCCGCCAAACCCGTGATTATTAGTCATTGGGCCCGTATCCAAATTGAGGGACGATTCATTACAAAAACTAATCAATAGGTCCAATCTTTATAATTTTCATACATATATATTATATATTATGAAGCGCTATTGTTATTGACTAACTAATGTTTACTCTAGTTAGTTATTAAGTACTCTAACGTTTTATGTAAATTGACTTTTAGAAGATTTTTCTTGCTGGAAATTTACCATCTGAAACATGAACAGAAAATGTTTACTTCCAAAACGTTCATATTTACTTATGTCATTACACTGACAATTAAGACAACACTTTTTCATTCATTCAACAAGAAAAATTCGTTTTACAAAATTGTTGACATTTTTCATTACATTAGGAGAGCATTTAATTTTTTAACCGGAAATATTTGAAATCGAACTAAAAGGGACATATTTTAGCAAGAATTTGTATTTATACATTTCCCATCTAAATTGCATTTATTTATATTTTCACTGCATTGTATTTTTATATTTTGTACAGAGTAATATTTGAAAAAATATATAATAACAAAAATACAGACTTAATTTAAGGCCGTAAAACTGTCGCTACTATATAAATATCGCATTCAAAACCAAATATTATATCTTTTATCGTTAATTAAACACAGAAACAAACATAAGTTCATTATTAACACTAGATAATAACACAACAATAAGTCTTTATATTTATATCTCATTTATAATAAAATTCGGAGCTGCATTTGTCAACACATTCTTGAATATCTGAGATAAATCATCTAAAACTGATGCAGAAGGCTTAAACCTGCAATGCATTACAAAGCGCATCTCTCAACAAGATACTAATAAGGTTTATGTTCCCATTTTCTTCATCTGACATCTTATTAAGCATTTTTTTTTCTCATTTGATTCAGATAAGAAAGTAAGCAAAGATAAAAATGTTCATTATTTAAGTTGAGGCTTCGTCTTGGTGAAAAAAAGTGTTTAGAAAGTAAAACATAATACAGTTATGATTCATACAGGTTATTAAACTTTTCAACAAAGTTGGAATGACAATAAACATATACATAAGCTAAGCTGTGTTTTATTTAGTAAGATACAAAATTTTTGTAACTGTAACTTAATACATTCAAGTATAAAATTTTCATAGATACAGTGAAACTTGCGAAAATGGACCTTTTTTATAACGGAATCTATTCTTAAGGGGTCTCAGGACTCTTAAAGCTTTAAAATTTTCGAAATTTTAATTTTTTTAGATATTAAACTACTATCTTTTGTAAACATTTTGGTATAAATGTTTCCTTGAAATTTCTATTAGAACTGAAGTTATGGCTTTTAGAATTATGCACGCTCAATAGCTGAAGCGGCGTTTAAGAAACTTTGAAGTCAATTTTCCTCCAAATGACGTTTTTGGGCATAACGCGCACGATATCTCAAAACTTCTGAATTTTTTTTCATGAAATTTCAAAACATATGTTTCATGTTAGTCTGTATAAACTGAACCTAAAATTTCCTTCTTATTGGTCAGAAATATATTCTTTATAGGTGATTATACTGTTGAAAATTTCTAAATTTTGCATTAACTAAATACAACTTTGTAATAAAAATAGAAAAATGCTTTAAATACAAATTTATTTAGGTTCAGAGTAATTATAATGTGAAGCATAAGTAGGACCCAAAATTTCCTTCTACTTGCAAAATTTATTTTGTAATCGTGCGCATAATCTGTTATGCCGATTTTCCACTCGTCAAATGTTTGACATTTTGGAGCCCACTGTAAATTCTAATTCTGCATCTTGTATTTTTCAAATACATTAAATGAAAGACACATACTTATATCTTTCATCCCAGTATAATATTTGCCTTAAAAGTAATTACATTTTAAGATATTATATGTTGAAAATGGTCTTTTTTTTTCGATTTTTCAATTTTAAGAGTCTGAGACCCTTTAAACGTAAAAATCGCTTTTACATAATTGTTGAAATTTTTTTTTACATATACCGGACAGCATTTATTTTTTTTTAACCGGAAATATTAAAAATCGATTTAACAGGGTAATAATTTTAGTCGAAATTTATATTTATGAATTTCACATCTAAATTTTAATTATTTCAATTTTCACTGCATTGTTTTGTTTAAACACTGCATAGAGTAATATTCATAAAAATACGTGATAACAAAATACAGACTCATTTAGACTGTAAATCTGTTGCAACTGTATAAATATAACATTCAAAACAAAATAATTTTTTTTATCGTAATTAAACATAGAAACAAATATAAGTTCATTATTAATACTAGATAATAAACATCAATAAGTCTTTATGTTGATTTCTCATTTAAATAAAATTTTGAGATGCAGTTGTCAACACATTCTTGAATATCGTAGATAAATCATCTGAAAGCGATGCAGATAAGATTTATTCATTCATTTAGCAAGAAAAAATCGTTTCCAAAGTTTTCGAAAATGTTCATTACAAATATCGGACAACTTTTGATGGTTAAACCGGAAATATTAGAAATCGATTTAACAGGGTAATAATTTTAATCGAAAATTTATATTTATGCATTTCACATCTAAATTTTAATTATTTCAATTTTCACTGCCACTGCCTTGTTAGGTAGCTTTCATTACATTATTTTTTTTATGTATTTGACCTTCATACAAAGATTCAGGAGCAGTTTTTGTTTCGTCTATATCTTAAAAAAATGGCTGAGTTATAGCATTTTGAATTTCTAGCGTGGCTGACATTTTGAAACGTCCTGAAATTTGTCACGCGATAAAAGGCGTATTTATGAACCGATTTGGATATAACTTCGTTTATACATAGTACATACCAATGTCTCGACCGAGTTCGTTGACCAGCTTCATTCGCCATCTTGTTTAAAAAATGGCGGCCATTTAAATTTTTAAGAAACATTTTTAATTTGAAATGTGGTACCAAAAAATTGAAAATTGAAAAAATATATTTTTCTTATGTGTTGACCTTGATGAAAAGATTCGGGAGCAGTTTTTGTTTCGTCTGTATCTTAAAAAATGGCTGAGTATAGCATTTTGAATTTCTAGCGTGGCTGACATTTGAAACGTCCTGAATTTTGTCACGCGATAAAAGGCGTATTTATGAACCGATTCGGATATAACTTCGTTTATACATAGTACATACCAAGTCTCGACCGAGTTCGTTGGCCAGCTTCATTCGCCATCTTGTTTAAAAATGGCGGCCATTTTAAATTTTTAAGAAACATTTTATTTGAAATGTGGTACCAAAAAATTGAAAATTGTAAAAATATTTTTTTCTTATGTGTTTGACCTTGATAAAAAGATTCGGGAGCAGCATTTGTTTCGTCTATATCTTAAAAAATGGCTGAGTTATAGCATTTTGAATTTCTAGCGTGGCTGACATTTTGAAACGTCCTGATTTTTGTCACGTGATAACGGGCGTATTTATGAACCGATTTGGATGTACCTTGTTTTGTACATATTACATACAAATATCTCGACGGAATTCGTTGTCCAGCTTCATCCGCCATCTTGTTTCAAAATGGCGGCAATTTAAAAATTTAAAAAAATTTTAATTTAAAATGAAATACCAAAAAATTGGGAAATGAAAAAGATTTTTTTGTATGTGTTTGACCTTAATACAAAGATCCGGAACAGGTTTTTGTTTCGTCTATATCTAAAAAAAATGTCTGAGTTATAGCATTTTGAATTTCTATTATCGCTGACATTTAAAACGACCTGATTTTTGTCACGCGATATCAGGCGTATTTATGAACCGATTTGGATGTAACTTGGTCTGTACAGAGTACATACCAATACTCGACCGAGTTCGGCCAGCTTGATTCGCCATCTTGTTTCAAAAGGGTTGCCATTTAAAAAAAATTAAATTTAAAATTAAAATGAGGTTTAAAAAATTGGAAATGAAAAAGATTTTTTTATGTGTTTCGCCTTGATTCCGGAGCAGTTTTTGTTTCTGAAAATTTGTTCTTTTGTTTATGTCTTAAAAAATGGTTGAATTATCGCACTTTGAATTTCTAGCATGGCTAACATTTTGAAATAGATCTTGTATTTGTCACGCGGTAACAGACGTATTCGCCTAGAAGGCATGTGGATAGTATACATCAATATCTCGAACAAGTTCGCTGGCCAGCTTCATCAGCCATCTTATTCCAAAATGGCGGCCATTAAATTAAAACACATTATATTTAAAGTGAGGTGCAAAAAAATAGAAACTGAAAAAGTATTTGACCTTGATATAAGGATTCAGGAGCATTTTTTGTTTGTCTTTATCTTAAAAAATGGCTTAGATATAGCAATTTCAATATCTAATGTGGGTGACATTTTGAAAAATCTGATTTTTTGCCTGCGAAAGCACTCGCATATATCAATCCATTCCAATGTGAGTGAGCATGTGCACAGCAATTACTAAGATCTCGACCAAGTTCACTGGTTAGCCTCATCCATCATGTTGTCTTAAAATGGCAGGCACTTTAAGAAATCGCCGAATTTGGCAGCCAAATATAAGTTACTTTAAATAAAAGCAGCTTGGATAAAGCTGACTAATTTCGCGAAATTCTCATTCATAATGATTTAGTATTGATAAAAATTAGTATTGAATCTCCTATATTCGGTTTCCACTAAGTTGAGCTTCGTGTGTTTGAATAATATAAGTTGGCTTTTTTAAAATAAGGAATATGAAAACTACCTCTTCCTCCCGGCACTGGCCGGAAGGACTTTTTTGTTTTAAACATTGTACAGACTTTGCTTTTTGTTTTAGACATTTATGCATTTCACATCTAAATTTTAATTATTTCAATTTTTCCTGCATTGTTTTGTTTTAAACATTGTATCGAGTAATATTTACAAAAATATGTGATAACAAAAATACAAACTCATTTAAGACTGTAAATCTGTTGCAACTGTATAAATATAACATTCAAAACCAAATAATATTTATAAAAAAGTATAACAACAAAACAGATATTTAAAAAAATTATAATAACAAAAATATAGATTCAATTTAAGACCGTAAAATCGTTGCAACTGTATAAATATGACATTCAAAACTAAATATTATATCTTTTATCGCTAATTAAACAGAAAAACAAACATAAGTTCATTATCAACACTAGATAATAACACAACAATAAGTCTTTATATTTATATCTCATTTAAAATAAAATTCCGAGCTGCATTTGTCAACATAATCTTGAATATCTGCGATAAATCATCTAAATCTGATGCAGAAGGCAGTTCCGTGTATTTTTGACAGGATAAGCACGTCCTCTCCCTGGATTATTTTAGAAAAAAAAATATTTGTTTAAATATGTACTATCATCACTGAAAGCGAAAATCTCATTGAATTGAAAACATCCAGTACATATTTATTCAATTCCATTTTGTTGCTGATATGCACAGAAATTCAATTATTTGTATATTTATGACAGCATTAACACACCGAAGGTTGCTACACTTAGAGCCAAATGGAAGGTCTCGATATATCTGTGAGATACAGCTCACCAAATAGATTTATTCATCAAAAATACTAACTAATTTTTCATTTTATGTGGAGAATAAGACAATAAATAATCTTTTTAAATATACGGTGAAATCTATTCCGGGATTTTTGGATAACAGAATATATGTAAAATGTAGAGTATAGGTAAAAATCACTTTTGTACATTGAAAACTCAAATAGATTTTTCACATTTAATACTAGCCCCAGATAAGCTATTTCTTTCGGCCAGCAATTAAAATGTCATCTCCAAAAAATAGCGTTCCGTTGTAAAGACAGTCATAAAACAAAGTAGATGCATCATTGTACTATTAAATACTCTACTTCAATTTTCTAAACTTCTAAGCATCGCACATTTTCAATTTTCACAGCGTCGTATTGGGGGGGGGGGGAAATATACTTGTAAATGCAATTTGTTTGAAAACTGCATCTCCATTTATTTTTGAGATATTAATTTTTTGTAGTTTTTAGCACCATTTTTTTAATTTTGCCAACTCAAATACTCCATTTCTGTAGAAAGCAAAGGAAAACTATTTGGAAAATAGTAATTATATCTTTTTCCTGCCATTTTCAAAAGAAAATGAAAAAGAAAATTTTGAAGAAAAAAATTATTGAGTAAAAAGAATATGTCAACATAACATATTGTAAAACGCGAAGAAAAAATAAAATATTAAGTCTAAACTACTTATAAATTAGGTCGCTATGTATCTGACAGATAAACTATCCTGGTCTAGTAAACATGTGAATGCGGCCTTGTACTCTTGAACATCATCAGAGTAGCCATCAGAGACAACTACTGCCTGTGGTTGATATTTTGGCTGCACATACTGAACATATTTGTCGCATATTTAGGTAAAAGACTGATTCTTAGGCCAAACCCCCCTAAGAAATAAAAAAAAAAATCCCTGCCGGCTCGGGCCTACAGGCGGAGGTAGATTTCGAAGTTAAGTACTAAATTCACCAACAAAACTTAAATCAACATTAAAGATAAACCCAGTTCCTTCACTAAGAATGAGCTCTAGGGAGCTAAACTTTTTGTGAAAATTCTTATATACACGAATACATACACGCATATATATGGAATAGGTTTAAAAATGGCTAAAACAAATTCAGAGAACCTCAAAGTGTTAAAATATGTTAATATTTCCATAGTCGGGTTTTTATCATGTTTTAATACGTTTCTTCAAACTCACATGACGTTACCTATTCACCTGCTGAGGTACATTATGTATACAATATGACGTAATATATATATTTTTTTAATTCGTCAAACTATTTATTTCATTTTGTGTTTTCATTCTGAAATCTTGCTCTATAAAACTTATGACGTAATATTCAATTTGTTTTCAATTCGTCAAACTATTTATTTAATTTATTTTTTCACGTGAAAAATCTTGCAAAAGAAAAGCAATTGTTGTGGTGAGAATTTTATTGTTTTTTTTTTCATTGTTGGCAACTGCTATAATGAAAAATATTTATTTTTTCCTGTCATTGTTGTGTAAGAGCTGGTTTTATCAGAATCTTGTTACAACGGTATTCAAAATTTTGAACCCTCCCCATTTCCATTCCCTTGGGCCGATTTTGCCCATTTTCAATCCCCGCCGAGATATTAGCCATCTCAAAGTTGTTGGCGAGTTTGAAGACGATCCGTGCATAATTGCGACTTTTATCGTGCGGACAAAATTTAGTACATACATACATATATATATATATATATATATATATATATATAAACTTTTTAGGTGAGGGTGGTTTTGGGTTCCTGGGGTCATATAATGAAAAGTTATGAAGGAATTTTTCAAAAGTCGTACCATGGTAACGACTGCAATAGGTAGTATTTCTTACGAAATCTACCTAAAACATCAATGACGAATTAAACCTTGCCGCTGTTTGAAAGGGATTTGAATGCCTTGTAGAGAGTAGATTCATTTCCTTTTCTTTAGCCATTGTCAAATAGAGACAAGGAATAAGGGCCTAGATCGTACGTTAAAAACTCTTCAAAGTCTTCATCCGAATGCTTTGCTACAAAAATTAGTTGGAACAAAGTTGTGGGATTGGCAGGAACCAACTCGTTGTCTACTTGTATTACACTGGTGATTACAGGAATAGGTTTTACTCTGTTGCCCCGTTTAAATTTGACCGTTCCAAAGTCACCAACAACAACTCTGTTGATGTCTTTAATGCCTAGTTCCTAAGACTTATGCCAGTTAAATCGTCCATCAGCTAATACACTTGTTCTTATTTAGTATAAATCAGGATTTTCAGTTAAAGGGAAATGCTGCAATAACCATTCGTACATCTCGGTGCCACCCATCTTGTCCCGTACAACTATAGAATCAGGCCTACATGCTGTTCTGAAGAATGAAATTGAATCCACAGTAATTTTCGATCTGTTCAGAAACATAAAGGAAACAATGAGCCTCAGATCCATAAAATGTAGTCAATTATATAATCTTTAATATCATTAATGGTCAAAGTTTGCGTAAAATGGTTAGTTTTCATATTTCATTGACGTACGGTGCCGTAATTCACGTTTTTTCAGAGTTTTTTGCTTTTAATACCCATTTTTGTAGCACTGTCACGGCTAAACCATTGATCAGAAGCAAAAAAAAAAAAAAAAAATTAATATCTAAAATGTAGGAAAATTTATCCTCTTTAATTTATGTGTTGCCAACTTTTACGTAAAATATATAGTTTGGAAGTTATTTTGAAATAACAAAGAAAAGTTCGCTTTTTTGCACGTTTTTTTTTTTTTTTTCAAAAAAAGAAAAAAAAAACATATTTCCCGGAAACAGTTTTGTTAGCAAACTTAAGATTCGTATTCAGCGACCCCAAAAACATAAAGGCACCAAATATCAAAACTACACCAAAACTTTCTTTTATTTTCTACCAAATGCCTGGATTTTCAAGTCACCACACTACTATTACTAGAGACTTCACGAGTGAAGACGCAATAAAATGAAATCAACCTCTCCTGGACAGCCATTCGGTAAGCACAGGAACTTGTTTCCACGAGGGGAAATGTTTATTGAAAATTCATATTTTATACGACATTAAAGTAAAAATACTACAAAGTTAGTTTTTACAGTGACACAATGAGGACGGAGAACATTCACACAATAGATTCAGAAATGCAACGGGAAAAGCATATTGTGTATCTCTCAGATCAAATGCACTATTTCTAGTGCTTTAGATGTAAATACATTAGATTATTGAAGAAAATATACATAATATTTCTTTATTTTTAAATTAATTTTGCAATTCGGAGATTAACTCTTCATATTTTATCTTGAAATTGTGTGCCACTTTTTTTTCCCACACAAAACAAAAGACCAAAAAAGTTTTATGCAGCGGAAAGCCTAAGATGTCTAGGATATATTTATCTGAAAACTGGAAGATTTATCAAAGTCTTATTAATGACACTTGGTTATTGAAAAAGTCCTATTAATTTCCCACAAAAAGAAAGTATAATAATACCTAAAAAAGTGAAGCTGCAACAAAAAAAAATTATCTTTAATATTTTAATTGTTTTTAATAAGGTGTAAACTCTCTTTATAATATCACTTCACAAAAGCTGTCAATAATAGAAATACTTAATAAGTTAATTACGTTTATTTTTCTACTTCAAAATCTCCAGTTAATATTTTTATGCTAATAATTAAAAAGAAAAACTTTCATAAAATATTTTGTAAAAATCTTTTTTTTTTTTTATCTATAAAAAGCATAATTTTCTGACAGACGACAACAAAATGAAGCTTTCCCTGAAAGATTAAAAAAAGAAAAAGAAAAAAAGTGATGAAAAGAACCTAAAGCGCCCCGATTCATGTGATAACGTTATGTCCACGGTTTTATGAACTTTGACATATCTGCATTACGTAATCAATTACTCTGCTATAGGGGATCTACATATCACATATGATTGACGTCTGAATATGACCCCAGCTATAGAATGCCTAGGTGACACGTGACTTACACTCTGCACTCAGATTCTGGCTGGAAAAATCCATCCTGACATGTATATTGTTTAGTGATACAGTTATAATTACATTGGAAAAAAAAGTTAAAAATTTAGAGATTGACGTTTTTTAAATAATTTTTAATGACTTAAAATTTATAAAAAGTGATTAATTTTGTTAGAAATAGAAAAAGTTGATAAATTAATTATCTAAACAATAGCAGTTTTCAAATCTTGTTTTAATTTTTTTAGTAAAAAAAAAAAAAAATAAATAAATAAATAAATAAATAAAAATAAACTTTTTTCTTCGTTTTCATATTAAATCATTTTTTTTAAGTGATTGAATTTTTTTTTATGCAGCTTTTTTGTGTAATTCATGCAGCATTAGTTATAAAGCGAGTTTGATAGTTTAGTTAAAACTACGCTTTTGTTTAAAACTTATTAATGAAGTATGACGTTAAAACATTATTGATATAAAGTACTGAAACTATATAAAAATAATAATTAATACTATTCCACTGCCAAATTTCTTTGTTAACTGTTAAAGGCGCGGACTTTTATGTAGTAAGATAAAAACATGGGTGCCGTACTAGTATATGCCCCAAGGCATTTTAAAGCCTAAATAAATACCTTTAATGATACCTTTGCGTACCAGTTGTACTAAAATTGTAATAAACCTCAAACTGCTAAAACAAACCGGAAACTGTAGTTAAAACGTGGCAAATGAAGTGCGTTCGTACTATAACTAGTTTTATAAATATTCAGATCTTGGTGCAATAGCTGTTGCACTCTTATGCAAAAATGCATGAATACAAAATTTTTTACGATTATATATGTTAAATTCAGTAATACAGAAATAATATGGCTTCAGCTTAAATAGGATGTAATCACCATGCCAACCTAGAATCATTACCTGTCATGGGGTATCACTGAATTAATTACGTATGAGGGGATTTAATAGAATGAAGAAAACTTTTGATTTTAATTAGAAATGTAGTAAAAGAAATGTGACGTTATTATTTTGCTGGGACAAAACCATTCTATTGAAACAACATAGAATAAAACAAATGCTGAGTATGACTTAACTTTTTCTGCAGCTGAAAACATCTTAACTAGGACTTCCCTCAGAGGGATTAGTCTGAGCGATATTACTGTGAACATAGATTTAATAATAACATGTGGAAGCAAAGAAAATGAGATGTTATCTTTAATTGTCCATATACTGCTAAAAATTGAAATGATGAAAATAAACGAATTGTAGAATTACAAAATCTTATAAATAAATTCGTATACACTGTTTAAAAAAATGGGAAATCAAACCATTCAAGACAGCCATGCATGGATATAAAATTGAAAGTACGCAATATATTAAAATTAAAATAGAAAGTGAAACACTAATTTACTTATATCGGAATTTTAACTGTATAAAATGATGTCAAGAGCATAATCAGACGCTCCGCACCAATTTGAGTAACTTTAAATGACAAATATATGATGTTTAAAAAGAATGGACTATACTTTATATGGTGTGTGCTCCCCCGGAATAGTTAATATTGTACAATATCTGTTTTCCACGGATGCAATGAGGTTGTCGATAATATTTAAGGAATTCTCTTCTCAAAATCTAATATAGTATCAAAGTACCGAATACATCAAAAGTGGCATGCAATGCTTCGTTAGAGTGTGTTTTAGATATACTCGATCGGATTTAAATGATGAGTGTATGCTTTCCACTACACACGCTGTATTGTTTTATTTTCAAACATATTCTGCACAAGTTGAGATGTATTTAGCATGTATTAAATAAAAGAAATCGGCAATGATTAGAACATAAAGTATGACACAAGATCTGAATATATCGTCTGCATAACTTTTGAGCTGTCAAAGTGTCATTTGAAGTAATTTACAAATACATACATATTTATTCAGCAAATCATGCAAGCTAACATACGCCAATATGAACCCGATTACAAAATTTCACCAGAATAAGTTAATATATAAAAAATTTACTAATAATAATTGAGAATATGACCTTATGATAAAATATCTAGAAAATGAATCGGATAAAAAATTCATATCACATTTAAAACGGCACATCCCTCTGTTAGTGGCCTTGGCGAGAGAGAGAAAAGCCTAGAGAAGGAACACTTTAACAAGTACTTTCGGGCAACCTACTCACTGTTTCATACAGGTCTTTATTCAATATTTACACAATTTATTTAATGCTAGGTGGGTATCTATCAGTTTTGTTGAATTTAAATCGCATATTTTGCGGGGGAAATGCAGCATTATGAAATATTTAAAGTTGCTGTACCTAATAATTCCAAATTAATGGTAATTGAGATCGCTTTCCGTTAATTTCATCTTTTTAAATTTTAAATTTTTTAGAAACCATTCATAGAGACAATTGTATATTTTAAAACTAACCCGAAGCAAAATTTCAAAATTTTGGGCTCAGCAGTAACAGAGAAAAAGAATATTTTTGAAAGTTTTTTGTTTCTGCACTGTTTTTTATAGCAACATTTTTAGAAATCGTTCTATTGCGAGAATTTACGTCATGATAAATACAGCTATGTCAATTTTCATGTTTATATTCCTAACAGTTCCATGTTCTTCGTTACTTAGATCATCTTTAGATCTTTTTCCGCTTTGTTTACTCTTTCTATTTTTTAGAATTCGTTCTACAACGAGCATTTACATCTTATTAATTACTACCATGCCAAAGTTCTAGTTTCTAACCCCAACAGTATCCCAAAAATTTCAGTATTCCAAATAAATCTTAGTTTAGAACCTTTCTAGAAATTTTTACGTTTATCCGTCAAATTGAACCATTTAGAGAGCGTTCATTACGAGTATTTACATCTTAAAAGTAACTACCGCACCAAATTTAAAGTTTCTAACCCAATCAATATCGCAGAAATCACAATTTTAGAACTTTTTTGCTCCTGCAGCGATGTAGGTTCTTGCACTGACATAAAATAGTCTTTTTCTCGGAGTAGAGACGGCCACCAACATTTTTTTAAGTTGGCTGTGTAGTTTCAGAGATAACACCTCACAAACGTACAAGCATTAACAATATTATATACTTTATAATATTATAACGCTTTATAATATTAGCATTAGATGTACAGATACAAAAGTCATTTATCTGTTACAAGCTAAAGTGCCGGCGTTGCCCAGAATTTGAAGGATGTTTGTTCTAAAAAATCAATTTCAAAATTTAACATACAACACAAAACAAACATTAAAAAAAGCAGTCGAAATGTTGTTGACTGAATCATATGAAAACGCTATATAAAAATGTATAAATGTATATAACAGACGCAAAAGAATACAGCTATAAATGAACTTATTTCAATTTATAATTGGAGCAATAATGTTAAAATACGCCAATATTTCCCTAATCGGGTTTTTTATTATGTTTCAATACATTTTTCACACTCATATGACGTTATACTATATCCACCATGCCCTTTATATTTCCAATAAGACGTAATATTTCCCCTTTCACGTGGAAACCTCTAAATAGAAAAGTTATGAAGTTATATTCACTTTCATTTAAATTCGTCAAACCATTTATTTCATTTTCATATTTCACGTGAATATCTTGCAATAGAAAAGTTATGACGTAATATTCACCTTTATTTTTAAATTCGGCAAACTATTTATTTCATTTTCATTTTTCACGTGGAAATCTTGCAGTAGAAAATTAATTGTTGTAGTAATAATTTTATTGTGTTTTTTAATTGTTGGCAACTGCTATAACGAAAAATGTTTAAATTTCATAAGAAATTGCTGTTAAATTGGTGGTTTTTTATTAATTAAAAATTAACTATATGTTATTTCGATTCCGGATTACTTTAGTTGTCTCGGCCAAAAATTCCAAATTGTGGATTTTTTATAGAATTACAAACAAACAGATAGGCAAGTTTTCATTTTTATATATCTCTCTATTATATGAAAAGTAACTAACGCTGTCACCGCCGCCGCCACCGGTTTTGAATTTTTTGTGACCGGAGGTCTTTCTTTGTTAATATTAAGTAAACTATTGCATACAAATATATGAAAATCGGTGGTATTATAGCGAAATGTTTGATCAACACACTAATGCATACAGTTTTCAAATCGAAGAATTATTTTAAGAGATATTTAATGCTAAAGTTGGACAAAATCGTTCCATTAAAAAAAATTTATAAGAGCAAAAGCTATACATGGGAATTTAATCCTTTTTAGATCATTTTATTCAATAGAAGATCCCGGTCTTTAGATTTCATTAATTTTTTTTAATTTGACTCATTTTTTGAGGTTTTATTTCTATTTTAAATTCAGATATTCAGTATTTTGACAGATATTTTTTACATATTTTAGAAAACGGTATTAATTTAAACTGTTGCCAACTGTATAAACAGCGCAAACAATAATGTTTGCTTCAAATAAAAAAATTATTTACACGTTACTATTATAAACAGAAAAAAACCTTCAAATTACAATTAAATAATTAGGTATAAAAAGCAGGCACTTATTGGAAATTACGCCATAAAAACTATATTTACATGTGAATTTTAAAAGAGAAAGGATATTGTAAAATAAATTCATTAACATGCGTTAGAAATCTGAAATAGAACAAATTACGTCACATTAAACTTATTATGCAAAATGAACAAAAAATAGTATTGCAAAACAGTTTAAATTTAAAAATTGCGCGAGACAAAATATTACAGGTTAAATTTTAGATTTTTTCAAAATTTTATTATTTGTAGTTTGATGTGAGGTGTTCAGCTATAAGTATGCAAATTTTTATGTTTCAACATAATTAGGGGCTGAGTTAGAAAAGTTGCTTTAAATACACAAGTTAGAGCCGAGAGGGTTAAATATTAGACTTTTTCAAAATTTTATTATTTGCTGTTTGATGTGAGGTGTTCAGCTATTAGTATGCAAAATTTCATGTCTCCAACTTAATTAGGGGCTGAGTTAGAAAAATTGCTTAAATACACAAGTTAGAGCCCGGAGGGTTAAATAATAGACTTTTAAAAAATTTTATTATTTGTCGTTAAATGTGAGGTGTTCAGCTATAAGTATGCAAAATGTCATGTCTTCAACTTAATTAGGGGCTGAGTTAGAAAAATTGCTTAAAATACACAAGTTAGAACCCAGAGGATTAAGTAACAGACTTTTTCAAAATTTTATTATTTGTCGTTAGATGTGAGGTGTTCAGCTATAAGTATCCAAAATGTCATGTCTCCAACTTAATTAGGGGCCGAGTTAGAAAAATTGCTTAAAATACAGAAGTTAGAGACCGGAGGGTTAAATATGACTTTTTCAAAATTTTATGATTTATCGTGTTATCGCAAGTGTTCAGCTATAAGTATGCAAACTTTCAATTCTCCAACTAAGTTAGGGGATGAGTTAGAAAAATTGTTTAAAATACATAAGTTAGAGCCCAGAGGGTTAAATATCAGACATTTTTCAAAATTTTATTATTTGTCGTTTGATGTGAGGATTTCAGCTATAAATATGCGAAATTTCATGTCTCCAACTTAATTAGGGGCTGAGTTAGAAAAATTGCTTAAAAAACAGAAGTTAGAGACCGGAGGGTTAAATATGACTTTTTCAAAATTTTATGATTTATCGTGTTATCGCAAGTGTTCAGCTATAAGTATGCAAACTTTCATGTCTCCAATTTAATTAGGGGCTGAGTTAGAAAAATTGCTTTAAATACACAAGTTAGAGCCCAAAGGGTTAAATATTAAGCCTTTTTCAAAATTTTATTATTTGTCGTTTGATGTGAGATGTTCAGCTATAAGTATGCAAAATTTCATGTCTCCAACTTAATTAAATTAGGGGCTGAGTTAGAAAAATTGCTTAAAATACACAAGTTAGAGCCCAAAGGGTTAAATATTAGACTTTTTCAAAATTTTATTATTTGCCGTTTGATGTGTGGTGTTCAGCTGTAAGTATGCAAATTTTCAAGTCTCCGACATATATAGTTTCTGAGAACGGGCTCTGTGACAGACGGACAAACAGACAGACAAAGGAGTGAGACAGGTAGGGTTTCGTTAGATGGACGAAACTCTAAAAACATGCGGATGACTGTAACAACATCCTAAAATTACATTACCATCAGCGATCTACCAATCCCGAATTTAGTTTATATTCGTTTCATATATTCTTATTCTTTTGTGCGGCCCTGTAAAATAATTATCAATATTATGTACAGTAAAACCTCTGAATAGCGGACACTCCGAGAATGCAGAATTCGTCCTCTATTTAGAGGTGACCGCTACTGAGAGTAAAACATGTACAGTTATTTAAGAGATGGTAATCGAAAAAATGTCCGCTAAATAGAGGTATCCGCTAATCGGGTGTGTCCTCTATGGAGGTTTTACAAGTAAAACTTCTGAATAGCGAACACCTCGGGAGGGCAGAATTTGTTCTCTATTTGGAGGTGTTCGCTACTGAGAGTAAAAAATGTACAGTTATTTAAGGGTTGGTAATCATAAAAATGCCCGCTAAATAGAGGTGTCCACTAATCGGGTGTGTCCGCTATGGAGGTTTTAGTGCATAATAATATCATCCTTTACAAGAAAATTGCATGCTGTATGATAGACAGACAGGCATCCAGAGAAAGATAACCTCCGGATCAATAAACACTCATGTATTTTGTTTTAATCATCCACAACTGTATGTTATACAACATGCCAGATTTTATACAACAGGCTAAAAACGGTCACCGTGGTACGGAATACTGTATTATTATTTGTTTGCCCACCAAAACTGGTTGCCACGGGTTGTTGCAAGGTTTGTGATCACGTGGTTGAAACTGATCGATTCAATATTACTGCGTGCGTATTTTTTTTTTATTTGCTCCGTGTGTTCAAACCAGTTGTCTACGAAAACATCAACCGGTGAAAGTGACGCACACCAAATTTCTGTGACGTATGCAGATAAATTGTGCTTTTTTAAGAGTTTTTTCTATATAATTTTTAAACGGTTTGGAACTTATTTTTCATAGTAGGTGCATTCAGTAGGCGACCCTCATAGGTACCTTCTGGTGCAATCAGAAACGAAATCCGACAAATATTTTTTGAGTTATGCTTGACGAAAGGTTTTTATTAGGCTTTTTTTTTAGTAGGACATGGCGTTAATATCCATCGTAGTAGTAAAGTGTCCAGACAGTAATATTTCGCTGAGTATTAGCCTTCGCTTCGCTCAGACAATTATAAACAAATTGTAACAAAGTTAATGAAAAAGGTATTATTTTTTATTTCTAACGTATTATACGTTATAATGTTTTACAAATCGTGGTAAACATAAAAAAAATAATAAATGCTTAACGCTATAATAGTTCAATTTTGTGCTAAATAATTAATTCTATTATAAAAACAGTTATTGTGTATTAAAAAGCGAAAAACCAACGTTTAAAAATGCACAAATAATACGTGAAATGCATCAAACAGCTGTTTCGAATCTACTAGCGAGACTCTTCTTCAGTGCAAGATAAAGCAAGGCACAGCGGGCTAGGAAAAACAAAGCTGAGCAAAATGACAGAAACGCGCCGGCTTAAATATCCAATACGGGTAGCGAATGCGCCAAAAACAACCAATGAGACAGAAGCAGATGAAACGAATGAGTGGACAAGTAGCGACATCTACCGGAGAACGAGAGAAAAAGATCCCAAAAGGGGGAAATTAAATTAATGTTTTCCAAATACGTGGAAAATCAGGAATACTTGATAAGTCATTGACTAAAGAGTGAGAATTTTTAATGATGCGGTAGGTTTCCCAAAAATCAAGATCAAGGTTAGAAGAACATTTCCGGACAACGATGGCTGAGGAAAAATTGAACCTATGTTGAAAAGACCAACATTGTTGGGCAATAGAAGAACGTTTAAACTCCTGATTTTTAATATAACTTTCATGCTCTTTTAAACGAAATCTAAGAGCAAGTTTAGTCTGCCCAATATAAGATAGACCATACTGGCAAGAGATTTGGTAAATACCCCAGTTATCTAGGCGATCAAATATTTTCTCCTGTTAATAAAATCACTTTTTCAAATCTTAAACATCCCATTGATCGCTTAGATTAAACGTTGGTTTTTCGCTTTTTAATATTCCTGCACAAAGGCTTTAATTGCTATTTTAAAGTTATTCTGTACTTTATTAAAACAAAATTATTGAGTATTGAGAGTAATTGAGATTGAGTAACGTATTGAAATTAATAAATACTGATGACTGTAAAAAAAAAAATAAATAAATAAATAAATAAATAAATAAATAAAAACTTTTAATTAATTTTGTCATGACTGATAAAACTCGAAATTTCGAATTGAAAACTAAAGTGATATATTAAAATGATTATTATCTTTGTTTTAGGTAAGTCTGTCCGCATGTACCAACTATAAACTACCCAACTGAATGGTTTGAAATTTAATATATATAATCGTCGCAGAATTATGGCGAGTCATTTTAAATTTAATGAAATTCGAATTAAAATTTTAAAAAGATTAATAAAAGTTTTCTTCATTCTATTAAATCCTATCATACGTAATTAATTGATATCCCATAATGATTCTAGGTTTCCTTTGCGATGACGTCCTATTTAAGATGAAGTCATATTATTTCCATGTCACTGAATCTAATATATATAATCGTAATAAATTTTGTATTCATGCATTTTTGCATAAGAGTGCAACAGCTATTGCACCAAGATCTGAATATTTATTAAAATAGTTATAGTACTAACGCACCTAATTTTCCCCTTTGACGTATAATTTCTGACTTGTTAGTATAATTCATATAACAGTAATTATAATATGAATTAGATAAGTTGTTTTAAGTTCGGCTTTAATTAAAAATGTAGTATAGAAATCTGACGTTATTACATTGCTGAAATAAACTCATTGTAGAATAAAACAAATACTCAGTATGACATATCTTTTCTTCAGGTGGAAAAATCGTAATAATAATCAAATTGTAACACAGTTAATGAAAACGTGTTACCTTTTGTTTCTAACGTATTATACGTTATAATATTTTAGGAATCGTGCTGAACATTTAAAAAATAATAATAAATGCTTAACAATATAAAAGTTAAATTTCCCGATAAATAATTAATTCTATTATAAAACAGTTATTCAGTGCTTAATTAAAAGGAAATTGTTGAAGATTGAGAGTAATTGAGATTGAGTAACGTATTGAAATTAATAAATAGTTATGACTGAGAAAAACAACAACATAAAATTTTTTTAATTAATTGTGTCATCACTGATAAAACTCAAAATTTTGAATTGAAAACTAATGTGATATTTCAAGATTATCATTATTTCATTTATATTTCATTACATTTTTACATTGTTTACATTATTTTCGTTCGTTCGTAATTTTAAAATAAGCAGCACTTATAGTCGTCGTCTGGTCCAAACGTCTAACTGTATGTCCGTCTGTCCGCATATAACAGCTGAAAAACTACCCAACCGAATGGTTTGAAATTTAACATCTATAATCGTTGCAGAATTTTGTCGAGTCATTTTAAAATTTTTCGAAATTCGAATCAAAGCTTTAAAAAAAATTAATAAAAGTTTTATTCATTCTATTAAATCCTATCATGCGTAATTAATTCAATGATATCCTATGATAGGTAATGATTGTAGGTTGCCATGATACTGGCGTGCTATTTAAGATGGAGTCATATTATTTCCGTATTACTGAATTTCATATACTATATGTAATCGTAATAAATTTTGTATTCATGCATTTTTGCATAGGAGTGCAACAACTATTACACCAAGATCTGAATATTTATAAAACTAGTTACAGTATTTGCCACGCTTGACGTACAATTTCTGACTTGCTTACACAATCAAAGGGTATGAAGTATTTTTATTTAAAACAATATAAAAAAAAATCAGGATGTCACCTCACATTAATATAATATCAAGTTCACTTATATCCGAATTTAAAACTACTTTTAATCGATAAAAACCTTATTCTCAGACAAAGCAGATGGCCATGTGAGAGAAACACTCAAAGCTAAATATAATTTGCTCTCAAAATGCTCAAATTTCCCTTCATTATTACTCCCCGTGTTCACAGAAGCGTCAGTTAATGTCCTCTTTCCCTGCTTAACCACTGTGCAACCCACCAACTGGGTGTGTTCCTGTTTCTCGCAACATCTTTCACTTTATTTGTCCATTACTAAACTTGTTTTCCCCTCGAAACACCTCATGCGTTATAAATAAAAGCATCAATTACCGTTTTATGCGAAATTCTTCTAACAGTTGGTGGCAACAGTTCTAAAACTTAGAGAAGATATAATATAAGTTTAAAATTAGTAAATTATTAACAAAAATTCTCATATAAAAATTAAATTTTTATAAAATCGCGTTTTACATTTCATTTTATAAAAACTAGACGTCTCACCGTCGGACAAGAATTATTTAATGAATGCTGTGAATAAGAGCTTTATTTGCTTAAATATTTAAATGTATTAAATATTCATATTATTTTGTTTATAGTTAATGTCAAAGCCGAAACTAGGGGGTGGGTGCAGAGGGGCATGTGCCCCGGGCGCTAGAACGAAACGCGAAGGGGGTGCCAAATGAAGATTTTGTTTGTCGTTTCATACAAAAATGTATTTACAATAGGAAAAACAAAGAAAATTCCAAAATAATGTTAAACCTATGGTAACGTTCTTTTCAAATTTCTCGCATGCATTTTAATATTTTAAAATGATTTTTTTTCCCTTAGGACAGATTAGATTGAATTTTACCGTTGCTATACATTTAGGTTTCAGAACCGGTACTGAAAGTGAAAGTAACTTTATAGAAAAAAATCTGCATCCAAAATCGAAAAAGTACACATTAACCCGATTAGAATTCAACCTCAACTATTCTAAGCAAGTAAAAAAAATCATTTAAAACTATTAATATGCAAGCGACTCATCTTAAAAAGAACGTTCACACAGGTTTAACTTTAGCATTCTAGTTTCTTCGCCTGACTAGTGTAGGCTCTTAACGCTCAAGCTAATGTTAATCCTATGGGAACGTTGTTTACATATTTTAATGCTCGCATCATAATTTTTAATAAGTAATTTTTATTTTTTAATGAATTTATATTTTCTATAGGGTACCATAGGTTGACAACTTTTATTGTGCGTGAGGAGGAGTCAGGGGAGGGGGGCGCCAAAATCCATGTTTGTCCCTGTCGCAAAAAAGCTAGTTTCAGCCCCGGTTAATGTATATATGATAAAATATAAAAACGACAAATTGCGATCGCTTCCTACCCCCCATAAAGAATCCGAAAAATGCCCTATTGTTAACCAATCTAGATCAGAATATAATACTTAATATAATTTTCCTTCTACTTTCTTACATATTTTTAATGATATAATTAATATAATAAGGATTTGTTAATAAAATAAACAGCTTGTACATTGTATTACTGGATATTATGTTTATTAGAAGTAATAAAAACTTCTTAAAGCGGTAATATTTTAATGTTGTGTTCGAATTTTATAATGAAACAATTAGAAAAAAAAAATTACAGAATGTTTTATTGCTTTTAATTTCTAAATGCAGAATTTTTACATGTAACAAATCAAAAGATTAAAGAGCATCTTCAACAAACATATTATCATTGAATGCTTTTATATTACAACAGAAAACAAAAGATCCAGATCGCTAGAGAAAAGATCGTTTTAATACAATTTATACTTGGACATATTCTTTGAAAGTATCCCAGCATAAGTTAGTCATTTTTATGTACTTTGGTGAATTTTAATTATATTATATCATAATTGTACACGAAAACCTAATAAACCCTTTAAAATTCTATAAATTGTAATACGGTAAATCAGTTTTTATGTTAAATTACCTTTTCAATCAAATTATTTATCTTTGGAAATGCAATGCATGTATATTTAAATACTTTTAAAACTGTCTGTGTTTCCTTGAACCAAAATTCACAATTTGCATCCAAGGCGACTCCCTCCACTGTTTTAGCAATCACGCATTTACACCACGTATTTCCAAATTTTGCTGAAGTAAATGGATCATAAAAATATATATATATATGTTTTAATAATTGTACACGCAGGATAAAGTGTGAAAAGAAGTGATTCCAGAATGCATCTTGAAACCATAACAATCGTTGAAAGATTTGTAAATATAATTTTTCGGTTATGGTGGAATCTCGATAATTTTATCTAAATAGTTCTATACATATTGCACTATTCCCATTTAAATACAACCTAGCCTAAATCTTACTAAACAAAAGAAAAATTAACTTGTTACAACATAATGTATAAAAATTTCTTTCCTCAACAAACAACAAAATCTTCAACTTGCATATACCGTTCGTTTAAAAGGGAAACATGAGCTATAGATATATTTTAGTATTGTGGTACTAGCAGTATTAAACGATAGATCATGGCAACATAACGTCTTTTTGTTTAAATTCAAAATCCAGCATTTAAGCAATTTTCACGTCCCATTTAAAACGAATTCTACCAATACATTACCCAATATATTCGTTATAAAAATACACATTTCAGGGAAACAATTCTTTAAAAAAGGCCTCTAAATGAAGAAAATAAATTTTTGATCACCAAACTCCCTTAAAAACACGATTTCCAAATCGTGATGCAATATGCTATTAAGTGTCTTGCAAGTTAGAGTGCCTTTTTGACATTAATACTTTATTCTTTAGAATACAAAAACTATATTTGAAATTCTTTCTGCTACCTCAGGCAATGAAAATTTTCCACACACATCTAAGACGACTTTCTTCACAGTTTCAGTAATCGCACTTTACACACTGATATATTATCAAACTTTATAAAAGTAATTGATTTGAGCATTTAAAGGAATTTTGGTTTTAATAATTATATCTTCCGGCTAGGAAGTTCTAAGAAGTGAATCATAAATGTTTTTGGAAACGATTTCAATTGTTGAAATTTTTTCAATTTAAGGGGACTTTTAAACTACATTTTCGATTTTGAACAATATTGTAATATACTTAAATATAATGTCACTACAGATATTAGGTACTATAAAGCAAATATAATTTCATATAATTAAAAGAAAAAAGTCTTGTAGAACAGCCTATTTAACAAAAATTTAAATAAAAAAAAATATTTTTTTTTTTTTTTTAATCCCTACTACTTTTTAAAATATGAATATTTTTGCTTCAATTTTTTTTCCATAATCCTAAAAACATACTACATAAAATTGTGCATGGATTTAACATTCAAGGTTATAGTTTTTTTTTTTTTTTTTTTTTTTTTTTTTTTTTTTTTAGAATTTCAATTATTTTTCCTTGATTTTTTACTATACAAAAGAGAAAAACATTGATATCAAATGTAATACCCCATACATCTAAAAATCCATGCACAGTTTTATGTAGTATAATCTAAGGAATATGGAAAAAAAATTGAAGCAAAAATATTCATATTTAAAAAAGTAGTAGGGATATATATATATTTTTTAATTTAAATTTTAGTTAAATAGGATGTTTTACAAGATTTTTTTTTTAATTATATGAAATTATATTTGCTTTATAGTACCTAATGTCTGTAGTGACATTATATTTAAGTATATTACAGTATTGTACAAAATCGAAAAAGTTGTTTAAAAGGTACTGTGTCCCCTTAATCTTTTTTTTTTTTTTTTGCTATGGAAAGGTTTCCATAAATTTTAATTAAAACTAAAACTAAAACACGGATTAAATCAGAAGTTTTTATTTCGTGTATGACATTAAAACAATGAAGTTTATTCTTAATAAAAGCATTACAAAATCCGGCGACAAAAGCATACGAAATGTTATTTTAAACATATGTGTGATGTAACAATTTATTAAATGTTATGAACAGATTTTTAGAACAGTACATTTTTTTTTTTTTTTTTTTGTAAATCTATATTATAAAGGACATACCTGTCCGCGCGTAACGCTGGCGCTATTTTGACGGTGGCAACAGCAGACGATTAAATTTAACTTTTATTAAATTTATCGCAATATTTTAAATTTCTGAATACCGTTTCAGTATTTACAACGTTGAATACGGAAAAATGTGCTTTAAAATGAAATTTGTTTGAAAACAGTATCTCAATTTACTCAATTTTTGTTTTTTTTTTTAAATAATTTTCAAGCATGAATTTTAGGTAGATTTCGTATGAAATACTACCTATTTCAATCTCCCCTACATTGGAATTTTTGAAATTTTTTTGCAGATCTACACCGATCATGACCCCTAGAACCCAAACCCACCCTCAGTAAAAAACTTTATATATATATATATATATATGTGGGGGGGGGGGATCCCAAATCCCTACAGCGCCCTTACAAAAGCACCGCCAGGAGTCGAGATCACAAAACTGCAGTAAAGCACTCTAGCTATACTGGCAGCGGCAGCGCATGCGCGCAACAAATGACTGTCGGCGACAGACACGCTGCTAGAGAGAGATAAACTGAAGTGATTCGAAGAACTTCAGAATTCGGTTGTTGGTGCTGGAATGAGGTAGTGGACGCAAAAATGTAATGAAAAGACGTAGACGTTTTTAATGACGATAAAAGTCACAAGATGTAACACACAAACATAATTGTTTGTGTGAGTGCTGTCTCCATGTACATTTTGTAAATAAGTTTCAATATAACTAGTTTTTTTAAAAGAGAAATCGTCTTTATTTCTGGTAGTAAAGTGCATTTTATCCTCTAATCAAAGGGATATTCTCTCTCTCTCTCTCTCTCTTTCTCTCTCTCTCTCTCTCTCTATATATATATATATATATAACCATTAATTAAACATTACCGACATCATCAAAAACCGCAATATTGTGAAGGAAATGACATTAAAAATGGATGCCACAAACCTATAATATACAACTGTATGTATAAAATAAAGTGCCTTATACTTAATTGCAAGAATTAATATAGAAGAATATGGATACCGAAAAAAATAATTGAAAAACTTATGTATTGAATTACGTTTTCAAGAGTACAGAATTCAATGATATAAGCAAATCGGTTGTTTTCTGTGAGAAAAAAGCTAAAAGCTGATTTTTTTTTTTTTTTTTTTTTTTTTTTTTTTTTTGTATTCAAACAACCAATATGACCAAGAGAATAGTTTCAAGATGAAAACAGAATAATATCAAATGGCATGAAATGGAAAAAACAATACAACTTTTAAATATTTAATTTATAGCATAAAAATAGAAATATTACACAACATACCGAATAAAATCCATGTTGTTTTCAAAATATCTTCCTGCACATGGTATCCAAAAGCACGATAAGATTAAGGTGAATTAAAGAGTTAAGTTAACTCAGAAATTAAAACCTATGGATTCGGTTAATTCATTTTGAAATACCGTGATAAATTCAATTAATATAATACAAATAGAAAATAATTACAATATTTAAAATACCTAAAAACACTATTAAATTATTTAATTTCTATTTTACAATATTGCCAATAATAAGCGTTCAATACCACCTGGTGTAAAAAATTAAAATTATTACTCTAACAAAATTTTGGCGCTGCCATCTATTATGTTATTTTAAAATTATTATTATTATTCAAATGTCTCAAGATGAACCAAATAAAAGCTAATGAATTTAAAATATATCAACTGCATTACCACACAAATCCTAATATATAAATAATACCATACTATATATCATTATTCAAAAAAATTAAATAAATGAAATGTTAATAAAATTCTTTCAATATACTTTATTACCTTACCCATTTAATCTACACTGAGAAATTAAATAATTTTATAACTTTGATAGTATATAGAATATAGCTATATGCTATAATATAAAATAAATTATATATAATAAAAATATAAAAAACTTTAATAATTACTATTAATTATAAAAAATAATAAATTAATAAAATGAACAGGAAAAAAATTGGATGTTTATAGAAGATTGTCAGATTCTAGAATTCCCAATTGCCTAAAGATCACTAATATAGTGTGTGGATTATCTTCATATTAGCCATAAAAAAGCTAAAAAATATGATTGTGACAATCAAACACATTAAACCGATAATTAATCATGGAATACAAAGTTGAAAATAAAACAATATTAAAATGTATAAAGGAATAATAATAAAAACTAATTACCTATTTTTAATACATACAGTATAACATTAGTTATATCAAATAAACTTATATGCATATTAATCACTATAAAGATGGTATTAATTAATATGATATTGTCCTGAGTAGACTAAAATTTAAAAACATGTTAATTTGGAATTTGATTAAATATTAAATAAGCTAAATTTAATATGAATTAAAATAAAATGTCGCTAATTACATATAAAACATCAAATCAACATCCATATAAAATACGTATTAGAAATGTAGTTATAATATAGAAGACCCACCTTTTTTTCTTTTTTTTTTTAAATTAACCATTGCGTATTATCCAGACAACACCACCCTCCTCCGTACTCTAACATCTACCCACCCAACCATTCTACAGTAATTGTTTATTATTATTTTACAATTTTTAATTTTTTATATAAATATATTTTTATTGTATAATTTTTTTTGTAATTTTGTTTACGCATGTGTTAATTTGTTTTTTTTTTTTTTTAAAGACCATGTAAGTACTAATTGTATATTAATGAATATATGAATTTTTTTTTTGGAAAACCATGATTTAATGCATCATAAATTAGTTTTTTAATATTATTGTTAATTAGATGAGAAGAACATAAACATTTTATTCTATATAAATGATTAAGTATTATATTTCGATATACAGAACAATGAAGACAAGATTTAAAATTTGTAAATGTATTAACTTTGAATTTAAATTCTTTATGTTTATCATATAAATCTATCTATCTATATATATAATATATAAAGTAGATATATATCACTTTTTTATGGACACGATAACTTCCGTAATTCTGCGCGAAGCTCTTCCAAACTGATACATAAAATCAAGGGCCATAAAATCTCGGTCAAGTTCGTTAATGGGCAAAATCGGACCAAGGGCATGGAAATAGGGAGGGGTTTTGTAAAACCGATAAAACCCCATAACTTCTTAATTTTTGTACATATCAAATCAGTTTAAAGTTTTTATTACTTCTAAAAATAGGGCCAAAAATTTATGTATCACAGATTTATTTATAAAATTAAAAATGGGCTCAAGAATCTCAAAAAAATAGTGTTTTAGGGAGGAAAAAAATCATAACTTCGTCAATTCTCAAAATATCAAATTCAATTAAATTTATTATAAATCTTCTTAATATTATCTACAACTTTTATATTGATAAGTTTTTGATAGGACCAATTCGTACCGAAAAAAAAGGGGGGGGGAGGGTGAAGAAGAAAAAAATCCATAACTTTGCCAATTCACAAGATATAAAATCCGCATGAATTTATTCTATATCTTCTTAATATTATCTACAGCATTTACATTGACAAGCTTTTGGATAGGACCAATTCTTACAGCAAAAACAAATTAAAAATACATAGCAGTTGAAGAAAAAAATCATCGTATTAAGGGTGTATTCAAATCCAAACTGCTTATTTTCTGACTCATTTTTAAATTCATTTTTGCTCTCAAACGCAAATTGGGAGATTCTCTTATTCAGAAACTATATAATGTACCGCAATGATCAATTTTTTGATAGAAGCAGAATATATTTCAAAAAATGTTGTCAAAGTGGGCATTTTGAACCGAATTTCCCGAAGCGATTGTGGTGGAAACGAAAAATATTGTCCTACTTAGAAAATAATTGTTTATAAATGAAGATTTAATTAATTAAACGAAAAATAAAAACACAGGTCGCTTATAAATTTCTTTAAAAATCACGTCAGCAAGTTTCATATTTTTTCTTTTAAAAATGAATCTGAAAATGTGCCAGAAAATTTCGAGTTGTTGAGCATGGAAAAGTATTTTTTTGAATACCGCCTTAAAATGATTCTGATAAAACCATCTCTTATATTAAAATGAAATTAACTACTCGTCAAAAGTGGCCAGATAAAATTGTTAAAGTGGGTTTACCTCTAATCATGATTTAGTTTTTGTTGTTGAAATTAGCACTTAACTTCGAAATCTACCTGCGCCCGCACACCGAGCCGGAAGAGATTTTTTTTTTTTTCATTTTCTTTCTTTTTTTTTTTTTTTTTCAAATCTATGTCTATCGCGTGCAAAGGATTACGAAAGATAGATTCGTTTGCACTTAAGTTAATATAAATAGCTCAGTATTTGTTTCCAGCTTACATGATATAACAAAATTAAAACATTCTTCAATCAATAAATAAAACAATAAAATATAAATAAAACACAAATTTAAGACATGTAATCGAATTTGTCATTGAATCGCGCTTAATCCACTTAAATGAACAGAATCAAAAAGGCTGATTGTAAATAGCGATCTTTGGCGCTTTCTTTGGCTGTTTTTAGTATTATTAGTGGGCATTCTAAAAATATACTAAATGTAAAATATCTGATAGAGATATTAATTAAAAGAAAAATATCAGTAAATCCGTGCGAAGCTCACTCATCGCAATCTTTGAGATTACTTGTTGATACGGTTTTTCATTAATTTTTGAGTAACATAACCTGAATATCAAGTTTTACTATTGTTAATTCTCAATTAAGCCTTTTCAGGTGCGTAGTTGAATTTATACATGTAAGAGTAACAAAATAATATTAATTTCAATGTTAATGCTGTTCATTTATCATGTTTCCTGTAAATCATGTTTGTTAAACATGAAAATGTTTACTTGAGAATTTATAGCGTTGGTGGGACGTAGTATGTTCTCCTGGATTTAGAGAAATGTTTAATAGAGTATAAAAATTACGGTGAAACATTTCGAAAATTAACGTTAGCAAAAGATACTTTATTTTAAGAAATACTTATTTAAATCTTAAAATTGTATTGGTTTCTACGCTTCTTAAAGATAAATAATGTTTTTCCGAATAGTGGGGATCTCGGAAGAGTTTATTGTGTATTTTTGTTTGCAGTTATGTTATATTTTCCTAGATTAAAAAAACTTTTTTGTTAAGGGGGTTCGGGGCTCAAAATTCTATTTTTATTTTAATTATAGTGATTTTCTTATGAATTTTTTTTCTGAAATATATTTTAATATAATAAACATATCAAATGTAAAAAAAAATCTGAAAATTTTAAAATCTTTCTTTAATTTAAATTTTAAAATTTTAAACATATTTAATTTTTGATATAACTCTGGAAGTACTTACTCTATTTACAAAATTTTTACACTTTTGTGTACAGAAAATATGTCATTTTAATTTGTCTTCGGGATTTCTTAAAATATTGATTAAGATTTTTGTAAAAAAAAAAAAGAAATATTTTATAGGTTAAATTTAATATTATATGTTAATTTTAAGTTTTTTTTTATGGGTGAGTTTTGTATTAATTAGCATATTTTCACAATTATCACTCAAAATTAAAAATCCTGAAGAAAATTTCTTGGAAATATAGCATGAAAGCTCTTTTGAAAATTTCATACATATAGTGCTGTCCTCTAAATAAAACCCACAGGAAAATGTATCCTAAAAAAAAAAAACACCCTAGAACTTCATCCAAAAAATCACTGAAGTAAAATTTTCTTTTTGTCCTGTTTCTATATGCCATTTACAATAATAAAATTATTTAAAATTACTTTAGAAGTGCTTATTTAGTTTTTTACAAAATAAGCTAATAATACAGAATTCTAACAAAAAAAAAAGAGCTTCATTTTCACAATTTTTCTTGTTATAATACGACATGTTACAATGATGTTACATCAGTTTTTAGATGTTTTTATGTTAAACCATTAATATGTGAATAAAATGCACCATTTTCAGCTAATTATATTATGTTTGGCTCAGTTTGTGACGATTTGAAAACAGAGGTAAAAATAAAAAAAAAATCCCATGCGGGAACTAAAAAACCCCCACTTTTTTATATATAAATAAATGGTGGAGCATACATTTTTTCTTTAAAATATTAATTAAAGGGGAAAAAAACAATAAATTATGTAAATTTAATGCATATTTTGCGTTTCTAAGAATTTGTACAAGTTATGTCATAACCCCCCCCCCCCCTTTGTTTTTGCAAAAATAAAACCCATCTACTTTTTTTTATGTGCACAAAGATATCCTTTTACTTTTATATCATACATTGTTTTAATGTTTACAAGCTTATTTTATTCTAATCATTACTTTGCTTTTTTATGTAAATTTTATCAGGCGATTCTCAAGTTCATTGTTCAACAAGGACGAAACTTTCTGACACATTTACACATTTTTAAACATAAAGGTACAAAATTGACTAAGCGATTTGGAATCGAAATGAGTTTTACGTTTTTGATTAAATTACTTTTCAAGTTACAAGCGATTTTGGGTCCCATGACGACTGTTTTTACGCCTCTCTTTGGGTGTTTTTTCTCCTTTTGTCTGGAAATTTGGTTCAAAATGGCAACTTTGACATTATTTTCTGAAAGATCTTTTATGTTTACCAAAACATGGAACATTTCTGTAGTTTCTGAATAACACAGTGCCAATTTCAGGTGTTTCTACTTTCTGAACAAGGATTAATTAAAACTTGTGTGATTAAGTTGTCCCTTTGGATTTGATTGCAAAAAACTGAAAAAAAAACTTTTTTTTTGCAGAATTGTGTTTTAAAAATAATTAATAATGAAAAAAATACTTTACTGTCTAATATTTTGGTTTCTAGAAGTGTTTTTACATGTGGGTTTTTTTTAGGTAACATGGGTTATTTTTAGGAAAAAGTGGGGTATTTTCAAATTCTTCTTTAATTGACTGCCATTTTGTAATATATTGACAAAATCAAAAGTACTATACATTAAAATCTTAGTCAGAACAAGCTGCGAAAATATAGCTACTTCAAATTGTTTTCTATTTTTTATTAAATTTTATGTAGAGAAAAATTCAAAAATTGGGTTTTTTTTAGAGGACAGCACAATATATCTTGCAAGGAACTTTAGATATATCCTTTTAAAGGTGACAAATCGTGAAAAAATTCATTCTGAGATAAATGAAGTTAAAGTCGGGGACGAGGGACCTTAACAATCATTTTTTTATTTTTTGTAAATTTCACTTTAAATATTATTCAATGATACATTATATGTATTATGGCATGCATTTATCACAAAAATAAATATATATAAACAAGCTATTTTTCAGAAAAAAAGGAATTTTACGTGTTATCTTAGAAATTTTCAAAATGCCCCCTGCGTTTTCAATATCAATGAAAATCCCCAAAATTATTTATGGAAGTTTGGTTTATATATATAAATAAAACTGTGCATCGAATTTTATATATATTTGAATATAGAGGAAAGAAAAAAAAATTTTTTTGAAATTTTTTCGAAAAAATTTCAAGAATTTTCAATTTTTGCTTTCTATTTTTATGTTTATTTAAAACACTTTATTTCAATTTTATATTTTTTTACTTACATCTTATCGAAATTGTTTTATTGACTGTGGCCCAAAAAATACAAAATTATTTATTTTAACCAATTTTGCGAGTTATAATACATACACTGGTGGGCAATTCCATCGTAACTGACGTAACATTTTATCATCGAATTTTGTTTTCAAATCTATGTAGAAAATTTACTAATAAAGCTAGAACAAATTTTTACAATTTAAAATATTTCTTACTAAGTTCTTAACACCCAAATACCTGTAGATTATTTCAATCTCTCTTTGAGTCCCATATACAGCAATACCTCGTCTTACGTCAGCAATACGTTTCAAGACTAGCGACGCAAGTCGATGTACATTAGATGAGCAAAAAAGGATAAGTAATAAAAATTTCCCCAAAATCTAATGAACATATTCTATTGCATTTAGGGATTGTGTTACATACATTTAACATTATTAAAAAAATGCGTTAGAAATACAAGAATTTGGAATAAATCAATAAGTTGTTAACTTACAATTTATTGTTCTTCTAGCTGTCCCGTTCGAGTCTTTGAGCATGTTAAAAAAATCTTGAAATGAAGTTTGAACCGACAATTTTTTCTACTTTCTCTTAGAAGCCCTCTAGAAATCAAAATATTTATCTATTTTTTCAACAGTACTTCCGATTTTTTCAACAGTACTTTCAACAGTATTTTCAACAGTTCGATAAATTTGCAGATGGTAAATTTCGGATCAGGGGAATTTATGTGTTCAACAACAGCGTCCAATGTCTAAGTTGTGTTCTCTTCCCTTTTCAACGATTTCATCAGTTAAGGGTGTATTCCGATCCAAACTGCTTATTTTCTGATTAATTTTAAAATTCATTTTTGCTCTCAAACGCATCAAACTGGGAAATTCTCTTATTTAGAAACTATATAATGCGCCGTGCTTCTTAATTTTTCGATAAATGCAGAAAGTACTGTAAAAAACGCTGTCAAAGTTGGCGTTTTGAACCAAATTTTCCGAAGCGGGCGATCTAGGAATGAAAAAAATGGTCATACTGAGAAAATAATTGTTTAAAAATCAAATTCTAATTAATTGAGCTGAAAATGAAATTACACGGCATGTTAAACATGCCTTCAGAAATCACCCCAGCAAGTTTCATGTTTTTACTTTTAAAAATGAGTCTGGAAATGTCTCAGAAAATTTCGAGCTGTTGAGGGTGGAAAAATATTTTTTCGAATACACCCTTAAGAGATACTGAATCACGATTTTCCAATGTTTCCTTAGTCTCCGCGAAGGAAAAGGGGCACAATCTTTTCAAGCATCTCTCATTGTTTTTTGCTGATCTTCTCCCCATGAATCCCCTATGACTATGACTGCATCTGTGAAGGTGGTCAGTTGTTCGGGTAGTGCACATGCAGGAAAAACTCCAACTTTAAATACGGGAACATTTTTATTTAAAAAACATTTTTGAAAAAAAGGTTACCAAAGTGACACTATATTTCTATGTACTTACGTTGAGAGATATATAGCCCCTCATACAGAGTGCGCCAAAAGACGCAGTTATTACTACATGTTTACATAAATGATGTCAGAATCGAAGTGTCTGTTTTCACACGAAGTCTTGGAACACTTGGCGTTACAATCTATTGCCAATTTAAAACTTTGAAATACAGACCGAAGAGTGAAAAAAGGTTTTTGGCGAAAACAAATGCTTACTTTACATAATCTGGTATGCCGACGAAACGCGAGACTCAAAGGCTGCCAAAATAACGGATTCTTTTATATTTACTTAACAGTGGCGACAGGAAATCTAGATTTTCTTTATCTAACACAAATGATTACGTTAAATAATCGCTACATATAATTGCGCGATGACGAGAGGTTCTGTTACAGCATCTGTGATGTTAAATTTCTTCCAAAAATCTTCATAAAAGTTCCAAGCGCAAGGAAAATTGTTTTTCCAGTCTAGACGACGTAAATGCGGGGTGATGTAAGTCGAGAGGACGTAAGTCGGGGTATTACTGTATTGCAATTCAAAATTCTGTAACTGACGTAACATAAAATAGACAAACATTTTTTCTGCCTTCACTGAAGTGTAAAAATTATCAAAACTATCCCGTTGAAAAAAAGTGATTTAATTTTCTCAACAACACTAATGTCAAATTATAACAGTAACTTGTTTAAATTATTTCTGAATAATAAAAATGGAACAAATGACATTTACACGTGTAACTGACGTAACTTTTATTCTGTAACTGACGTAACATTATGACTTTACAAAGACAATAACGATACTTAACTTAGTTTGGAAAGAGTAATTTACAATGCCTTTTTATTAGACTTTTCCTATAGAATATAAAAATATTAAGTTTTCCAATCATACCCTTAAATTCTGTACCTTGGAACAAAAAGGGCCAATGTCCAAAATTGAGAAATTTGAGTTAAATGCACGAATTAATTCAGGATGCGATATAAAGCAAATGTTAAAAGGGCCAAAGTCCTCCCAATATTAGATCATTGAAAACAAAATATTTTGTCGAGGCCAATATTACTTACTGTTAATGTAAAAATGAGCAATTTAAAATGTAAAAAAAAAAAAAAAAAAAAAAAAAAAAAAAAAAAAAAAAAACTAAATCAATGTAACATTAGATTTTAGTGAGAAAAACATTACTGAATTGAAAGGTACAACTTTGAAAAATAATAGTACAGAAATCGTAGCAAGATTCTTAAAATTCCTCACACTTAAATTGGGTTTCCTGCCATTTGAGAAAAATGGACATTGGCCCTTTTTGTTCCAAGGTACAGAATTAAACATATTATAAATTTGATCCCCCCCCCCCCCAAAAAAAAATGATGATTTTCTGTGGAATTGCCCTGGTACAATATCCAGGGCAGATTGAATGTATTCATTTTTTCATTTAAAATTATAACTATGCCTACACCGAGAACTTTTAAAATATACAAATTTTTATTTATATTACATTATAATATATGTGTTACGCAATGCAAGTGTATTATAATTATTGTTTTACAATAACGACAGTTATGGTTGACATTTTGGCCTCGTTTTTTATTCAGAAATTCCGCATTTATACCGAAATTTCCGAAAAAAAAAGTTTATTTAACCTCGAAATGTCTGTGAATAAATTAACAAAAAATGACTATTCAGATTTTTTGAATAAGTGAGACCAAACTTGCATCCCTGACGACAGTATTTTCATTCTCCAAAATTACAAATAATATAAAAACGTTCTTACAGTTCTCTGTTTTACTTTAAACAATGTGAATGGGTCTTTATACTTTTATTACTCAAGAATTTTGATTTACATAAAAGGTGTTTTAGAATACTCAAAAGATAACTCAACTCTTTCTTTGAGGATTTTGAATACCATTACTCGTAGCCTAAGACTATGAAAGGTTTTACAAGTGTTTAACGAAGACGATAGAAATCGTTAAAGTTTTTACAAATTAATTTTTTGCATAGAAGTAGTTACTTAATATTTTGGAGTAGAAATAAGAGTGAATTAATTTTGAAACAAAAAGCTACTACTTTTCATTTTTACCACGTTAAGTATACGGATGTGTATTTATTTACACAGGAAATGCCATAAAGATTAAAGTACAAGATTATGTATTGATTGCAGATTTTCCATCTAAATTTGTCATGTATGTAGTATGTGCAATAAATTATTTAAACTAAAGGTGATATTATCATCAATAAATGTCATTTTTTGGTACGTTTTTGTTAAAATTTCCCTCCCCCCATCCCCCAAAGATGAGTCGCCAACCGATAGAGATGTATCATCATATCATATGCTATATATGACGAATATGATGTATATGGTCATTTTATAGTTTCATATGACAAATATAGGACGGATATCTACGATATGTGTATAGGATGTGTATTTTTAAAATATAGGAGGTAATTATTGCGTATATTTGACGCATATATGACGTGCATGTTGTATAGAGTGTATAATATGCACATATGATGTGAATAGAAGTTTGGTGACGACATTGCCGAAATGGTAACATTGGCGTGATTGCGGGGGACACTATAACAAGGAAGTACCCATTCTTCTCTAACAGACACGTAAAATATAATATTCACCACATAGAGGGTAAGGTTATTTAAATTCTGCTGTGTTAACAATAAAAAAAGGGTTAACATTACATATAAAAAAATCTCTGATTTCCACATTGTGTAAGTCCCATAATTTTAACAAAAGTCGAGAACGAAAATGCATAACGTCATACCCAATGAAAAAAAAAAAGCTTTACTAGAAACACAAACACTTGTGCTTTCAAGCGATGTTATTTTTAATAAATAACAGCTTAAATAACTTTTGTATTTATCGGAAAAGTATTATGCATCCCATGAACTGTGTAACAAAATATGAAGAAACAGAAATATCTCCACAGAACTAAAAGCAGTATGAAGAAAAAAATACCTGCGCATACATGAGCTTGTTCATTGTCCAATAAAATTTTACTCTTATAAGAAAAATAATTATTTTATTAATCCTTATAAGTTTGAATGCAACATTTCTGAGCGTTTTAAAATATTTTCACTAATTTCTCCTATATATAATTTTTTTTTTCCGAGCAGTAAAAAAATTAATGACCGCTTGGATCATTCGAAGCGCATGCTAACTCTTCCATTTCAGTGATCACGCTTTTTGAGCTTTCAAAATCAATTTAAACTGAAATAATTCCCTTTCTTTGATAAGAGAAAAAGTTTCCAACTGCATCAGAAATCTCTAGAATAAGATAAAGAAAAACTTTTTCCTATTCATTTTTTTTTTTTTTCATTTCTACTTTTTTGTTCAGATAAAAAAAGGTAAAATCATTTCAAAAAAAGAATATACTACAGAAAATTAAATATTTTATAGAATGAAAAATTATTTTTATATATAATGCACGAATTTAAAAAGATTTATAAGTTGCAAATTATTTTTATTCACTAATGATAGACAAGATCTATGACAAAATATATACCTAATATTAGGCTGATATGCAGATCATTATATTTATATAGAAAGTATATAAATGGTGCACCAATATTTTTCACGTACAGTTATAACATTTGAAACCATTTCACATTTATCCCCTTCAGTTCCGAAGCTAAAATAATAATACAAATGCTTATTCATTGGTTTTTTTTTCAAACAAAATGACATTGTAAATGACAGAAAAAATATCTTTTCTGAAATTGATCCTTTAGGCTCTTAGTAATTTAGGTTCAAAAATATGAATCTAAAACTACAAAACCCCTTAAAAACATCAATTTAATAACCATTAATCTAAATTCACGCAATCTCAAATTTAAGAGCTTTAAACAAGTAAATAATCTACAAATCATCAAAAATTTTTATTGAAAAAAATTTAAGTTAAATACCTATGAAAATTTGTCACTTTCTTGGTCATACTGCCTTTTGTGCATTTTTAGGCATTTTGCAAACTCAGATGAAAATAATATTTATTTTATGTGGGAATCAGCTCAGATGCTGCCATTTATTCGTTTGCTTTGAACGCAAAGAACATTCAGCTATTAAGAAGTGATGTGAAAATGTAAAAAAATCGAGCATTTTAGTTTTTATAAGGAAAAGAAAAGAGGTCCCCGGGACCGAAGAGGTTAAATCTAAGTTTCACTAATATTTGACAATCACTACACTGTAAAAAAAGCAAATGTTTGTTTATCTATGAAAATATAACATAAGCAAGATCGACACTACACAATAACATTTTCTGAGTTACACCAACGACTCCGAAGAGCATTTTTTATCACTAGAAATCCCAGAAACCAATAAATATTTCGACTTAAAGAAATATTTACAAAAACAAAGTTTTCTTTCCTGTCGTTATTTTTCAGATATGTGCCCAAATGGATAAAATTCGCATAAAGCACAAATAAAATGTACTAAAATTGCTTTTAGGAGCATGCATATAATATAAAATTATTTACAATAAACTAAAGTACAGTCATGGAAACGAAAAAGTAAACACCCCCTAATACTAACTCTTCAACAAATTATCGTAGACGGAAGTTACTGGTAACGAACGATCGGAAATAAAGTCTACTTTTAAATGACGTATATAAAATTCGCTTAGGGGGCCATCTACATATTAAAACGAACCCAAACCTATTTTTTTTTCAATGGCAATATCCAATTTTAACGAGATATTTCAAATCTTCGGTTCAAACTACGCCTAGAAACGAAATTTCAAGTCATTTGAATGATAAGTTTTTGAATTATAAACATTCAAAACTTAGTGCTTCTAATGTTAAGGGGTCTCAGGACTCTTAAAATTGGAAAAATCGAAAAATAAAAAGACCCTCTTCAACATATAATATCTTAAAATGTATCTGATTTTAAGACAAAATTTTATATTGGGATGAAATATATAAGTATGTTCTTTCATTTCATGTATTTAAAAAATTAGAAGATGCAGAATTAGAATTTACAGTGGGCTCCAAAATGTCAGACATTTGACAAGTGGAAAATCGGTATAACAGATTACGCGCACGATTATAAAATAAATTTTGCAACTAGAAGGAAAATTTTGGGTCCTACGTGTGCTTCAGACTGTATTAACTACTCTGAATCTAAATAAATTTGTATTTAAAGCTTTTTTATATTTTTAATACAAAGTTGTATTTAGTTATTGCAAAATTTAGAAAATTTCAACAGTATAAGCACCTATAAAGAATATTTATTTGAAAAATAAAAAGGAAATTTTAGGTTCCGTTTATACAGACTAACATGAAACACAAGTTTTGAAAATTTCATGAAAAAAAATTCAGAAGTTTTTGGGACATCGTGCGCGTTATACCCAAAAACGTAATTGGGAGAAAACTGACTTCAAAGTTTCTGAAACGCGGCTTGAGCTATTGATCGTGTATAATTCTAAAAGCCATAACTTCTGTTCTAATAGGAATTTCAAGGAAAAATTTATATCAAAATGTTCAGAAAAGATAGTAGTTTACTATCTAAAAAAATTTAACTTTCGAAAATTTTAAAGCTTTAAGAGTCCTGAGACCCCTTAAATTACATTTTCATATTTTTATTTATATCACCTGAAATTATGCTCTATAATGTGCTAATTTTTTTCTGTAGCAATAATACTGTTCCCAAACATAAGTACGCTGAGTTTGCAATTTTTATAATTTTATGATATAAATTATGAATTATGAAATTAATGTTCGAAAAAAATATGAATTGCAACCTACAATTTTTTTGATGGATTTAGATTTATTAAGTCCTGCTTTATGAAAATCCAAAATTTCACATTTTTCTTCCAAATAGTTTTCAAATTATGCTTAAAAAACGGTAAAATGATGGTTTAAGGGGCCGTCTATGATAGAAGTGAGTAGATATTTTGAAATTTCTTCTGCTGTCGTGTAATCTAGCAGGCTTCATTGACTGCTTGAGTGGTGCTTAAGGTGCCTTGATCAAGAAGAGGGCTCTCTCGTTTAACAATCGAGTACTAAATTATATTTTGGTTACAGCCCTTAAAATACGCTCGTTTTAAAATAATTAATTTCTCGGAAACTTATGATACGAATTACATAAAAATTTGTTTTTAGGCTAATTGAAGAGTGTACAGTTCATTTATGCTGTCAGAATTGTGTATTGCTATTGAGAAAAACAAAGTTATGGTTCCTTTTAATATGTAGATGCACCCCTAAGCAAATTTTATATACATCATTTAAAAGTAAACTTTATTTCCAATCGTTCGGTACCAGTTACTTTGTTCTACGATAATTTGTTGAGGAGTTAGTAGGGGGTGTTTACTTTTTTCCCCACGACTTTACCTTAAAAACACATTAAAAATCAAAATAAAATCCCAAAACACTTTCGGCCAAATTCACACGGCTATTGTCAGTGGTTATATAAATGTTCTTATTTCTCTTTGCGCTTATTTGTCAAGTACAGACCATTGTAATTTAAAGGGTTAAGAAAGATAAGTGGAGAGAAAGTAATATTCAAATTTTAACAAAACAAGCTTTCATATACTATGTAGCTTCCATACTCTACTTTCCATACTCTATGGATGTCATATGACGATGCAATGTTGCATATTACATCTTTATTGGAAACTATTTCAATGGATTACCTTAAAATTCCTTCCTTGTAATTATTTATGCGAAAGATAATTTTGGATTTATTGAATTCTATATTTATAGGTAAAATTTGAGCTAATCTTGCTAACGCAGTATAAGGTATATTTAATCTGAGATCTGCTTCATGTTCTTTTATTCTGTCTCGAAATTTCCTAATTTTAATGCCTATATAAAGAAAATCTTTATTATCTTTTTTCAAAAATATTATATATCAATACAAAAAAAATTAACGGGTTAAAAGTTTGTGACGCAGCGCTTTGCCTTAAGGCTCTAGGAATTTTAAATATGGATTTTTAAAATAATGATATCAAATTTTGTGTGATGCTATGCTATTTCTTAAAACATATATATTTGTATTACTTATTTCATCATTTTATTTTTGTTCTATTTATAATCGCATGCTCAAAAGTTATGTTCACCATGAAAATATGTACAGTCGGACCTCTATTTAACGAAGTAGCTAAATCCCGAAAAAAAGTTCGTTATATGGAAAATTCGTTAAATAGAGAGTCACTTTTTACGAATTTTCCATATAACGAACTTTTTTTCGGGATTTTGCTACTTCGTTAAATAGAGGTTCGACTGTACATATTTTCATGGCGAACATAACTTTTGCGCATGCGATTATAACTTATACTATACTTAACTATATAAAACGCAATTTAAGTCCATAAACACTAAATACAAATTAAACTAGTCGGATGTACCAATCCCAAAACTTTCTTCTATCTCATACATGTTAATACTTCAAAATTCGCTATCACACTGCCAAAATTAAATGGCAATCTATGCATCTCATGAGGATTCTAACGATATGAAATTCCGTGCATTAGTTCTTGAGATATGACTATCGCTGAAATCGTCTAAATTCAGCAAAATGCTGCCTAGCAGCGCCACCTATTGAGTGATTTATACCAAATCCTAATCAGCAACAATTTATGTCAACGTCTGACTGAATCTGAAGTTTGGAGAAAATCCGTACATTAGTTTTTGAGATAGAGCAATAGCGAAAATCGTGAAAATTTCTGCATAGCAGCGTCACCTATTGTGTGATTAACACCAAAACCTAATTAACAACAACTTGTGTCAACATACAACTAAATCTGAAGTTAGATGAAAATTGGTCCATTAGTTCTATTGATAGAGATATTGAGGCAATCGTGGAAAAGGCAGCAGAGAAGCGCCACCTGTTGGGTGATTTACACCAACACCTAATCAGTAGCAAGTCATATCAAGGACTAAATTAATCTGAAGTTTGATGAAAATCCGTGCGTTAGTTCTTAAGATAGAGCTATTGGGGAAATCGTGTAATTCCTGCAAAATTCATCATAACAGCGCCACCTGTTGGGCGATTTACTCCAAAACGTAATAATCATCAATTCATGTCAAGGACTAACTAAATCTGAAGTTTGATCAAAATCCGTGCATTAGTTCTTGAGATAGAGCTATTGCGAAAATCGTGAAAAATGCAGCATTGCAGCGCCACCTGTTGAGCGATTTACACCAAAAACTAATCAGCATCAATTTGTATTAGGCACTAACTGAATATCAATTTTTATTAAATTCCGTGCATTAGTTCTTGAGATAGAGCGCCCACTAAATTTGTGTCACATACACACAGACAGACAGACAGACTCACAGAGTCACAGACAGACATTTTGTAAAAACATGTTTTTTGGAATCTCTGACCCCTAAAACCATTAAATCCGTCGAAAACCGGAATTCGAAAATTTTCATGAATCCAATACTTTCTTCTTGTAAAGATAGAAGAAAGTAAAAAGTAATTAGTGACACTTTTTTTTATAAATTATATCTATTTGTTTTATTTATTTTACCCATCAAAAAGAAAACTGCAAGGGAAATAAGAATAATACAAAACATTGTCTGGAAATACATTGTATTTTCAGTTAAAATACTTTTACATTAAAATCACGATTTTTTATTATGGTTGATAAGTTGCCTGGAGGAATACCAAATTTTAAAGCAGTATTCTTTTTCTCCACGCCTTTATCCACCTCATCAAGAATAATTTTTTTTTTTTTTTGATGCTCAAGCACTTTCGCTTTGAAATTTTTGAGCTACAAGAACCGAAATTATCAACACAATTGATCATGAGCAACAGTCTGGAAAACGGGAAACTATAGTTTAAGGACATGGGGCAGCTCCATTGAGGGTTAAAAGGGGATATTGAAAGTTTGCACTTCTTGGATGGAAAACAAAGAATCACAGCAATTTTACTGCTCTCGGCGAGTTAGGTGCCTGGTAAGACCTTTTCATGGTCATTGATCATCATAAAATGTGTTAAGAGAAAGAATAAGTTTGAAATGTCCAGTAATATTTTAAGAAATAGGGAGAAGAAAAAATTAGATCCCAAGTAAATGTTCGTTAAATAGAGAATGCACTTCGTTATTTGGAGGTTATTTTACGAAGAAATTTGCAAAATGTTCTTGGTTCGAAGTAAAAGTTCGCAAAATAGAGAAATTCGCAAAATAGAGTTTCGTTAAATAGAGGTCCGACTGTATAAAACTTTATTCGCTGTTGCTTTTTCATCTAAATCTCTCATAAATTAAAAATATGAGTTTTAGAAGATGATATATAAAATTTAAGTGACGCCTTGATGTGGCTTTAAAAGGTTTGTTTTAAAATTCCATTTAAATTATTTTTGATTTGGTTAAAATATATTTACACATCTAAACAATACTTTTAATTTTCCAATTCACTGTTAAATATATCACTTTATTTGAATCTATACGATGCATTGAAATGTATTTACTTCAATACATTGACTTATCTTTTGTGTCACGTAATTGTAAGTAAAATTTATGTAAATTGTTTCTTTACGTCAAACTCTACATTTGCATGCATTTCACTTAGTTTGGATACAATGACGCAAAAAAAATTACATAATCTGAATTAAATCGGAAAAGAATTTTAAATAAATTGTTGTATAGGTGTTGTTTGTACGTTATGGAAATTCAATAAAATGTTCCTTGAAAATGTTTGAAGATTTGAAAATCAATGCTTTAATTGCTTGAAAATATTAACTTTTAAGCTCATAATTCTTTTTTAATCAATTGTGTATTTTTAATTTTATTTAAATAAGTCGAAAATTGTACATAAAGCGGAGCAAATGAGTTGCGTTCGCACTATAACTAGTTTTATAAATATTCAGATCTCGGTGCAATAGCTGTTACACTCAATGTTATCCATGCTGTTATCCATGCAAAAATGCATGGATACAAAATTTATTACGATTCTATATATTAAATTCAGTAATACGGAAATAATAGGACTCTATCTTAAATAGGGCCTATTCACCATGGAAACCTAGCATCAGTATCTATTGTGGGATATCACTGAATTAATTGCGTATGATAGGATTTAATGGAATAAAGGAAACTTTTATTATATCTTTTTAAATTTTAATTCCATTTTCGCAAAATTTGAAGTGAGTCGACAAAATTGTGCTTTGATTATATATTTTAAATTTCAAACTATTCGGTTTGGTAGTGTTTCCGCTGTTAAATGCGGAAAAACGGAAAGACAGACAGACGGACCGAACGACTATAGGTGCTACGCATTTATATAATTACGAACGCACCGAAAATGATTATCAAAACTTCTCAGAAGCAGAAAAATTAAATTTTAAAGTTCTTCGGCGATTTCAATGGTTTTCAGAAACATTTATGAAACCTATTATTTTATATCCTGAGGGCACAACTACTAAAACCAAAATTTTTTGAAATGTTGAAATCAGTTACTTCGAGAACAGTAGAAAAAAATCTTGTGAAAGTGTAAATGCATGATTATTCAAATAGTTTTGAAACCCATCTAAATGTGACAGACAGAGTTAAACGTCCTCAGGTAACGTTGAAAATTGTAAATATCTTTAAACATGCATGCGTTATCGATGAATAAAAGATAGTCATTGTAAAGGAATTGTAGCAAGAAAATTATTTAAACATTTGACATTGAAATGTATTTGAAAGGATATTTTAAATTGTCTTATGTGCAGTTATTTTTTTATGTAATATAAATTCCGTAATTTGGTCAGCTAAAGTAAGGTTTATCAGCTCAATAATGTAGGAATATATTTAAATTCCAACCTTCATTGAAGCTTGTAATAAAAATAATTTAAAATTGTGAACTTTAGGGTTACATACGTACTCAGAGGCGACAAAATGAAATGTTTTGGAAATTTTTTATGAAGGGAGTAAAATTAATTGAAAACTAATAATTCCACGTTGTTTTATACGCTTGCTTCAAGTAATTAAAAATTTGTTTTTTTTTGTTAAATGTGGTCACATATTAAGTAGGGAACCTGCTGCTGCGTTGACCTGTATCAAAATATCCCGGCTCGTTCAGTATCCTGACTTCCTGTAGAAACAAAAACATATTAAAATCTCAGTTTCTTCCTGTAAAATAAGGGTGAAGCTAAGAGCCGGATAAAATTTATGAATTTTTGATAAATAAGAAAATTGGGCTATTTTGAAAAACATTTTCATTTTAAATAACTAAAATATATATAAATGTTCTTAAAAACACATATGGGGCATTCTCACAATCTTTTCACTTTTAAGTCCATGAATAATAATTTTTATTTTAGTACATATTCTTGTGTTTTTTTTATTTTTTTATTTCATATACTGGGGAACATGCCATTGAATGATTGCATAACAATATTAACGAAATAAATAAGTTTTGGACGATGTTTGGTGTCCAAATACCAGGAAAACTCCCATACCGTCCCGTGTCCCTGATGCTGATTTTTAAGTTTGGAGCTGTCTGGATAAAATTGTTTCAATAAAAGTAATTCGATGTATTTTTTTTCCAAAACTGAGACACTTGTTTTATATAAATATGTAGCAAAAAATTAACCTGCACACATTTTTAGGTTGATATTATTTTTTGAACTCTGTCCCTGGGTTTTAGATTCTTTACCATCCCTCTTGCTAAACTTATACAGAAAATCACTTCAGATGCAGCCACAGAATTTTTTTCAAGTTTTTTCTCATGCAGAAGTATGCTAGAGAAAGAATGTCCAAAATTCTTTGACAGGAAATTTACTGCAAAATTTAAATCAACATTTAAATATCAACTTCAAGCATCGTGGCTTTATTGGTAGTCTTAGTGTCCCCAAGGTTTATTCCTGCACTTTTCGAGGTAGATTAATTTTTTTTTTTTAATTTAATCCAATGTAAATAACTGTTTCTAAAAATCAATGAACATTGTGGCTATCAGTTAGTCTCAACATGATTTGCCTAAAAATAGTGGTAATTTTCCTTACCGTCCCATCCTTACCATACCTTTTTTTTTTCCATTACCGCCCTTTTTCCTATACCATCCCCTTTTTTCCTTCCGTCCCTTCTTTAACACACCTTTAAGACAATGTTATACCAAAATTTTGTACTAAAAATACTACATTGTTGTTATTTCTTATTTGAATGTCCTGTGGGTACTGTATAGTATGCAATAAGTATGCAATAGTAATAGTATGCAATAAGTAAAAATTTAGAAGAAAATAGAAAGTTATAGGGTTAAAATGGTAAGAAAAATTAAATTCGCAATCTTAACTTAAACCTCAGTTAAATAAAAAAAAAATTCGCTGCCGACCCTTTTTAGCTCACAGGCTATCAAAGCCTGAGAGCTAATGTGCCCGCCCGTTCTGTATGTATGTATGTACGTACGTACGTACGTATGTATGTATGTATGTACGTAACTCGATAACTCTTGATAGAAACATCCGATTTGCTTCAAAAACTTTTTCTAGGTTCATTGTGATAAGGCGCTTCCCTGATTAGTTTTGGAAGTTCATTGGTTAAGGATAAAGGGGGAAAAACGGGGTTAGTCCAACCCTTTAATTCAGATTAATGGGTTTTTCATGCAGAATCATTCGATTGGTTCCGAATTTGATATACCGGTTTATTATGTTAAGGAACTTCCCTGATTAGTTTTGGGGTTCATTGGTTAAGAATAAAGGGGGAAAAGGGGGGTTAGTCCACCCTTAATTCAGATAAATGAGTTTTTCATGCAAAATCATTCGATTTGCTCCGAATTTGGTATACCGGTTTATTATGTTAAGGAACTTCCCTGATTAGTTTTGGGGGTTCATTGGTTAAGGATAAAGGGGGAAAAGGGGGGTTAGACCACCCCTTTTAATTCAGATAAATGGGTTTTTCATGCAGAATGATTCGATTTGCTCCGAATTTGGTGTACCGGTTTATTATGTTAAGGAACTTCCCTGATTAGTTTTGGAGGTTCATTTTGGAAGTTCATTGGTTAAGGATAAAGGGGGAAAAACGGGGTTAGTCCAACCCCTTAATTCAGATTAATGGGTTTTTCAAGCAGAATCATTCAATTGGCCCCGAATTTGATATACCGGTTTATTATGTTAAGGAACTTCCCTGATTAGTTTTGGGGGTTCATTGGTTAAGGATAAAGGGGGAAAAGGGGGGTTAGTCCACCCTTAATTCAGATAAATGGGTTTTTCATGCAGAATGATTCGATTTGCTCCGAATTTGTGGTACCGGTTTATTATGTTAAGGAACTTCCCTGATTAGTTTTGGAGGTTCATTTTGGAAGTTCATTGGTTAAGGATAAAGGGGGAAAAACGGGGTTAGTCCAACCCCTTAATTCAGATTAATGAGTTTTTCAAGCAGAATCATTCAATTGGCTCCGAATTTGATATACCGGTTTATTATGTTAAGGAACTTCCCTGATTAGTTTTGGGGGTTCATTGGTTAAGGATAAAGGGGGAAAAGGGGGGTTAGTCCACCCCCTTAATTCAGATAAATGGGTTTTTCTTGCAGAATCATTCGATTTGCTCCGAATTTGGTATACCGGTTTATTATGTTAAGGAACTTCCCTGATTAGTTTTGGAGGTTCATTGGTTAAGGATAAAGGGGGAAGAGGGGGTTAGTCCACCTCCTTAATTCACATAAATGGGTTTTTCATGCAGAATCATTCGATTTGCCCCGAATTTGGTATACCGGTTTATTATGTTAAGGAACTTCCCTGATTAGTTTTGGGAGTTCATTGGTTAAGGATAAAGGGGGAAAAACGGGGTTAGTCCACTCCCCTTAATTCAGATAAATAGGTTTTTCATGCAGAATCTTTCGATTTGCTCCGTATTTGGTATACCGGTTTATTATGTTAAGGAACTTCCCTGAATAGTTTTGAGGATTCATTGGTTAAGGATAAAGGGGGAAAAGGGGGGTTAGTCCACCCCTTTTAATTCAGATAAATGGGTTTTTCATGCAGAATGATTCGATTTGCTCTGAATTTGGTATACCGGTTTATTATGTTAAGGAACTTCCCTGATTAGTTGGGGGGGTTCATTAGTTAAAAATAAAGGGGGAAAAGGGGGGGCTAGTCCACCCCCTTAATTCAGATTGCTGACTCTTTTTAGCTCACAGGCTATCAAAGCCTGAGAGCTAATGTGCCCGCCCCTTCTGTATGTATGTACGTACGTACGTACGTATGTATGTATGTATGTATGTATGTACGTAACGCGATAACTCTTGATAGAAACATCCGATTTGCTTCAAAATTTTTTTCTAGGTTCATTGTGATAAGGCGCTTCCCTGATTAGTTTTGGAAATTCATTGGTTAAGGATAAAGGGGGAAAAACGGGTTAGTCCAACCCCTTAATTCAGATTAATGAGTTTTTCATGCGGAATCATTCGATTTGCTCCGAATTTGGTATACCGGTTTATTATGTTAAGGAACTTCCCTGATTAGTTTTGGGGGTTCATTGGTTAAGGATAAAGGGGGAAAAGGGGGGTTAGTCCACCCCTTTTAATTCAGATAAATGGGTTTTTCATGTAGAATGATTCGATTTGCTCCGAATTTCGTATACCGGTTTATTAAGTTAAGGAACTTCCCTGTTTAGTTTTGGAGGTTCATTTTGGAAGTTCATTGGTTAAGGATAAAGGGGGAAAAACGGGGTTAGTCCAACCCCTTAATTCAGATTAATGAGTTTTTCATGCAGAATCATTCGATTGGCTCCGAATTTGATATACCGGTTTATTATGTTAAGAAACTTCCCTGATTAGTTTTGGGGGATCATTGGTTAAGGATAAAGGGGGAAAATGGGGGTTAGTCCACCCCCTTAATTCAGATAAATCGGTTTTCCGTGCAGAATCATTCGATTTGCTCCGAATTTGGTACACCGGTTTATTATGTTAAGGAACTTCCCTTATTAGTTTTGGAGGTTCATTGGTTAAGGATGAAAGGGGAAAAGGGGGTTTAATCCACCCCCTTAATTCAGATAAATGGGTTTTTCATGCAGAATCATTCGATTTGCCCCGAATTTGGTATACCGGTTTATTATGTTAAGGAACTTCCCTGATTAGTTTTGGAAGTTCATTGGTTAAGGATAAAGGGGGGAAAACGGGGTTAGTCCACCCACCTTAATTCAGATAAATGGGTTTTTCATGCAGAATCATTCGATTTGCTCCGTATTTGGTATACCGGTTTATTATGTTAAGGAACTTCCCTGATTAGTTTTGGGGGTTCTTTGGTTAAGGATAAAGGGGGAAAAGGGGGGTTAGTCCACCCCCTTAATTCAGATAAATGGGTTTTTCATGCAGAATCATTCGATTTGCTCCGAATTTGATATACCGGTTTATTATGTTAAGGAACTTCCCTGATTAGTTTTGAGGATTCATTGGTTAAGGATAAAGGGGGAAAAGGGGGGTTAGTCCACCCCTTTTAATTCAGATATATGGGTTTTTCATGCAGAATGATTCGATTTGCTCCGAATTTGGTATACCGGTTTATTATGTTAAGGAACTTCCCTGATTAGTTTTGGGGGTTCATTGGTTAAGAATAAAGGGGGAAAAGGGGGGCTAGTCCACACCCTTAATTCAGATAAATGGGTTTTTCCTGCAGAATGATTCGATTTGCTCCGAATTTGGTATACCAGTTTATTATGTTAAGGAACTTCCCTGATTAGTTTTGGGGGTTCATTGGTTAAGGATAAAGGGGGAAAAGGGAGGTTAGCCCGCCCCTCTTAAATTAGATAAATGGGTTTTTCATGCGGAATGATTCGATTTGCTCCGAAGTTGGTATACCGGTTTATTATGTTAAGGAACTTCCCTGATTAGTTTTGGGGGTTCATTGGTTAAGGATAAAGGGGGAAGGGGTCTAGTCCACCCCCCTTATTTTTTTAAACGGGTTTTTCATGCAGAGTTATTCGGTTTGCTCCAAATTTGGTATACCGGTTTATTATGTTAAGGAGCTTCCCTGATTCGTTTTGGGGATTCATTGGTTAAGGATAAAGGGGGGCCTTGTCCACCCCCTTAATTTAGATAAATGGCTTTTTTTGCAGGATTATTCGATTTGCTCCAAATTTGGTATACCGGTTTATTATGATAAGGACCTTACCTGATTAGATTTGGAGGTTCACTGGTTAAGTATAAAGGGGGTAACGGGGGCTAAATCCCCTTCACTTATTTTTTTGAGGGGAATTATTCTTTAAAATAAGAGTATGATATACAATTAGTGTGAATAGCCTGTGAGCTCAATGCCATCAGTTTAGCTGGGCACTTTTCTTTTTTATTTCGTTATTTTGAATCATTAAAGCATTCGTCTTTCAGATTAAAATGTTAATTTTGCAAGTTTAATTTCACCTAATTTTTATTCCCGAAAATCAAAAGATTGTGAGAATTCTTCATATATTATTTTATAAAAACTTTTACTGAAAGTAACAGCTTCACTAAGAGTTTTTATAAAATAATATGTGTGTTTTTTAGAACATTTATATAGTTTTTAGTTATTTGTATGTAGTAAAAGGTGAATCTGGATTCAGTGAGTGTGTTTTATCATATCTCAAGTTTTTTACAACATTTTCCTTTTTCTCCTAAACGTTTACCTATTATTACCTTATTATTACTTTATTATTATTTATTACACTCATAGGTTTGATTGCTCTTTTGAGCTAACAAAGGTAAAGAAAAAAAATCTGGCAAAAAGGCAAACAGCTACTGATATTCCAGTTATTTTGAGAATATACAGAAAACTTTAGATCATTTATTATTGTTTTTAGGAACATTGCGTTTTCACACCGGATATTTTTGTTTAAAAGCTAGTAAAAAATTTTGAACATCATGAAACTGGAGGGCGGGTTTGTTTTGATATTATTAGCGCTTTATCTTTAATTTCAATCAAGAGAAATTAAGTTAGAATATTTATGTAAAAGTTTAAATGGAAATCATTCAAAGATTATTGTCACTTACAGAAATATTTACGAAACCTACCACTTACTGTCCTGGGGGTATAATTACTTGGGCCAAGATTTCTCGAAACTCACAATTTCAGTGCTTTTAGAATATTCGAACAAAGTTCACACGAAAGTTTAAATGTGTGATTGTCGAAAGAGCAACGAATGATTTCTTCTTAGAATGGAATTCAGATTGCTGATAGCCTCAGGTAGCACTAAGAATTTCCCAAAATATTTAAATTAATTTGTCAGAATACAAAGGATTTGTGTTGAAAGGGTATTTAAATATGAATGTTACTTAAGTACCAAACTATAAATACAACAATTAAAGAAATTTTGTTAATTGATTGCCTATTTGCAAATAGATATGATCCAAATTCAGTAAGACCCAATCCATGAATAAAGTCTTAAAGCCCATTTTGTTAGTTTATGTTATAAATGTTATAAAACACGGTCCAAATTCAGCAAGATGATACTTGAAAACTTCACAGAGTAATAATGAACTTTTTAATTTAGAATTATAATTTTGGGCGTTTGAATTGATTAAAACAAGAGTCTTAGTTAGAGTTTCTGTTGTCATTTACAATAACAGCATTTTTAAATCACACATTCTAAGGGCGCATGGAACATAATATGGTTCAAATTTTTGAGTTTTCAATTTTCGGCCTAAAATATGAGAGCTAAAAAATTATGGTCATTTGCCTTTTTCTAGAAATGTGTTTTTTTATCCTTTGGTACATTTTTCTAAAATTTTATTTTAAGTAAACAGTTGAAACTTTCCAAAATTGTGTAACTAATTTGTTTCTTTAAAAATATCTAACATTATAGATCTGAGAGAGAAAAAAAAAATAATGAAAAAAAATGTTCTTAAAATTTTTAGGATTTCCAAAGTTTTTTAATAAAATATTTTTAGTTTTATTTCTTTTAAAACAAAATTTAAATTTCTCGTTATTATTCTGACATAGTAGTTTTTTGAACCATAATAAATTTTAAGGTGATATATTCAACAGTGTTTTAAAAAAAGTGTACCGAACAGACGTACACTACACGGCCAAAGGTGACCGACCACTTGCGATTTTAGACGTTTTGTTAAATATCTAAAAAGATGCATGAGAAATTAACCTGAAGCTGCAGGTGTGTAAGCAGTGTAGGTCATATATTTCCGGGAAGATTTTTTTCCTGAAATCCCATAGGGGACCGTCAACAAATTGAAAAAGAATGAATATCTTTTGGATAACATTGTAAAAACTAATTCAGAAAAAGCGTTTAAACACGAGATTATTAATAAGCGGCTTATTGTAATATACTGTGTTCATTTTTATGAGGATAGCATATATACTCGTAGAGAAATTAAGGTTTTTATAAAAATAGCCACAAATTTCTCCAAGTTTTTTGCTTATAATTTGCAGAGTTCCTAATATGAAAAAAAGTTCTTTTCAGAAAATATGACAATTAATATCGTACACAATACTTTGCAATCTGACTTAAAAAATAATAAAAATTGGATGAAAAATGAGCAGGTTTACTAAAAAATGTTTCACTGCGCATTCGCGCATGCAATCAAAATATAATGTGCATAATGTATTAGCTAAGTATACAGAGCAACTTTTGTGAAAATCTTAAAATCACAGCTTGAAAATTCTGAAAATAATCGTCGATAGAATAAGCTCGAAATCCGTTGTTCCCAAAAATAAGCAAAAAGATGAGGGGTTGTATCCAAATATAGTAGTACGTGCAATATTGTGTACGCTATCTTAGCACTAATCAACAGATATTTGATACAACCCTTGATCTTTATTTTGAATATCTAGAAAAATACATGAACCCCTCTTGTATTTTTCTAGATATTTAACAAAACGTCTAAAATCGCAAGTGATGGGTCACATTTGACCATATAGTGTATTGTTCAAAAAATTTCATAGAGATATGTAAAAAATTAATTAGTTCTTGAAAACTAATTTACGCATGAAATTAATTTCTTTCGATTTATATATTTATATATATAAAAGCCATTCTCTGTATGTATGTCCTTTATACAAATCTTCAATTTTTGACCGATTTGCACGAAACTTCCTGTACATACGTTTTAGAATGTGGAAAAGATCACTGTCTACTTTAAAAAATTTACAGAGGACTGTTTACCCCTTTTTTCTACCATCTTTCATAATTTAACATTATAGGAATATCTCTTTTAAATTTTCAAATTCAACAGTTTCTTTACTGTTGCCACACATCTATAAAACCGCTCAATAATAATAAAAAAAATGATAACTCGAGTATTTTGTTTTTATAAGGTAATAAAAATTCAGACTCAGTCGCTATATTTTTTCATTTTCTAAATTGTTGTCATTCTATTCAGGAAATGCACATTTTTCTCATAATAAAATAAAAACCGTAACTAAATGTGTGTTCAAATGACGTAGTATATCTTCATTTGAATGTTTTCTGAAGCTAAAAAATTAATTTTAATATAGGCGTTTCAATATCAAGAAAATAATTTAGGGAAAAGATAATATTAAAAAAAAAATCGTTTGCTAGATATGACGTCAATTTCTGATTAACTGACACTGCTTTCTAATGATGTTTTATTGTAAAGGGATTGATTCTCTTGATCTTCTGAAATAATTCCTTATCCTTATTCAGATTAACTCAAATTTCTTATTAACATTCAAATGAAAGTACTACGTCCTTTTAACATACGTATGGTTAAAGATTTTACATATATATTATGAAAAATTTGCATTTTCAATTTAGAATGACGTCGATTACAAAAATGCAAAAATACAGCGAGATAATCTGAATTATTTTATTGTGTTGCCACACCCTAAAAAACGGCACAAATAACTAGTAAATCTGCAGATCAAAAGCCTCAACGTCATCTTTGCAAGTCATTGTTTTTTAACACTCATTGCGTAATATTCAACTTCCTACAAATCGCTTTTTAAACTTGTCAAGTTACATCAATATTTATAAGAATACAAAATAATTTGTAAAGTTTCAGAAATTAAAAGTGTTAAACAAGTGGTTATACATTAATGTTCTGAAATTCTGATGAGCTACTTATTCTGGTAACTTTTTAAATCAAAAATTGCATTTCTTCAGGGGGGCTCTGCCCCCCTGAACCCCCTGTAGTCTATTTAAATTTACATTCGTAAATTTTTATTGCTTGTGCGGATGGTTATAGTAGTTTTTTTTTTTTTTTTTCGCTGTGATTTATAAGGATAAGCATAAGTTTTTTTTATATATAAATTCATAAAATTTAAATTTAAAATAAAATCTTCATGCTAACCGTACGCAGACAATAAATCTTGAAGTGACGCCAAAAATGTAACCCTAAAATCCGCTACATTCGGCACAAAACAACGACGTGCTTAAAAAAAAAAAGGGAAGAATATATTTAGTAATATAGTTTTTAATTCATAATACAATGAAATGCTACCTTAGAATGCTTAAATGTAAGCAGATCATTTCCATTTTACAGAAAAGATGCACGAATGAAGTCAAAGAATTCGGTCTGTGTTCCACGTGCTTGGTTTGTTTGGGCCGAATGAGGGCATTTAAATCTGAGCGATAACGCACATCATATTGCAAACTCTTTTTACGGCATACTGCATCTCCATCTATCTCTTTCCTCCGTGAATAATAGTTAATTTTATTTTACCCAAGATCTTTTTATTCCAGCATCTTTGTTTTCGATAAATTACGTCTAATTCACCTGCTATGCGTACTTACTCAAAACTTTTCATCTTGTTATATTGATAAATACTCGAGAGTTTTCTTTTTATTTCCAATATGCCGCCATATTATTTTTTCTATTCTTCATTTTTTTTTTCATTTTCCTGTTTCACGACAAAATATTTCAATTGAAAATTGCTTAAGAGAAAATACTATTCCGGGTTTTATTTTCTTGGCAACAATTAAAGAAATATTGGTAAATGTTATAGAAAAATGTCACATTATTCTATGAAAATAATGAACTTTTGTATTTTTAAGCAAAATATTTGAATAAAATAAATAAAATAAATGAAATATTACCTATTTTTATTTCTGGGCTAAAATCCATCTATATGCAGATACAAATGCATTAATTCATCCGTTTTGACGTTGGCTTTACTCAAACATTATACACGCAATTATACTAATATTGTTAGGACCAAATACGTTGCTAGGCAACAGATGAAAGAAAAGGAAAAAAATGAAACATGTATTATGTCAAATTGATAAAACAAAACGCTTTATATTATTGGAAAACATGCATAAAATTCCCCCAAAAATTATAAGCCTAATTAAAAAAATCTCGCAAATATATTGACAAAATTTCAAACTAATTGGAATAATTTAATAATCTTATTTAAAAATTTCAGCATCAAAAATTTACCATTTAAATCCATTTTTCATATGAACCATTTCTTTCAACAAATGAAAATCTGAAAATCGTCTGACTTGCCATAGAAAAGCATTATAGAACAAAATAAAGTGTTCTATATTTCCCGAACGAATGAACCAAATTTAACCAAAAACTATACAGCTAAGTCCGGGTAACTCATCAACATGCCCAATTAATTTCAAGCTGATCGGATGCTTTTTGAGGCAGTTATTGCGGAACAGACAGACAAACAGACAAACAGACTAACAGACAGAAACCAAAACTTTTCGTGTCTCCACAGTAAGCCTGCACTGACGTTTCGGCAATTAAAAAAAGGGGCAAACACGTGTAATTTTTTTTTTTCATAAACCAATACAAAGTCAGTCCCTCTCGATTGTTACATTTTTGAAATTGGTATCTCTCTAAGCAGAAAATGCGGATTTCTCATATTTTAAATAAAAACTTCAAGGCTTTGCGAAAACTTAAAGCCTCCATTTAATATATTTGAAATTAAAATTTCACTAAAATATAGGCTTTTCTATTCCACGAACAAGGATCACAAACACAAATCACTAAATACGACACACTTTCAATAAATTATGACGTCAATTTGGATAAATATGGCCTCAAACTGGCTCTAAAATCCGGTTGCTATGATTTATTTCCTATTTCGTTATAATGTTGTTTCTTTAATTATACCATTTAGGTAAATGTTTTAATATTTTAAATGCAGTGATAACATTCTACGACTTACATCAAATACCATAATGTAAAATCTACTTTTATACGATTTATATTACATTGAAATTAAAACATAACAACTTTTTTTTTAGAGTTTCATAGACTGACGTCATTTTCATATTAATCGCTGTGGATTTGGATTTTATGATTAGTGTGAGTTTTCGTTTAAAAATAATAGGCAATGAATCTTAGGAAACCTGTGTTTAAAGGTACCTGATATACTGCTCATTAACAGAACATAAATAAAAATCATTTTTAATTTGAAGCACTAATATATTGAGTGTATTTTTTAGATTTCTCAAAAACTACATGAAAAAGCATTTTTGGTACTTTCGTATTATAGCGAGCAGTTAATCGTGAATATTTTCACTATAATTCCCTTATAATCTGAGTAGCACATTTCACTCACTGTGCTGGTCGGTTTCTCCAAACGAATCTTCAATTAAATGAAATATATCGGTAAATTTGATCCGTCATTTAAATGCAATATGGGTCTTTATCTGAAACGTCCGCGTAGATGAAAACGTTACTAACGCCACTAAGCTATTATACTTTTTAATATTTAAGACAAAACTTCGTTGTTAAGGGCCAAATTTTTTAGTTGATGATTTACAGTAGAATTTGGTTTAAGAATGATAACCCGATATGCAATATACTAAAACTATCCCTGAAAAATTATCTAACATTTTAAAAGGCTAATCATTCAGAATGGGGTTTAACTGATTAGTAACTTTTCAGCTAACTCTATAACAAAACATATAGAGCAAAATAGGATATACTAAAACCATTATAGAAAAATGCATGCATAGTAACAGCGCAAATTCCATCAAAATATGTCCAGTAGAACTTTTTAAAAGGGCTAATCTTTTATATTCGTCCTCATCTGATTATTGAACTTTCTTCCATAATTTTATATATAACTGCCTGACGTAAATACAATATTCTAAAACCATCCATGTAAAATTATCCAAGAAACGATGCAAGTTCCAAGGAAGTCCATTAATAAAAATCTTTTTTTAAATACTAATCTTTCATAATCGGGTTCACATGATTATAAAACTTTTCCCTATAATTCTATCACTAAGCAACATAAAACAATATGTTATACGCTAAAACCTTTCCTGAGAAACTGATAGTAGCATTGAAATCCATTCAGAAGAACTCAAGTTATAAGCAGCCGGAACGAAATTCCCATTTGCATTTTCTATACATACACTGCAAACAGAGGCGTCTTAAATTCAGACACATATGTGACTGAAAAAGAAATTCAGACACTTAAGTGTCTGAATATGAAATCTCAGACATCATAAGTGTCTGAATTTAAGACCCTTAAGTGTCTTACTGTGATCATGGTATAAATGAACTGAGAAAAATGTCTGAATACTGATCATGTGTCTGAAATTAAGACATGTAGAAATTCAGACACTTATATATCTGAATGTAATACAATTGTATCATATGTATGATGAAACGACGATTGTATATGAGGACCCTTGCGGCAAAGGGATATAAGTGAAAAAAATTTAGATTTGGAATAAATTGAATTTAACGATTAACATCAATAGTAAGTGACTGACTTAAAATATGAAGCTGTTGCTAATTTCATAGCGGTCTTTCAAATTCTTATTTCAATAACTGTGGAAGGAAAGTGAAGTACAATATATTTTTTAAAATTTAAGTACAGATTAAAGAGGTTAAGTAGTTTATAGAGCTTAAGTAGTTGACCTCCAGAATGGAACACATAATTAGGAAATCTCTAATATTTTGCGTTTTAGTTTAGCAAACAAGGCAGGGGACTTCAGGCACATCTGTCCAACGTTTCCCCTCCCTATATTTTTCTTCTGAGAGCAATCATAAAAGAAATAGTCTTATTTCCAGATAGCCTGTATACTGATCTCAGTTTTTTCAATTTTGTCACTTATAGCCTTTCGCTTCTGGTGTCCTCATATGCAATTGTATCGCAATATATCTGGCAGCACCGTCAGAAAACGTTTTCGAATGGATGAAATGCTTTGCCATCCACTAAATTTGGTATTAGTGTATAAAATAAGCAACTTAATTTAACCATGGGGACGTCTGCCAAAATTGTAAATGCCCGTTTACTAACTTTCGAACTAAATTATTTTTAGCGCAAAAGTACAAGCAAAAGAATCTTTTCCAATATAAATTTCTCAAAAACTACTTCCACTCATAGGTATGCTCATGGCCCATTCATAGGCCGTTCCCTAAATACAAAGAGATATGATTGCTCTTAGAAAAAAATGTAGAAAGGGGAGAGGATGGACAGATGTGTCTGGAGTCCCCTACCTAGTTCGCCTAATTAAAACGCAAAATATAAATATGAAATAAGCTAAACCAAGAATCTTTTGTGAGAACACCTTGTACAAGATAATTTTTATATAAAAGGAATATAAAAATATTAACAAGTAAGAAGTATTAAATATTAAATAGATATTTAAAAATAAATTTATAACAATATTTTTCAAAATGCAGAACATTTCTTTCCCTCTAGTGGAGGGTTTTGCCCTTCTGAACACCCCTTATCTAAGATAAATTTTAAATATACGAACGTCAAAAGAAATATTTAAAAATTGATTTCTATTAGTGGTTTAGGAAGGGAGGGGGGGGGGCGGTGCTCTTCTTACGAAAATTTCTTAGTTCTTTTTTCTCTTAGTGTTCAATTATGTAATCATTTCGAAGAATAAATGTTATTTTTTTAACTAGCGTTACGACGATTTTTTTAATTTATAATATGTTTTTCACCCTCTTACTGAAAGAATAAAAACTGTAATAATTATATTCATATAATTTATAAGTGTAAACATTACGAAAAACGCCAAATAAAGAAAATGAAATGCTTCTGATTTCTTCTTATACAACGTTCCACTCCCCGCGGATAAAAAAAGTTTTAACAACTTATCATACTGTAACCCGTAGACTGACGTAATGAATAAAGCTATCTGTTTCCAATGGAAATGCTGACTCGCAGCTTTTTTTTTCTTTGTGAAGCGAATCTGTGTTGTGAGTCCGGAGTCCGTTGTCGTATTCAAATTTAAACGTTCTTCAACAGTTCGCATCTTTGAGCGGTCCGGATTTTTTATTGTGAAAAATTTTGTCATTATGTTATTACTGCGGCTGCGTTATTAGTGGAAGCGTTATATTTAGAAGCTTCTTGCAATCTGGATGGCTGGAGGGATCTTATGTGCTTCATATATGGATATAACGACTGAAATTACATCCGGATGACTCTACAAATAGTTCCCAACAGAGACAATATTACTTTTCATTGCTTTTCGTCAAGAATATAGTTATTCATCTCGTTAAACAAGAAAACTAACCCCAGACCTACACACTAGTCCCGCGGGTTCTGTTTGCAGAATGGAATATTTCCATTATTTTAGCAGAGCTAGCAGGATATAGGAAGGGGTTTTCTTCAAAAAAGAAGCAAGTTTTTGTCTCTCATTCACTATGACAGTTATTTTAAATCAAGTCATATCGATATCAGTAAGTGTTTTTGATATTTTGTTTATAGTACCACATAAAATGTTGCATGAAATATAACTTAGGTTTGAATTTGTTTGCGAAAAAAAACAGCTAATTCTAGAAATATATATTTTTACATACTTGTAATTCTAGAACTGCAGCTCCAGAATTATATATTATATTTTTTGTGTGAGTGTAGGCTAATTTGATTATGTAAAAATATCAGTAATATTATGTAAAAAATTGGTTAATTTAGAATGTCTATAAAAATAAAGCAAAAACGTAAAATTGTCGAAACTTTTGTTGAAGAAGAAATACTTTGTTTGGATTTAAAAGAAGTAAAAAAAAAGGTTGTTTTTTAAAAGGTTAATTTAGCGTTTTGATGAACATGTTGAATTCCTTGTAACGTTTTCTATCGCAGTTATAACCACATTTTATTTTAAACTTACTTTTAAATTAATTGTTTGTTCGCTATGAAGGATATGCAATTGACTCGAAGTTTAATATTGGATAAAAATTGGAAAATTAGCAAACATCTATCGTGATTTATTTTTTATATTTTATAATTAGAGATGTTTAATTTTCGAGGAAAACCTTTTTAGCCAAAAATCTGTTTTTGGCAAAATTGATTTGTGTTTTGAAATCCGATTTGTCAAAACTTTTTTGTGTCACCTTAAATATATATATAGATATATATTCTGCATGATATTATTTGGTTTCAAAGCAATTTTTAATTATATGGCACACCCGTATATTCTCTAAACTATACAGTTGAAAGGAAAAAAAAAATACTGCAATTTTGTGATTATTATATATAAAATCAGTTTTTGAAATTTTCATTTTTTAATAGCACATTGTATAGAATATAAATTATTTACAGCTATAATTCCATTTCCTCAAAAAAAAAAAAAAAAAAATCATTATTTACTTTGATTTTTTTGTTCAAAATTTTAAATTTCGGATTTGCAAAACATGAGAAATTGAAAACTAAGCTTATTTTATTTTAAGGCTGTTCTCAAATCCAAAAGGGCAACTTTATGACGCAAGTTTTAATTTATTTTTGTTGGGAAATGCATGAAACTGGCTGGTGTTGTTGTTCAGAAACTATGTTATCGAACTGTTTTTTCCGTTTTTTTTTTTTTCAAACCCAACAGGTCTTTCAGAAAATAGTGTCCAAGTGGGCGTTTTGAACCGAATTTCTGCGTGAAAGAAAAATAACCACTCAAGAAAGGGCGAAAAACGTTTTTGTCATGTGATCAAAATCGCTTATAACTCAATAGGTAATTTATGGATAAAAAAATGGAAAACGCAGTTCGATTCCATGCTCAGGCTTTCCAATTTTATACCTTTCCCTTAAAAAATGAATTTGTAAATGTGTCAAAACGTTTTGTGCTTGTTGAGCAGAGCAGTTGAGAACAGCTTTAAGTTAAAAGGTTATTACAAGTTTAAAATAATATGGAAATCAGAATGGAATCAGAAAACAGCTAGAGTTTTGTATATTTCCATGCATAACTACATTTCGCACAAAAAATTGCGGTTTTCCTCAAAGTTCATTTATACAAACAAGGCCAAAAGAAATGTATATTTAGGCAAAATAGGTTTTGAAACTAGAAGTGACTTTTCCTGTATGTTATTATATATGTGTGTGTGTGTGAATATGAAAACAAATCATAGAAGCATTAGAATGAAGCTATCGTGAAATTCTGAATATTTTATAATTAAATTCTCAACTTTTCTTATGGTAAATAAACCCCTCTTAAAAAAAAAAAAAAAAAAAATAATAATAATAATAATCGAATTTACTCTTTAAATGAAGAGTTTCATACTCAATTTTTTTTTAATATTGGGTTCTCATATACTGCAAATTTTGGGGAATCTAGTATTAGATTTTACTTAACACGGAAATAAAAATGCAAAAAATGCTTAAACTGGGAATTGCACTGGGAATATGCTATTTAAATAGGAAAAAAATTAACTACAAAGCAGGGATGGAATTCTTTCTGAAGGAGTGAATTCTTTTTTATAAATGGGAATAATTTGTTATCATAAAGCGGAGCTGATTACAGCATGGGCAAACTGGGCTGTTTCTATGGGCCTTTAGCTTTACGGGCCCCTAAATTCTATATGAAATTTCCATAAAGCTGATATTTTAAATTTGTTTTGATCTTATACTTATTTTAATAAATATTTTGTACTTTTAGAACATGATTAGGTTAAAGAAAAAGATATATTTATCCAAATATGTAATTGACTAATAGGCTTTTTTTTTTTTTTTTTTTGTAACAGTATACGAAGGCAGTGGGGGAAGGGGGCGAATGAATACTAGGTCTTCGGACTAGAATTAATCTGAAGTTCACTAAAAGTAATAAACATTTTTGATGCCGTAGGGCATCTATATCACATAAATACATATTTATATATATATACATATAATTATCCTATTCTAAAACTACAAAATACTGATTACAATCCTCATAAGGTCAAAACTGACTGAAAATATCAGCTTTATGAAAATTTCATATCCAATTTGGAGTACCCTAAAATCAGGGGGTAGAGAAGCACCCCATTTTTCCCACGCTGCAATCAGCTCTGCTTTATGGTAACAAAGTATTCCCATTTATAAAAAATGATTCAATGTGGTCAAACATGGCTGCGTATATGGCTTAGAAAGAAAAGTGGTCAAAGATGGCTTCATATTGGCCAAAAAAAGGGGGGGGGGTTCAAAGATGGCCGCAATTAAGACATTTGAAATGTCTGAAATTCAGACGAAAGAAGTGTCTGAAAAATTTAAGACATTTTAAAACGTCTTAAAATTGAACACTCTTGTTTCAGACACTTAAGTGTCTGAAATTCAGACACAAGAAGTGTCTGAAAATTTTAAGACATTTTAAAACGTCTGAAAATTGAACACTGCGTTTCAGACACTTAAATATCTGAATTTCAGACATTTCAGTTTACAGTGTAATAGATTATTTTGCGTAGTTCGATTTGACATCTGTTAAATTCGTGTTTTATATTATTTTATTTTATTTTGCCGTTTTAATTTCATTTACCAATTTAGTTATGAAATATTACACGAAAACAAACAAGTACTGAAATATTTGCAGCGTTTTTGAGCAATTGAGTTAATCTTTTGTAATTGCACGCACATTTAACCCGGGAGAACTCGCTGCATGAGATTTTCTCTCACAGTCATACTTTTTTAAGACTCTTATTTAAATCATTTTCATTTTAATTAAAATTTCAAAATGTTTTTCAATTATTTTACCTATTTTGTGAATAAAAGTACTAAGCCAACCAAAACAGTTGATATTATATGAATGTAAAGCAAAAGAAAAGCAATTGGGCATTCTCACTAGCGAGTTCTCCCGGGTTAAAAAATATTCATTCTTGAGAATCACCTTAAAATCTATAAAAAAATCTATAAATTGACATGAACTTTTCAAACAAATATTATTGAAGGTTTTTTTTTGTTTTTTTTTCTATTAGACGTTGGAACAATCGAATGTGCGATGTTTAGAAATTAAATTGTAGTAAAATCGAAAATTATGGATAGATTAGGTTGTTGTCACCAATAATATGATGACAAAGTTACACATAGGCATGCCTTTTCTTCATAATATTGCATTAAGAGCAAACGGGTTCATCTTTCGTAATGGTTTCTTTGGGCTGCACGTACACTGTAAAAAAAATAATGCCAGTTTTCCGGTAGGAATCGGAAAAATAGTTGCCCTTATCGTACCGGAATACTTTCCAACCCAGCTGGGAATAAAATCCGTAAAATCGGAATAAAATCCGTAAAATATCGTTTTACTGACCATTTCCTTATTTTTACGAATTTTATTCTGAGCTGGGTCGGAAATTATCCCGGTACGATAAGGGCAACCATCTATTTTTCCGATTCCTACTGGAAAACTGGCAGCATTTTTTTTTACAGTGCACATTAAAAAATATCCATGTTTGAAAATTACTTTCAAACCCATTAAAAAAAAAAAAAAAAACTGAGATAAAATTTTCAAATAAATTTCATTTGAAAGGAATTTTTGTTCTGTTCGACAGCTTGAAAAATTAAATTGTGTGCTGTTTAGAAGTTAAGAAAAATTGCTGTAAAGGAATAATTTGTTTGTTAGGTCGTTGCCATCAACAGTATGATGTCAGCGTTACTCACTGACTTATTTTTACTTTATAATGTAGATATACGCCATACAAACGAGAATTTCACAATATGTTATGCCATTTGGTGGATTTGTTTTTTGTATTGTCAGAAAATAACAAATTTTTCTGTTACACCAGCCGAAGAGAACGGGCATTGTGATATTAAAGCTCAGACATTTTATTATGGTGGCGAGACAATAACGTATGTTATCTAATTGTCATTTTAATGATTTGAGGACGGGAATGCACAAATCTCAGTTATTTTGATTACTATAGTAGTTCATTTTAATTTATTATTTTACAGGTCTCTTATAATTGACACGGGCGAAGCCGGGTAGTTCTGCTAGTGGGTTATAATGTGCATATTTACTGTAAAAAAATTCATTTTATCTCTATTTTTAAGCAAAATACATGATGTTAGATATTTCGGAAAAACTGCTTTATTTTACCTGTCGAGATGATCTATGTGCCCTTAAACCTGTTTCCTGTAACCCTTTTAACTGAAGAAAGAAAATTGTAATTTTTATTTACATTTAAAAGCAAACATCTATGTGGGTTTTCCTGATTCCGTTAAAAGAATAATAAATGAAAACTTTTAATATCAATATATAATGTCAAATATTTTATTATCGGTAAACATTATTTAGACTTTTTTTTTCATTCAAACACTATAATACAAAGTATAACATATCATTGTCCTGATAAGGTGCTGATATCTTTTCTTTACAGATTATTTTCACTTCAGTATCGTTTAGTTCGTAAAACTGAAGAATAATACTTTTATGATTTAATATTATATCGCAATATATTAATTTTTAATATCAATTATTACATTGGTTTTTTATGCTCCAACATTTAGTTTACAATTGTTTGAATAATTGTCGTTGTTTCCGGAAACATTTATGAAATCTTTTACTTACGATATGGTCCGAGCACGGTCTCTTTCTATGAAGTGTCCCGCGATTAGGATTCGATGATGTGACAGTGGCTCTGCATGGGGTCGAACCTGTTCCGACCCCTCTTTAGAGTTTTATTGAGCCGGATTTCTTCGTAGCGTTTGGACGTTGGTAGACATAGCTCGGGGGTCGTCATTGACTCACGTGAGTGTGGGTCCGTGGTTCCCCGTATAGTGCAATGCCCCAGAGGAGACTAAAGCGGGACAATCCTGCTTGGGATGCTCTACTTCATAAGACTTTATCGGTGCAAGTCCTGAGTTACCGGCCATGTCTGGTAGAGACCCCCTTGCAGCGGGTGCCGTGGCGGTCCTTTTGGGGGGCACCGTGTTGTGGCCAGTAGTGGTCGGTGCACGTATATAGATAGCTTTACGATATGATTGTATATTATAATTATTGCTGTTCTGATGAGTGATAACATTTTATACATAGCAAAATTAATACAAACCTGTAAAAATTCCCTTATGGCCTAACATCATTTTAAAATTCAATAAAATATAAAGTAATTTTCATATGCAAAGATGATTTGAATAAAAACGATTCTACTTATCCAATGTTTTATTTAAGCAAATTAAAAAAAAAAAAGATAATACCAAAACTCGCTCATTGATGGCACTATATATTCAAATGTGCTAAAAAAATCATCAAGTTCAACATAGGCAGTTACAGACCATTTAACATATGGAACCTACTACAGTATTTAAATATATACGTCTTTTGTAATTTGAGCCACACACTGTAAAAAAAATTCCGCAACGTTCCTGGGAAAAAATGGGCAGCTGAGTTGCCCATTATTTCCAAGAAACATTTCTTGAAAATGACTGGAACTTTACTGTATATATCAAAAACTTTCTACAGAAATGCCACGAAGTTTCCTGCGAAATACCAGGAATATTTCTGTTGACAGCAAAACATTACTGACATTTCACAGCATGCGGGATCCGCAGACGATTTTTACATTTCCAGTTGACAATTTTCGCTTTATTATCATTATTTGTTAGAATGAAAAAATATTTTGAAATTGACATCAAAATTATTATTTATAATTTACACGAAAAAAGAATTTTTCAGTTAAAATTCAATAAAGTAAATATATATATGATATATTGTTTCTGAACTTTGCTTAAAATATAAAAATATATAAATGTAAATAATAATTCGAAAAAAAAATCTAGACATAAAATATTTTGGATTTTCGTTAGTAATTATGTTAGTTTACAAGTTAGATAAAATACATATAAATTTTCATGAAAAAAAAAAAACCTAAACGTAATTGTATATTTTTTCCGAAAATAAAAAAAAATTCAAATTTGCAGCAATTCAAAGTGTCAAATATATATCAAATTTAAATCAAATTGTAATAAAGTGTTAAAATATAAAATTAATTAAAAAAGAAAAAAAAAAGTCCAGAGGTAGCATCGAACTCGGGCCGTACGGGTGGCGTGCGAGCTTTCTGCGTCCACACCACGAAAGACACGTTGAGAGCTGCAAACTAATGGGTATTTGAAACGTATGCTAAACCTCGGCATCTAATTTCTGAAAATCTAAGTCCCATTTGAAGAAATCCATTCCCAAGAATACTTAGAGATAAGAACTCTAAAACATACTTTAAATTAATCAAAATCGGTGAGAATCATGTTTGATGGTCCCCTGGTTAATGGAGATCCAAATAATAGGAGTATTTTTTTTTACACGGTCTGCTCCTTAACGATTCCACAGACAAGTACGAGAGATAATCTCTTAGCGATGTCACGGAGGTATTGTATTTTCATCTGAATTGTCTTGACAATAGAGACGTAAAGGATTATGTCGTCTATTGATTTATTTGCATTCCATATTGATTTTTTTACATTCATTTAAGGAATTCTTTTTCGACACTCGCGCGCAAGCAACGGATTATAGCAAAAAAATAATAAATGGCGGCCGCAGCGTTTTGCTGTTCAGCTACTTTTGTTCAGGAACGTTTCAGATAAGACAACCAGAATTTCACAGGAAAGAGCTAAATTATTCTGAAAACCTGAGAAAAGGCGAAACGTTCCTGGATTTTACATGGAACGTTACCATTTTTTTTACAGTGCATCCAAACTTTACTTAAATTCGTTTCAAATTTTGAAATATGGTACTAACTAGAGCATCTGCTTAACTGCAGCTTTTGAAGTCAATGCTGTCAAAGCTGTGGAATGCTTTAAATTCAAGATAAACCGTTATAGACCATTTAACATATACAATCTAATACAGTATTGAAACATATATGTCACCTGTAATTTGAGTTACATCCAAACTTTGCTTATATTCATTTGAAATGTTGAAATATGGTATTAAAGTATACAAAATAAATAATTTGTAGGTGCATGACTCCTGCTTTTGAAGTCAGTTATGACAAAGCTGTACAATGCTGTTGTGAATATTTAAGGGGCCTCAGGACTCTTAAAGCTTCAAAAAATTTTTAATTTTAATTTTTTTAGATGTTTATCTTCTATCTTTTCTGAACATTTTAATGTAATTGTTTCCTTTAAATTCTCATTTGAACAGAAGTTATAACTTTTTGAATTATACCCGATCAATAGCTGAAGCGGTATTTTCGAAACTTTTAAGTCATTTTTCTCCAAATGACTTTTTGGGGTATAACGCGCACGATATCCCAAAAACTTTTGAATATTTTTACATGAAATTTTCAAAACTTGTGTTTCATGTTAATCTGTACAAACTGAACCTAAAAATTTCCTTTTTATTGTTAAAAAAAATACTTTTAAAGTGATTATGTTGTTGAAATTTTCAAAATTTTGTATTAGCTAAATAAAACTTTGTATTAAAAATATAAAAATGCTTTAAATACAAATTTATTTAGGTTCAGGGTAATTACTACAATCTAAAATATAAGTAGGCACCAAAATTTTTATTCTAGTTGCAATATTTATTTGGTAATCGTGCGCGTAAGCTGTTATACCAATTTTGTGCTTGTCAAATTTCTGACTGTTTGGAGCACCCTGTAAATGCTAATTCTGCATATTGTATTTTTTTAATATATAAAATGAAAGAAAGTACTTATATCTTTCATCTCAATGAAAATCGTGTTTTAAAATCACATACATTTTAAGATATTAAATGTTGAAAATTGTCTCTCTTTTTTTTTCCAATTTTAAGAGTCCTGAGACCCTTAAGGATATTAGATAAACAATAATTTCAAAAATCGTTCATTGATGGCGAAATACCTTCAAATCTGCATAAAAAACATAAAAAATCAAGATAAGTAGTTACAGACCATTTAATATATACAATCTACTACAGTATTTAAACATATACGTCCTTTGTAATTTCAACCACATCCAAACATTACTTAATTTCTTTTCAAATGTTGAAATACCGTACTAGAGTATACAAAATAAGCAGTTTGTAGGCGTTGAACGCCTGTTTTTGAAGCCAATGCTGTAAAAACTGTACAGTGTTGTTCATAAAATGCTGTCAAAGTCGGCGTTTAAGTGATATTGTTTTTTTGTCTTTTTTTTTTTTTTTTTTTTTTTTTTTTTTTTTTTTACTTTGGAGATAAGGCGCAAATTATGGGCAAATTTTAAAACAAAAATTTTTAAATTGTTTAAAAAAAGAAAAAGAAAACTCCTTTCCATCACGAGAAGTATTTTTGTCCAAAAACAGTCTCTCCAAACTCAATTACATCATTTTTATTGAATTTTAGAATGTACCAACGATTTTGGCTCCCCTTATATAATTTTAGTAAGGATTTATTTCAAAGTTATTAACATAACCAAACTGAAATATAATTCTAGTTTTATTAAATACGTGGCTTATCTTTAATTTTAATCAATAGCTATTAAACTTTCTTCTTTAAGCGAAAGTTTTACTTACGATTCTTTTAATGATTGCTATCATTTTCAGAAACGATTCGGGAACTTATCACTTCCTATCCTGCGGGTACAATTACTTCTACCGAGTTTTCTTGAAATGCACAATTCAATTACTTCTAGAAAATTTGAAAAGGCTTCTTATGAAAGTGTAAATGCATGACTATTAAACAGTGGAGAAGGACATCTTCGATTCCAATTTTGATTGCCTTGGGTAATATTGAGAAATCTAAAAATATTTAAATTGCATGCATTTTCAAAGATTTAAAGACTTATGCTCAAAAGTCATTGTAGGCTGAAATTTATTTAAAAAAATACTTTACTTAAACTGAAACGGGTACGAGGGAAAATTAAAGCATTCTAAAAACCTGAAAAATGAAATAAGATAGCTTAATTAATAACAACTAGTAGATTAATCAGTGTTTCTCTTTGAAATTTTAGAATGAACCCTCATCTAATATCGGATAATGGTGAACATTTCTCTAATATTGACAATTTAAAAAAAAAAAATAAATATTTGTTTGTGTTTTCCAACATTTAAATCAGCTGAAATGTTATCCCTTTTCCATTCAACCGTTCAGTTGAATCTAAAAATATTTTGTTATGACTAGTAATTTCTGTTTCTCATTTTCAGAAACATAATACTAAAAAATAGTTACAAAATATCAGTTTTTTTTAAATGTAATTAAAACATTTTAAAACAAATGTGGAAAACTGATCACGAGTTGGAAATGTACGTCTCATGTAATTTTCAGGTTTTCTATTTATGAAAGACAAATTTTTAATTCACTTGCCTTTTCTATAATTTCTTCATTTATTTTAAAATCGAAGAGTAATTACCGAGTACACAAAAGTGCAAGAAATGCCTGTTTAACAAATGTACAACTAAATTGCAAGCACATAAATATTATGGACATTTTATTGGATAAATTAAAAAAAAAATATTGGATTCAGCGGTCCTATTAAAAAATTATGCGTGAGTAAATATTTTTTTATCTCAGTCTATCTATCCATTTGTTGGTCTATATATCACAGTATTTAATAGTTTTCTGTTTTTAGAAATTGTAATTTATTATTATATTTCATTAAAGCAAACATCACGTATATTCTCAGGTTAATATTCTTGCTTCTTCGTAAAATATTGTACTGAACGAAACGTCCTGGTTGAGTACTTTCTCTAAGAATAACCTGCAGTATTGCGACAAAAAATTGTTGATTTTGAGTATTTCTATTTATGATAGACAAATACTAAATTCACTTGCTTTTTCTTCTATTTCTTTATTTATTTTGTTTTCGAAAAGTAATTGCTGGTTGCAAAAAAAGCGTAAACAATGCTCTAAGAAAAGTTTGTTTAACAAATGTACAAACACATAAGTATTATGAACCTTTTATTGGCTGTACCGTAGAAAAAGAATAGAAATGGTTGGACTATTCAAATATTATGTCTGAATGTTTTTTTTTCTCTCAGTATTACCTATCAATTTATTTGACTATATACAGTGAAACCTCCATGTGCGACCACCTCCATTAAGCGACCACCTCCCTGAACGACCATTTTTTCCTGGAACGAAATTTATTCCCATAGGCTCAATACTAATTTTACCTCCATTCAGAGACATCCCAGTTGAACTCCCTCCATGAGCGACCAATTTCTTTGAAGAAAATTCCGTTTTTTCCTTCGCTTGAAGAAGGTTTTATTCGAAAAATAATTCCGAAGAGTGCATTATTCATCAAACTGCTAAACTAAGTTTAGATTTTTTTTTATCCCGTTAATTTTTAAGTGTTTAAACCCCTTTGTGCCTTTTTAGGCAAGGAATTTAACTCTGATGACAAATTAAGAATGGCGGTCAATAAACTCCTCTGCCCTATTTTGTCGGAAAACTCTCAAAGAAATAGATAAAGTAATGAAATCGCCATTTTTTGTTCCCGTCTAAAAAAAAATTGCATTTATTTACTGAATTTCGAAAGGACTGGGAAATAAAATTAATAAAAGATAAAATTGTAAAATCAAAGCAAAGGTCAATGCATTCATTTTTTAAACTCTGCAGTAATTAACTTATGTAATTAACTTTTATTATGATACTTAAATTTTCATATTTTTTCCTAATATGAAAAATAAATTTTAGTAATATTGTTAACTTTTTTCAACAATTAAAATCTAGATTTAAACATGACCTCCATTAAGAGACCACCTCTCGGAGCGACCAATTTTTATTGGAACCGAACGTGGTCGCTTTAAGGAGGTTTTACTGTACACTATATGGCCAAAGGTGACCGGTCACTTGCAATTTTAGACGTTTTGTCAAATATCTAGAAAAATACATGAGGAATTAAACTGAAATTGCAGGTGTTTAAACAGTATTGTATAAGTCATATTTCGGCGAAGATTTTTTTCCCGAAACCCCATAAGGGACCGTCAACATATTGAAAAAGAACGAATATTTTTTGCATAACCCTGTAAAAACTAATGTAGCAAAAGCGTTCAAACTCGAGATTATTAATAAGTGGCTTATTGTAATACACTGTGTTCATTTTTATGAGGATAGCATGTATACTCGTAGAGAGAAATTAAGGTTTTTATAAAAACAGTCCCAAATTTCGTCAAGTTTTTTGCTTACAATTTGCACAGTTCTTAATATAAAAAAAAGTTCTTTTCAGAAAATATGACAAACAACATTGTACACAATACCCTGCAATCAGTATGAAAAACAATACAAATTGTATGAAAAATCAGCAGGTTTACTAGATAAAACTGCGCATGCTCGAACGTAATCAATATATAATTTGCATAATGTGTAAGCTAAATGTATAGAGCAACTTTTGTGAAAGTCTCAAAAACATAGTTTGAAAAGTCTGATAATAATCGTTTAGAGGATAAGTTCAAAATCCGTTATTCATAAAAGGAAAAAAAGATGAGGGACTGTATCCAAATACAGTAGCACGTGCAATATTGTGTATGCTATATAGGCACTAATCAATGGATGTATGGATACAACCCCCATCTTTTTGCTTCATTTTGGGAACAACGGATTTTCAGCTTATTCTATAAACGATTATTATCAGACTTTTCAAACTATGTTTTTGAGACTTTTTCAAAAGTTTCCCTATACATTTAGCTGACACATTATGCACATTATATTTTGATTGCATTCGCGCATGCGCAGTGAAACATTTTTTAGTAAACCTGCTCATTTTTCATCCAATTTTTATTATTTTTTTAATTCTGATTACAGAGTATTATGTACAATGTTGTTCGTCATATTTTCTGAAAATAACTGTTTTTATATTAAGAACTCTGCAAATTATAAGCAAAAAACTTGGCGAAATTTAGGACTGCTTTTATAAAAACCTTAATTTCTCTACGAGTATACAGGCTATCCTCATAAAAATGAACACGGTATAGTATAATAAACCACTTATTAATAATCTCGAGTTTGAACGCTTTTTCTGAATTAGTTTTTACAGGGTTGTCGAAAAGAAATTCGTTCTTTTTCAATTTGTTGACGGTCCCCTATGAGGTTTCGGTAAAAAATCTTCGCGAAAATATATGGCCTATACTATACTGTTTACACTTCTGCAGTTTCAGGTTAATTCCTCATGCATTTTTCTAGGTATTTAACAAAACGTCTAAAATCGCAAGTGACCGGTCACCTTTGGCATATAGTGTATACTATATACCACAGTACTGAATAGTGTCCTTTTTTAAAAAATTGGTAATTGAGTATTAATATATTTCATTAAAGCAAACTTCCCCTTTATTGCCAGTATTCTTACTTCTTGAAAAATTACTGTACTGAACGAAACGTCCGAATTGAATACTTTTACTAAGAAAAATCTGCTGTATTTCCGAAAAAAAAAAAAAAATGGTGGATAAAGCTGTTTTGGTTAAACACGTGGTTTATCTTTCATTTTAATCAACAGCTATAAAATGTGTTTCCTTAAACAAAAGATTGATTTGCGAAACTTTCAATGACTGCAGTCATTTCCTGAAACATTTATAAAACTTGTCATTTCCTATCCTGTGGGTACAATTACTTATACCACTTCTACCGATATTTCTTGAAATGTATAATTCAATTACTTCTAGGAAATTTGAAAATGCTCCACAGGAAAGTGTAAATGCACGACTATTAAACAGTAGAGAAGGACATCTTTGATTCAAATTTTGAATGCCTGGGGTAATATTGAGAATTCTGAAAATATTTAAATTACATGCATATTGAAATTTTTAAAAACTTAAGTTCAAAAGTCATTGTTGGCTGAAATCCTTTTAAAAAGACTTTACTTAAAATTGAATCTAAAAACACATTTTGTTATAACTAGTAATTTGTAATTTCCATTTTCAGAACAATAACATAAAAAAATATCTTTCTAACAGTTATAGAATACCAGAAATTTTTTAAATAAGTTTAAAACTGATCAAGAGTTTGAAATGGATGTCCCATGGGATTTTGGGTAGTACTATTTATGATAGGAAATATTTAAACTCATTTAACTTTTCTTCAATTATTTCATTTATTGTGAATGTGAATAGTTGCTACTGAGTACACAAAATCTTAAACAATGCTCTAAGAAATATTTGTTTATTAATAGTACAAACAAATAGCAATTAAAAAAGTATTATGGACACTATATTATTCATACCCATAGTTGCCAACTTTTACGCTTTTTTCTTAACACTAAAATTTAAAAGAAAATTTTGACTTATTTATTTAATCGGAGAAATCTGCAATAACTACTTTTTTCTTTCGGTCTATCTACCCATTTATCTCTTTATATTCACAGTATAGAATACACTGTAAAAAAAAAACCGGGAAAAATCACAGCCAATTTCGCTGTGAAACGCTTCACTAGCATGAGAATACAGCGTTTTTGTAATTTCAGTATTGATTTACAGTAAACTGCTGTTATTTTAATGCCGCCAAAACCGCCCAAACAGCATTCCAAACGAGATATTCACAGGAAGCGTCAACCAAAGCAGGTTATTACTAGCGTTAGCCTCGTTCGATTGTTAGCGTCTTTCTGAATAAGTGCTTATTACTGCAATTCAAAGTGGCGCTTTTGGATACACAAACATGAAACTGGATACTATATATTTTAAAAATTCATAGTAAGTTTTATTTTTATGTTTATTTGTATCATTGATTTAATAACTATTAGATAGCCAGTTCTATTATATAATGTAAGATACAAATTTCGTATTTGACCACATGTATATAAACGCTGAGACCAACAATAGCTTTTGAATCATTTGTAAAAATATTAAATATTTTCTCTTAAATTATAACAAAAGAGAATTGTTCAAATTCAGATTTTTTTAAATTATTTTTTTCTTAAGGGACTTTGTTATTATTTATACTTTTGTGTCTCGGTCCAGATAACAAAAAATCCCCATTATATTATTAAATATGTTTTGTTTTGCTTATTATATATTTTCCAAAATTCCAGTTTATCGGATTGTAAATAGAATTACTAATAATATAAATCATATAATTTTCATTATTCTCCAAAAGCTTTAAGTTCACTTTCTGTACTTATTTAAATATTTAAATTATTTAATGTATTATTAATGTAAAGTTTTTCAAATTATCAAAGACAACTTTACTACCAATGATCTTATTTTCCGTGAGAGATATTCAGATTTTATAGATCCTAGATTTTTACGCGCATTTATTTTCATTTTTTTATATGTAATGTTCAAACCATTTATGTGTAATACGTAACACTATTTTATTAATCCATAAAAAATTCCAAGAGTTTGCTCACTATTATCGCAGCAGATCGCATTTTGCTTTTGTCCATTATCTAACAATAATAAGTATAATCCGCAACTAGAAGCTGAAATTAGATATTTTGAATGTCCTCAATGTATGTTATAATATACAGTATATTTTAAATTGGCATATGGAATATTCTATACAATGAGTTACAATAGTTTAAAATTTTCTATTTATAGCTTTTTTGGTGTCTTTTTTTATTTTATTTCTTCATTTACTTTATCGTGCGAAGTTTGTATCTTACATATGTATAACAATATTTATTATATACGAATGCTATTAAAACAATGATATAAGTAGACATAAAGATAATACTTAGTACCATTTGTCTTTAAAAGATGGTCATAATATAAAAAAAGAGAAAATCAATGTGAATAAACATTACGGTGGGGGGGGGGGTATAAAAATACAAATACATATCTACAATAAGAAAAAAAATAAGCTAAAAATTTACAGTTATTTTGTTAAGAGTGCTGTAAAATTAACAGCAAAAAATGCTGATATAATACAGACTTGTTGTAAAATCTGAAAAACAAAATTACCGTAAAATTAACTGAAAAAATGCTGTAAATTTACACATTTGCTGTTTATCCGTGATAAACAAAATTGCTGTAAATTTACCGCAAAATTTGCTGGCACCCATATTGCCAGAATTTTTTGCTGTAAAGTTACAGTGAGTTTTTTTACAGTGTAGTTTTTTTAAATTTTATTAACCGACTTCAAAAAATGGAGAAAGTTCTAATTTCGGCGCGTATGTTTTTTTTTTTTTTTTTTTTTTTTTTTTTTTTTTTTTTTTAATGTATGTTTAACGATTTCTTCGAAACTACGCGACCGATTCATGTAATTTTGTTAAATTGAAAGGGGTTTTTAAACTTTAAAGATCAGTGGTCCAGTACAGGTGCGTTTACCTTAATTGAAGTGTTTTTTTTCTCTTTTTATTTTATTTATTTTTTTAAGTATATAAATCCAAATTGGTGATTGATTATTATATTTCATTAAAGCAAACTTTAATATTCTGTAACACAGGTTAATATTCTTTCTTCTTGCAAAATACTATATACTGAATGATACGTCCTGATTGAACACCTTTACGAAGACTAATCTTCAGTGTTCCCAACGAAATAAAATTGATAAATAATGCTGTTTTGATTGTAAACGTGGTTTATATTTCATTTTAATCAACAGCTCAAACGTACCATTCTTTAAACAAAAGTTTGATTTACGTAACTTTCAATGACTGCTGTCGTTTACTGAAACATTTATAAAGCCTATCATTTTCTCTCCTGCGGGTAAAACTAATTCGACTGAGATTTCTTGAAATGCACAATGAAATTACTTTTAAAAATTTGAAAATGCTCCTTTTGAAAGTGTAAATGCATGACTATCAAACAGTGGAGGAAGCCATCTTTGATTCTAATTTTGAGAGCCTTGGGTAATATTGGAAAATCTAAAAATATTTAAATTACATCTCAGGTTTTCAAATTTTAAAAGATTTTCGCTGAAAATCACTGTGAGGTGAAATTTGCTTTAAAGAAACTTTACTTAAAATTGAATCTAACAGCATATTTTGTTATAAATAGTGATTCATAATTTTCATTTTTCGAAAAATAATATTGAAAATATCTTTCAAATAGTAACACAATACCAGAAAGTTTCTAAGTGCGATTAAAACACTTGAAATTAAATGCTGAAAATTAATCAAGATTCTTCAAGGTTGGAAAAGCATAGTTGATGTTTATTCCAAAATCGCAAAAAATCACCAGGAGAGCACTCGAACCTGGAACCTGCCGTGATAATTCTCCTCCAACTGAGCTACCCAGATGATACTTGAATGACAAAATCCACTCTTATTACCCGACTGAAAAGAAGGGTTATGTGTTTCACGCGTATCTGTGTAAGTGGATTTGTTTATTCCCTCGAAACATCCCAACGGCTGGATGAATTTTAATGAATGAGGTCTCTATCAATTTGTCTTAACAGCCCGATGGTTATAGGCCAGGTTTTGTTTTTATAAATTCAAAATGGCGGCTGTAAAATACAAAATGGCGGTAGAGACAAAAAAAAAAATTACGCACCCTATTGAGTGGCATATCATTGGATAGGTCTTTCAAAATGAAGACGATGTTTCATTGACTATTTTATAGTCAGAAGCTCCGTTAAAATATTACACAACCTTGAAGTTGTGTATGTAGGATCTCTATCTAGCTTTACTGCAACTCTAACCATTATAGACATCTATAGACCTCATCAAAACAGTGTTTATAGATAGAAACTAACAATTAAACACAATTTAAGAGACATCAATACAAGTAAATTAAAAAATAAAAAATAAAAGTGCCCAGCTAAACTGATGGCATTGAGCTCACAGGCTATTCACACTAATTGTATATTATACACTTATTTTAAAAAATAATGCCCTCAAAAAAATAAGTGAAGGGGAATTAGCACCCGTTTCCCCCTTTATACTTAATCAGTGAACATCCAAATCTAATCAGGGAAACCCCTTATCATAATAAACCGGTATACCAAATTTGGGGCAAATCTAATAATCCTGCAAAAAAAAAACATTTATCTAAATTAAGGGGGTGGACTAGCCCACCTTTATCTTTAACCAATGAATCGCCAAAACGAATCAGGGAAGCTCCTTAACATAATAAACCGGTATACCAAATTTGGAGCAAAGCGAATAATTCTGCATGAAAAACCCGTTTATATAAATTAAGGGGGGTGGCCTAGCCCCCCTTCCCCCTTTATCTTTAACCAATAAACCCCCAAAACAAATCAAGGAAGTTCCTTAACATAATAAACCGGTATACCAATTTCGGAGCAAATCGAATCATTCTACATGAAAAACCCATTTATCTGAATTAAAAGTGGTGGACTATCCCCTTTCCCCCCTTTATTCTTAACTAATGAACCCCCAAAACTAATCAGGGAAGTTCCTTAATATAATAAACCGGTATACCAAATTCGGAGCAAATCGAATCATTCTGCATGAAAAACCCAATTATCTGAATTAAGGAGGTGGACTAGGCCCCCCTTTTCCCCTTTATTCTTAACCAATGAACCCCCAAAACTAATCAGGGAAGTTCCTTAACATAATAAAAAGGTATATCAAATTCGGAGCAAATCGAATAATTCTGCATGAAATACCCATTTATCTGAATTAAAAGGGGTGGAATAGCCCCCTTTCCCCTCTTTATTCTTAACTAATGAACCCCCAAAACTAATCAGTGAAGTTTCTTAACACAATAAACCGGTATAACAAATTCGGAGCAAATCGAATCATTCTGCATGAAAAACCCATTTCTCTGAATTAAAAGGGGTGAACTCACCCCGTTTTTCCCCCTTTATCCTTAACCAATGAACTCCCAAAATTAATCAGGGAAGCTCCTTAACATAATAAACCAGTATACCAAATTCGGAGCAAATCGAATGATTCTGCGTGAAAACCCCATTTATCTGAATTAAGGGGGTGGACTAACCCCCCTTTATCCTTAACCAATGAACACCCAAAACTAATCAGGGATGTTCCTTAACATAATAAACCGGTATACCAAATTCGGAGCAAATCGAGCCATTCTGCATGAAAAACCCATTTATCTTAATTAAAAGGGGTGAACTAATGCCCCTTTTCCCCCTTTATCCTTAAGCAATGAACCCCCAAAACTAATCAGGGAAGTTCCTTAACGTAATAAACCGGCATATCAAATTCGGAGCAAATCGAATGATTCTGCATGAAAAACCCATTTATCTGAATTAAGGGGGGTGGACTAACCCCGTTTTCCCCCCTTTATACTTAACCAGTGAACCTCCAAATCTAATCAGGGAAGCTCCTTATCATAATAATCCGGTATACCAAATTTGGAGCAAATCGAATAAACTTGCAAGAAAAAAACATTTATCTAAATTAAGGGGTGGATTAGCCCCCCTTTATCCTTAACCAATGAATCGCCAAAACCAATCAGGGAAGTTCCTTAACATAATAAACCGGTGTACCAAATTCGGAGCAAGTCGAATCATTCTGCATGCAAAACCCATTTATCTGAATTAAGGGGTGGACTAGCCCTCCTTTTCCCCCTTTATTGTTAATCAATGAACCCCCAAAACTAATCAGGGAAGTTCCTTAACATAATAAACCGGTATACCAAATTCGGAGCAAATCGAACCATTGTGCATGAAAAACCCATTTATCTGAATTAAGGAGTGGACTAATCCCCCTTTCCCCCTTTATACTTAACCAGTGAACCTCCAAATCTAATCAGGGAAGCTCCTTATCATAATAAACCGGTATACCAAATTTGGAGCAAATCGAATAATCTTGCAAAAAAAAAACATATATCTAAATTAAGGGGTGGACTAGCCCCCCTTTATCCTTAACCAATGAATCGCCAAAACTATTAAGGGAAGTTCCTTAACATAATAAACCGGTATACCAAATTCGGAGCAAATCGAGCCATTCTGCATGAAAAATCCATTTATCTGAATTAAAAGGGGTGAACTAATGCCCCTTTTCCCCCTTTATCCTTAAGCAATGAACCCCAAAACTAATCAGGGAAGTTCCTTAACGTAATAAACCGGCATACCAAATTCGGAGCAAATCGAATGATTCTGCATGAAAAACCCATTTATCTGAATTAAGGGGGGTGGACTAACCCCGTTTTCCCCCCTTTATACTTAACCAGTGAACCTCCAAATCTAATCAGGGAAGCTCCTTATCACAATAATTCGGTATACCAAATTTGGAGCAAATCGAATAATCTTGAATAAAAAAACATTTATCTAAATTAAGGGGTGGACTAGCCCCCCTTTATCCTTAACCAATGAATCGCCAAAACCAATCAGGGAAGTTCCTTAACATAATAAACCGGTGTACCAAATTCGGAGCAAGTCGAATCATTCTGCATGCAAAACCCATTTATCTGAATTAAGGGGTGGACTAGCCCCCCTTTTCCCCCTTTACTGTTAATCAATGAACCCCCAAAACTAATCAGGGAAATTCCTTAACATAATAAACCGGTATACCAAATTCGGAGCAAATCGAACCATTGTGCATGAAAAACCCATTTATCTGAATTAAGGGTTGGACTAATCCCCCTTTTCCCCCTTTATACTTAACCAGTGAACCTCCAAATCTAATCAGGGAAGCTCCTTATCATATTAAACCGGTATACCAAATTCGGAGCAAATCGAACCATTCTGCATGAAAAACCCATTTATCTGAATTAAAAGGGTGAACTAATGCCCCTTTTCCCCCTTTATCCTTAACCAATGAACCCCCCAAACTAGTCAGGGAAGTTCCTTAACATAATAAACCGGTATACCAAATTCTGAGCAAATCGAACCATTCTGTGGGAAAAACCCATTTATCTGAGTTAAAAGGTGTGAACTAATGCCCCTTTTCCCCCTTTATCCTTAACCAATGAACCCCAAAAACTAGTCAGGGAAGTTCCTTAACGTAATAAACCGGTATACCAACTTCGGAGAAATCGAAACATTCTGCATGAAAAACCCATTTATCTAAATTAAGAGGGGCGGGTTAACCTCCCTTTTCCCTTAACCAATGAACCCCCAAAACTACTCAGGGAAGTTCCTTAACATAATAAACCGGTATACCAAATTCGGAGCAAGTCGAATTTTTCTGCATGAAAAACCCATTTATCTAAATTAAGGGGTGAACTAGCCCCCTTTCCCCCCTCTATTCTTAACCAGTGAACCCCCAAAACTAATCAGGGAAATTCCTTAACATAATAAACCTGTATACAAAATTCGGAGCAAATCGAACCATTCTGCATGAAAAACCCATTTATCTGAATTAAAAGGGGTGAATTAATGCCCCTTTTCCCCCTTTATCCTTAACCAATGAACCCCCAAAACTAATCAGGGAAGTTCCTTAACGTAATAAACCGGTATACCAACTTCGGAGCAAATCGAAACATTCTGCATGAAAAACACATTTATCTAAATTAAGAGGGGCGGGCTAACCTCCCTTTTCCCCCTTTACCCTTAACGAATGAACCCCCAAAACTAATCAGGGAAGTTCCTTAACATAATAAACCGGTATACCAAATTCGGAGCAAATCGAATCATTCTGCATGAAAAACACATTTATCTGAATTAAGGGGGGTGGACTAACCCCGTTTTTCCCCCTTTATCCTTAACCAATGAACTCCCAAAACTGATCAGGGAAGTTCCTTAACATAATAAACCGATATACCAAATTCGGAGCAAATCGAATCATTCTGCATGAAAAACACATTTATCTGAATTAAGGGGGGTGGACTAACCCCGTTTTTCCCCCTTTATCCTTAACCAATGAACTCCCAAAACTGATCAGGGAAGTTCCTTAACGTAATAAACCGATATACCAAATTCGGAGCAAATCGAATCATTCTGCATGAAAAACACATTTATCTGAATTAAGGGGTGTGGACTAACCCCGTTTTTCCCCCTTTATCCTTAACCAATGAACTCCCAAAACTGATCAGGGAAGTTCCTTAACATAATAAACCGATATACCAAATTCGGAGCAAATCGAATCATTCTGCATGAAAAACACATTTATCTGAATTAAGGGGGGTGGACTAACCCCGTTTTTCCCCCTTTATCCTTAACCAATGAACTCCCAAAACTGATCAGGGAAGTTCCTTAACATAATAAACCGGTATACCAAATTCGGAGCAAATCGAATCATTCTGCATGAAAAACACATTTATCTGAATTAAGGGGGATGGACTAACCCCGTTTTTCCCCCTTTATCCTTAACCAATGAACTCCCAAAACTGATCAGGGAAGTTCCTTAACATAATAAACCGATATACCAAATTCGGAGCAAATCGAATCATTCTGCATGAAAAACACATTTATCTGAATTAAGGGGGGTGGACTAACCCCGTTTTTCCCCCTTTATCCTTAACCAATGAACTCCCAAAACTGATCAGGGAAGTTCCTTAACATAATAAACCGATATACCAAATTCGGAGCAAATCGAATCATTCTGCATGAAAAACACATTTATCTGAATTAAGGGGTGTGGACTAACCCCGTTTTTCCCCCTTTATCCTTAACCAATGAACTCCCAAAACTGATCAGGGAAGTTCCTTAACATAATAAACCGGTATACCAAATTCGGAGCAAATCGAATCATTCTGCATGAAAAACCCATTTATCTGAATTAAGGGGGGGTGGACTAACCCCGTTTTTCCCCCTTTATCCTTAACCAATGAACTCCCAAAACAAATCATGGATGTTCCTTAACGTAATAAACCGGTATACCAAATTCGGAGCAAATCGAATGATTCTGCATGAAAAACCCATTTTTCTGAATTAAGGGGTTGACTAACCCCGTTTTCCCCCCTTTATCCTTAACCAATGAACTCCCAAAACTAATCAGGGATGCGCCTTATCACAATGAACCTAGGAAAAAATTTTGAAGCAAATCGGTTGTTTCTATCAAGAGTTATCGCGTTACGTACCTACATACATACGTACGTACATACATACATACATACAGAACGGGCGGGCACATTAGCTCTCAGGCTTTGATAGCCTGTGAGCTAAAAATGTAAGTAATATAAACAAGTAATATAATATTAAAAAAAAAATGAAGTCAATTCCTACTTAGGTCAATAAGATAATTTTTTTCTCCCATTCTTCTTTCCTCTCGAGTGTCGCTTTAAAACCCTTGATCAAGAAGAGGGCTCTCTGGGTCTTAAAATACCTTGATCAAGAAGAGGGCTCTCTCGATTATTGAAAATTAATTAATTTAATTTTATTAATAAATTAATATTTGAAAAAAAACTGGATTAACACAAGTGTCATCCACTACATGTTAAAAAAATATATTTGAGCTTGATTGGATGAATAATAAGTATTTTATAAACGATTGAAAATTTGAACAATGTATATATAGCGAAAGTGTGAGCTAATAGTAGGAATTGAAAAAATAGTTTCACATTGATGAGAAATAATTAATTACTTCGCTTTTCACGTAGTCGGGTTTTTTGATTTTTTAAATTTAATTGTTTTTTATCATACTGATCTCACTGATCTGCAGCACTATTTTCATTCATCCGAGCTATAATTATGGCTATGTAGCATTTATATTATGCAAGTGTCTGGGATAACACGGAAATTCCTGTGCATCACGTAATTATGTCATAATGAAGAGAAGGAATTTTTTTTTTACTTGATAAATCATCGTCAAGGTTGGAGTAGCATAGTTGAGGGTTATTCCATCAGACCGAAAAATGGTTAGAATAAACCGCTCCTATGCAACTTCAAATATGAACCTGATTTGTCTATTTTAAAAGAAAAAGGCCTTCTCTTTATTATGACCTAATTACATGGTATACAGTAGTTTCCGTGTATCACACACTTCATCATGTAAATGCTATAGTTATAGATCGGATGAATGAGTGTAGCACTGCGTTTCACAGCTATTGTCTAACAAAAAAGAGTGAATTATGTCAGCCAGGTACCGTCCGAATATCCCCGTTGGAAGAGCATTGGCAAAGCAAGTCAAGGTACCCAGGTTCGAGTCCTGATCTGAAATTTTTTCGCTCTGTTGGAATAAACGCCTACTATACTACTCTCCAACTATGCACTTTTTACTGAGCCACCCTGATGATACCTGGCTGAAATAATTCACTGTTATTAATTGGACATGGCTGAGATCTGCAGCACTATTTTCATTCATCCGAGCTATAACTATAGAATATACACAATGAAAGTATGTGTTAATGCGTAAACACCTGTGTACTGTGTAATCAGGTGATAATGAAGAGAATGAATTTTTCTTCATCGTCAAGGTTGGAGTAGCATAGTTAAGGTTTATTCCAACAGATTTTAAATGGTTAGAAATAACCTCAACTATGCTACTCCAAATATGAAGATGATTTATCTAGTTAAAAAAAAAAAAAAAAAAACTTCTCTTCATTATGACCTAATTATATGCTACTAGCCGCCCTTGGCGACCAGTTTGGTCTCCCTTGAACTTTATATTTGGAAAAGCATGCTAAGCATTGTATCACGTTACTTTTATTCATAATTTAAATTACTTGGGCTCCCTTAAATATAATTAATATTATCCCTTTCCCTTAAGCTAATAATAATTTTTGTTGCATTAAAATATCGCAATTTGTTGATTTTCTTTAAGCAAGTAAACCCTACTGGTTTACAATGAAAGTCTATGGGAATTTGGCGAAATATTAGAGATATCGCCAAGTTAGCGTCCCTTTTGGCAACTAATTTTGGTCGCCAAATTTGGCGATTTATTACAACGTTGGCGACAGACTTGGCGGCATTTAGCGACAGAACAGGTTCCCCCTATGGTAGTCCCATTTATAAGTACGGGGATGCATTAAATACTGTTCAATAACCAATGAGATGCGTTTCATTCGGGTGTTGCCATTAAACAATTAACAAATAATCGCGATTTCTGTGCCACGAACGATAGCGTAATATATATATATAGATTCAGGAGTTTCTATTTTATCACTCTTTTTCATCATGCAAATACTATAGTTATAGCTCAGGTGCATGAAACTACCACTGTGGCTCGCAGCCATGTATAATATAACAAAATTGGATCGAATTTTGTCAGCCAAGAGACCTTCCGTGTAGACCAGTAGGAAGAGCATTGACAAGGCAAGCCAAGGAACCCAGGCTCGATTCCTAACCTGAACATTTTCAACATGGCTGTTGGAATAAATCTCAACTATGCTACTCCAACCTTAAAGATAATTTATTTACATAAAAAATATCTTTCTCTTCATTATGAAATAATCAAGAATTTGAAATGGACATCCCATGGAATTATGAGTATTTCTATTTACGATAGACAAATACTAAATTCACTTGCTTTTTCTTCTATTTCTTTGTTCATTTTGAATTCAAAAAATAATTGCTGGTTACACAAAATCATAAACAATGCTCTAAGAAAAGTTTGTTTAACAAATGTACGAAAAAATTACGAACATAAAAGTAGGGGAGACTGTGGGTGAAAGGGACACTCAGAATTTCAGGAAGATAATAAAATGTAGAAATTTTCACCTTTCGCTCAATCGATGGCGATACTTGTTCTGTCTTAATAATCCTTATAACTAACGTCAGCAATTGTAGCGTTGTAGGTGGTGAAAGCACCCAGGTAAAAAAATCAGACACAAACCTTTAAAATTTTTGAGATGTTGCAGCCATTTTGAAGGTTTCAGCGGTTATCTTTAAGGAAAATGAAAACTAAAGGTTCTCTTAAGAGAAGTATACCGCTTTTTAAAAGATTTCATACAGGTTTATTTCTGTAAGTTCTCACCTCCAAATTATCTTCAATGACTTAGAAAATTTTCGTGAAATCGCTTGAGATATTTTCAGGGAAAATGAAAACTGTTTCTCATGCAGGTAATATGAAGGTTTTACTTGAAAGTTTTATTATTGCACATTATGGTATCTAAGATTTTGATATGCCTGTGTTTCCTCATTAATAATTTTAATAAATTTCTAAATTAATATTTTAGATAATACACGGAAATCATTAAGTCCAATCATTAAGTCAATGACAAGTCTTCCATCCGTACAATAGAAAATTTTTAACTTCTGAAATTATTACAAGTAACATTACCTCTAACACGCTCAAAAATTTTAATCTCAGAAAATTCCCCCTAAAAAGAAAAACAAATCAGGAAGTTATTTCGAAACCCTTTTTGACCTTAAATTTGTCACATTTTTTTCTAAAATTATAACCAGGAACAATATCACCTCAACTCTAACACGCTCAAAAATTTCAATCTCAGAATATCCCCCTCTATAAATAAAATAATAATCACGAAATTATTTCAAAGTCTCCTTTTTATCTAAACTAAAATTTTTCCTACCTAAAATTTTTCATAAATTTCTCTTAAATTCCCACTAGTAAAAATATTCCCTCAAACTCTAACGCATACAAAAATTTCAATCAACAAAAATTGTCCCCTAAAAAAAAATCTCCAAATTATTTCAAAACCCCTTTCATTAATATTTAAAATGTATTCAAACATCCACAAAAATATATTTTAGTTAAATTTTAGTATCTAACGATTTACAATGAGGCCCAATTTTCCCCACCCCCTTTCTGTAAATGTCTTATTTAGTTTTTCATTTTAAGTTTTCCTAAAAGAATAAATTTTACTGTGTTTTTCTAAATCTGTCAAAAAAAAAGAAATTTTAGTTAATTAAATTTCAAAATACAGAAGGGACAATGGCACTCACCCCTCCCACCATGCCGCTCTTTCATCCAAGCGCGACAGTCATAGTTCCTCTTTAAAACCGCCCCACCAGTGGCCGAGAGGTTCTGCTCTCAAAGCTAGTAGACGAGAGGTGCTGGTTTCGATTCCAATCACGCCCGTCGGCCTAATCGTTCGGAGTTTTCCGTGGTTTTCTTCGAACCGTGGATTTCCTTGCTTTCTCTTAGAAAGACGCCAGAGCACCCCTCCCCTCCCCTTTGGGCCCATATCCCAAGTGTAGGTAATTGACCGTCATAAAACACACCAACAACAGCTCTTTAAAAAAGAGGAACTAAGAATTTTGCACATACAATCTATATTACATCTACTATATTACACTATCTACATATATTTGCTAAAATAAAAGAGGCTCTTTTAATTTAGTTACTCGTTAATAATAAATTTTATATTGTTTTTGAAAACATAAAAAAATATGTCCAGTAAAACCTCCCTAAAGGGACCACGTTCCGTTCCAATAAAAATTGGTCGCTCTGAGAGGTGGTCTCTTAATGGAGGTTATGTTTAAATCTAGATTTTAATTGTTGAAAAAAGATAACAATGTTACTAACATTTATCTTTCACATTAAGAAAAAATATAAAAATTCAAGTATCAAAACAAAAGCTAATTACAGTAAAACCTCCTTAAAGCGACCACGTTCCGCTCCAATAAAAATTGGTCACTCCGAGAGGTGGTCTCTTAATGGAGGTTATGTTTAAATCTAGATTTTAATTGTTGAAAAAAGATAACAATGTTACTAACATTTATCTTTCACATTAAGAAAAAATATAAAAATTTAAGTATCAAAACATAAGTTAATTACTACAAAGTTAAAAAAATGAATACGGTTTTATCTTTTATAACTTATCCAACCAAGTCCTTTCGAAGTTCAGTAAATAAATGCTTTTTTTTGGGGGGGGGGGAGCAATAAATAATGAAGATTTCATTAATTTGTATCTATTATTATCTATTTCTTTGAGAGTTTCCTGACAGAATAGGGCAAGGGAGTTTATTGACCGTCATTCTTAATTTGTCATCAGAATTAAATTCATTGCCTAAAAAAGGCATAAAGGGGTTTAAACACTTAAAAGTTACCGGAATAATAATAATAAAAAAAATCTAAATTTAGTTTAGAAGTTTGATGAATAATGCGCTCTCCGGAATTATTTTTCTAATAAAACCCTCTTCAAGCGACCAGGAGAAAACGGAATTTGTTTCATTTTCATCAAACAAATTGGTCGCTCATGGAGGGAGTTCAACGGGGATGGTCTCTGAATGGAGGTAAAATTAGTATTGAGCCTATAGGAATAAATTTCGTTCCATGAAAAAAATAGTCGTTCTGAGAGGTGGTTGGTTAATGGAGGTGGTCACACAGGGAGGTTTCACTGTAGTCACTTAAATTTCAAAATCAATGGAGGGGAAGGGACCCTCCCACCCCTCTCCTCATTTTGGTGGCGTGCACGATTAAAGCTGAAAAATATAGGTGGGGTTATTGCATGCATAATTTGCCCTTATTCTCTATCAGGCGTGACTTCCAGTTTTTATAAAAATTACTTCTTCAAAAACAAATGAAAAATGTATAATTCGTATTAATTTATTTATTTCAAATTTTCGTTGGAACATTTGATTTTTGATTACGCAGCTCTATTTCTGACTCCATATCACGGGAGAATGAGAAGGAAGTACCCAACTCAACTCTGAGACCGTGTGTTTACGTTTTAACCGCCATTCGGAAAATTAGCGGGACTAATCGTCACGTTGTCATGTTGTTATTGTATTTTTTTCTTTTTGCAGGGAGTTTTTCAACAGTATAGTAGTCGAATTTTAACTAAGTTTTAAGTTGATATATATATGTATAGCGTAAGAGGGCTGTATTACACTTCTTTTTAATATTGATATTCGGCACTTTGTATTCACTACGCATTCGACAAGAATCATGTTCGGTAAAAAATATCGCCACAATAATTTAGAAATGCTGTGGTATGGGGAAAACTTTTTATAAGAAATTTTCGTGTACAACTAAAGATAAATTTCACTATTTTTTTAAATAATAGCGAAAAATATATTCATATATTTCCATTATGTTTAAAAGTGAAAGACTGATTTTACTCCTAAATAATTAAACTTGTAAAAAGTTCAGTTTGGAGGTGGGAACGTTTTGTGAAGGATCTTGTTTGCAGGTGAAAAGTTTGATGAAGGTTCCTTGTTTTGAGGTGATAAAATTTTGTGAAGGGTCCTTTAAAGGACCCAAGTTAATAGATCCATGTATTGGAATACAAATTTTACTAGTAAGTACCTGATTTAGTTTCCTTTATAAATTGAGCAGCTATAATCTTTTTAGGAACATAACTGCTTGATTAATAATGCACAGTGAAGGTGTAATGTCTCTTGCAAATCATTTAGCAGGGCTCAATATCTTTGGCTGCAATATTCGACTCATAAAAATAATTGGTACTTTTCGGTTAGCTGTTTGCCAGTGTTATATATACATACATATATTGCATATATAAATGCATATACGTGTACATATATATACACATATATATGTATATATAACACTGGTGCCCAGCTAACCGAAAAGTACCAAATAATTAAAAGAATTTTTATATATTGTAGATTAATTTATTATGTAGAATATGAAATATGGAAAAAATAAGGTACTTTTCGATTAGCCGGGCGCTAGTGTTATATATTACAATATATATGTATATATAACACTGGTGCCCGGCTAACCAAAATGTACCAAAAATAATTTTACATGTGTATAATTATTTTAAATAAAGTAATTTTTTCATGAAAAAACAGTTAGACAAATTTAAAGCAATATTTTTTTCAGATGAGTGCAGGAGAATTTTTGCAATTTTTTCCCGCAACCAACTGATGAATTTTGCAATATTTTATTTCTACCAATTTGCATTTAAATGTTGCATTTTTTCTTGCACCCAATTGGTAAACTTGTGAGGTTTTTCTTTTTCTTATTTTTTTTTTTTTTTTCATGTGATCGCTGGGTGAATTAAGCAATTTTTTTCCTGCTACAACTGAAGAACAATGTGATTTTTTCATCATAACTGACTGGTGAATTTATATAATTATGCATTCTTTTTTGTTTACATTGATGTTCAATAATTATTATTCAACGATAATATTCAATTGTCACTTAATGTGATTAGCGATTTTTCGCTAATTTTCTGCATTCCATTTTTTTCTGCAACCGAATGAAGAATCTCATGATTTTTTTCTCACGATTGATTGTCCGCTACATTTCATTATTTTTTCCATAGCAGATTGACAAATTTCACAATATTTTAAAGCAACACACTGAAGAATTTCTCTTCCCCCCCCCCCCCCCCCCCAATGACCCAATAGCAGAAAATTCTCCAAGTGTCTGCGACAGATCTTTCAGGGACTGAAAATAATCTGCAGGTAAAATGTTACAAATGAACCTTTAATTAATTAATCATTTACTTTTAATGCTTTTAAGCATTTTACTCATTTTTATTAATAATAAACTTAAGTTTTAGTAATAAATAATAAAGAACTAAACATAATATAAAGTTGGAAAAAGATCCAATGGAAAAAAAAAATCTGCAAAAGGGAAAAGAAAATCTGCGGCGCACGTCACCCGTCAGGAACTTTCTGCTACCGGGCCCAATGATTACTGGTGAATTTCTCAGATTTTTTTTTTTTTTCCCCTGATGACTGAATGAAGAATTTTGCAATTTTTCCTTGTAACCAATTGACGAATTTTGGGGTATTTTACTTGTACTGATTGGCAAATATTGCATTTTTTCTTGCGAGCAACTAGCGGAACTGAATATATATATACATAACAGTCGGTTTATGAATTTTGCCGATACCCCCCCCCTCCCCCCTCCCTTACCTAAGCTGATCAACAGATCTCGTTTTTTCTGATAAAAAGTTGATAAATTTCCATATTTTCCCCCCACAACTTACTAACAAAATATTTTTTTTTTCATGCGATCAATGGATGAATTAAATAATTTTTTCCCCCCATGACAATCAAAGAACTGTGTGATTTTTTTTAACCCTTTACTGACTGATAAATTTCTTGGGTTTTTTTCTTTTTCATATGACCAGTTGACAAGTTTATGATGCTTCCCCCTGACCTAATGATGAAACTTAATGTTTAAAAATTAGCAAAATTCTTCATTTGATTACGGGAGAAAGAAATTGTGACATTCGTCTGTTGCTTGAGAGGACAATTGACAAATTTCAATCAGTCGTGGGAAAATATCAAAAAATTCTGTTGAGAAATGGGAACATTAAACAAGCCAGTTCCAAATATTGTTTTTTTTTTTCCGTTTCTTTACAAGGTACAAGTGTGTCCTTTATTAAAAAAATCTGTGCCTGATGGGCACTGACCCGTTTTTTCTACAGTAAACTTCTAGAAAAAAGGGCACTCGTATGCAGCGATGTAAACGTAAAAAAAAAACAAACAGAGGGTATATTCAGAGTTTCTCCCATGTTTAAAAAAGGGCAGGGTGCTTCTTGTAGGAAAAGGGCACTTTTGGATTCCGAAAGGCATGTTTTGGATTTTTAAGGACACTTTTTTTAATTTTTAAAGGCATCCTTTTGATTTTTAAAATTACTTTTAATATTTAATAGACAGGACGCTATTTTAAAGACAGCAATGAGGCAATTTTTACTATGCAAGTAAATTTTTTAATAAAGAAAGGAGTAAAGGCACTTTTTTCAGCTGGGGGCAACAAGGGTGCTAATGTTTTCCATCAGGGGTAAGAGGGCTGCTGTTTTGTAAACCTAAGGGCAGGCAGGGTGCAGCACCCTCCTGACACTGTCTACGGGAAACTCTGGTATACCTTAGAGTGTATATACAATAGCTTTTTTGAGAAACGGAAGTTAAGCAGTGTTACTGAAAAAGAACCAGAAGGTATACGACATTTACCTCTGTATACCCTCCACTTCTGACAGCAAATTTTTTCTCTCTTTTTTGAGAACGATAATATTTTTTTCTGCTACCGATCGACGAATTTCGCATTCTACTCGTGACAGATCAGTGAAAATTGTGATATTTTTTCACAGTCGAATGATAAACTGTGTCTTTTTTTCAACTGATTGGCCAAATCTCGAGGGGTTTTTTAGCATGGCTGATCGACGAATTTCCATTTTTTCTCTGATCTACTGACGAATTTCGCTTTTTTTTTTAACCGGTGACTGATTTTTAAATTTTGCTATATTTCTCTTGAACCAGTAAGTATATCTTGAGGCCGATTGGAGAGAGTTTTTTTCTGCTACTGATGTACGAATTTTGCAGTTTCTTCCGTCGATCTACTGACTAATTCCGCGATTTTTTTTTAGCCACGACCGATTTGCAATTTTCTGGATTTTTTCTTTTAACATAGGTGAATTTTGAGACTTTTTCTTGCGACCGATTAGAGAAGATCGCGGGTTTTTTCTGGCGGTGCACTGACGAAGTTTTTTACCTGCAACTGATTAGCAAAAATCATGGATTTTTTCTCGCAACTGTTCGTCGAATTTTGTATGTTTTTCCACAACAGGCTGAAGAATTTCATGGTTTGTTCTCCATGACTGATGAACTGTACGAGTTTTTCTCGTGACCCATTGATGAATTTCACAATCTTTTTAATAAAGATGAAAATAAGGAATTTTGCTTAGTAGCCACTGGCCGGTAGGTTGACTTTATTTAGTAGCCAGTTACTAGCGAGTGAGAATAATTTCTTTAGTAGCCAGTAAGTACATTTATGTCAGTGAATATTTAATTTATGGGTATATTTTAGGTATGTTTATCTACTGAGTAGCAGGTATGATTCAAAATTGAAAAAAATAGGTTTATAAAATCTGAAATTCGCAGCAAATTTTCTGAAATGTAAAGGGAGGGTTGGTAGGGGATCCCTCCTGGTACTAATTATGCATTTTTTCCAGATACTTTAACGAAATTCACGTTTTTTCCGGATCTATTGGCAATGTTTTCGTTTCTTTGGCGTTCCTTTGACAAAATGTGCGTTTTTTTCATGATCTTTTGACAAAATTCACATTCGTTTTCGCAATTCTTTGGCAAAATTCTCGGGTTTTTTTTTTTGAAATTCTCATTTCCCCCCCACCCCCGCGATCCTTTAACTAAATTTGTGTTTTTTGACAAATTTTGTGTTTTTGCCATGATCCATTGACGATATTTGTGTTTTTTCTTTGCTATATTGATGATATTTGCGTATTTTCGCGATTCTTTGACGAAATTGTGGATTTTCAGAGATCGTTTGATGAAATGTGTGGGTTTTTTGCGATTCTTTGACGAAATTGTTTTTTTTTTTTTTTCTGCGATGTATTGACGATATTTGTGTTTTTTTCCGCAATCCACTGACCATATTTGCATTTATTCCAGAATCCTTTGACGAAATTTCGGATTCTTTGCGATCCTTTGATGAAATTCGGGTTTTTCCACGATCCTTTGACGAAATGTGCAGTTTTTATTGTAATTTTTTGACAAAATTCTCGCTTTTTTGCGATTCTTTGGTACAATTCGCTTTTTTGGTGATCCTTTCATGAAATTTACATTTTTTTTTTTTCGTAATCCTCTGACGAAATGTGTGTTTTTTCGCGATCTTTTGACAAAATTCACATTTTTTTCTTTCCCAATTCTTTTACGAAATTCCTTTTGGAAAATCTTGCGTTTGGCTGGTACTTTCCATATTTTTAATCGTCAGTTTTTCACATTTACTCGTTGAGTGGCGACTGGCGATTGCTTATTTTCATCTTTACTTTTTAAATGAACGATTAAAGAATTTGGTGATTTTTTTTCTAACCAATGAGTGACAAATTTTGCGATTTTTCCTACATTGAATGGTGAATTTTCTTGAAAATGAAAATTTGAAATGTTCTGCGGTGAAATCCGTTGTTCTGCGATGTACGTTGCATTTATAAGCATATTCTGCTTTGGGGGGTTTCATTATCTCTTACTTTTCGGACTTTTTTTGAAATTGCAGCATTTTCATCGGAGGTTTCCGATAAATATATATTATTTATAATATATAAAAATTTCAAAGGGGGGGGGGGCACAATACTAAAGCCCAAAGTGCGGCACTTTTCTAACTTTTACCAACACCTGTCCCTATCGTGTAATATACAGTTGGAACGGCCTGTGACCACTTATTCATGTTATACACATCCGATATCCATGCTGCCACTTTGCTCCCCCCTGGGAGGGGCACTTTTCTAAATTTTGCCGGCACCTCTCATGTGACATATCGTTCAAAAGGTCTGTGACCACTTATTCATGTTATGCCCCTCCCCCCCACTTTGCCCCACCAGGGGGGGGCACTTTTCAAAATTTTGCTGACACCCCTCATGTCACATATTGTTGGAAAGGCCTATGACCATTTATTCATGTTATGCACCTCTAATGCCCCTCCCCCCACTTTGCCCCCCCCCTCGGGGGCACTTTTCTAAATTTTGCCGACACCCGTCATGTGACATATCGTTCAAAAGGTCTGGGACCCCTTATTCATGTTATGCACCTCTAATGCTCCTCCCCCCCACTTTGCCCCCCGGGGGGGCACTTTTCTAAATTTTACTGACATCCCTGATGTGACATATCGTTCAAAAGGCCTATGACCACTAATTCATGTTATGCACCTCTAATGACTCTCCACCCACTTTGCCCCCCCCGGGGGGGCACTTTTCTAAATTTTGCTGACACCCCTCATGTCATATATTGTTGGAAAGACCTGTGACCACTTATTCATGTTATGCACCTCTATTGCCCCTCCCCCCACTTTGCCCCCCCTCGGGGGCATTTTTCTAAATTTTGCCAACACCCGTCATGTGACATATCGTTCAAAAGGCCTTTGACCACTTATTCATGTTTTGCACTTCTAATGCCCCTGCCCCCTACTTTGCCCCCCCGGGGGGCACTTTTCTAAATTTTGCTGACACACCATTTGACATATCGTTCGAAAGTCCTGTGACCACTTATTCATGTTATGCACCTCTAATGTCACTCCCCCCACTTTGCCCCACGGGGGGGAGCACTTTTCTAAATTTTGCTGACACCCCTCATGTGACATATCGTTGGAAAGGTCTGTGACCACTTATTCATGCTATGCATCTCTAATGCCCCTCTTTCCACTTTGCCCCTCCGGGGGGGCACTTTTCTAAATTTTGCCGGCACCTCTCATGTGACATATCGTTCAAAAGGTCTGTGACCACTTATTCATGTTATGCACCTCTATTGCCCCTCCCCCCACTTTGCCCCCCTCGGGGGCATTTTTCTAAATTTTGCCAACACCCGTCATGTGACATATCGTTCAAAAGGCCTTTGACCACTTATTCATGTTATGCACCTCTAATGCCCCTGCCCCTACTTTGCCCCCCGGGGGGCACTTTTCTAAATTTTGCTGACACATCATGTGACATATCGTTCGAAAGTCCTGTTACCACTTATTCATGTTACGCACCTCCGGTGCTTTCCCCCCCTTAGTTTTTTTATTAATATGTATATATGTTTTATTAATATGTTTAGTTTATTAATATGTATCAAATCAATGTCGAACTGGATATGTAATCATTATTATGTATTGATCTGATGCGAATTTGCACAGAAGGCTGTCCGCATGCAGGTGCAACGATATAATGTAAAGAGAAGATACAGCTTTTATAACTAAAGGAAAACTGCAGATATTTCTGCCAAAATCGGTGAAGGGAAATAACAGGTTTTTTACCTGAAGGAAAACAGCAGGTATTTGGAACTCAGAAGGTTAAGGGAAAATACATGTTTTTTACCTAAAGGTAAGCTGAAGGTAATTTTAGTTCCAAATACCTTCAGTTTCCCTGAAGATTTTTTTTTTAAGGTTTCTTGCTGACTTTTTTACCTGGGCAAAACCTGTTTTTGATATAAAAAAGTAAATTTTGATCTTGCTTTTCTTTTTTCTCGAAAAAAAAATTAATATGGTGTTTAGCATTATAATATTTATATTAGATGTAAATTTCCAACTGGGCGAAAAATGTCCGGACCAGGATTCGAACTCCGGACCTCCTGGCTGAAGCCGCCAGTGCTCTGCCATCTGAGCTATCCCGGGCGATTCTGGTCGAACTTTTTCACCCAGCAAACCTTGATGATTACAGCATCTGGTCTGAAACCTGGTTCAGCTCAACAGAATAAATCTCAGGTAATGGAACTCCAGAAATCGCTGGATACGAAATTGCACTAGATTAATATTAACACAATTATTCTAATTGGTAAACAAATCATATTAGATGTAAATTTCCAACTGAGCGAAAAATGTCCGGATCAGGATCGACCAGAACCGACCCTGGTCGACCAAGTTAGACCAGAATCGTCCGGGATAGCTCAGATGGCAGAGCACTGGCGGCTTCAGCCAGGAGGTCCCGGGTTCGAATCCTGGTCCGGACATTTTTCGCCCAGCTTGAAATTTACATCTAATATGATTTGTTTACCAATTAGAATAATTGTGTTAATATTAGTCTATTATAATATTTATTTTATTTAGCACTGTAAAGTATGCAGTTTATGTGAATACCAGTATATTTTGTTAGCTCAAATACTGTCATTCATGAATACATTTTTAATTTCGCTAGGTGGGTATGGGGTTGAAAGGGACGTCTCTTTCAACCCCTCGTTGTTTATAATTATTTCAACAAAATATTATTTACGTTTCGAAAAACTTAAGTTATGGTTTTTAGTTTTGTATGTAGAAAGAATGAATGCATTATTATGTAGAACAAAAATATGCAAATATTACAATAACATATACCTACATATTTAAGTATTTTTTCCTTTTCGAAAAATCACCAAAAAGTCAATATGCTTCGAAAATATAAAAGGAAAATTAAGAAAAATCGTCCTAAGAAGAAATGATGGGTACTGTATCTGAAGTAGAGGAAAGAGGATTGTCTGTAAGATCAACAGCTAAAGCCTACGGCATTGAAAAGTCCTATTTAGAAAGAATTGTCCTAAAATTTAAGAATGCACAAGAAGATGAATTTCGATACACCCATTTGGTAATAAAAAAGTTTTTAGTGAAGGTCAATAAAAACAGTTAGCTTCAAATTTGCTCTAAACATCTAATATGAACTATGGTTTAATAATTGCGCCGTATGTGCAACAATTTTACAATGTGTTTAACAATTGTGATGTATGAGTATTCGATTTCTTTCAGTTCTCGAAATATGTCCTTGTCTTGGGGAAAAAACAAGCAAGCTGGAAATGGTTGGTTCCAAAAATTTAATCAACAAAATTCATTACTTTCTCTTAAGAAAACCTATAGTCATTAGTTTAACAAGAAGTAAAAGTTTCAACAAAGCTAGTGTTAATAGTTTTTAAACACTTTTAGCCAGTTATGAATCATTAAACATTCACACGGAATATAATATATAACTGTGATGAAACAGGTTTAATGACAGAGCACAAGCCACCAAATATAGTAGCAAAACTTGGTGAAAGAAATTTTCTGACGTAACATCAGGTGAACGTGGTAAACTTGTCACACTTTGTTTCTGCATCAGGTAACTCTGTTCAACAGTATTCGCTGTCCCAAGGAAGAATTACAATGAGTTCATTCTCGGAGCTGCCCCATCCCAAGAGCTTGGATTTGCTCATCAATGTTGGTGGATGACCGGAGAATTTTTTTTAAAGCAATTGTGCATTAGCTTAATATTCTAGTTGTTCTAAAACTGATCCTACTTTTCTCTTATTTGATAATCATGAAAGCAATACAAATATTAAGGCGATAAAATTTGCGAAAGGTAATGGAATAATTATGGTAAAATTCATGTCGCACTTTATCCACAATCTCCTGAAAAGCACTCGGAATGAATTCGAAGTACATTTTTTCAGAAAAAAGGATTAAAACCACTTTGTAATTACTGATACGATTGACATGAATGACGCGATTATCAATGATATTGTGATAAAGTTACCTAGATCCATAACTGGTGGTGAGACAGGTAGAGCTAAATCTTTCTTAAAAATTTTCCTTTAAAATTGTTTTTGTCAAGTAGACCTAAAGAAGTTATTTTTCTTGGTTTTGTTTTATCATATGTTGCAATACATTTCATTTTTATTTGTGTATGATTATCTTTTATTTTTGAATAATGTAATCGCAAATAAAAAGAAAAAAATGTTCATAAAATTGTTTTATTTATGTGCGTCCCTCTCAACTTCGCACAGTGTCCCTTTCATCCCCTACAATGGGGTTAAAAGGGACATTTCTCTCAATTTATTAAAATGCGTACAAATTTTAAATTACTGTATTTGAAGATAAGAGATTTTACTAGTATTAAAACAAAGGTTTTAGACGAGAATTAGGCGCAATCATGATAATATCTTTTAATGTCATTGTTTTATAAGCTTATAAAGACAAAATGTCCCTTTCATCCCCACTCTCCCCTATTATGAACCTTTTATTGGCTGTACCTTAAAAAAAGAATGGGAATGGTTGGGCTATTCAAATATTATGTGTGAATATTTTTTTCTCTCAGTATACCTATCCATTTATTTGTCTATATATTGATGCATTAAATAGTTGTCTGTTTTTAAAAATTGGTAATTGAGTATTAATATATTTTATTAAAGCAAACGTTCCGTTTATTGCCAGGTGAATAATCTTAATTCTTGGAGACTGTACTGCACGAAACATCCGAATTGAGCACTTTTACAAAGAATAATCTTTGGTATTGCCAATAAAATAAAACTAGTGGATAAAGCTGTTTTGATTAAATACGTGGTTTATCTTTTATTCTAATCAACAGCAATAAGATATTCTTTAAACAAAAGTTTGATTTACGAACCTTTCGATGATTGCTGTCGTTTCCCGAAACATTTACAAAACATATCATTTCCTATCTTGCGGGTACAATTATTTTGACCGAGATTTCTTAAAATACACATTTTAATTACTTCTACGAAATTGAAAAATCCCCTTATGAAAGTGTAAATGCATGAATATAGAACAGTACATCTTCGATTCGAATTTCGATGGCCTTGGGTAATATTTAGTATTCTAAAAATATTTAATCTACAGGTATTTTCAAAGAATAAAAGATTTACGTTGAAATGACATTATAGCCTGAAATTTACTTTAACACTTAACTTGTAATTGAATCAATTTGTTATGACTAGCAATTTAAAATATCCGTTTTATGTAAGATATTGCTAAAAAATGGCTTTCATACAGTTACATGATAAATTGAAAAGAGTTAAGTAATATTAAAAATTTAAAAAAAAATTGAAATGAAACGTTATACTTTTTTTTTATTTACAGTTAAAAGTTGCATTTCTTTTTAACTGGACTTTTCTATTTATCAAAAAAACATTTATAATTCGTTGAATTCTTCTTCAAGTTCTTTATTTGTTGTAAATTCGGTATGAGTCAAGTACAAACTGTGTATTTAAAAGAGTAAATAATTTATTTTAATTATTTGTTTTTTTGTTTTTGTTTTGTGAATAACTGTATACAATAATTATAGATACATAAATATTAGGAAACTTTATTGATTATATCATAAAAATGTGCATAAAGTAAAAAAAAAAAAGTAATTTGAAACACATATTTTAAATTTACAGTGAAAAGTTACATTTCTTGGTAACTGGACTTTCCTATTTATCAAAAAATCATTTATAATTCATTGAATTTTTCTCGAAGTTTTTTATTTGTTCTAAATTCGGTACAAGTCGAGTACAAACTGGGTATTTAAAAGAGTAAATAATTTATTTTAATTATTTGTTTTTTGTTTTTGTTTTTCAAATAAATGTACACAATAAGTATAGATACATAAATATTACGAATTTTTTTTTTTATTATATCATAAAAATGTGCATAAAGTAAAAAAAAAAAAAAATTAAAATTTGCTTTTTTCATTTATACAGTATAAGAATTTTAAAGGTTTTTTTTTTAGTAAAAATATTAAATTTCATAGATTGTATAAATTTCGTACATTTTTGCTACAGCATGCTTCGCTCAATATTCCTACAATAAAATGGAGCTGTGTCAGTTAATTGTGATTATGCTCAAAGTATATTAATATTATGCTAATTACTTTTAAAATCCTTTCACTTATTTGTAGTGTTGCCAGGTGTTCCGTGGAAATCGGGGCTCCACATACTCTGGATACCAGTATTTTAATGTAATTTTCTTCGCCTTAGCTAATGGCAGAATCATCTTTGATTAATAATAGCGAAATAGAATGTAATAAATTAGTGGTGTCCAGAGCATTTGGCGGTCTGATTTACGCGGTTCAGATGGCAACACTACTTATTAAGCTCTATTCGCATATACGTTTTACTTTATTGTACATTTATTAATTTCTTCGCATTGATGTCGTTCATATATACCAGATACAGTCAATTTTTTGCGATAATTAGGAAATGATATAATAACATGTCAGATCTTGCTTCCATTTCAACATTGAAATGCTAAAAAAATCTGTATTATCAGTCACTACATTCCTCTTCCTCGTTTGCTTCATAGCTCGGTTGATCGTCACTGTTAGTTTCACATTCCACCTGAATGAAAATAAGTCTAATCAAATCATACTTCGGTATAAATAGGTTTATTTAGTTAGCACAGACGACATCCGACAAACCAATAATAATTACAATAAGATAAACATTCAACTATTACAGACGGCGCTGGAATTTTGTAACAGAAACCAAACGAAAATAAAACACCCTTTCTCACAGTAGAAAATAACGCCAGACTTTCAAATATAAAGCTCTTGTTTTGCTGTTATTGTGTAGCCCCAATCTTAATGTCGTCAAAGATCGATCTCATGTTATTAAATTCCGTAGCTTTTAATTCGGGTAGTGTTATTTATGACGGCCGACTATCTGCACGAGGGATATAGGCACCAAGGGGAGTGCCTCCGTGGGGATCTTTCTAAGGTATCCTAACCTGTATTTACGCAAGGTTTCCCATGGTTCGAAGAAAACCACGAAAACTCCGAACGGTTATGCCGATGGGCGCGATTGTGTTCGAACCCACCAGATCTCGTCTATCATCTTCGAGAGCAGAACCTCTCAGCAACTGGTGGGGTAATTCGGATAGTGAACAACATCGTCACATACGCCATCTTGGACATCAAAGGCTGACAATCAAATTTGTTAAAGGATATTCATTACGTTTGTATAAGTTTTCTTCCAATAATTTTCAGCATTTAGCTTTTGTTGATTTGTCAGAAATTCCATCATGTACAGGCTGATAATGTACAGTTATTAATGTACGTTCGCGACCACAGAACTCCTGCCAGAATCTGGAGCGTATCTTAGGTTCCATCAGGATAGACTGCAGTTCCAGGAGGATAGAAGACACACTTTATGTACGGATAATGTTTTCTGAAAAGAAGGCACGTTATCAACTCAGAGTCTCATAAACACAAATGAATCTATCTCACAAATTGTTTTTTAAAAACTACAGGTCATATTTTCATATTTTGTTACTAGAGTTCTGTAGTGCCTTATGATAAATTTCTATAAAAGTGAAGTCGCTTCGTATGTTAAATTTAAAATATGAAAATGCAATATTAGTTTCTTTTACGTTCAAGACGGTAATGCATAATTTATAAGGTCATTTCCTTAGGTATCGAAAGTTTATTTCATAATCAAGATTTACAAGATATACTTACCTTAAATAAAAATGTATACAATTTATACTTATATATATATATAAGGGGTGCTGCACTAGCATTGATCAGATATTATTATATCGTTTCCAACGAAGTTTTGTGCGTAGGGTTTTTACTGCATTCCGCAAAGTGGTTATAATATATTTCAGAAGTATTATAAATTCTTGTATCACTATTAATTAACTGATATTAGCTGGTTATCAATTACTTCCGAAACTTAATATTTTACATTTGGAAAAATCTCATTAGTTAACACTAGAACGGCGGGAAAATCTTACCTACTGGAACGGCGGGAAGGGGTCATTTTGACCCCCCGATGAAACTACTGAAATAACAACACTAAAACAATTTTAAATGCCATACATTGGCAAAAATATGTAATTTACGTGTATTTCATAATTTATATTTAATATTACTCGATAATTTATTGAATTTTTAAAGTACTGTATATGTAACGCCTACAGGGCGATTAATTGGATCATACTACGACTGCTCAAAAAACTCATTAATTTGATATAAAAATCGATTTAAAATTAATGTTTTCACAAATTAAAACTAATGTTAACTAAAATAAAACACAATTTATAAAATAATATATATTTATATTTTCAACTACTTACTCGCCGAATGATTCACTCTCTAAATCCATAAATGAAAAATATGTTCTGTTGTTTCCGTTATTTCATTATAAGTGTAGCTGTATGGTTAATATGTTAAGCATTCTGTTTCAATTTTATTTAATGCTTATAGTACTCCAAATTGTACACACGTATTAGGAATTATTTCAGTTGTAACAAAAAAAATATCAATTTTTCCAGTACATTTTCCACACACTACTTTGAAACATGGTGCGTAAAATTCTTGAGATTTGTTTCCATTGCATGTCTGTACTTGACATTTTTTCTCTTGATATCTATTTTATTTTCGTGTTTTTTTTTTTTTTTTTTTTTTTTTTCTGAGGACTCAGGAAAGATCTTTGGGAGATTTGAAACCATAAGATCCATTCTGAACACATCTCCTAAATTTAATAGAAAATCTCTTCGACTGATAGGCTTGCCTGTTACACTTTTATAAATTATCCAGGCGTTTAAAGCTGCATGATGAAAAATATTGAAAAATATATGCACAGGCCACCGTCTAGAAGCCGATTTCATGGAGTATTTTCGGCACATCTGATCATGGATATCCACACCATACTTCGTTGCGTTGTAATATTAAGAATCGGGCAACTTCTTGAGACCGTCTTCAGTTTTTACAGTAGAATGTAATGCGCTCAGTAGAAAACTACTTTTTTCTTTTGACTTGATAGATGGTAAGTGTCATATTATCACATTCCACTATCTTCGATGAATGAAGAGTACTGCGCATATTTTTCAATGATATAGGAATTTCTCTTCTGTTCTTTTTCATTGTGCAACCAAAGTTGTATTTTTAGCTTTTAACATTTCTGCTAATTTTATGTAAGTAAAATAGCTATCTGTCGTAATATTGCCCCCTTCGTTTAGATGGGGATCTGTTAATTTCATGACAACATTTTCCGATAAACGTAATTAAGGACTGTTTCATCCTTTTGTAGATAAATAAATTCATTCAAGAGGTATTTAGTATCAACGTCAACAGATCACCAAAATTTTATTCCAAATTTATCCGATTTATTTGGCATATATTGCGTAAATTTATATCTATCGTGAGATGGGAACAATTGTTCATCAACTGTAATATTTTGTCCTGGTCGGTAGCATGTTTTGCAATTTTCAATAAATTTATTCCACATTTTAGATGCAAGAGCAAATTTATCCGTCTGTAGTCTGCTAGGTGTTGCTGTCTTTTCATCAAACTTAAAAAATCTTTTTCTTTCTTTGAATCTATCTCTTGAGATAGTTTATTTGCAAAATAGTATTCCTCACGCCTTGGACGACAATGAATATAAATCTAAAACCTTTTTTTTATTGCTCCTCGAACATATAGTATAGCAACAAAAGCAGCTTCGAGTACAAAGAGTATTTTACTAAAGGGGTCAAAATGACCCCTGTCCGCCGTTCTAGGAGTACAAGCCCATATTTCAAAAACTAACAAATCTAGAAAGCTGAAATTTTTTTTATAAATGTATGTTATCTATTTAGGAAAAGTCAAAAAATTTCAAACGATTTCGCCCAAGCAAACAAAAGTAATCAACGGACGAAAGTACTAAGGTGTCAAAATGACCCCTACCGCCGTTCTAGTGTTAAAGGCACAGAGCAGGCAAATCTTCTATACACATATTTATTCAGAATATAAAATAAAATAAAATCATTATTTGAACAAGTTTTTTTGGTGATCAGGATAGGGTTCATTAGTGCCTGCTCACTTCTCCACGTAGCCTTCTCCCATCTCCTTCCACACTAAAATGACGGATCGGGAACACAGTTTTCACGGCCTGACCCCTCTTCCTCTTCCCCCATTTAAAGTGTCCAGCAAGAACCAACAGGAGTAGCTACACCAGTCATAAAATGATAGATCGTAAGAGGATAGATCATCACAAATCATAAAGTAGCATTCCGTCTAACTGGATCTAGGCTCACTAGAAACCTTAGTTACAGGTGCTAAAACGGCTGGTATTACACACAAATGTCTGAAAGTACCTACTTCCGATCAAGAGAAGGACTGCCCCGACGCATTCAGATGCGCAGTATACCATGTTATACCTCGAAACCTTTGAAAATCTGGTATCTAGGATATTAACACTCTGGACAAAAGGATATTTTAAAGAGCGTTTGGGTTGACATAGTTCGGGTTACATCTCCAGTTCCTCCCAGAACTCCGAGTAAACCACACTTCCACAAGAGAGCTGAGCTCAAGGCGAAATCCCAGGGTTCCCTGCATATTTTTGCTATGCAAAGGTCGCATAGAATTCTATGAAAGGAAATCATTTGCTGACACGCGAGACGATCGCATAGTCACTCACTGTTTTCACAGGAGGGAGACCACTAGTAATGCACTTGAACAAGGCATGGCCAAACAGTTCGCCTTTGGCCTGGCTGTGCGTAGCCTTGACTTCCAATTCGACTTCTGGTCAGATCGTAGCATATTTGGCTAATATACCTGTACGCTCTTTAAAAGTGTGTCGCACATGAGTCCGGATCCAGTCCATATGGACTTTGATTTTAATCCTTTTTACCATGCCTTTACCATGCCCATCTCAAAAATCACCTGTGTCTTTGCACTATACTACAAAGCGCTTGCAAGGCCGATCTAGAACAGAGCAGATATTGCGATCATCGAGAATGTTGCGTCCGCAATTGCCTCCTTGATGGCATGTATATTGGCTGCAAAGACTTCTGCTTCACCTTTCAGACTGAGCTGGCTTTTTAAAACTCTTTCTCCTTCGTCCACCGCGAGAAACACGCAGCCAAAGCTGCCATTCTGCAGTTTCGATTCGTCCTTGTAAAACCTACACATCACCTTTGGAGTAAGGGCCAATGTCCAGGGATCCGCCAAAGGTCTTACAATTTAGGATAGGACCTCCAGACAACTACCGAGTTTGGTTCGAGTATCGAACTGTGAATACTCTTTCTCCAACTGTTCGGACCACAAATTGCTTGTCGATTTCTAAGCGCAAATCCAAAAATTAAAAAAAAAAATCTAAATGCATTAAAATCAACCTTTCAGTAAATTTAATAATGTGAATGAAAAATGCATTTAAAAGAACATTTTTCTGAGGAATATCATCAGATAAAAAGAAAATTTAGTTAATTACATTAGAAAATCTAGGGAATGGCCCCATGCCTGGTCATGAATGGGCTGAACTAATATATATATATATATATATTTGTCAGAAACTACTGCCCTTCTTTCTCAAATACTCTTTTCAGAAGTAGAAGAGAAAAAATCATCACTTTAAAAATTACCCTTCCCTCTTCTTTGATATTTTTAAAACAGACCAAAATTCACGGCATGGCGAATAACGTCAAAGGGCATGTTTGATTTTACATTCACTGCGAGACGATTCTATCTCAAATAAATAGCTTTGATCCATAATCTGTCTTTGACTCCCTAGTCTGTAGAACAACTCAACTCGTGAACACGTTCTTATTTACATGATAGACGCGGTGAATGTTGAACATTTTAAAAGCAATATTTCAAGAAATATTCAGAGTGTCCGAAATTCATCTTTATACTTAAAAAAAATAAAAATAACAAGCGATATGCACTTACGGTTTTTTATGTTCTATAAAGAAAATAACAAAGTTTTTTTTGCAATGTTTGGGCCACCAATACCACCTATATCTCCCGACATAACAAATTTGGACGTCTTTTATGGGGATATGAGGAAACCATTGTTTACCAATCTACATTTCGTGACGCTGATGGACTAAAAAGTTGAATTACAGCGGCTATCCAGACTGTTGATTCTGCAGTTTTTCATAGAACATGGTTAGAAATCTAAAATAGACTAGATATCTTGGGAGCGACTAATGGTACTCACATTGAAAACGTGGAATAAAACATTGCAAAAAAAAAAAAAAAAAAAACTTTGGTATGTTCTTTATGGAAGATAAGAAACCGTAAGTGCATATCATTGTTTGTTTATTTTTAATTTTTTTTAAAGTATAAATATACATTTCGGATACTCTGTATATTTTCGGAAACAGGTAATCTCACAAAATTTACATTTTTTTCTATAGCTTTTACTGAAAATATTCGATTGCAATTCAAAAGTTTTTTGGTTTTTCAAAATATCTCTCGTACTTTGAAAAGAAAATAGCCGACTGGCTTATGAAATATGGTGTGGTCAGCCCAGTTTCCTCTCGTTCAGATCGTTACGTGTTACGAGAAAGGATAAGGTAAGATATGTAATGGCTGTAACCCACAAAAAGCTTTCGCGCGAAATTTCATTTAACACAACAATATAGTGATCAACAATTTATTTGAACTTGCTGAAAGAGAATGTATTTTGCTGCGCTCAAATCGAAAGTGTTATCCATTCTATCAGTGCTCATCCAACTGAACAATATGAAGAAAGTTCTCACGATCTCAAAAGCATGCTTATTTAATCGTTAAACCTACCCAATTAACACACTATAGATAACCTTACAAAGAGCTCGCAGAGCCTGTTCATTCAGTACCTGCAACTTGAGCGCCAACAACGCTTGATTTCAGACTCGGTAAGCATCCAGCTGTGACAATGTCAGCCTCATTCTTTAACCCATTTGCTTTTATAAAGTCAAAACATGTTAGCTTCAATAGAAAATCTCGTCAAATACGAGGTACATTCAGTAATAAGATTTCCTTGGGCAAACAATATTTCAGCAGCAGACATTCATCGTCAATTTAACTCATCGTTGTCATTCCCATGACAGTACTCGTCCTCACAATGCTCAAAAAAATCGAAAAAATTTGAATGAACTTAAGGGGTCTTGAACCTTTTAAACGCGTCGAAAATTAACGAAAATCTTCAAAGTTTGAATTAGTCTATCTTCAAAACCTTTTTATGTATAAACATGAAATTTTGAATATTGATTAAACACATTGTGCTTTTTAATATACTACCAACAGAAATTTATTAACCCTTTACAGAATTTGTGTATTGTTGAAATCTAAATAGCTCTTTTTTTTACCCCATAAGTCATTGCGCGCATGATATCTTGAGAAAGTATGTATGGATTGTCATGAAATTTGGTAAATATACTAAACAAATATGTGTGTTTAAAATGATCTACTTTTAAGTATTTACAATGGTAATATTTTTAGTTATGACTATTTTTATTCATTAAAAATAGAAAATTTTTATTTTTTTTACGAAAATATTTTTTTTTTTTTTATATAGTTAATGAAATAATTTTAGCCTAAGAGTAGATCATTTTAAACACACATATATGTTTAGTATCTTTACCAAATTTCATGCCAATCCATACATACTTTATCAAGATATCATGCGCGCAATGACTTATGGGGTAAAAAAAGAGCTATTTTGATTTCAACAATACACAAATTCTATAAAGGGTTAATAAATTTTTAATGGTAGCATATTACAAAGCACAATCTGTTTAATCAATATCCGAAATTTTATGTTTATACCTAAAAAGGCTTTTCAGATAGACTAATTCAAACTTTGAAGTTTTTCGTTAATGTTCGACGCGTTTAAAAGGTACAAGACCCCTTAAATAGCCCGTTTTTGATCATTCCTCTTACAACCCTACTTGGCACCGATTGACTAACACCGTAGCTGAAGTGGCTTGTACAGCACTTCGATGACGAGGACGATGATCAACTTCAAATGCGTGAAATGCTAGCTACATGGCCAGGCTGCCAAAATTTACGAAGCAGGACTTTGTAAATTAGTGAAACTCTATGACAAATGCTTAAACATCAATAGTGACTATGGGGAAAATAGAAATAGTAAAAGGGTGTAGTTTTTACATGTATATAATAAAATATTTTATTATATCATGTTTTTTAGGGTTCCGTACTTAAAAAGTAAAAACGGAACCCTTATAAGATCACTCCTGTGTCTGTCCGTCTGTCTGTCTGTCTGTCTGTCTGTCACAGCCATTTTACTCGTAAACTATGGAACGTGGAAAGTTCAAATTCGGGGGAAGTAATAAAGACCATTGACTCACATCTTTTCAGATTAATAAACATTCATAAATATATTTAGTAAAAAAGTAGATAGGCTAATTATGCTACTTGAAAAAAAAAATCTTTTCTTTGTATATCATGAGGGATATCCTGTGAAAGCTTTTGTAACGCTGAACTCAAAAATACATTCTTTTTAATTTTAGGTATTATATTTTCAAAGATATTGTTGAAAATGTAGCGCAAAAATATGTCCCCCCCCCCCCATCTAATTCCGAATCTACTGAAACTAAAATTATGAAAAAATTAGAGGTAGTAGCCGTTAATATAAACCTTTCCGGAAAATTATAGCGATTACCCTAGATCACATAGTTTTTGAGTAATTAGCATTTTTCTGTTATACACAAATTTCGATTCACGGGCATTCAGAAAAATTGTTGAGCATCGCTGAATATACCTATCGTTGTAGAAGAATAAAAGCATTGTTGATAATGATTTTCTAAAAAAATCATCGGTAATCAGCCGAGATATTAACCCTTAAAGGTACGGTCAGTTTAGACATACACAAGGACAGGGGTGGCGTACTCTATACCTAGTTAACAACTTTTAATCATATATATATGTAATGCAATGTCCAGTAACAGTATAAAAGCAATAAACGTCAAATTGTTATAAACATACTAATTTAAGGGGTCTCGGGACTTTAATTAGTGGAAAAAATGAAAAAAAGACCATTTTCAACATTTAATGTCTTAAAATGTATATAATTTTAAAACACAATTTTAATTGGGATGAAAGATATAAGTATGTTCTTTCGTTTCATGTATTTAAAAAATTGCAAGATACAGAATTAGTATTTATAGGCGGCTCGAAACTGTTAGACATTTGTCGAACAAAAAATTGGCATAACAGTTTACGCGCAGGATTACAAAATAAATATTGCAACTAGAATGAAAATTTTGGTGCTTACTTATACTTCAGATTGTAATAATTTCCCCGAACTTAAATAAATTTGTATTTAAAGCATATTTATATTTTTAATGCAATGTTGCATTTAGCTAATACAAAATTTTGAAAATTTCAACAGTAAAATCACCTAAAAAAATATTTTTTTGAAGAATAAAAAGGAAATTTTATGTTCAGTTTATACAGACTAACATGAAATATGTGTTTTGAAAATTTCATGAAAAAATATTCAGAAGTTTTTGAGGCATCGTGCGCGTTATGCCCAAAAAACGCCATTTGGAAAATAATTACTTTAAAGTTTCGGAAACGCCGTTTCAGCTATTGAGCGGGTATAATTCTAAAAGTCAAAACTTCTGATCTAATGGAAATTTCAAGGAAACAATAATATGAAAATATTCAGAAAAGATATTAGTTTAACATCTAAAAGAATTAAAATTTCTTAAATTTTGAAGCTTTAAGAGTCCTGCGACCACTTAATCCTTTCCGGCACGGAGTAATTCTATTTATAAACTTATGAAATAATGAACTGACACCAGAATTTATAAACGAATTTATTAGAAAATGCGAACTTGCTTATTTTCACGTACATGATAAAAGGAAAATTTTAATTAAATATTCTTGGTGCCATTTGTCTGTTTTGGAATTAAAATTAGGTGTCCGTTTTTTTAACGGCATCGCCCTCGAAATATTTAATTAGAATGAATCGCATAAATACTGTGGGATTAACGATAGTTTGCATTGATTGTACCTCTCAATACGCCTCGAGTGACTTTAAAAGTTAATTAAACACCTATCTGGAAAAACGCGGCACTGACCAAGGCGGCGTTGCAACTTTGAGACCTCAATTCGAAGCGCGCTTAGCAAAATGCCAAATTTAAACTTTGAACAAAGGTTTTGTTTTAGCTACACTGTAGAAATAAAGGTTATTACTACGCTGAATTTAGTTTCATGAAATGCAAAATGGAGTTTAACTATGCACTGCTTTTATTGTCAGTACCGAATTAAGTTCATCATAAACAAATTAGGATAATATTAAACAAGTTGGAAATTGCTCGTCAAACGTGGCAAATGAGGTGCGTTCGTACTATAACTAGTTTTATAATTATTTTTTGCACCCCATATTGTACTGAATGTATATTTTTTTGCGCTTCATAAGTGCATAGTCTGTAACATCATTAAAATGCACTTACAATAATTTTTTCCCCATTCCCCGTAATGTAACGGAAAACTTTTGACTGTCCCTGTAATTAAACTATACATTCGATTTTCATAAAATTTGAAATGGCTCTATAAAATTTTGCAGCAATTATATATTTAAAATTTCAGACCATTCGGAAGGTTGTAAAATCATTAAAATGCATTTGCAATAATTTTTTCCTATTGGCCATAATGTAACGGAAAACTTTTGGGTGTCCCTGTAATTAAACTATACATCCGATTTTCATAAAATTGGAAATGGCTCAACAAAATTTTGCAGCAATTACATATTAAAAATTTCAGACCATTCGGAAGGCTGTAAAATCATTAAAATGCATTTGCTATATTTTTTTCCCATTGGCCGTAATGTAACGGAAAACATTTGGGTGTCCCTGTAATTAAACTATACATCCGATTTTCATAAAATTGGAAATGGCTCGACAAAATTTTGCAGCAATTATATATTAAAAATTTCAGACCATTCGGAAGTCTGTAACATCATTAAAATTCACTTGCAATAATTTTTCCCATTGGCCGTAATGTAAAGAAAAACTTTTGACTGTCCCTGTAATTAAACTATACATCCGATTTTCATAAAATTGGAAATGGCTCGACAAAATTTTGCAGCAGTTATATATTAAAAATTTCAGATCATTCGGTCGGGCAGTTTTTGCTCTGTTATATGCGGACGGACAGACAGATGGACGGACAGACGGACGGACAGACGGACAGACAGACGGACAGACAGACGGACTGAACGACGACTATAGGTGCTACGTATTTATATAATTACGAAAGCACCTAAAAAGGAGTTATGCGAATAGCTATATTTGATATTATTTAGGTTCCATATCTGTTTGAACTTTTATGGTATACCTGATTACGCTTTTCTAATATATACAGTTATACCCAACCCTGCATTGTAGAGTTTTTTACAAAGTCTTAGTATTTATTATTTTAGCAACGTTTTTTTTTTTTTTTTTTTTTTTATAATACATTTACAAATTCATATATTTATTCTGCGGAACCCTCTGTGCGCGAGTAATGCTCGCACTTGACCGTTTATTTATTTATAGCTTAACTCAGATAACTTTCCGAATTTACCTCGTAAAATGCTTGATGTTTATTTTTCTCCCTTCTGATATGGTTATAAGAACGATATAAAACTAAAATGTTGTTTACGCCATTTGGTATAAGAATCGTAAATTTTCCATCATTGGTGTATGAAAAAGAAAAAATGCTAAAATCCCCATTTTTTGTTTTCTAAAATAATATTTATATAGTAATCTCGCTGAATTTTCACATCCCTTAGGTAAGATTATCGATATTGGATTTCTCCTCAAAATATTATTTCATATTAGAAATATTCTTAACGTAACGCACTTAATTGAAATTTGCGTAACTGATTGCTAAATAAAATAGCAGATATGTTAAAGAAAATGGCATCATTTGACGTCTTTCAGAATTTGCATTATGAAAAGCAAAAATTTTAATTTATTTGAGCGCCTCAAGAATGGCAGTTTCTGATTAAAAGGTATTAGAGCATAAACGAGAATACACGTAGCTATGAAATCGATCAAGAGGGTATTATTCGAGAAGTTGCGGGATAATTACTTTTGATTTTTCTACGTCATCATAATCCAACAATTCATTTCTTATATTTTGGTTCTGTAGTATTCGAAACTTCACTCTGAAAACCGATAATGTAAAATTAGTCTCTTAATTTTATCTTTTTAATACTATTTTAATCCCAAGAAAATATCTCGATTAATAATTAATTATTTTTTATCTATTAGCATTTCCATATATGCTAGAAATAATCAGTATATAACGTCTCACTTGAAGATTAAATATTTTTAACTTAAAGTTAGTTCTAAGTTGAAATTTAAACTGATTATAATAACTAAAGTAGCTGTTTAACCCGTTCTACGCACAGGAGTTCATGAATTTAATTCTAAAACCAAAATTAAAATAACTATTCGATTTAGAAAATAATTTTCTACTACTGTGCATTTTTTAAAATGAAATTTAATTTATCATGTTGCTATTGCAACAGACGATAAAAAGATACCTTTGTAATAAGGGAATAAATAGAATAAAAAGTTTTGCTGATGTTTGTGATAAAATGTTTTCCTTTATTTTTTTAAAAAAGGTAACAATAAAGCGCACTTAAATAATCTCTAGTTATTTGCATATGAGGTAAAAGAATTATCGTAAACCTTCTACAGATTCTTAGTATTGAAGTGTGGCGTACGTAATATGTATATCTCTAATTATTATTATGTGAGGTTAAAGAATTATCGTAAAACCCGCTACAGTTTCGTATTATTGCAGCGTGGCATATGTAATCTATATATCTCACATTGCAGTAAACCTGTAGAACTGGTTAGAAATCGCGCGATTACGATTTGAACTTAAAAAAGGCAAGAATTCGTCAAAAACACATAATTAAAAAAATCTATTTAAAATTTTCGAATTTTTTGCCCCAATTGCTCATGGGCCCCCTACCAGCAACCCGTGTGCCAAATTTCGCAGCCCTGCACCCTATGGTTTCACATAGATATGCGCACGTATTTTAATAGGGTAGTTGAAAAATCAAACACACTGATGAAAATGGGATATATGGATGACTTCGGGAAATAGTGTTATCAAAAACACAAACTGAAAATACGCACACAGCAGTTGTCATTTAATTCATTTTGATAGAATGTATTGTAACCGAATTGTTTTGTGCGCCCATGTAAATGAACGAAGATTGCTGTAGTAAGTATCTTGTAATGCATATCGTTGATATACATATATCAATTACAATATTTTAAAAATAGTTTAACATTATTTTTAAAAAATGCAAATGAATTTTCTGCTTAGCTAATAAAGGAGTGTAATTCTTTCGACTGTCTCTGTAAATGAACTGTAAATGAATACCGAACTCGTCAAAGGAAAACTCAATAGCATACATAAATTTCACAGATATCCGTTTATATTTGAGCGATTTAGAGCACGAAATGACAGCAGACGGTGGACAGACAAATCTAATTCATAAACACATTTCAACTATATTGGAAAATGTTCAAAAGCAAAAACACTGAAGAAAATGGCATAAATAGATGATTTCGTGAAATTTTTGAATCAAAAATTTTAATTTATTTGAGTCTCTCATGAATGGCAGTTTCTTATTAAAATGTATTAAGCATAAGTGAAATTTATATGCGTCATTATGTAATCAATCAAGTCGGGATTATTCGCGAATTTGCCGGATAATTGCTTTTAAGATTTCTACTTCATCACAATCCAATAATTTATTTATATTATCTAAAATTATATTTTTATTGGTTCTATAGTAATCCAACCTTCTGTTGAAATTGATAATGTTAAGTTAGTTTCATAATTTTATATTTCTAATATTATTTTAAGTATAAGAACGTATCTCGATTAATAATAAATTATTTTATTTTTATCCTTTAGCATTACTAAAGGAGCTAAAAATATTCAGTATATAATGTATCAGCTAAGGTTTGAATATTTTAAACGTGAAATTAGTTCTCAGTTGAAATTTAAAATAACTAATATCTAATGAAAAATCAAACACACTGAAGAAAATGGCATAAATGGATGATTTTGTGAAATTTTGTAATCAAAAATTCAAAATTTGAATTTATATGAGCACCACGAGAGTGACAGTTTTTGATTAAAATGTATTAGAACATAGAAGAGTTTTATACACGTGGTTGCGAAATCGTGAGTATTATTCGAGAAATTGTCGAATAATTGCTTTTAAGAGTTCTACTTCATCACAATTCAATAATTTATTTCAAACATTTTTCTTCTACAGTAATCGAACTTTCAGCTTTAAAATCGATGATGGGAAATTAGTTTCATAATTTTATCTTTCTAATACTATTTTAATTTCAAGAAAATATCTGGATTAATAATTAATAATTTTCTTTTTATCCTTTACCATTACAGAAGGAACTAAAAATAATCAGTATAATAATGTATCGCTTGAAGATTGAATATTTTAAACGTAAAGTTAATTCTCAGTTGAAATTTAAAGTGACTAATCACTGGATGAAAAATCAAACACACTGAAAAAAATGGCATAAATAGATGTTTTCGCGAAATTTTGTAATGAAAAATGCAAAATTTTAATTTATTTGAGTGCCACGAAAATGACAGTTTTTGATTAAATGTATTAGAGCATAGAATAGTTCTATACACGTGGTTGTGAAATCGATTATGATGGTATTAATTCCAGAAATTGCCGGATAATTGCTTTTAAGTTTCTTGCGTCATTCACAATCCAAAAATTTATTTCTCACATTTTGATTTTATATTAATCGAACCTTCAGTTTGAAAACCGATAATGTGAAATTAGTTTCATAATTTTATCTTTCTAATACTATTTTAATTCCAAGAAAGTATCGCGATTAATAATAAATTATTTTACTTTTATCCTTTAGCATTACAAAAGGAGCTAAAAATAATCAGTATATAATGTATCAGCTAAGGTTTGAATATTTTAAACGTGAAATTAGTTCTCAGTTGAAATTTAAAATAACTAATATCTAATGAAAAACCAAACATATTAAAGAAAATGGCATAAATGGATGATTTTGTGAAATTTTGTAATCAAAAATACAAAATTTGAATTTATTTGAGCGCCACGAGAGTGACAGTTTTTGATTAAAAGGTATTAGAGCATAGAAGAGCTTTATACACGTGGTTGCGAAATCGCGAGCATTACTCGAGAAATTGTCGAATAATTGCTTTTAAGATTTCTACTTCATCACAATTCAATAATTTATTTCAAACTATTTTGTTCTACAGTAATCGAATTTTCAGCTTTAAAATCGATGATGGGAAATTAGTTTCATAATTTTATCTTTCTAATACTTTTTTAATTTTAAGAAAATATCTCTATTAATAATTAATAATTTTCTTTTTATCCTTTACCATTACAGAATGAACTAAAAATAATCAGTATAATAATGTATCACTTGAAGGTTGAGTATTTTAAACGCAAAGTTAGTTCTCGGTTGAAATTGAAAATGACTAATCACTAAATGAAAAATCAAAAACATTGAAGAAAATGTCATAAATGGATAATTTCGTGAAATAGTGCAATCAAAAATACAAAATTTTAATTTATTTGAGCGCCACGAGAGCGACAGTTTGTGATTCAATTGTATTAGAGCATTGAATAGTTCTATACACGTGGTTGTGAAATCAATTATGATTGTATTAATTCCAGAAACTGCCGGATAATTGCTTTTAAGTTTTTCCGTCATCACAATCCAATAACCTATTTCTCACATTTTTGTCCTATAGTAATCGAACCTTCAATCTAAAAACGGGTAATGTGATATTAATTTTATAATTTTATCTTTCTTGTACTATTTAAATTCCAAAAAATAGCTCAACTAATACTTTTTTTTTTTTTTTTTCGTTAGCCTTTCAGAAGAAGCTACAAATAATCAGTACATAATGTCTCACTTGAAAGTTGAATATTTTAATCGTAAAGTTAGTTCTCAGTTTAAATTTAAAATGACTAATCACTGAATGAAAAACCAAAAACATTGAAGAAAATGGCATAAATGGATGATTTCGTGAAATAGTGTAATCAAAAATACAAAATTTTAATTTATTTGAGCGCCACGAGAATGACATTTTCTGATTAAATGTATTAGAGCATAGAAGAGTTTTATAGACGTGGTTATGAAATCGATTAAAATGGTATTATTGGAGAAATTGCCGGATAATTACTTTTAAGATTTTTACGTCATCACAATCCAATAAACTATTTATCACATTTGGGCTCTATAGTATTGAAACTCCAGTTTAAAATTCGATTTTGTGAAATTAGTTTTCTAATTTTATATTCATAATACTATTTTAATTTAAATTTTTAGAGTTCCAAGAAAATAGCTAGATTAGTAATAAACTATCATTTTTCTATCCTTCAGCGTTTCGTAATGGCTAGAAATAAATGGTGTACCTCTTAAATTGAAGCCTGAATATTTTTAACTTAAAGTTTGTTGACATATATCACGAAATGTAATCAATAAATGAAAGCTATGAAATAAATCGCACTCAGTAAATTGCTTTTCATCTATCAACATGATTCATAAAAGCAATTATGAAAAAAACTTGTTACTCAAAACAAGGAAGTTTATGATTCTAAATAAATACTTTGTATAAACATTTCATCGCATATCCAAGAAATTAAGACATTTGAACAATCAATAATCTAAACTGTTTAAGTAACTATAAATATAAATAATGTAATATTAAGATTAATGATACTAATTTCGAGTTTTTTGTCTTCAATAATGTATAATATATGTTTTTTACATTTACTTCTATTCCGGACTCTCAAAAGGAGAGATGGGGCGATTTTTATGCTACAATTGCAATTAATGAAATTCTTTTTCTTTCTTTAAAAATTCAATCTGCATTTTTTTTTACAAGTCACAAAATAATCACGTGTGCTTTAAAACAACACAGAATATTAAACCATTAGCAATGGATCAGAATGGGAAATGACTAGAATTTACTGATGATATTACCCTGATGATGGATTCCAGATAAACCACAGATATAAAACATAAATACTAAGTAAGCCAATTTTCTCTTACCTATGCTTTGCTTTTATAATTGAGATATGAATAAGTAATAAACTGCGAGGAACAACGAATTTCGCGCAAACACTTTGTTGGATAAGTTGAAATACGTCTAACAAAGCTTTCAGTTGAAATTTAAAATTTGTAGTAACTAATATAAAAAAGTCGGAAATTGTACGTCAAACGTGGCAAATGAGGTGTGTTCATAGTGTAACTAGTTTTATAAATATTGAGATTTTCGTGCAATAGCCGCTGCACTCTTATGCAAAAATGCATGATTACAAAATTTATTACGATTATGTATATTAAATTCAGTAATACGGAAATAATGGAACGTCATAACCATGGCAATCCAGAATCATTACATATCAAGGGATATCATTGAATTGAATGGTAGGATAGGTTTTCAAAGAATGAAGAAAACTTTTATTAATATATTTTTAAAGTTTGATTCTATTTTCATAAAATTTTAAATGACTCGACAAAATTCTGCAACGATTATATGTATTAAATTTCAAACCACTCGGTTGAGTAGTTTTTGCGCTGTTACATGCGGACAGAGAGACGGACGGAATAGACGACGACTATAGGTGCTGTGTATTTATAGAATCACGAACGCACCTAAAAAACAAACATACTGAAGAAAATTGCATAAATGGATGACTTCGTGAAATAGTGTTATCAAAATTGTGTTGATTGTGTTGAAAATATCAGTTTCTTATCAAAATGTAATGAAGAATAAATGAATTTTATATACTTGGCTATATAATCGATCAATATGGTATTATTCGAAAAAATTCAGAATAATTACTTTTAAGATTTCTGTGTCATCACAATCCCAGGGGTCGCATTATATAGGGAAAATTTTATTGTTCCTACCAGAACCCTTAATGAATTACTTTCATGATAATTTTATTTAACATGTAAAGAAAGGCTCGATGAAGATATTATTTTCAAAATATTGGCAGAAACAATAAAAGTTTCCGTATAGAATGCGACCCCTGCAATGTAATTCTTCATTTTTAAATTTTGATTCTGTGTAAACCAAGTTTATAACCATTATTGTGAGAATAGTTTTTTTATTTATTTTTTAAATCCTAGTTTAATTTATATTCCAAGAGATCTAAGAAAATATGTGAATATTCGGTGACTTCAGTCATGACGTTTTAGTTGGGAACTGACTCCAAACAAACGGTTGCTATGTTTAATTTCTTATTAAATATAAATTGCAGAAAATGTTACTACTGCATATAAAGCATTAAAAGACTTAGATGTGAGATATAGCTATAATATGCAATCAAAATAGATGATACAACATATCAACCGTTTGTTTGGAGCCAGTTTTCAACCAAAATGTGTTGGTCACGACTGAAAGCGTGTATTAGTAATAAATTATTAAATTTTCATCTTTCAATGTTTTCGAACGAGTTATAAGTAATTGACATATTATGCCTCTGGAATCGGAGATTGATGGAAATATTTCAAATTATTTTTTTTTTTCATACCAATCATGAAATCCCTTATAATTGATACATAAGCAATATTCTTAACCTAAAGTACTTAAGTGACATTTATATGATTAAGGATATAAATTTTAAAACAAACATATAATTTTTTAAACGGTGTTAAAAACATATAAAGACATTAGTTAATATAACCCGGAGATCTTTCGAAGGCACACGCGTTCATTTTCAAAGGGAAAAGATGACTGACTGGAAATTGCAAACATGCGTACAAATAAAACGAAATACTACGCACTAAATATACTAATGGAATACTAAATGTGCGTAGTATTTTGTTTTGTTTTTACGTATGTTTTATATTTCCAGTCAGTTATATTTTTTCCTTTGAAAATGAACGCGTGTGCCTTCGAAAGATCTCCGGGTTATATTAAATAATATCTTTATATGTTTAACACATTTTAAGAAACTTTATATATGTTTTAAGGTCTATATTAATAACAAGGTGAAAAATCCTTCACAACACTAGTTTTAGCCGAGTGTTTTGACTCTTTGACTAATAATTATAATATATAGAAGATATGTTGAAAAATAATAGCATAATTTGATAGCTTAAAGTAATAGTATTAACAAAAACAAAACTTTTGGTTTATTTGAACGCCTCAAGAATAGCAGTTAATGATTAAAATATATTAAAGCATAAAAGACGTTTATGTGCTTCGTAATGCAATATATCAATATGGTATTACACACAAATATGCGAAATAATTGCTTTTATGATTTCTACGTCATCACAATCCAATACTTCGATTCTTAATCTTGTTTCTGCTGTGTGCGAGCCCGCTATTTAAAATCCGATATTGTGAAAACAATTTCTTAAAATTATCCTTCTAACTCTACTTTAATTTAGATATTTTCATAACTGGAAAAAATTCTAAGAATATTTAAAAAATAAAAAATCATTTTGTAAAAAATTGGTCAACGCTCCCCAGTTTTTGCTATACTACTTATATATATGTACAGAGATATATTTATGCTTTGGAAGATTGTAAGTTTCTGATTAAAAGATATTAAAAGATAAAGAGGACTATGGCAATTGAGAAAGATAGAATTATGCGTGAAATTTTCTAAATAATTGCCCTGAAGCTTTCTAGGTCCTTATAATCCAATAATTCATTTAACAAGCTTTCGTTGCGCAACGAGCAATCCATTTATTTTAAAACTCATTGCATGTGAATACTTAGCTATTTAAACTTTCTAAAAGTTCTATAAAATAGATTCTTTCGACATTGGAAAGTGTTGAAAAGATTTATTTCACATAGCATTTTTCATTTCCGAATAGTTAAAACTGCGGAAATAATGATATAAATACAATATCCAAAATATTTTCCATTTTTTTATTCAAAATCTTACCCATTAAAAAGTGTAGTAATCGATTAAAAAAAAGCACTACAGATGCTTGACTATTTATTTTATATGATATTATTGATCTAATTTGGTCCTGTGATCTTAATTGTTTAATTTCAATTTATCTCACCTATTATTGTACTTAAAAAGTTAAAATTAGTTATGTGAAAGAAAAAAATCCATCTTTTATGAGATAATATAATTCCCTTGGGGAATACAACTTAGCAGCTACCCTGAAAAACATACTTTGCAATTATTTCTTTGTTTTGCTCGTGGTTAATCTGAACGACAAGTTTGATATAATTTTGCGTTTGGATCTAATCTAAAATTTTTATTTTAATCTAATATTGATATATTATTTATGGTGTTACACATACATCGGTGCAAATTTTGAAGTGAGGTAGAGTACGCTACAATAAACAATTTTGTATACGATACTAGGATCTTAAATCCATATATTCAGTCGAAATATTTCGAAATTATTTTGTTGGAGAAGAGGATCCTTACCATTTTTAGACGTAGAATCAATTAAAAATAATACAACATACAAAATTGATAGGCAAATTTACAGGAAGCCATGTAATTCAAATAGTATCCTACAATAGAAATGTCCCATTTAGATATAAATCTGAAGCTTATAAGTTTTATATAAATAGAGCCATGGTATTTTGTACGAGGGAATACCTACAAGAAGAATTACTCACTATTAAGAAGATTGCAATAGCAAATGCCCCGCCCATTGTATCAAAAAATTAATTTTTGATATTCAGCATGGAGATTTAAATAGAAGTGGCATTAAAAATAAAAACAATATCAAGTTTTACAATTTCCATTATGCACCTCAGTTATTTGAAAGAATTAGTTATGCATTAAAGAAATATAACATCAACGTAATCGCAAAACCTTCTGTCAAGTTAAAAGATCTTGCACACCGAAAAATAGACCCAATCCCTAACGATGAAACTTCAGACACATATGTAATACCTTTTGAAGACAAAGTAAATCAGAAAGAACTTAAATACATATGAATGACTACTAGAAAATTTAAAGACAGGCGAAAAGAACATATTACAGACATAAAGTATAGCAAATCCTCCACAGCTCTATCCAGGTTAAATGAAAAACAAGATATTGACGTAGATTTCAGTAAAGCAAGATTCATAGCCCATACTTCAAATGACTACACATCAATAATCAAAGAATCCTTGGAAATTTTAACTCAAAGAAAGAATACTTGGAATGATGTACTGTTCCACAACATACTGGTATGGAATACTAAACATTTCTAGCGATTTTGAAGCATAATCCTATTTCCACCTCCCCTCCCCGCCTCCTCCCTTCTTTTGAAATATACTCGTCTACTGCTACTTAAGCAGAGAACTTTCAGGAACTTTCCCTCCTCTGATCCCCCCCCCCCCCCCTGATGACGGCTGTTATAGTGCAGTTGAAAGATCTTGAGTTTTTAACATCTTTGACGTAGAAATTTTGATAGGTTAGAAAAGGTTTTTATGCTATAAAGACGTTTTCAAGTATATTTTAGCACCTTTTAAGTAAATTTTATCAAAATTTTAATCTTACAGCTATAACAATATGAAAGTATTTTAACTAAATTTACAGCAATCTTACACTGCTTCATGTGAAATGCGATCACATTACGACAAAGGCTGGAAGAACATATTAATTTGGTTAATAACTCTGTATGTGATGTGAACTATATTTTGAAAAATGTGTTATCTAATTCAGCCTTTTTTTGGATGGAGATCTGTAAGTAAAGTCGCATGACAATATTTAAATTATTTTTTCAAACGATGAACTCTTGGACAATAGTCATTTTTTCCTTGCTCCATGTATTTAATTTATTTTTTATTCAGACGAAAAACGTGAGATGTTCTACGATGAGATTTATGTTGTTATTATGGTTTTGGTTTTGATGTGTGTATTCGTATTTGCTGTGAAGTGATTGTCTAAATAAATGTTTTGTGTATTTAAAGAAGTTATGTTTATAGTAAAATAATTATCATTATTTTAACTAAAATCTTTAAAATAAATAACAAGATCTACTTCTACCACTTCTTGGGATGTTGTTAACAGTTATCGTTCATGGAAGAACATGTTTTGCTACATTTTCTTAAAAATTATTTTATCTTTTGCACGAAGGCGTTATCAGGTATTCTGTGACATGGTAAAGCTAAAATACCAAAATTATCTTTAGCCTTGAAGATTTAAGACATTATTCATTAATATTTAATATTTTATTATTTAATAATGTAAATAATATTAATATTTTTTAATATTTAAAAATTAAATATGAATAAGTTTTTTTATAGAGTTTAGTACCACACCTGTTAATATTTTAAACACATGGTATCAAACAGAAAATAAATCATTAAAATTGACAACAAAAACTTTCACATCAAATTTCTGCAAATGTAATTTTTGTTACTTAACACGTTCTTCCACTTAGCTCTTCAATTGTTGCAAATGCCTCGGAGAGTGGAACAGAATATGAAAACTACTTGGCGCATATGAGGGCTTCAAACTATAGTAGACCAAGTTCATTTAGAAAAAAAGAATGAGATAGTCTATTTAGGAAGTGCATAAAATCTGTTTTATTTACTACCGTAGTGAAACAAGCCTATTTTAACATACTTTCTCATATATGGCATCTGTTTACAGACTTGATTCACTGTGGGAGTGAAAAAGAAAAAGATTTTATGCACCTTCTAAATAGATTATATCATTTTTTTTTTTTAATGGAATTTTATCTACTGTGGTTCTGAGCCCCTCATATGTAGAGTGGGAAAGTTTTACATAAATTATACAGAGGAAGGTAAGACTACTGAAAATTCTATTAAAATATATTCACTATTTTTCAAGTATAAAATAATTCCAGGTTTGAATTATAGTGAAAATTACTGTATTTTTGATTGAATAAATGGATTCCGATCTTAGTTACCTATGCAAAACTTGTTTGTCGTATGTGAACTATATTTTCCCTAAAAGTTTATAACTATATTTTTAGACAACCTGTATATATGGTTTGATCAAAATGATTTGACGTTATTGAACAAAATCCGTCGAACTGTTGTTTAATCTCACTAATAAGTAGTGTTTTTTTTTTTTTTTTTTTTTTTTTTTTTTTTTTTTTTTTTTTTAATCTGTTATAGTAAAAAAATCTATTTCTTCTTTACAAACTAGTACAATTCTCCTTTTACGAATATACTGTGTGTTTCAAAAATGTATTAAAAATTAATTTTTAAAACATTTCAAGCGATAGAAATGCTTTATTTACTTGCAATATTTATTATTAATATTATTTATTATGCAATGCACTTGAGAAAACAGGAAATTTCGAGAAACCTAATGATATTTAAGTAATATGAATTTAATATAAGAATAATAGATAAAAAATAATATAAATTTTCCCATAAACTCGCCATTTTTGGGAAACATGGTAACTACGGTAACCATCATCAAACCCCTCCTCAAATAATTTTCCGGAACCTATTTTCTACAAGACCCTAGCCATTCTCAATAAAATATCTTACCTTAATTCATTTAACAACTATTTTGATCTGATGTAATTAATCTGATCTAAATAGATTAATCTAACAGTTTAATCGCAACCAATTTAAATTAACAATGTGTTATAATATCTATCGGAGTAAAGTATTTCATACTTTAGCGACTAGTGTGATTCTCTCACGGAATATAACCTTAATAAACGTTTCGGAAAATGATTTTCTAATACATATTTTCTACTTGCTTTTAACTAATTTCAACTGCCATTTTGCTTTAAATTTCTATTTGATGTTATTTAAAATTTCCTTTTGTCTTATCTGGCATTTTAAATAACCAATTGATCTATTCTAATACTTTAATCTGGAGTTCAATCTCAACTAACCACAATTTTTAATATATTTAAAAATAAAAATCTGTCTATAATAATGAAAGATTGTTTCGCTGTGTCTGTGTGTCTGCGATGTCTAGTGAAATTCTACCGCACGTACAAGATTGAAAATTTAAATGAGGATAGTCCGAGGTATGTCCAAATGCACCTGAGACTCTGAATTTAACCTTTTATGTACTGAATTACGAATTCATGAAAATTTTTCGTGAATTTTTTAAACTACATTAGAAGATTTACAAAATCATTTAATAAATTGTAAAAGGATTTTAGAAGGATTGAAGGATTTAGGAGGATTAATTAAATTTGAATTTATAGGGATTTTGTGCAATATTTATAACCCCACTCAAATCTTTTATTTTAAATATTTTTCTTAGTATTTTGTAGAATTAGGAAATGTACAAATATAATGTTCTTGCAATAGAAATATAGAAATATTTCCGAAATAAAAAATCCCCCCCCCCACCCCCAACACAAAGAACGGTGAAAAGATGCAAAGGTAAAAGAAATCATCCTTTTAGAAATATTTTTGATTTGCGTAACCAATAATGCTTTTGAAACAAGATAAAGTAATGTATCTATAACGCTTTCTAAACTCTATTACAACTAATCGATATATTAAATGAGTTTTATAACAAGTTACTTTAATGGTACTTATAAGTACCGTCAGTAGATAAAGGATTAAATTTTGATAATTAGCTTAAATATTAATTAAAAATCACAAAGAACGTTCATGGAAAACTCATCACTTTTATTACGAGCTTGCAAAAGCGCTCACGCATGCCCAGAATCCGATTTACACAGCGGATAGAAAATGAAGAACCAAACATATTTAACCGTCATATTTAGTGATTTTGAAACGGATTCATCACAGTTGTCGGAAACATATTTATATCTTAGAAATTTTGGTTGATAAATTATAACATAAAGGAAAGAAATAATAAGTCCCAATTTAAAAAATGTTGATATATATTGCATCCATCACAAGAAAAACAAAATGGAAATTGCGCGTCAAACATGGTACATCAGGTCTGTTCATACTATAACTACTTTTATAAATATTTTTTGCACCCCATATTATACTGAATATATATTTCAGTGCACTTCATTAGTGCATATCTCTTTCATTCTGTTCGAAAGGATGTAACATCATTAAAATGCACTTGAAATATTTTTTTCCTATTGGCCGTAATGTAACGGGAAATTTTTGAATTTCCCTGTAACTAAACTATGCATCCGATTTTCATAAAATTTAAAAAGACTCGACAAAATTTTGCAACAATTATATATTTAAAATTTCAGACCATTCGGTTGGGCAGTTGTTTTTTTTTTCTGTTATATGCGGACGGACCGAACGGTGACTGTACGTATATATATATATACTAGCAGCCTTCGCCCGCTACGCTGGGCTGTTTTTCTAAACAAACCGTGAATCAAACAAAATATATCTGTGAATTCGATCATGCGATTCAAAGCAATATGGACATTTACCTGGAATGCCGCATCCGAATTACCACAAACAACATGGACGTCATTATGCTATTATGTATTCTATTGAGACAGACAAAATTTGAACTGTTAAAGACCAACTTCTTTAGTTGATCCCTTACTATAGGATTTCGTAAAGTACGATAGAATAATATGTAATATACTAAAACCCTTCCTCTGAAAATTTATCAATACAATTCTCATCAGAATCCGTCCAATAGAGCGTATTAAAAAGGCTAATCTTTCATAATTGGGTTCACCTAATTCTAGAACTTTCATCCAAAATACTATAACCAAACAACCTAGAACCAGGGTCGTACTGGCATAACTGTTAGGGCGGTGGCAAAATTGATAAAAAGGGCGCCGATTGCCTTACAAAAAGGCCCAAATGCATATATATATAAGGTGTGTCCCAACGAAATAAAGCCACCCTAATTCTGTGCCGTAACTGGACACGAAACAAACAAATAAGAACAAGACAAATATATTAAGAAAGTCCATATACAAATACATAATACATAGTAACTCATTCCCTGCCCCACCTGGGCAGGAGAGAAAGATGAATGTGTAAAAAAAGAGGGGGAAAAGTGTCCCGCCGAAATAAAGCCACAGTCAATATCATGAAAGACGGTAGTATTTCGAGTGACGCAGCCTTAAGCCTAAAATCGTATCGTATCGTATCGTTAAAATCGTATCGTATCGTATCATAGAATTCGTAGATGGCGGAACTCATATATACAGCTAACTCGACATCAAAGAAAATGCGAAAAGCCGCCTTTTAATAACTCAGCAGATATACGTCTTATTGTTCTGAATTTTCTAGAACAGTCTTATATCTGCAGTCTAATCGTATACTGAAATTTTTACATTTCTACGTGCAGTATATTTTGAGATCTAAATAGTCATTTTTAAAGTGAAAACGTTGGTATAATATCGAGGAAGTTCCTAATTTGAAAATCTCGAAAACGGTTCTAACGATTATTTTTAAATTGATACATAATATAAATGTGATTAAGGCGAGGTGAATAACACTTTTCTTTTTTCTGGGAAAACTCTCGTTCGTTAAATAATTCGATTTTTTTCTCTCTCGAAAATGACACGGGAGATTTTTTAAAAATCAAATAAATATGTTTCAGATGAACCAAATAACAATTTACTTGTTTCCAGCAAGACTCTTGTTCGTTTTATAATGCGCATGAAAAATCGGACTATATTTCTTCGCCATTCTATGGAAATTTCACCGAAAATGCATGACACTGTATTCATACACATGCTTTCTTTTTAACCACTTTTGGGGAGAAAAATTTTGTCTTCCCACGGCTGAGTGGTTGAGGGCCATCGTCTACTGATCTTAACATAGGCAGTTCGATACTCGGTGATGCGTGTGAAGTTTTTTTTTTTTTAAAGTCTGTTAGTTGACCATTATTCTCAGTTCCTTTGTAATTTTTTAATTGCTATTAAGTTAAATAAAATTACAATTATAATGACGCCAATTTGATGATGATTATTTCTTGGCAATTTTTCAACAATAAAAATATTACCATAAATTTTATAAATATATTTAATTTCAATCACTTTACAAAAAATATACATTAATACAGTAAACTCTGTGTAAGGCGGAATCGATCGGGACCAAGAAAATTTTCCGCAATAGACAATATTCCGCCTTAGACAAATTTTACTCTATGTCTATGGATTCGTAGGGACTTGAAATTCTTTCCGAGTTAGACAGATTTCCGTCTTACACAGAGAACGCCTTACAGAGAGTTTACGGTAATTATTATTTGAATATAAATCACACGATCAGAAACGTAAAAAAATAATTCATTTCAGCTCTTCTTTTTATAATATCATTTTTTATTATTATGACGGTCAATCAATATATAATCACTGACATCCATAATATTATTATTATTATAATTATTATTTTCCTTGCATAAAAGCTATTGTGATGTAATAATATCTTTTATAATAAATAATTTAGTTGAAATGTTTTATTTATAAATATCAATGAAGTTTGATTACAGTTTACATAATAAGCATATCAGACTTCTGGTGTCGCCATCTTTTGACGCAATTGCGTAGTATTATAGAGAAATGTTTGATAAAAACGTCTATCCATCTATGTAACTATCCATCTATGAAACACCATCTATGTAAGGATTTAATAATTATAAATTAACATTTTGGATTTATTAATTTAAGGATAAAGTGTTTTTAAAGGAATATCAAATGAAACCCTCTGTGCGATCTGCGATTATACTTACCCAGTTGTTTTTATATACAAACTGCTATAAGGAAAATTGTAATAAAATAGTAAAAATTAAATCTGCATTAAATTCCATAAGTATCTTTTTTTTAATCATTTTATCACTAACCTCAAAAAAGTAATGATATCAATGCAAAAACCCTTGACGGGTTAAAAGTTTCTGACGCAGCACTTTATCTTATGCTCTAAGAATTTTAAATATGGAACTTAAAAATACTGATATCAAATTTTGAGTGACGTTATGCTATTTCTTAAAAAATATATTTGTATTTATTTCATCATTTGATTTTTGTTTTATTTATAATCGCATGTGCAAAAGTTATGTTCAACATGAAAAGCTGCATAAAATTTTATTCGCTGTTGCTTTACCATTTACATCTCTCATAAATTCAAAATATGAGTTTTAAAAGATATGATATAAAATTTAAGTGACGCCTTGATGTGACTTTAAAAGGTTTGTTTTAAAATTCAATTTAAATTATTTTTGACTTGGTTAAAATATTTTTTTACATCTACACAATACTTTTAATTTTCCAATTCACTGTTAAATATATCACTTTCATCGAATCTATACTATGCATTGAAATGTATTTGTTTCAATAAATTGATTTATCTTTTGTGTCACGCTATTCAAAATTGTGAGTAAGATTTATGTAAATGGTTTCTTTGCGTCATTGTGTCCAAACTACATGAAATGTATGAAAAGGGATAGTTTGACGCAAATAAACCATTTACATAAATCTTACTCACAATTTTGAATAGCGTGACACAAAAGATAAATCAATTTATTGAAACAAATACATTTCAATGCATAGTATAGATTCAATGAAAGTGATATATTTAACAGTGAATTGGAAAATTAAAAGTATTGTGTAGATGTAAAAAAAATATTTTAACCAAGTCAAAAATAATTTAAATTGAATTTTAAAACAAACCTTTTAAAGTCACATCAAGGCGTCACTTAAATTTTATATCATATCTTTTAAAACTCATATTTTGAATTTATGAGAGATGTAAATGATAAAGCAACAGCGAATAAAATTTTATGCAGCTTTTCATGTTGAACATAACTTTTGCACATGCGATTATAAATAAAACAAAAATCAAATGATGAAATAAATACAAATATATTTTTTAAGAAATAGCATAACGTCACTCAAAATTTGATATCAGTATTTTTAAGTTCCATATTTAAAATTCTTAGAGCATAAGATAAAGTGCTGCGTCAGAAACTTTTAACCCGTCAAGGGTTTTTGCATTGTTAGTATGTACTGGTAACTACCGACATTCGAGCTGCTGCAGGTCAACATTTTTATGATGTCAGGAAGTTGTCAAATACTTGTTCTGAGCCAGTCGGAATTTCTGCAGACTTTAGAAGGCTGAATTTTCTATTTCTCCTTCAGTATTGGAATGGGAATGAAAACCCATCTATCAAAATTCGAAAAAGGACAAATAACAACTTTTAAGGAAAAAGGTCTTTCACATAGACTAATATCTAAGCAAATCAAACGATCTAAAACCGTAACAAACAATTTTGTAAATCAGGGAAATACGTACGGGTATATAAAAAAAGTGGTGTACATGCAGAAAAATGACTTCCAGGCAGAAAAGAGAAGTTTTGCGTCGTCTTCACGAGGTGGTTGGTTGGTTGTATTTATGTCGGCCAATTATCTGCACGTGGGATATAGGCCCTAAGGGGGGGGGGAGTGCCTTCCGTGGAGGTCTTTCTAAGGGAACCTAACCCGTATTAACGCTTGGAGAACCAAGGTTCGAAGAAAACCACGAAAACTCCGAACGATTAGGCCGACGGGCGCGATTGGGATCGAACCCAGCACCTCCCGTCTACCAGCTTCGAGAGCAGAACCTCTCGGCCACTGGTGGGGCCCTTCACGAGGTGGTATTTCCCTAAAACAGTTGACAAACGAACATAACATCCCTGTGACAGAATCAACCTTGAAACGAATTGAAAAACGTATAGGCATCTTGCAACACAAGAAAAGGAAACAGCTGCCCATGTTGAAAGTTATCCACATGCAATGGAAAGTCGAATAGGCCAAATATCATCGAACCTGGAAGGACCAGTGGCATCGTGTTATAGTCTCAGATGAGAAAAACATTAATTTGGATGGGCCAGACGACCTTGCTTTCTATTGGTATGACATGAGGAAAGAAGAGAAATTTTTTCCAAAAGACAGCAAAGTGGAGGCTCATTAACGGTGTGGGGAGGCATCGGTTATGGAGATAAACATAACCTGGCTTTTCTCTCAGGCCGCATGAAGCCTACCGATTACCAAGAAATGCTAGAAAACCATTTACTGTCATTTGCAAAGAGACTTTGTAGACTAAGTTGGATCTTCCAGGCGGACAAGACCTCCATTCACGTTCAAAAATCCTCCTGGGAATGGTTTTTGGATAATCGGGTACATGTCATGGAATCACCTGTACATTTTTCCTGATCTCAATCCCCAAGAAAATGTATGAGGTATCCTCAGTAGGGCTGTATATGCCAATAACAGACAGTTTCAGTCTGTGACAAAATTGAAGGTCGTCATCATTGAAGCGTGGGAGAATATTGATGCTATTTTCTTCCAAGGATTGGTAAATGGTATGCCACATCGTATATTCCACGTCATATATAACCATGGCGGATATATTGTCTATTAACAGTAGTGGCTTTATTTCGGCGGGACACTCCCCCCCCCTCCTTTTTTTACAAATACATTTTTTTCCTGCCCAAGTAAGACAGGGAGTGAGTTACTCCTTGTAAATATGTATTTGTATATATATTTTCTTAATATATTTGTTTCATTCTTATTGGTTTTTTTCGTGTCCAATTACAGCACACAATCACGGTGGCTTTATTTCGGTGGGACACACCTTATATACACTTACAGTGAAACCTATCTGTGCGACCACCTCCCCGAACGATCATTTTTGCATAGAACAAAATTTATTCCCATAGGCTCAATACTAATTTTACCTCCCTGTCAGAGACCATCCCAGTTGAACTACCTCCATGAGCGACCCATTTCTTTGAAGAAAACGAAACAAATTCCGTTTTTTCCTGGTCGCCTGAAGAAGGTTTTATTAGAAAAATAATTCCGGAGAGCGCATTAGTCGTCAAACTTCTAAACTAAGTTTAGATTTTTTTTATTCCGGTAACTTTTAAGTGTTTAAACTCCTGTGTGCCTTTTTAGACAATGAATTTAACTCTGGTGACAAATTAAGGATGACGGTCAATACACTTCCCTGCCAAATTCTGTCAGGAAACTCTCAAGGAAATAGATAAATGAATGAAATCGTCATTATTTGTTGGCATAAAAAAAAAAATGCATTTATTTACTGAACTTCGAAAGGATTTCGAAATAAAAGTTATAAAAGATAAAACCGTAAAATCAAAGCAAACGTCAACGTATTCATTTTTTACACTCTGCAGTAATTAACTTATAAAAGTTTAAGTATCAAAACATAAGTTAATTGCATATTTTTTTTCCTAATGTGAAAAATAAATTTTAGTAACATTGTTACCTTTTTTCAACAATTAAAATCTAGATTTAAACATGACCTCCCTTAAGAGACCACCTCTTGGAGCGACCAATTTTTATTGGAACACACACACACACATACATACTATTAAAATTATGTATAAAAAAATACTTTAAAAATATATACGACTATTTTGTTATAGCGAAAACTTTATTCCTAAAATAATTCTGACAACCAAATTAGTATTTTATACTATAGAAATGTAATTTACACAAAAATAGTTCCCCGCAAAACATTGCACTTCTGATGTTAGACCAGTGTTGCCAACTTAGAGGTATTTTTTTTCCACCACACTTTTCTAAAAAAGCTATCTCTATTTTCGAAATCTGCTCACCTTATCTAATGAGTTAATTCAAACTTTACCCCGAATATCCGAATAACAATCTCCATACAATTATCTCCAAATGGAAAATAAAATATTAAAATAAAACAAACAAAAACAATTTCGTTGGGTCAAAACTCAAAAGTGCAAAACATTATTTTATACAATTGAATAACATTTTATATAATACAATCTCTAGGATACAAATACTATTTATGGTGTAAAAAAATTCAGAAAATTAATTTTGGTTTAGGGCAAGAATGACGTCTATTTTACGTGAATTATTTTAAAAAATTGTTTTATTTCTTTATTTTTTCAACATTAAAAAATTATCATAGAGAAGCATTTGGTTTGAATCCCGCTATTTAAACAGTTTAAATAAATATATATATATATAGTCTGAAATTGCATGAAAGAAAATATTCTTTAACATTATTACTACAGGTTTCGTTATTATTCACTTTAGTTCGTAGGTAGCAATAGTGATGGGCGATTCTCGAAAATTTGACAATCGAAAAAAATCGTCATCGTAAAAAATCACAATCGATACAGCCATCGATTAATTCCTAGAATATACAAACGAGATGTTTTACAATCGATTATAACGAGAGAAGTTAAAAACAATTGTTGGAAAACTTAGCTATTATTCTGGCCGAAAATTTCATAGTAGTGATAGGGCTTGATCGATAATTCTGCTATCGCAATTATTTGCTCCCGATTTAGGTATAAGGGGTTACTTCAGTCAAGCGAAAAGACCTGCTCGCTAATGCTAATCTTATGGAAGAAATTTATAAAGATATCTCATTTAAATTTCAGTATTTTAAAATGATTTTCTTTGCATTGGAATAAATTCCCCTTTCTTCTTTATAAAACTGCAATGTCCAAATCGCGTAACTATGGCGCATTTGATGAATCAAATAACCTTTCTACTTTTTAGATAACTCCAAAAGGTTTGATACAGTTTAAAGTTCCCCTAAATGTCAAATAATGTGGAATTTCCCCATTGATCGAAAACAAAAGTTTCTTTCGAAAAACGTAAGGATAGTAAAGATACCTGCCAAGAGGGAACCTGTCTAACACGGAAACTGTTTTTCAGTACCTAGCGATTCCAACATGGCTCTGTAAGTCTGTATCGAAATCCAAAGTAGCTATTTTATGACTCATTTAAAAACTCATTTTTTATTTTAGACGCATTAGCTAGAATCGATTAGCATTTCCCTCTTTTCGATAAAGGCAAAAGGTTTGATACAAATTAAAGTTCCCTAAACGTCTAAAGTGTATCAAATGCTGTGGAATTTCTCAGTTTATCAAAAACAAGACAGCTTTATTGAAAAACGGAAGGATAACCAAACATACATAACTGCTGAGAGGGAACCTGCCTAACACGGAAATTGTTTTCCAGTGCCTAGCGATTCCAACATGATTCTTCAAGTCTGTATCGAAATCCAAAGCAGCTAGTTTCTGACACATTAACTAGCTCATTTTTTATTTTAGGCGCACTAGCTAGAATCGATTAGCATTTTCTTCTTTTCGATAAAGGCAAAAGGTTTGATACAAGTTAAAGTGCCCTAAATGTCTAAAGTGTATCAAATGCTGTGGAATTTCTCCGTTTATCAAAAACAAGACAGCTTTATCGAAAAACGGAAGGATAACCAGACATATATAACTGCTAAGAGGGAGCCTGTCTCATACGGAAATTGTTTTCCAGTGCCTAGCGATTCCAACATGACTCTTCAAGTCTGTATCGAAGTAGTTAGTTTTTGACACATTTACTAGCTCATTTTTTATTTTAGGCGCATTAGCTAGAATCGATTAGCATTTTCTTCTTTTCGATAAAGGCAGAAGGTTTGATACAAGTTAAAGTTCCCTAAATGTCTAAAGTGTGTCTAATGATGTTGAATTTCTCCGTTTATCGAAGACAAAGGAGCGTTATCGAAAAATAGAAAGGTAAACAGACAAATATATCCGCTAATAGGGAATTCTATAACTAAAATAAAACTTCAATGGACTTCATTTTTGGTATTTTGGATAATTTTAATCTTCCAATCCTTACCAACGTGGTATTAGATGATCGGTCTGGAAAAGGTAGAAAAAACGCCCCCCCCTCCCCCGAAGCGGCATTAGGCCCCAAATTGACAGTAAGGCAGACCAAGGATGAAAGTTAACTTCATGTAAGAGAGGACTATAGGGAAATTGAGAATGGTAAAAAAAAACCAAACCATTGAATAAGAAAAAATTTGAAGAAAATGAAAAATGGTAAAAGAACGAGTGAAGCGTGTGATTAGAGACAGACAAATGGAGAGGGGCCCGATGGGCCACAGCTGGTCCAGAATGAATGCCCGAGTTGTCAGAATGTGTCAAGAACTTGGAGAATAGTATCTATAATGAAGAAAAATAATGAGACAAAATATTATGAAAAACAGATGAAAAATACCAATAGCCTGAGGCTAAAAGTAAAATGTTTCACTGGGCGGCGTCCCCTGGTGGTAGTAAAAATAAAATTGACACGAAAAGATAGGGAAGAGTGAAAATAGTTTATTTTGTGAATTTTATAATTTTTGCACAAACAGTATACTAAAGGCTTGAAGAAACAAAATTTTAAAGCGCCCTCTTGAGGCGAAGAAGGGAGTTAAAATTAAGAAACATATGTCCATATTCTTTATTCGATTTTAGACACAATTTTATGTTAGTCTTATAATTTTCCTATGAGTGGAAGATACCGTACCAGAGTACAAAAAAAAAAAAAACCACCGCTAAGTATATTCCTTTAGAACATTTTAAGCCCAGAGGTCTAAAATTAACGGTGGATTGACAAAAGAAAGGCAGATTTAGAAAGGTTATGAGATTACCCTTATTTTAATACGTTACATGAGTGGGGTAAAATAATTTTGAAAAATCCTCTTCCCTGAGGCGCGACACTTAAAATCTTGAAAACACATAATTTGCAGTGCAATTTTGATTTAACAATAGCATTCTAATATTAAGAGATATGGGACAGATTAGAAGGGCTAAAATAAGAGAAACATTGAAAATCAAAGACAAACTGGCGCCAAATTCAATAGAAAACTTCTATATCAACAACTGAAACCCGAACTGATGCTTGAGGGTCCTGTCCCTGCCGGCAAAGACACTCACGAGCTAATGCTAATCCTATGGGGAGGGATTTTTCTAATATCTTGTTTGCATTTCGACATTTTTAAATAATTTTTTTTTGCATTGGATAGCCAAGGTCGATCTCTACAGCGCACCTTTTTCACTTTTTCGATTTTGGTCACAGATATTTTTAATAAAGTTACTTTCATTTCTTTCAAAACCAGTTCTGAAAATGAAAGTGTCATTCTAATAATGTCTTGCAAATAGCGGTTGAAGAAAAAATCATCTTAGTAAGGGTGTACTCAAATCCAAACTGCTTATTTTCTGACTCATTTTACAATTCATTTTTGCTCTCAAAGGCTTCCAATTGGTACGTTTTCTTACTCAGAAACTATATAATGTACCGTAATGGTTGATTTTTTGATAGAGGCAGAATATATTTAAAAAAATGCTGTTAAAGTGGGCATTTTGAACCGAATTTCCCGAAGCGGATTGTGTTGGAAAAATCATTGTATTAAGGATGCACTCAAATCCAAACTGCTTATTTTCTGACTCATTTTTAAATTAATTTTTGCTCTCAAACGAATTTAATTGGTAGATTCGCTTATTCAGAAACTATATAATCTATAGTAATGATCGATTTTTTGATAGAGGCGGAATATATTTCAAAGAATGATGACAAAGTGGGCATTTTGAACGGAATTTCCCGAAGCGATTGTGTTAGAAACGAAAAATATTGTCCTTCTAAGAAAATAATTTTTTATATATCAAGTTTTAATTAATTGAACGAAAAATAAAAATACAGGTCGCTTATAAATCTCTTCAAAAATCGCGTCAGCAAGTTTAATATTTTTCTTATTAAAAATGAATCTGGAGTTATGCCAGAAAATTTCGAGTTGTTGAGCATGGAAAAGTATTTTTTTGAATACCACCCTAACATGATTCTGCTAAAACTAGCCATTATATAAAAATGAAATAAAAACTTGTCAAAAGCGGCCAGACAAAATTGTTAAAGTGGGTTTATCTCTAATCATGATTTAGTTTTTGTTTGTGAAATTAGTATACCTGACTTCGAAATCTACCTCCGCCTGTAGGCCGCGCCGGCAGGGATTTTTTATTTTTTCGCAACAGTTATAAAGAGAAAATAAAGAAATACATTAGACAAATTTTGAAGATTTCACAAAAATCCAAACTAATAAACACCCGGCCCGGCCGCGGGCCGAGATCGGGCCGCGCATCTATTTTCATTCACGGCAATCGGGCCGGGCCTAGCGTACTCTTTACGGGCCGGGCCTTACTTTTTCCCTGAAGTTTCGGGTCGGGCCGGCCCTAACTTATTTTGTCTGCACACACCCGGGTACTGGTTTCATTCCTAATCTTCATGGCCCAAAATTTTCATTCCTAGTTTTCACCCAGCCCGTATGAAAATCATTGTCTCGGCATGGCCTGGTCCGTTCAAATGTCAGTAAAATTAGGCTTGGCACAAATTTTTTGTCAAAAAATGCATACATTTTTAAATCGCCATTATCCTACAATTAAACATTCAAACTCATTCTTTTTAAAGAGTAGTAGATTTCTACGCTTATTAAAATACAGTTAAATTAAAATATAGTAAAACGTGTGAAAAAGAACCTGTCTATGACAGACTCTCGTTTTAAACTGAAAAACGTGTTGATCCATGCAAAATTAATATACTACTACGTAAGAAAATAATATGTAATGCATTTACACTTGCTAAGAAGGGAACTTGTGTATAACGCATTTCTTTTTCCTTTTCTATGCAATTCAGTCTTAGATTTCACTGTATAGCATTTTTCAGATATTTAACGCTTCAATACATGGAATATGGATTAACAATATTAATGATAACTGAAACATTTACATACAAGAAATAGAGATTCATTAAAAAAATAAATATCGCACCCTGCGGCACTTCTATAAAAATGAAGATTATAAACATGAAAAGAAAAGTTAAGATAAATATTTTTGGCTTGAACTCCTCGTACGAGACAAATTTTTAACCAAATCGACGTAAAAATCAATGTTTTGTAGAAATTCACTCGGGCCGTGGCGGGATCGGGCCGAGATTTTAACTTTTATACCGGGCTGGGCCGGGCCAATAATTTTTTGCTACGGGCCGGGCGGGGCTCGGGCCGAACTTTTAACTTTTTTACCGGGCCGGGCCAATATTTTTTTTGTACGGGCCGGGCCGAATTTTTTTTCTCTGAGTCAGGCCGGGCCCGGGCCTGGAAATGTCGGCCCGTGCAGACCTCTACTACAAGTCTTTTCTTTTATGTACAGTTTGGCCGAATATTCGGTTTCATTTTTGTTTTCAGCCCAAAATCTTAGTTTCGGCGAAAGTACTGGCGAATATTCGATATTACTATAACTGCCCTTCCCTAGCCTGCCCCAAACGGCACTCCCATCTATTGAGCCGCACATAGTATGTATTCACATACAAGGGGATAAATTTAGAAGGTATTACTAATCGTTATTTTTAAATTAAATTATTTTTTAATAATTTTTTATGTTTATAGCACCTTATATTGAATTATTTTTGTTTCAATCAAATTATTTTTTAATTAATAATTATGTACTGTTTCTACTCAAAACATTATTCAGATAACATGCATATATGTATGTTTATGTTAATTACTTTGAATTTATTTTTAAAACAGTTTCACTTTCGTTTTCGGTTGAAACTAGGAAGGTAAACGAAATTCGGTTTCTGTCGAACACTATTTTTATGTTTGTAAATGAGCAGAATTTTTCGCATTATTTAACGTTAAAAAATATTTCTTTGAGAACCGCTTTAAGGATTTACCACGTAATCATAACTTATAAATTTCAGAAAATCGAGTTTTATTTTAGCGGCTTTATCCAAGGAAAACTTCTTTATGTGGCCAAAATCTGGAATAGACGATTCTATGTTAGTAAAAAAAAAAAAAAAAAAAAAAAAAAATACAATAAGCATTATATTATAATTATAACATAAAGTTTAAACTAATAAAAATTTTCTCAAAATTGCATTTTTAAATTGTTGACTACGACACGATTACTTTAATAATAATGAATTGTTTTACTTTTGTCAGCTTTTTTTCTTATACTAGGGGGCTCGGCCCCCTACGAGCTACGCTCGCCAACCCCCGTCCAGACACCGCAGGCTCTAAATGCACGCTAATTTGATCGTCTTTAAAAAGATTTCGAAAGAGTGAATTATAATTTAAAAAACAGTGGCGATCTCCCTATAAACGAATTTCTATTCATTTCTCTTTGATTGGGGAATTTTAACGCCAAATCCGCTGCGGTACTACTTGATTATCTCGTCGACCAATTTCGCCAAATTATATAAATCGCCAAACCACTCGCCAAATTATACAAATTGACATAATTTTTATTTTAAATAACGAAAGAACAAATAAATTCGTACAACATTAATAAAAATACAAATAAAACGACGAAATAAAAATAACTTGATGACGTAGACACGTGAAACAACATTTCAAAATAAGCTAATATAAAAGGAATTAAGTAAACAGAGTCTTTGTCTCCTGGTATTTTTTAACAAAGTGAAAAGAAAGTTCTTTTAAATGAGACATTTTAAATTAATCGTTTTTAATCTGACGTAATTTTTACCAAGCTATTCTTTCTCTTTTAAATAATCACGTGAAAGTACTTTTGTTAGCAATTAAACATTATTTGCGCTTTCCTAACAAAAATAGTTCAAAATATCCTCTCAAAATATTAAATAAATGTCTAGCGCAATTTCTAAATTTAAACATTTTTGCAATATTATTTTGTGTTCATTTTATGTAATAGCTATAATGTGACGTAAATATGACGTAATTTCTCCTAAGACTTCTAACGCATGTTAATGAATTTATTATTTTACAATATTCTTTCTCTTTCAAAATTCACGCGTATACTTTTTATGATGTAATTTTTAATAAGTTCCTGCTTTTTATATGTAATTATTTAATTCTAATTTGAAAGTTTTTTTCCTGCTTATAATAGTCACGTGTAAATAAATTTTCAATTTGAAGCAAACATTATTGCTTGCACTTTTTATACAGTTGGCAACAGTTTAAATTAGTGCAATTTTCTGAAATCTGTAAAAAATATCTCTAGAAATGCTGAAAATTTGAATTTAAAATAGAAATAAAACCTGAAAAAATGAGCCAAAATAAAAAAATTAATGCAATCTGCACTCCGGCAAATTCTAACGCATAAAATGATCTAAAAATTATTACACTGCCATGTATAGTTTTTGCTGCTATAAAACTTTTTTAGTGGAACGATTTTGTCCAACTTTAGCATTAAATATCTCTTAAAATAATTCTTCGATTTGAAAACTGTCTACATCAGCGTGTTTATCAAACATTTCTGTATAAAACCACCGATTTTCATATTATTGTATGCATTATTTTTCTTAATATTAACGAAGAAAGGCCTCCGGTGACAAAAAATTCAAAACCGGCGGCGGCGGTGACAGCGGTAGTTACTTTTTTTTAGAATAGAGAGAGAGAGATAATTATGCAGTGCATTAAGGACTTTTTTTTATCATCATAAATCAGTATTTTTCTACGGTAAAAGTTGAATACCCTCTTCAAATAATCAGCATTAAAAAAAAAATTAAAAAAAAAATAATAATAATAAAAGCTTTTCGTAATTTCCACTCTTTGTCCCGTCTAGTCACTAAAATAAGTCATATTTAATTAAAAATTACTGTATATTTTAATTTCAGATAAGCTAAATTTAAACTACAATGTTCGCCGCAACTCACACGCACAAAAAACGCACCAGAAAAGAGGCAATAATTTCAAATATATTTACATTTTTCAAAAGTAATATGTATCAAAATTATATTTAAGCATTGTTATTACAAAATAAAAAACAAAGTCAAAGAAAATAGAAATACTTGGGGGGGGGGGGGGGGCTCGTCACTCAACTTCCAAATTCTCCTCCGTAATACTAAGTCTATAAACTTTTGATACATTCGTATATTTAAAATATCTTCTCGGAAAATTCACATTTTTAACATCTTTTTTTCTGTGAATTCTTCTTAAAATTTTAACACTTGACACACTCGTAAGATTTTAACACTTCATATAAAATTAAGTCTATACCTTAGAAATATCTTGAGAACTAAGAAAAAAAAAAGAAACTTTTAGGAAGTGTACACAAAAAATAGAAGTTAAAAATATTAATTTCCCGAGGAGATATTTCAAATATATGAATCTATCCAATGTCCATAGACTTTACATTAGTGAGGAGAAATCGGAAGCTGGGTGACCAACCCCATTAATTGCTTAATGTGAAAAAAAAAATTAAAAGAAGAAGAAGAATCTTGTGTCGTGCGTTAATTAGTATTTCATGGGAAAATACCTCCATCAGAAAGATATTGAGCACCAGAAATCTCAGAATACAGTATAATCAATAAAAAGTGTCACATCTGGTATTACTACAGAAACCATTGGGTGTCTATAGAACCCATTATCTAGTTAACTCGAAACCCCGCAGAAATGGTAATTTGTCTTCTTAGGAACAAGATCCCATCCCACGTTATTGACTAACAACAGCATTGAAAACTGAACACAAACTGCACTTCTCTTTACTTATATTCACCCATTCTTTTGTAAAACATCTTTTACAGTTTTAGTGGTTTGTCTATTTATTTTCATTACATGTGTATTTTTCAATTTATAAATCGAGGTAGTGTTTGAAGTTTAAAGCGGTTAAGCAGATCCGGTTTTAAAAAAACGTTTTTAGATATTGGCATTTTCGGATGCTAAAAGTATAATCGAATTTTTAAATATATATGAAAAATTAACGTTTTCTTCTTTCGAAATTACATAAGTTTCCATTGCAAAATCTTGTGAAGAATTAGTCTTGACGGTCTAACACTTATATTATCATTAGGAAACTATGGAATGCTCCACTTTAGTAGAACAAGAGTATCAATTTATGTGTCTGTATGTAAGTATGTGTGTGCGTGTCTATGGGGGGAGGGGGGGAGGTTGCTATTACAAAAACACGATAATAGTTTTTTTAAAGTTATTTTTACAGAGGCACTTGAAAAGTCTGACCAAGTAACCAAGGGCACCATGATTACAAAAACACGATATTAGTTTTTTAGAAGTTATTTTTACAGAGGCGCTTAAAAAATCTGACCAAGAATGGCGTGATGACAAAAGCACGATAGTAATTTTTTGAAAGTTATTTATACAGAGGCGTTGAAAAAAAATTTGACCAAGGGCGCCATGACTACTAAAACAAGATATTAGTTTTTAGAAATTTATTTTTGCACAGGTGCTGAAAAAAAAAATTGACCAAGGGCGTCATGATTACAAAAACACGATGTTAGTTTTTTGAAAGTTATTTTTACAGAGGCGCTGAAGAAATCTGACCAAGGGCACCACCATAATTTCAAAAACACGATTTAGTTTTTTTGAAATTTATTTTTACAGAAGTGCTGAAAAAAAATCTGACCAAGGGCGCCATGATTACAAAAACACGATAATAGCTTTTTGAAACGCATCTTTAAGGAGGCGCTGAAAAATATCTGACCAAGGGCGCATGATTAGAAAAACACGATAATAGCTTTTTGAAAGGCATTTTTACAGAGGCGCTGAAAAAATCTGACCAAGGACGCCTTGATTACAAAAACACGATATAGTTTTCTGAAAAGCAGTTTTACAGAGGCGCTGAAAAAAATCTGACCAAGGGCGCATGATTAGAAAAACACGATAATAGCTTTTTGAAAGGCATTTTTACAGAGGCGCTGAAAAATATCTGACCAAGGGCGCCATGATTACAAAAACACGATATAGTTTTCTGAAAAGCAGTTTTACAGAGGCGCTGAAAAAAATCTGACCAAGGGCGCATGATTAGAAAAACACGATAATAACTTTTTGAAAGGCATTTTTACAGAGGCGCTGAAAAATATCTAACCAAGGGCGCCATGATTACAAAAACACGATATAGTTTTCTGAAAAGCAGTTTTACAGAGGGGCTGAAAAAAATCTGACCAAGGGCGCATGATTAGAAAAACACGATAATAGCTTTTTGAAAGGCATTTTTACAGAGGCGCTGAAAAATATCTGACCAAGGGCGCCATGATTAGAAAAACACGATGTTAGTTTTTTGAAAGTTATTTTTACAGAGGCGCTGAAGAAATCTGACCAAGGGCACCATAATTTCAAAAACACGATTTAGTTTTTTGAAATTTATTTTTACAGAGTTGCCGAAAAAAAATCTGACCAAGGGCGTCATGATTACAAAAACACGATAATAGCTTTTTGAAACGCATCTTTACAGAGGCGCTGAAAAATATCTGACCAAGGGCGCCATGATTACAAAAACACGATATTAGTTATTTTTTTACCTTATTTTAACAGAGGCACTGAAAAAATCTGACCAAGGACGCCATGATTACAAAAACACGATATAGTTTTCTGAAAAGCGGGTTTACAGAGGCGCTGAAAAAAATCTGATCAAGGGCGCATGATTAGAAAAAACACGATAATAGCTTTTTGAAAGGCATTTTTACAGAGGCGCTGAAAAATATCTGACCAAGGGCGCATGATTAGAAAAACACGATAATAACTTTTTGAAAGGCATTTTTAAAGAGGCACTGAAAAATATCTGACCAAGGGCGCCATGATTACAAAAACACGATATTAGTTTTTTGAAAGTTATTTTTACAGAAACGCTTTAAAAAATCAGAACAAGGGCGTCATGATTACCAAAGCCGCCTCTGACAATGGGACCAAATGAAATAAAAATAAAAATATGCTGTCTTAAATTGTCATTCCCTTTTTATTCTTGTCTTTTGTACTTTTACAAAAAGCAGAAATATCAAACTACCGGGCAGCAACCCCGGGCGCTTAATATTTGACAGAAAATATGCTAAATACGTTATTAATACTAATATTAATTTATGTGGAAGTTACTATTCTTCGGGGTACTGAATAAAATCTGGACCAGGGCGCCATGACTATCAAATTCTCTGCCAATGAATCCATTTAAAATGAGAATATGTTTCTTATACAGTGTTTCGTCGCTTATACTTGCACAAAAGACAGAAATACAAAAATACCTGACAACACCAGGGTCGCTAAATACTTAGACGCAGAAAATATGCAAACATATTAGACGCTGACTTATTAGAAGCATTCTTAGAACAGAACTTATTTAGGCGTATATCTAAATAAGTTAATACTTAATATTATTTTTCTTAGAATTTATCTTTAGTACAAGCTTTAAAACAAAGTCTGGTCCAGGATACCATGTGTAATAATGGCATATCTGATTGTCGATAACTTCTGTTATCTCGAAATTGGGTTATCTAATTGTCTTTGATCACACATAGTTTGCTTATGCTATACTTTAAAAAATAAAAAGCATTACTTTTTAATTTTCCAAATGAAAATTTTTGAAAATTTTATGCCTTTCAGAATACACAACTTTAAGCGTGCTTTAAAAAAAAAAAAAAAAAAAAAAAAAAAAAAAAGACGATGGGCGCACCGGGCATTTGCCTCGTTGCCCGGTGGGCCAGTACGACCCTGCCTAGAACGGTATGTTTTTTGCTACTAAAACATTTCCTGAAAAATTAACTAACTGAGCAAGTTCCACCGAATTCCACTTACCAGAATCTTTTAAACTATCAAATGTACCAGAAAATTTCCTAAAAATTATAAATTTAACATAGACCGGGAGTTAGCAACACAGACAATCACCTCATCGAGTTCACGACTGAAATTCCAGAATTAGTTAAAACTCGATCCGCATATTTAAACGCAATTGGTCTGCCAAGTCCTATCTTGGTGGAAAACGCCTGAAAACCTGATTTTAGAGGTTGACTTGGCAGGCAGACCAATTGCGTTTTAATATTCGAATAGAATTTTAACTAATTCTGGAATTTTAGCCTTGAACTCGATGAGGTAATTGTCTGTTCTGTTGTCTCCCAGTCTAACAGTTCCCATCAAAATACATTCAGCAGAACTTTTAGTATAGCCAATCTTTCATAATCCTGTTCATCTGATTTTACTTTTCCCCATAATTAAATATTTAACCGAGCCACATAGAACGATATGATATACTAAAGTCTTTTCTGAAAAATTATCTAACAATGTAAGTCCTATGAAAAATCTATTCAGCAGAACTCAAGTTCTAAGCGGCCGGAACGAAATTTCTCTTTGCATTTCATATATATTATAGATAGTTAAATTTAAATATATCTTTCATAATCGTGTTAACCAGATTATAGAACTCTCAGGGATGTAGGGGTAGGTCTACGTTATATACCCTCTGGATTTTTTAAGAAATTCTGCACACCTTTCATAGCAATAGCATATATATTTTCTAGTATATTACTGTCTGCATATAGCGTACATCCTCTAGTTTTTTATTACACCACTGAGCACTTTTCCGCAAAACATCAAAATCCATTCAGTACAACTTTAAATAAAAGGTAATCTTTCATAATCGGGTTCACCTAGTTCTAAAACTCCCATAGCTATCACTAAGCAACGTAGAAATATTTTTTTTTTTTTTTTTTTTTTTTTTTTTTTTTTACATTAAAACACTTCTAAAACAAATTACCTAACTAACAGTATAAGTTCTACAAAATTCGGTTCAGTAGAGCCTGAGTTATAGTCAATCGGAATGAAATAAGAATTTGTGTTTATATATATAGTAGACGATGATGAGTAAAAATGTAAGGGCTGGTATTTGCGATTTAAAAAATTTTATTGGTGAGATTTTAGTACGGCTAACATAAAATTTCCCATTTTTTCTTTTTTTCCAGGAGCAAATGACAAATTGCAAACCATTTTTTGAATTTAAAACTTTGAAAATGAAAACTCTGTTTTTAAGCAGTACAAACATTGCTTTCATATTTAAATTAAATATTTCCGTGTTACAACATTTATTTCTAATTAAACCTTTTTTCTTTGTATTTTATATAAAATCGGTAATTCTTTTGGTATTTTCCCCTTATACCTACACCGTTGTCGCCAAGCATAATAATTAGCACAAAATTAAATGAAACATTTGAAAAAAAAAATTATTTTGTTGATACAAAAATGAGCATTTAAAATTTATAACATTTGAAAATTACTGACTTTCACCAACTATTTTTTAAAAAATCAATACAAATCAAGGTAGTACTTAGTTATTCCGTCGACCAATTTCGCTAAGTTATATAAATCGCCACACCACACGCCAAATTATACAAATTGTCGTGTACAAATAAAAATGTTATTGACATTGACATTTTTATTTTCGAAATATAACAATTTAAGATGTTTTGCTACAATTAAATACTAATAAAAAAATATTCACGTTCAATAAATAGCAAATCTTAATGTTTGGCACAGTTTACAATAAAAATCCTTTGCACGATTAGGGTTGTAATAAATGGCGCAATAACATACATTTTGGCATTTTTTGGTATCGCGAAAAAGTAACAATTTTTAAAAAATTTAGTTTCGAGGTGTTTGTAATTTTTCATCTAACTCATATGGCTGCTTTAATTATTCAATCAAAAGAACTGATTAACAAAATTGCTCAATTTAAATTTTTCCGTTGCTATAGTAACGGACATATTTTTAGAAATTATCACTTGAAAATTTGAGGTTTTAGCGCCAAAGACATCGCCAAATTAGAATAATATCAAATATCTCGCGAACTATTGGACTTGAAAGAATTTCGTTAGTACCATTCGATTCAGCATACAAAAATACACTTAAATATGTTATCAGTTGAAAACTAAGTATAAAATCAGATTTTTCGGGAATTTTTTAAAAATTCGTTCTATTTTTTAACCCCCTTATGGGAGGAATTTTAGAAAATCCTTTCTTAGCGGCACTCGGTGTTATAAGAAGTATTTTTTCCCCGATTTTCAAGATTTTAGGTTCAGTAGTTTGGGCTGCGCGTTGATTAATACAAAATTCAGACTTTCTTTTATATATATAGATATATATATACACTATATTGCCATTAATGGTTGGTTGTGTTTATGTCGGCCAATTATCAACACGAGGGATATAGGCCCTATGGGGGGAGTGCCCTTCGTGGGGGTCTTTCTAAGGGAACCTAACCCGTATTAACGCTTGGAAGTCCAAGGTTCGAAGAAAACCACGAAAACTCCGAACGATTAGGCCGACGGGCGCGATTGGGATCGAACCCAGCACTTCCCGTCTATCAACTTCGAGAGCAGAACCTCTCGGCCACTGGTGGGGCCTTATATTGCCATTAATGACCGGCAATTTTCAATTTTAGTCATTTTGTCGAATATTTAAAAATATACTTGGCAGATTCTTCTGGAATTTCAGGATTAAAAAAGAACAGGTATGACGTCATATTTAGCAATGTCGGTTTGTTAAGGGGGCAATTAGGGGGCCAACAAAAAATCAAAGAAAAAAAAATAATACTAGGGATTACCCTGTAAAATAAAATGCACAAAATGATCTACCGCTACCGAATATAAATAAACAGACATTGTGCAATATGTGTATTCTTTTGTGTAAGAATAGCACGTATATTAATAGAGATATAGCGATTTATTTAAAAAAATTAAAAAATTCTTGCCTGTTTTTTGCTTATAACATGCAGGGTTTTCAACCAAATTTAACGCCAGTTTCAGAAAAATTGACAAAATATAGTAGAAACAATGTAGTGCAATTGGAATATAAATATGTTAAATATTTCAGGAAATATGAGTAGTTGTATGAAATAATTTTTATCTGCGCATGCGCGAACGATAACAATGATCCTTTTACATAATTTAATAGTCAACTCTATGGAGCAACTTATTTAAAAAAATCTAGTCAAATATCGTAAAAATTCAGAAAGATATCGGCGTTAAAGTAAGCAAATTTTTAGTTGTTCTCTAAAAGCAGCTGAATGATAAGGGGTTTTACACAAATTGTCATTTATTTATTAACTGACTTTCAGAAAAATGTTAGTATTTAGTGAGTATCAACGAGTAGATTTGGAAAAAATACTTCGATTGTGATACTTCTTTTGATCATGGTATAGGCTCGTTCTGGTGGTTATCCAAGAAGAACTAAAGTATCAATCAGAAATGAAAATTAAAAAAAATTAAAAATTAAAAATTAAAAATGACAATTTGTGGAAAATCCCTTATCATTCAGCTGTTTTTAGAGAACAACTAAAAATTTGCTCACTCTAACGGCGATATCTTTCTGAATTTTTACGTTATTTGACTAGATTTTTTTAATAAGTTGCTCCATATAGAGTTGACTATTAAATTATGTAAAATGATCCATGTTATCGTTCGCGCATGCGCAGATAAAAATTATTTCATACAACTGCTCATATTTCCTAAAATATTTAATATATTTATATTCCAATTGCACTATATTGTTTCTACTATATTTTGTCAATTTTTCTGAAACCGGAGATAAATTTGGTTGAAAACCCTGCATGTTATAAGCAAAAAACATGCAAGAATTTTTTTATTTTTTTAAATAAATCGCTATATCGCTATTAATATACGTGCTATTCTTACGCAAAAGAATACACATATTTCACAATGTCTGTTTATTTATATTCGGTAGCGATAGATCATTTCATGCATTTTATTTTACAGGGTGATCCCAAGTATTGTCTTTTTCTTTGATTTTTTGCTGGTCCCCTAATTGCCCCCCTAATTGCCCCCTAATCAAATCGACATTGCTAAATATGAGGTCATACCTTTTCTTTTCATTCCTGAAATTCCAGAAGAATCTGTCAAGTATATTTCTAAATATTCGACAAAATGTCTAAAATTGAAAGTTGCCGGTCATTAACCCTAGAACTACCGGAAATTTTACTTAAGTTTTATAAAAACATTCTACACCAGAATTTTTACTTAAAACTATTTAATTTGTTTATTTAACTTATTATTGTCTGATTTATACATTTAGTTTGTTTTGAAGAAATTTTCTGGTTTGAATAGATATTTTGAATATACATGTCGGGTCCATTGGACCCTTCTGGTAGACAGAGGGTTAATGGCAATATAGTGTACGTGCTATATACGAATATATATATAGGTGCTACGTATATATATATATATATATATATATATATATATAATTACGAACGCACCTAAAAAAGAATGAAAAAAGAAAAATAATAGAAGATAACAGTGCTTTTTATCTCAATATCAATATCTTAACATGAAAATTATACACGTGCTTTGGATGACAAGAAATGTACTTTTTGAAACGTTGATCCCCCCTTCCTCCCCGCATTCCCATTGGAGTTATTTTGAGCCTTTACACTGCTAAAAATCAGGGGGTTTTGTTTTAATTCAACCGATTTTTCATGCAGTCAGCGGACACGCATTTTACATAACATATCTTAAACTTTAAGGATTTGGACAAATATAGGTTAAGAATTTTTTTATATTTTTGTGAAAAATAATATATTGTAACTACACTGTCAAAAATAATTTACTTAAAAATGAGAACTTCCATGTGCTCGTATTTTTTTAAGTACAATTGTTTCAAAAAGAAGTACATTGTTAAAAATAATCTTCTTAAAAATGAGCATTTCTATGTACTCATATTTTTTAAGTACAATTGCTTCAAAAAGGAGCATTAATCTACTTAAAAATGAAAATTTCTTTGTACTCAATTTTTTTTAAGTACAATTAATTCAGAAACGAGTACATGATATTTTGAAGTTGTGTATACTTATACTTGATTTATAAATGTATGCAGAAATGAATACATATATTTTGTATTTTAAAGTCTTAATATTCATGTTTATCCTATGTGATCAAAAATATGAGTTTTCTGATAAACCCTTTTCTTATAACGAATTGACAGTAGGGATTTCCAAGCTTTTATTTAAAGATATGTCTATCTTTGTTATAATTTTTAATTTATAATACACACTTTTCAAATTTATTTACAATTCCATTAGAAACGTTAAAGAAGAAAATTTTGTTTAAAAATTGTTTTATTAGAAATTAGAATATTTAAGAAAGGGAAAATTCATCTCTGCTGTTAACGATTTTCCGTCGCTGATTCATAAAAGGTGTCATTTGGAAGAAGTTGGTAACTGCTCTTATAGCACTGTCAGTGCAACACTGATCTCCCACCTAGAGGACCTGTGTTCAAATCACGGGGCGGCTCATACGTAAAATTTCAAGAATTAAAATAGTAAATTCGTTTTTCTTTACTCCAAAAATTGTAGTTCTTTGCGAAAAAATGGTGATTTGTCGGTTCTCTGTAATTTTGCTTTTTTTTTTTTCTTATAGCGTATGTGTGTTTCTATACATACTTATTTTCGAGTCCCTGTATGTACTAAAAAAAATGAGTACATGCGCTTCTTAAATTTAAGAGTTAAGTACTCGGAGCTATTATAAGATCGAAAGTACTCAAAAATGAGTACCTTTTGCTTATTTTTAAGTATCCAGTTTTAACAGTGTAAAGGTGAAATCCTGTTACCCAAATGAAAAATTCTTCTTGCGAGCGCTTTTACGACTAAAAATGAATAATTTTTCGAGATTTTTTTGTTTAAAAATATAAATTCAATCAAAATTCAGTTAAAGATATAAAATCATAGAAATTTAAGGTTTGTTTAAGGCTGTTATCATGGCCCGGGCAACGCCGGGCGGATTAGTTGGTTATAGAATAAAAGGTGAAATCCTGTTACCCAAATGAAAAATTCTTCTTGCGAGCGATTTTACGACTAAAAATGAATAATTTTTTGAGATTTTTTTATTTAAAAATATAAATTCAATCAAAATCTAGTTAAAGATATAAAATCATACAAATTTAAGGTTTGTTTCAGTTTGTTATCGTGGCCCGCGCAACGCCGGGCGGATTAGTTGGTTATAGAATAAAACTTTTCTTTTTTTGAAAACTAAAATAGCTCTCCCATGAAATACAACTATGGTAACCCCCAAGAAACTCCCCCGCAAATAATCCTTCGGAACCTATTTTCCACCTGACCCTAACCAATCTCAACTAATTGTTTTGCCGTTCAGGAGGCCCCTCTATTCGTCACGGAAGATATTCTTGTCTACAAAGGGCGGCATGGGAACCCTCGGGGAAATTAACCCGCCGCGCCTGACTACAGATCTTTGGGTTCAGGTTACACAATGTTTGAGGCCACCTAGTATCACGTGACTTATCCGCTTTTGCTATTATTTGCCGATGTTCAGATTTGGTGTTCTTGTAATGATGTTTCTAAAACCCAGTGTTTTTAGGGAATGAACGGTAATGTCATTCTTCGCATGACCTTTTTATGAAATTTTCCTATTTATAGTGATTTAAAAATTTAACAATTAAAATTGATCTTCAATCGAAATTTAGTATTATAGTTTTTAAGCAAGAAAAAGTTTTGGTTACTATATTTAATTTCTGGCAAATTTAAATTGTGAAAGGCAGCAAAAATTTCGCCTCACAATACAATTCAGGGCCGAAACTAAAGGGGAGGGAGGGGTCATGTGACCCGGGCACCAGAATGAAGGTGCGCCAAATGAAGATTTTTCTCACATCTATGTTTAGCACAATATTATTGAAATCATCCTGTCTGGGATATCTCAAAGCATAGAAGAATCTAAAGATAATATGGCATATGGATCCTGCATAAAGCGGAATGTTTTTCGATTCTTTTCGATTCCGATTTCAAGATTTTAATGAATCAATATTTGACAAAGTAGATTTACGTAGTTCACTATTACATATTTTAAATTTTAAAATAAGTCGGCTATTAGAAAATTAGTAAAATTATCTTTGTAAATGTACTTTGCGGAGCAGGGGTGGGGGGTGGGAGCAAAATTCACGTTTGCCCCGGGTGCAAAAAAGGCTAGTTTCGGTCCTGATACAATTTCTTTAGTACAGGAATGTATCATGGATTTTCATTGGAGAGGAAGAGAGGCTGAGAAGAAATGATTTTATATGGGCTAAATAGTGTCCGTGCTTGATTAAAAAACATTACTATCACCCTCACTGACAAGCCCGTGTAATACGTTCACTAAGCTCCAGGTTTCACTGCAATACAAGCAATATTTAAAGTAACATAATTCTATTGATTTAATGTATTTTTAATAAACAATGATTAATACTTCCAAGGATTGCATTCATATTCGTTATTAAGTTTTTTTTTTTTTTTTTTTTTTTTTTTTATAAAATGTTAAAAAAATCATTTTTTTTTTTTTTTAGCATTTAAAACAAAATGCAGAGAAAGCAACATTACAATTTTGCCCTTTTCCAAGACAGTCGGAGGGCTATCCGATGTTTTCGTCTAACTTTGAAGAGAACTATAGCTATTAATAGAGATTTAAAAATTAAAAAACAAAAATTTATCTTCACTCGAAATTTAATTTATAGTTTTTAAGCATGAAAAAGCCGTAATTATATTGAATTTTCTAATAAATTTCAGTTGAGAAAGGCAGCAAAATTTGCGCGTCACAATGCAATTTCTTTAGTACATGACTGTATCAGGATTTTCTTTTGAATGGAAAGAAAGCTGAGAAGAAATAATCTTATGTCAGCTAAACTATGTCCATGTTTAATAATAATTATAATAATAATAAATTAATGTCCGATTTTTTTCAACTTACTTCGAAAAGAATTATAGCACTCTCAACCCTTCCTTCTGTATAAATCTCTGTTTTTATTGATCTTTCCATGAATCTCAAAATCAATAAAAATCAACAAATAAAATTATAAGGACTTACATGCTAAAAAACAGTATATTTGTAAGGATTATACGAAAATGTAATTTTGCAATATAAGTCTATTATAAAATACATAATACAGACCAAATGAAATAAATAAAACGGTACTCGTCTGTTATAAGTGCCTTTGTGAAATAGAGAAAAAGACCATTGAAAGAAAAGGAAAATTTTCATACATAGTTTTCTGGCAACCTATTTATTGTTTCATACTGGACAAGCAGTTATTCATTCAATATTTGTATAATTTATTTAATAGTATGAAAAAGCCATTTATCTATTTGAATATACAAACAAAAATAGATTTTATGTATATATTTATGTATGTATGTAACCTCTAAAATCCAGCATCGTTGGGATTGAGAGTGAGCGGAATTTTTAAAAATTCCGGATTTCTCAAGGAATATCAAACTTACTTCTGATATTCTTAATGATGTCTTTAGTCATAATTTAATTTATAACCAAGAGATATTTATGTGGGAAAAAAAAAAATTAAATATTTAAAAAATAACTTGCATTAATTTGTATTTCGTTTTTTGCAAAATAAATAAATAAATAAATGTAATAAACAGATCACATTGTACTTTCAATTTTCACACAAAACTGACGACAGTACCGTGTTTACTCGCGTAATAGTCGCCCTCGCATAATAGTCGCACCCCTGATTTGAAGCACAAAAAATCGTCAAAATATTTTCTTCGCATAAATTGGATAGATGAATAAACAATTAAATCTAAAAAATCAAAAAACCCGACTATGTAAAAAGCGAACTAATTAATTCTTTCTCATCAAAGTGAAACTATTTTTTTCCAACTAGGGGGCTCGGCCCCCTACGAGCTACGCTCGCCAACCCCCGTCCAGACACCGCAGACTTTAAATGCACGCTAATTTCATCGGCTTTAAAAAGATTTCGAAAGATTAAATTATAATTTAAAAAACAGTGGCGATCTCCCTATAAACGGATTTCTATTCATTTCTCTTTGATTGGGGAATTTTAACGCCAAATCCGCTGCGGTACTACTTGATTATCAAGTCGACCAATTTCGCCAAATTATATAAATCGCCAAACCACTCGCTAAATTATACAAATTGACATAATTTTTATTTTAAATAACGAAGAACAAATAAATCAGTACAACATTAATAAAAATACAAATAAAACGTCGAAATAAAAATAACTTGATGACGTAGACACGTGTAACTACATTTCAAAATAAGCTAATATAAAAGGAATTAAGTAAACAGAGTCTTTGTCTCCTGGTATTTTTTAACAAAGCGAAAAGAAAGTTCTTTTAAATGAGACATTTTAAATTAATCGTTTTTAATCTGACGTAATTTTGACCAAGCTATTCTTTCTCTTTTAAATATTCACGTGAAAATACTTTTGTTAGAAATGAAATATTATTTGCGCTTTCCTAACAAAAATAGTTGAAAAGATCCTCTCGAAATATCAAATAAATGTCTAGCGCAATTTCTAGATTTAAACTGTTTTGCAATATTATTTTGCGTTCATTTTATGTAATAACTGTAATGTGACGTAAATATGACGTAATTTCTCCTATTTAAGACTTCTAACGCATGTTAATGAATTTATTATTTTACAATATCCTTTCTCTTATAAAATTCACGTGTATACTTCTTATGACGTAATTTTCAATAATTTCCTGTTTTTTATACGCAATTATTTAATTTTAATTTGAAAGTATCTTTTCTATTTATAATAGCCACGTGTAAATAAATTTTTTATTTGAAGCAAACATTATTGTTTCCGTTGTTTATACAGTTGGCAACAAGTTAAATTAGTACAATTTTCTAAAATAAGTAAAAAATATCTCTCGAAATGCTGAAAATTTGAATTTAAAATTGAAATAAAACCTCGAAAAATGAGTCAAATTAAAAAAATTAATTAATTCTGCACACCGGGAAATGATAACGTATAAAATGATCTAAAAATGATTAAATTCCTATGAATAGTTTTTGCTCATATAAAACTTTTTTAGTAGAACGATTTTCTCCAACTTTAGCATTAAATATATCTCTTAAAATAATTCTCCGATTTGAAAACTGTCTGCATCAGCGTGTTTATCAAACATTTCTGTATAATACCACCGATTTTTATATTTTTGTATGCATTATTTTTCTTAATATTAACAAAGGAAGATCTCCGGTCACAAAAAATTCAAAACCGGCGGTGGCGGCGGTGAAAGCAGTAGTTACTTTTTTCTAGAATAGAGAGATTCCTACTATTAGCTCACACTCTCGCTATATATATCTTGTTTAAATTTTCAATCGTTAATAAAATACTTATCATGACACTCATCCAATCAAGCTCAAATAATTTTTTTAAAACTTGTAGTCGATGACACTTGATGTGAATCCAGTTTTTTTTCAAATATTAATTCATGAATTAAATTAAACTAATTAATTTTCAATAATCGAGAGAGCCCTCTTCTTGATCAAGGTATTTTAAGACCGAGAGAGCCCTCTTCTTGATCAATTCATTTTAAGCACCACTCAAGAGAAAAGAAGAATGGGAGAGAAAAAAAATTATCTTATTGACCTTAGTAGGAATTGACTTAAATATTTTTTAATATTACTTGTTTATATACTTGCCTGTTTTGTTTATTTACTTGTATTGATGACTTTTAAGTTGTGTTTAATTGTTAGTTTCTCTCTATAAACACTGTTTTGATGAGGTCTATAGATGTCTATGATGGTTAGAGTTGCAGTAAAGCTAGGGATCCTACCTACACAACTTCCAGGTTGTATAATATTTTAACGGAGCTTCTGACTGTAAAATAGTCAATGAAACATCGTCTTCATTTTGAAAGAGCTACCCAATGATAGGCCACTCAATAGGGTGCGTAATTTTTTTTCGTCCCTACCGGCATTTTGAAATTATAAAAACAAAACCTAGCCTATAACCATCGGACGGTTAAAACGAATCGATAGAGACCTCATTCATTAAAATCCATCCAGCCGTTGGGATGTTTCGAGGGTATAAAGAAATTCACATACACAGATACGCGTGAAACTCATAACCCTTCTTTTCAGTCGGGTAAAAAATGATGGAAGATTGGGTTCGCAATGTTTGGAAGGAAAGTCTGGAGCATTACTCAAAAAGTACTCGATACCTTCCGAGGACATCTTCTTGTTGATGTAAAGAGGGAACTTTCAGAAGGCGTAGCAGATCTTTTGATAATTCCTGGAGGACTCACATTGATTCTGCAACCGTTAGTCGTATCGATTAACAAACCGTTTAAAGACAATATAAGACGAATATATGGATATTGGAGGGTCAATGGGATCAAAGAAAAAACTCCCAGTGGAAAAGTAAGTGTCCATCCCTGGAATTATAATGTGTAGTTCGAGGTTACAAAACTTGACATTAACAACAATCGATAAAATTTCAAAAAGTTTTAAGAAGACTTGTAACTCCCGCGATTTGGGAAGAAGCGAAGATGACATTTTATGAAATGACGGAGATTCTTCAGACACCGATTCACATTATAATAGTGATACTGATACCTTCAGTGAAAGTGATTTATTATGAGAATCTTTTGTCAAAAATTTCACAAAGATTATTTGTCAGTTTTACGTCTATAAAAATATTACAATAAAAAGAAAAATGTTATTTAATAAACAGCCCATAATCTGGAAACATTTGGTAAGTTACTAATTTTATTATAATGTTTTTTTTTTTTTTTTTTTTTTTTTTTTTTAATACCGGTAATGTTTTAGCATTATAGCGTATAATATTGTGTAGTAGACTTCCCCGATTAATAGTCGCACCTAGACATTCGCATTGAAAAATTGGCAAAAAAAGTGCGACTATTACGCGAGTAAACACGGTACTTATTTTTAGTTATATGAAATAAAATATTCAAGATTTTTCTATTATTACGTTTTCGTTTAGCTCATTTTATTTCCAAAAACGATTTGAATATCGCTTGGTTGTATCTTACTCATGCTGATATTTCTTACATGAAAGCGCATGTCGAATCTGTAATCATGATTGTGGAAATTAAACAATTTTTTTAGTTAATTATATGCTTTCACATCACATTGTACTTAAAATTTTTCATACAAAAATGACGACAGTAAGTATTTTTAGTTATATGAAATAAAATATTCAAGATAATTTTTTTTATTACGTTTTCGTTTAGCTCATTTTATTTCCAAAAACGAATATAATATCGTTGTTTGTATTGACCGGTTGTATCTTACGCATGCTGATATTTGCTACGTGAAAACGTATGTCGAATCTGTAATTATGATTGCGGAAATTAAACAAACATTTTTTAGCTAATTATATATTTCACATCACATCATATTTAAAATTTGTCATACAAAAATGACGACAGTAAGTATTTTTAGTTATATGAAATAAAATATTCAAGATAATTTTTTTTTTAATTACGTTTTCCTTTAGACCATTTTGTTTCCAAAAACTAATCGGATATCGTTGTTTTTATTGACTGGTGGTATCTTACGCATGCTGATATTTGCTACGTGAAAACGTATGTCGAATCTGTAATCATGATTGCGGAAATTAAACAAACATTTTTTAGCTAATTATATGCTTTCACCTCACATTGTACTTAACATTTTTCATACAAAAATCACGACAGTAAGTATTTTCAGTTTTATGAAATAATATATTCAAGATTAATTTTTTTATTACGTTTTTGTTTAGCTCATTGAGAGCACAGTTCCAAAAACGATTTGAATATGGTTATTTGTAGTTGTATCTTACGCAAGTAGTAGAAAAACGAGAGTACGGGCTCAGCAGCAGGCGGGACTGTGGGACTATCCCGCCTGCGGTCCCACACTCGTCCCGCCTACGGCCCGCACCCCCTCCGACACCGCCTTCCGTCCTCCCTCCGCCACCGCCCCTTAGCGGGAAAAATGGCGTTTTTAGAGTATTTCTCTGCTATAACATGAGAGTTTAATGTTAGATCGACTAGATTATCATACTTAAATTTACATTTGAATTTTGAACAACCTTTACCTTAATGAGTATTATTAATTAAGCAAAACAATGGAAAATATCAATTTTTTAGGAAAAAAGCTGATTTTTGTAGATTTTATTCAACTGCAAGATCAGAATATCAATTTAAATGGGGAAAGTTAAACATATATTTGAATTTTGGATGATTAACACCTTAATGAGTATTATTAATTAAGCAAAACAGTGCAAATATCAGTTTCTTAGGATAAAAGCTGATTTCTGTAGATTTTATTCAACTGCAAGCTCAGAATATCAGCTTAAATGGAGAAAGTTAAACATATATTTGAATTTTGAACAATCTTTACCTTAATGAGTATTATTACTTGAGTAAAACTATGGAAAATAACAATTTTAAGGGAAAAAGCTGATTTCTGTAGATTTTCTTTCAACTGTAAGATAAGAAAATCAACTTAAATGGAGAAAGTTAAACATATATTTGAATTTTGGATGATTAACGTCTTAATGAGCATTATTAATTAAGCAAAATAACAAAAATATCAATTTTTAATGGAAGAAAGAAGATTTCTTAGGATTTTTTCTACTATAAGATCAGAATATCAACTTAAAAGATAAAAGTAAATCATATATATTTAATTTTGAACAACCTTTACCGTAATGAGTATTATTAATTAAGCAAAATAATGAAAAATAACATTTGTTAATGAAAAAAAAATAAGATTTCTTTAGATTTTTTTTTTTCAACTATAAGATGTGAATATCATATTAAAAGGGAAATTTAAAAATATTTATTTTAGTTTTGAACAACCATTACCTTAATTTTGATAACTGAACAAATAACAAAGGATAATATCGAATTCTTAAAGAGAAAAGATGAATTTTATTAACTTTTACTCCAGTTTGAGGTTTGTTAAATTGTGTGCATTTAAAAAAGTGTAGGAGCATCGCATTCTCCAAGCAAAGCAGTGAATTTCGGCAGCCACCCCTTTAGATGTCTGCAATCAAAATTCACACCCAAAGAGGATAAAAGCGAAACCTGTTGAGTAGTATATATCCAAGTCCAATAAGGATCTATTTATGTGAAAGTTTGACAAAATATAGAGTTTAATTAAATTCCGTGCATTACGTTTTAAGATATAGTTAAGATATAGAAAAATGCAGGATAGAAGCCACCTGTTGCAGGATTTACACCAAAACAAAAACATAACCAGCAACAAATTACGTCAAGGTCTAACTGAATATTAAGTTGATGAAATTCCGTGAATTAGTTCTTGAGATATGACTATCGCTAAAACCGAGTAAATCATGAATAAGGCGTCACTTTTTGCACGATTTGTACGAAAACCTAATCACCAACAACTTATGTCAACGTCTAACTAAATCTGAAGTTTGGTGAAAATCCGTGCATTAGCTCTTGACATAGAGCTATTGCAGAAAACATGAAAAATGCAAAACTAATTAGTATTAACTTACATCACGGTTTAATGGAATCTAATGTTTTATTTAATTCCTTGCATTAGTTCTTGAGATAGAGCCCCCAACAAAATTTTTGTCACATACAGACAGACTCGCAGACTCACAGACAGACATTTTCTAAAAACAGTCAAATCGTATTCAGGGTTTTGCAAAACGTATAAATCCGTCCAATTTTTTTTTTTTCGAATCCAATTTTTTCTTCGTGTAAAGATAAAAGAAAGTAAATATCTACTTTTTTAATAGACCTCTTAGTTTAATTTCAACTTTAAAGCAAATATATTTCCATTTCATAGTATAAAATAATTGGAAAACTTCGTTCAGGTTGTCAATAACAAAGAGCACACTTGACTGTTAGAAAATTTAATTTACTTACTCTGACACATTTGTTGTTTAACCAATAATTCTTTTCCTCGAGGAATTCAACGTATGACACGTTTCATACTGTTTGATATCTTCAATATACGTTTGGATTGTTAGATATGGCATGAATTGATGTTGCATTTTGTACTGATAAGCCAATTTCTTTTATGTTTGAAATGTTGATAAGTCATATTTCAGGCTTAAACATTTTGGAGCTGAAAGCCGCGAGCAAATATTGTAGAATACATCCATTCACATAAACTAACGTTATTTATTTTATTTTATTTACTGTTTAAGTTTGTTATTTTATTTACCGATTGTTTTCATATCTCCACGTCAAATTTTGATACTATTTTCTTGAAATGTATCATAATTTTTCTGTTTTGCTAAAATAAAAATATAAGTTCTCTATTTTTTATAATTAAAATAAAATATTTTTTATTAAAGTTGTGATTTTATTTTTTAAATATAGATTTGTTTTAAGAAATATATTATAAAATATACACTAGTTACATGTTTAAAATTTAGACTCATTTTAAGACGTATATTATGAAAAAAATTTATCAGTTATCCATTCATAGAAAGTAACGTTATTTACTTTCTGATTTACTGATTAAGTAATGGCGTTTCATATCTCCACGTCAAATTTTGATACCATTTTGTGGAAATGTATTTTAATTTTTCTGGGTTGTTAAAATAAAAATACAAGTTCCCATTTTTGCACTTCAAATATTTTTATTAATGTTTTCGTTTTATTTTTAAAATATAGATTTGTTTTAAGAAAATATTATAAATAAACGGTCAAGTGCGAGCATTACTCGCGCACAGAGGGTTCCGTAGAATAAATATTTGTAATTGTTTTATTAAAAAAAAAAAAAAAAAAAAAAAAAAAAAAAAGTTGCTAAAAGAATACTAACATTTTTTAAAAAACTATATAACGTAGGGTTGGGTATAACTCTATATATTAGAAAAGTGTAATTGGGTATAGCATGAAAGTTCAAAGAGATATATGGAACAATATCAAATATAGCTATTCGTATAACTCTTTTTTTAATATTATCCTAATCTGTTTATGATGACTTAATTCGGTACTGACAAATAAGGCAGTGCATAGTTAAACTTCATTTGGCATTTGATGAAACTAAATTCAGCGTAGTAATAACCTTTATTTCTACAGTGTATCTAAAACAAAACCTTTGTTCAAACTTTAAATTTGGCATTGTGCTAAGCGCGCTTCGAATTGAGGTCACAAAGTTGCAACGCCGCCTTGGTCAGTGCCCCGTTTTACAAGATAGGTGTTTAATTAACTTTTAAAGTCACTCGAGGCGTATTGAGAGATACAATCAATGCAAACTATCGCGAATCTCACAGTATTTATGCGATTCATTCTAATAAATATTTCGAGGGCGATGCCCTTAAAAAACGGACACCTAATTTTAATTCCAAAACAGACAAATGGCACCAAGAATATTTAATTAAAATTTTCCTTTTATCATGTACGTGAAAATAAGCAAGTTCGCATTTTCTAATAAATTCGTTTATAAATTCTGGTGTCAGTTCATTATTTCATAAGTTTATAAATAGAATTACTCCGTGCCGGAAAGGATTAAGTAGTCGCAGGACTCTTAAAGCTTCAAAATGTAAGAAATTTTATTTTTTTTAGATGTTAAACTCCTATCTTTTCTGAATATTTTGATGTAATTGTCTCCTTGAAATTCCCATTAGAACAGAAGTTTTGGCTTTTAGAATTATACCCGCTCAATAGCTGAAGCGGCGTTTCCGAAACTTTAAAGTAATTATTTTCCAAATGGCGTTTTTGGGTATAACGCGCAGGATACATAAAAAACACCTGAATATTTTTTCATGAAATTTTCAAAACATACATTCCATGTAATTCTGTATAAACTGAACCTAGAATTTCCTTTTTATTGTTCAAAAAATTATTTTTTTAGGTGATTTTACTGTTGAAATTTTCAAAATTTTGTACTAGTTAAATGCAACATCGCATTAAAAATATAAAAATGCTTTAAATACAAATTTATTTAAGTTCAGGGAAATTATTACAATCTGAAGTATAAGTCAGCAGGAAAATTTTTATTCTAGTTGCAATATTTATTTTGTAACCCTGCGCGTAAACTGTTATGCCAATTTTTTGTTCGACAAATGTCTAATAGTTTCGAGCCCCCTATAAATACTAATTCTGTATTTTGCAATTTTTTAAATACATGAAACGAAAGAACATACTTATATCTTTCATTCCAATTAAAATTGTGCTTTAAAATCATATACGTTTTAAGACATTAAATGTTGAAAATGGTCTTTTTTTCATTTTTTCCACTTTTTAGAGTCCCGAGACCCCTTAAATTTAAATTGTTTTTAACAATTTGACGTTTATTGCTTTTATACTGTTACTGGACATTACATTAGAGATATATATCATTAAAAGTCGTTAACTAGGCATAGAGTACGCCGCCCTGTCCTTGTGTATGTCCAAACTGACCGTACCTTTAAGGGTTAATATCTCAGCTAATTACCGATGATTTTTTTCGAAAATCATTATCAACAATGCTTTTATTCTTCTGCAGCGATAGGTATATTCAGCGATGCTCAACAATTTTTCTGAATGCCTGTAAATCGAAATTTGTGTATAACAGAAAAAGGCTAATTACTCAAAACTATGTGACCTAGGGTAATCGCTATAAATTTCCGGCAAGGTTTATATTAACGTCTACTACCTCTAATTTTTTCATAATTTTAGTTTCAGTAGATTCGGAATTAGATGGGGAGAACATATTTTTGCGCTACATTTTCAACAATATCTTTGAAAATATAATACCTAAAATTAAAAGGAATGTATTTTTGAGTTCAGCGTTACGAAAGCTTTCACAGGATACCCCACAAGATATACAAAGAAAAGATTTTTTTTTTCAAGTAGCATAATTAGCCCCTCTACTTCTTTTACTAAATATATTTATGAATGTTTATTAATCTGAAATTATGTGGGTCAATGGTCTTTATTATTTCCCCGAATTTGAACTTTCCACGTTCCATAGTTTACGATTAAAATGGCTGTGACAGACAGACAGACAGACTGGCAGACAGACAGACGGACAGACACAGGAGTGATCTTAGAATGGTTCCGTCTTTACTTTTTAAGTACGGAACCCTAAAAATATATCGGTTATCTATTTTTATAAAGTAACGTTGTTTTTTTATTTACTTTCTAAGTAATGAAGTTTAATATCTCAACGTCAAATTTGATAGAATTTTTTGAAAATGTATCTTTTGTTTTGTTAAAAATATAAGTTACCAATTTTGTACTTAAAATAAAATATTTTTATTAATGTTTTCAATTCATGTTTAAAATATCGTTTTAAGACATAAAAAAAATGTATCAGTTATCCAATCATAGAAAGTAATGTTGTTCACTTTTTATTTACTTTAGTAACGAAGTTCCTACGCGTCACATGATACAATTTTTTAGAACTGTATCATGATTTTTCCGTTTTGCTAAAATAAAAATATAAGTTCCTATATTTGTACTTAAAATATATCTATTAATGTTTTTTTTTTTTTTCCAGCGATTAAAATATGGATTGTTTTTAAGACAAATGTAAGGAAAAGAATAATAATATCAGATTTTGTTTAACGGATATACGGGAAGAAGATAAAATTTTAATTTGCCATTTATGCATAAATGTGCAGCATAATATATTTCTACATGCGCTACATTTTTTTACATTTTATGTGTTTTTTCACTAAAATAAGTAAATTTATGATTGCCGTTTACGTTATTTTTCAAATTCATATTGAAGTTTTAGTATACAAGTGCCGAAAGTAAAGAATCACAATGTCTTTTCAAAATAAATTATACGAACATTATACACAACGTATTTAAAATAAATATTAAGAATAATGTTTTTCGCTAGAATAAAAATGCAAAATAATACTTTTCAACTAAAAAAAAAATAATAATAATAATTAAAAAAAGGATGTTTTCTTTTCACGTTTTCTATTTTCATTTTGCTCAGTATCGCATTTTATTTATTCATTCTCTTTTTAGTGTAATAGAATTTCAAGCATCGCTTTTTATTAAGACCTATTTTATGATTAAATAAATACGCATATTATTAGTTTTTAACACTTTCCAACATAGTTGAAAAGTGTGTATGAATTCGGTTCGTCTGTCTTTGCTCTAACTCGCTGCAATATAGTCCGATTACCATGAAATTGATATATGTTATTGGTGTTTACTATGGCATATTCGGTATTGAAAATGAAGTGTGTAGCATTTTCAGTTCACTTACAGGGTCACTCAAAAAATTTCCGTTACATTACGGCCTATGGGGAAAAAATCGTTTGCCGTGTATTTTAATGATATTACAGTATTTTAAACACACTGAAATTTACTTACATCACTGAGGTATACTACAAGGTTTTGACTATAGAACATGGTGTGCATAGAAATTAGCGTTCATTTAAAAGGACACACGAAAGAATTTGGCTATAGAAGAAAATGAGCAATAATTGAACTATTGAAGACTTCGAACAATAATTGCTGGAAGTACGCTTTCAGTTGTGGTATCTGTTTTTAAATTTAACCTTTTTTAAATATTGCTTGCCGTGTATAAATTCTGTAGATCATATAAAAGGTCGTACAAAAGTTCTCAACAACATCCGTTTATTGGCAGAAATTGCTGAGTGGAAATTTTCAATTGTGCTATATTGTGCTATGTGTTTAACTGAAATAACTTTTATCATACTATGTACTACGCATACATATCTGTATCTCATATACAGGGCTGCACAAATTGTCGTATATTTTAACGTGGTAGCATGGTAATAGCAGACATCGGGTTTTTAAACGGGTTATGCGTTTTTCAAATTGTTCATTTAGAGATAATCTTTTACCTTATTAAACTGTGAAATTTTTGTTATAGTATTCTGAATGGGTTGAAAAGTGTTTCATAATGTATACTGAATGCATGATTTGTCGTTCTTGTTGTTTAAGACTGTTCTCAACTGCTCTGCTGAACAAGCGCAAAAAGTTTTGACACATTTACAAATTCATTTTTTAACGGAAAGATATAAAATTGGAAAACCTAACCATGGAAGCGATTTGGAATCGAACTGTGTTTTCCATTTTTTAATAAATAAATTACCCATTGAGTTATAACGAATTTTGATCACATGACAAAAACGTTTTCCCCCCTTCGCCGACTGGTTTTCTTGCTTTCTTCGCTAACTTCGGTTCAAAACGTCAACTTTGACAATATTTTTTGAAAAATCTATTTAAAAAAAAAAAAAAAAAAACAGAAAAAGCAGCTCAATTACATAGTTTCTGAACAACAACACCTGCTAGTTTCATGCATTTCCGAACAAAAATAAATTAAAACTTATGTCATAAAGTTGCCCTTTTGGATTTGAGAATAGCCTTAACTGATCCATGGTTGGTTTTTAGATAAAATTTAAATTTTCTATGTGCTACAAATCTAACTTATGTTATTTTTAATCTTCAAAAGTATGGAACTATTGTATTTACCTATTACTGTGATAAACTTTGGTATTTTATTATCTCTAGATAAAATATGATACATGTGTTTGATGTGAAACGATGATTTGAATGTAACCATGTTAATAGGTAATATTGTGTAACAATGATTCAGGATTTGCACCACTGACAGTGATCGGATGGAATAAAGCTCCTGTTTGCGTTATTTATAAACAAAACCTATTTTTTTATTTAAATATTAGTTTTTGTTTAACTATTCTATGATTAAAAGAAAAAATTTAAGTTCCTGTAAAATCTTAACCCATAAACTCCTGATTAAAAAAAAATCAATTTAAAAATGTTTTTAGGCTTTCATTTGGAAAATATATCATGGGGAAAATACTTAAAACTAGAGAGCAGGAATTCTGCTTTTACAGAATTTAGTATCGCCCCCGACATTTCCATTACTTAATTTTCATCTGGTGGAATGATGGTTTCTATGATTATGAAACAGCCATTACAAATGAAGCGTTAGGTGAAGATGAAAGAGCAGTCGTAAAAAGTTAGAACTCTGATTTTCTGGTCAGAATAAGAAAAAAAAATGGCCATAATTTTTTTTTTTTTTTTTTTTCAAAAAAAAATTATGGCCATTTTTTTTTTTTCATTCGCAGAAAGATCAGGGCAGATGACTAAAAAACCCACTTTCTGCTTTAAATATGTAGATTATATAAAATTAGGAAAAATTAAATTAAGCAAATTATGTTATTTTGATAAAATTATAGTGGAATGTCCTGAAGAATAGCATTAAAATTTTATTATTCGAGAGAATTTTGGACAAAAACTTCAGGAACACGATATTATTTTAAACCACGAATTATTTGTTTGCTTGTCTAACTCGGCGAAGCAAATCCATCCAGGTGAGAAGCATCAATTTCTGTAATATAAATCGCTATTATTTGCATGTCACCTCTCTTTTATAAAGACACTCTAAATTTTTGTAAAACATTGCGTTTTATCAGTGTGTGATTTCGATTACATTATTTTTAAAAGTGAAGCATTTTCACCTGTGAAGAATTTCAAAGCAGCTGGGCTGTGAAAATGACGCACTTCTGCAAAACATAATTCAGGTTTAAGAATTAAAATACTACACGCTTTTTTTATAAAATGACGTCATTTGCATCCGCTAAAGCAATCCATTTTACAATCCAGTCTTAAACTTCGTCTATAGTATAGTGTGCATTTGACGTCATTATCACGGAATAAAAGACAATATTCTTGACATAGCCCATATTTTAATTTCAACTTTTTTTTCAGGTTTTATGAGAAATTGGCAGCAAAAAGATACAGTATATCCTATTTTCGACTATTTTTCGTTTACTTTCAATGACTTTCAATAGAAATTAGGTACTTTTGTAGCCACGATAAGAAAAATGGTATTAAAAACTACAAAAAAATTAATATCTCAAAAATAAATTGAGTTACAGCTTTCAAACAAATTGCATTTAAAAGAGCATCCTTTTCCTTATACGACGGTGTAAAAAATTAAAATGTGCGATGTTTAGATGTTTAAAAATTTGCAGTAGAGAAAATTGCAAAACCAAAATTTTATTTCAAATTTCAAAGTGTTGTCATTCGCAAAATGACGTATGCGTTGCGCACAGATATGTTTGTCCTTTATAATATAGATAGGGTAGATAAGATTTAAACATTTTGTTTTTATAATAAAGATTTAGTATTTTTAAAGGATAAATTCCTTGAAGTACAAAATAACTTTTTTTAATCTTTTCAAGTAAAGTTCTGAAACTGGCTCACTTCATGTCAATTGGTGTTTCAAAATGGGGTTGGTGTCAGTTACTGGAGTTATTGACCATATTAATGAAAAAAGAAATAATAATACAAGAAAACACGAACTAAAAATGAGCGAGTCAATAATTATTAGAGTTGAAAGTAGAAGTAGCAATTTCTTGGATTTCAGGTAGTAGTTTCAAAACGATGTGACGTATTTGTATAAATAAACAGCAATCAGTTATTAAAATGTTCTCTGATTAAAAAATTGGAAAAGCTTGAAAGTACTAAGAAATTTTAAATAAAATGCATATTTTTAACTTGTAACATCTCTTTTATTATTTTAGTCACCTTTTAAGTCAAACAGTGAACTTTTTTTAAAGTTCATATAATATATTTTATGTTTGAATCAAGGTGAAATATTTCGTTTAGTCTTATGATATACATACAAATACAATATTTTCTAAACAAATTATACATTCTGTAAAATTTTAAAGAACAAATTTAAAAAAAATTCTTACTTTTACTTCATAAACAAGCTGACGCTTTAAGAAAAGATGATCACTTGAAAATATCCCGAAAGATCAGTATGAAATGTGATATTTTAAAAATTACTTTACTCATAACAGCAAGAATAAAAACAATTTTTGCTTTTGTAGTAGACTTCCTGATTAAATTTGTAACATTATTCACTTTCCGTTGTTTAAAGTTGTTGCTGCAAAAATTTCACGTAGGTTGTCAATAACAATGAAGATCCTCTTCACAGTAAGAAAATTTAATTTCCTAACTTTGACATATTTACTATTTTACAAATATTTCTTTCTTTCGTTAATTCGACAGATGACACGTTTCATAGAGTTTGGATGGTTAGATTTGACTTGAATTTATGTTACATTTCGTTTTGATAATCCCATTTCTTTCATGGTTGAAATTTTGAAAAGTCACATCTCAGGCTCAAACATTTCAAATTGAAAGATGAAATAAAAATTGTAGAATATATCCATGTTTATTTAGTAGCACTGTTTATTCCAAGTAACGTTCTTTGGATATAAATTTATTTTTATTCAACTTTTAGGGTATTTGATACAACTAATGATTTGTTATGGGAAATATGTTTTGTATTTCTTTTCTGTAATTGTTAAAATAATAACTTTAAGATATTTTATTTAAACCTTGTAGTACTGACATCCTTCAAAAAGGACGTGCTTTTTAGAATTTTTTTTAAAGAGTTTAATTTAATGTAAAATAATTTTACAAATTTTGTCTGGATTTTTAATTTTTCCCCTACCAATGCACAATTATTTAGAAATCAAATGAATCGGCAAAGTCATCAGAAATACGATACATGTGTTTTTCTGTGTATCATAAACGAAATGTCGGTAATATTTTTAATATTCTATGAGAAGAAATAGTTTTATTAACTGTAACATAAAGACTGAATAATCTAGGATCACATTTCTTATATATCTTTTTTATTTTCTCTTTTTATTTCTCATGTCATAAATTGAATATATACCTTATATATTTTCATTTATAGTAAAGTAAGTTTTTATTTAATCTGAAACATATTTCTGCTTAAACGTTTTGGGAAAATCTCAGCAACTTGACCTGCAAAAATTCAAATCTGACCCGCTAGAAGCCCTTTCGCTTGAACCCAACTCACAAAAAGAAAATTAGAGGCACTGAGACCCAAAAACAGATTAGAAACAACCCTAAATGATACAGAACTCTATTCAACGATCCTCAGGTGTCTGATAAAATCAGAGGTTTTACTATACTGTATGGCCAAAGGTGACCGGCCACTTGCAATTTTAAACGTTTTGTTAAATATCTAGAAAACTACATGAGGAATTATCCTGAAGGTCCAGGTGTGTAAACAGAATAGTACAGGCCACACATTTCCGCGAAGATTTTTTTCCCGAAACCTCATAGGGGACCGTCAACAAATTGAAAAAGAACGATATCTTTTGGATAACCCTGTAAAAACTAATGTAGCAAAAGCGTTCAAACTGTAGATTACGATTAAGTGCCTTATTGTAATAAACTGTGTTCATTTTTATGAGGATAGCATGCATACTCGTAGAGAAATTAATTTTTTTATAACAAGAGTCCCAAATTTTGCCACGTTTTTTGTTTATAATTTGTAGAGTTCTTAATATAAAAAAAACAGTTCTTTTCAGAAAATATGACAAACAACATTGTACACAATAACCTGGAATCAAAATTAAAAAATAATAAAAAATGTATCAAATATGAACGCATTTACTAAATAATGATTCACTGTGCATGCCCGAATGTAATCGAAATATAATTTGCATAATGTGTTGGCTAAATGCATAGAGCTACTTTTGTGAAAGTCTCAAAAACATAGTTTGAAAATTCTGAAAATTATCGTTGATGGAATAAGCTCAAAATCCGTTGTTCCCAAACGAAGCAATAAGATGAGGGGCTGTATCCATAAATCCATCAATTAGTGCTAATACAGCATACACAATATTGCACGTACTATTGTATTTGGATACAACCCCTCATCTTTTTGCTTCCTTTTTGGAATAACGGATTTTGAGCTTATTATATCAGCGATAATTTTCAAACTTTTCAAACTATGTTTTTGAGACTTTCACAAAAGTTGCTCTATACATTTAGCTAACACATTATGCAAATTATATTTTGATTACATTCGGGCATGCGTAGTGAATCATTACTTAGTAAACATGCTCATTTTTCAAACAATTTTTATCGTTTTTTAATTCTGATTACAGGGTATTGTGAAGAGTGTTGTTTGTCATATTTTCTGAAAAGAACTTTTTTTTATATTAAGAACTCTTCAAAATATAAGCAAAAAACTTGTTAAAATTTGGGACTCTTTATAAAAAATTTAATTTATCTACGGGTATACATGGTATTCTCATAAAAATGAACACAGTTTATTCCATTAAGGCACGTAATCATAATCTACAGTTTGAACGCTTTTGCTACATTAGTTTTTACAGGGTTATCCAAAAGATATTCGTTCTTTTTCAGTTTGTTGACGGCCCCTATGGGGTTTCGGAAAAAATCCTCCTGGAAATGTATGACCTGTATTATTCTGTTTATACATCTGGAATTCCAGGATAATTTCCCATGTAATTTTCTAGGTATTTAACAAAACGTCTAAAATCGCAAGTGGCCGGTCATCTTTGGCCATATAGTGTATATTTGAATATTAAAGAATATAGCAGAGTTCCTACGTATCAAGGGAGTTAGGGAATTTTAAATGTTTTAGCACCAAAATTTTCCTAAAGTACTGGTCGCTATATGTGGAGATAGATTTTTATTTCTTTAAATAAGGCAAATATTACATTACAAAAATTCTGGTAAATTTTCTTGAAAGTACTTGAAACGTATGAACCCTGTATAGATATGTCCATTTTTCTATATAAAAAATAAAATTGCTACAGAGATATAATTTAAGTATACTTATCATAATTGCATTAAAACATGGATTTATTTCCTTTTATGTCGGGATGTTATTAGGGTTAAGAAGTTAAGCTAAAATTATGCTTGTCGACAATAGTTAAAAGGTGCTTAAAATACATTAGGACTATTGTTTCTAGTTTCCAATTATTTAATTTAGCTTACTGGGAGGTGCCAGTTATTGGTTCCAGTAATTTCATTTCACCAGATTCCGACAAAGCTGCTAATTATTGGTAATGTTAAAGAAAATTTGAATCTATTATTTGAACTGTTTAAGAAAAAACATAATAACAAATTATCTTGTAGTCAACATCATTAAAATTTAAGTTGTTTTACCAACGTCTGACACCATTTGTCAGCTACTGGCTCATAGCTGTTAGTTATTGGATATCTGCATTACTATTAATTTAAGACAAGAAAAAGGGACACATGCATCTGTTGTATGATATAATATATTAATACGGTTTAAATATTTTATTTTTATAATAAAGATCTAGTATTTTTAAAGCATAAATTCCTTGAAATATAAAATAACTTTTTTTTAATCTTTTCAAGTAAAGTGTCATAAACTGGCTCACTTCATGTCAATTATTGCTGTTTCAAAATAGAGTTGGTATCAGTTACTGGAGTTATTGAAAATATTAATGAAAAAAATTAATAATACAATATATAATTTTTTTGAGAATCTTGTCAACAGAAATCTGTCTCTACTATGCTTTCAAAAAGAAAAATAAATATAAAATGGATTTAAAATTTTGAAATAGAGATCTGAAGAAGAAGATGTCTTTAAGGCGTCAATTACTGGATGTTTCACAGAAGATTCTTATAAGCATTATTTTAATTAGGTTTTATATGTACTTTTATGAATTAAATAATGTGAAACATAAATTTATGTTAGCTTACTCAATAATATTTATTTTTTAGAATGCATTATCATTAATTAGGTACCTTATTTCAGAGGAAGTACAATAAGCAATACTCAAATACAATATTTTATAAATAAATTATACATTATGTAAAATTTTGAAGAACAAATTTTGAAAATTGTCTTACTTTTCTTAAATTCATAAACAAGCTGAACCTTTAAGAAAAAATGATCGTGCGAAAACATCCCACAAAAGCAGTATGAGGTGCGATATTTTAAAAATTACTTATATGAATTAAATTATGTAGCATATAAATTCATTTTACCTTCAACAATATATTTAGGGTACGGGAGTACACAGTGAGACATGGTACACAGTGAGACAGCAGCCATTTTGACATATAGTTATAACTTTTTCTCCTAACGGGAACACACACTGTACCACCTCATCTTAGGCAACACGTGGATGTAGTTTAGGAACTTCGGTTACTCGTCCAACAAAATAGTAAGTAATTATTGATTTTAAAGGGGTTAAAGTTACATAAACGTCCATTTTAAAGTTTATTTCTTTCATTATGGCGTATATTTACTTAACCAAACCTAGCTATATCTAATGATAGACTAAGTCGACAAAATGGCACAAGCCTTCAAAGCTATGAAATTGATGATGAAACAGATATGGCATCCATTTTGTTACAACGTAACGAAAGTACACAGTGGGGCACACAGTTGTGGTACACAGTGAGACGTGCCTCATTGTGTATCTACTATGCGGTTCTGACGTAAAAAAAGTTATTTATTAATAAAAGAAGGGGTTTTTTTTCTCTCCCTCTATCTCTGTGTGTATAGGGGCGTGCGATGGTTAGTGAAATCTACTAAACGTAAGAGGCTGAAAATTTGCACGAAGGTAGGCCTATGTCTGCCATTGTCCACTCGAGGTTCATATTTTAAAAAAAAAATTAATCTAGAAATATTAATTAGAAGTCATAAACTGCAGAAAATTATTGATAGAGTATAAAAATAAATGATTTATGAAAATATATACATTGTCTCACTGTGTACCACTTGTGGTACACAGTGAGACAATTTTCGATACTCCGTTGTGCTGCTTCTGTTCTTTTATAAATAACTTTTTTAAAACCATTTATACATTAATGTGTAGCGTATTTGTGTACTTAAGGATGTAGTAATACTTAAAGATGTAGCAAAAATATTTTCAAAAGAACAAAAATCGTTGCCATTTATTAAGTAATAATAATTTTCGTCTCACTGTGTACTACCCTCCCCTATATTTTAGGATGCATTATCATTAATTAGGTACCTTCTTTCAGAGAAAGTAAAATAGACAAAATATTTTTTAAACAAATACAATATTTTCAACGCAAATTATACATTGTGTGAAATTTTAAAGAACAAATTTTGAAATTTTTCTTACTTTTACTTCATGAAGAAGCTGACGCTTTAAGAAAAGATGATCATTCGAAAACATCCCAAAACAGCAATATGAACTGCGATATTTTAAAAATTGCTTTATTCATAACAGAAATAATAAAAATAATTTCTGCTTTTGTAAGAGACTTGCTGATTAAATTTGTAAAATTATTCACTTTCCGTTTTCTAAAGTAGCTGCAAATATTTCATGTAGGTTGTCAATAACAATGAAGATCCTCTTCACACCTAGAAAATTTAATTTCCTAACTTTGACATATTTACTGTTTTAACAATATTTTTTCCTTCAGTTAATTCGACAGATGACACGTTTCATATAGTTTGGATGGTTAGCTTTGACTTGAATTCACGTTGCATTTCTTTTTCATAATCTTATTTCTTTCATGGTTAGAATTTTGAAAAGTCACATCTCAGGCTCAAACATTTCAAAACTGAAAGATGTGAATAAAAATTGTACAATACATCCATGTTTATTTAGTTATACTGCTTATTCCATGTAACGTTGTAGCGATACCAATTTATTTTTATTCAACTTTTTAAGGTTTTTGATGCAAGTAATGATTTGTTCTAGGAAATATGTTACGTTTTCTTTTCTGCAATCGTTAAAATAAGAACTTGAATATATTTTACTTAAACCTTCTGCTACTGGCATTCTTGATCAAGGACGTGCTTTTTAGAATTTTTTTTAAAGATATTTAATTTAATGTAAAATAATTTTACTGATTTTGCCCGCATTTTTAATCTTTCCCCTACCAAATGAACAAATATTTAGAGATCAAACAAATAGATGAAATCACCAGATCTACGATACATGTATTTTTGTGTGCATCATAAACGAAATGTCGATAAAATTTTTCACAAATTCAGAGAAGATAAAAAGGTTTATTAACTGTAACATAAATAATGAATAATCTAGGATCACATTTCTCATATACATGTGAAGGAGGAATAAGGCAATAATTAAGGAATAAGAGGAATTTAATGGTTCTGGATTATCACTGTCACACTTCAGTACGATATAGCTATTTACAAGTTAAGGGAGGTAATTAGAGGTTTCGCGGAAATTTGCTACGGTATCAAGATTCCTACCGGACCGCTCTTGTCCGGTTCCGTAGTGACTTCGAGTCTCCGTCTTAAAGGGGCTGGTCACTCAGCTTCGGATTTTCCCACACTAATGTAAAGTCTATGGGAATTTGATGCATTCGTACACTTAAAATATCTCCTCGGGAAATTAATATTTTTAACTTCTATTTTCTGTGTAAACTTCCTAAAAATGTGTCTTTTTAGGTGCGTTCGTAATTATATAAATACGTAGCACCTATAGTCGTCGTTCAGTCCGTCTGTCTGTCCGTCCGTCTGTCCGTCCGTCCGTCCGCATATAATAGAGCAAAAACTACCCAACCGAATGGTCTGAAATTTTAAATATATGATTGTTGTAAAATTTTGTCGAGCCATTTCAAATTTTATGAAAATCGGATGTATAGTTAAATTACAGGGACAGTCAAAATTTTTCTTTACATTACGGCCAATGGGAAAAATTATTGCACGTGCATTTTAATGATGTTAAAGCTTTCCGAATGGTCTCAAATTTTAAACATATAATTATTGCGACATTTTGTCGAGCCATTTCAAATTTTATGAAAATCGGATGTATAGTTTAATTACAGGGACAGTCAAAAGTTTTTCTTTACATTAAAGCCAATAGGAAAAATTATTGCAAGTGCATTTTAATGATGTTACAGCTTTCCGAATGGGCTGAAATTTTAAATATATAATTGCTGCAAAATTTTGTCGAGCCATTTCAAATTTCATGAAAATCGGATGTATAGCTTAATTACAGGGACAGTCAAATTTTTCCGTTACATTAAGGGGAATGGGAAAAATTATTGCAAGTGCATTTTAATGATGTTACAGACTATGCACTTATGAATTGCAAATAAAACATTCAGTACAATATGGAGTGCAAAAAATAATTATAAAACTAGTTATAGTACGAACGCACCTCATTTGCCACGTTTGACGAGCAATTTCCAACTTGTTTTCTTAGTTCTCAAAATATTTCTAAAGTGTAGACTTCATTTTATAGGAAGTGTTAAAATCTTACTCACAGTTCGTCCGCTTTCAACACATAAAATATTAAATTAAGCCTAGATTTTAGAAATATTTTGAGAACTACGAAATAAAGAGACATCCTTTAAGAAGAGTACACAGAAAAAAGATGTTACAAATATGAATTTCCTGAGAAGGTATTTTAAATATACGAGTGCATCAAATGTCCACAAACTTAACATTACGGAGGAGAATTCCGAACCCGAGTGACCAGCTCCCTTAAGAGCCTTCGAGATCCGTCTGAACTCGCCCACTTCAAAATGAATTCTGAGGTTAGCCTGTTAATTCCATCCCAGGCTGAGAGATCCAAAAATATGCATCAGCAATTTAACTCTAACTGCGGTCGTTACTCGTCGTGGGAAACTGCTGTCTCTCCTTGTTGCTTATGCGAGTGTTATGGGAACATTTAACCACAATCACATACATTTTATTTCTCATGCAATAAATTGAATATGTACCTTATATATTTTCGTTAATGTTGATGTATTTATTTTCATATGAAACATACTATTGCTTAAATGTTTTGGAAAAACCTCAGCAACCCGATCTGCAAAAACCTAAATCTGACCCATTAGAAGTATTCTACAATGAATCCGACTCACAAAAATTAAATTACAGACATTACGATGCGGAAATAAAATAGGAACAACCCGAACCGATGCAGGACTCTATTCAACGATCCTGAGGTGTCTGATAATCAGAGGTTATACTATATTTGAATATTAAACAATACTAGCTGGCAGAGCAAACCGGTGTGTTGTATTTAAATTTCATGAGATCTTTCGATTTTTTTTTTGTCTGAAATGTAAATCTAGCTTGATTATACATTTATATAAAAAAAAACTATAATATTAATTTGATTGAATCCGGTATTTTAAGTAGTAAATCATACTATAATGTAGGTTAATAGTTTATTAAATTAAAATGCACATTTACAAAATTCATTTGTAAAAACCATTGTGTTTTTTTAAGATTTGACAGTTTGTTTTGAAGCTGCTGAAATGTAAAGTAAAGTATTTTGACGAAATTGGGCAAAAATAACGTCATTTGACGAACCTTGCAAGAGCATTTCAGATTTTTGATTTAAAATGACTGCTTACCAAATAACATTTTTCTCGTTTAGTCATTCTGCATTTAGTGGTTTTGTAAAAAATTTTAAGCGTGTCATCTGTAAGAAATAGTCATTTGAAAATCGGTGTTTCCTCTTCAAATTTATTTCTTCGAAATATAAATAATAATTCTATAGATATATGGAAAAACTTAAATTTGTTTTTGTTCAAACTCCTTGGTTCAATATTAATAATAAATAAAATACGATCTAATGGCTGAAGATGACAATCTGCCGGCAGATGAATTTTTCAAAATTAAAATGAGTTGCTTGGTGAAAATAAATGTGTAAAATTGTGTTTCATTCCTTAGATTTTATTTCTTAGTGCTTCGTTATATTTCATGTTATACAAATTTCAAAGGGTAAAAAAAAAAATGGAAAGAAAATGTAAAGTGTAACGGATAATTATTTAAGAAATATACTTAACATTTTTTCCCATTTATTTTTTTTTCTTCCGTAATTTCTGTTTTTATTTATTTTTTTCATTTATTTCAAGAAAAAGGGGTTACCTTTCACCTTTTTTTTCTATTTTGATTTTGGTTATAGCTTTTTAAAACTTTTACCAACTAACTAATTTTAAAAGGGCTTAAGACTCCAAATACATAAAATGATAGGGTAAATGCACCAATAGTCGGCCACCCCCCAGTAGTCGGCCACATTGAGATAAAATACGTTATGAATGGCTTATTTTTGATTTCAAATGAAATATTACAATTCCCCTATATATAGCCATCTATCCGCCATAAGCCATCAGCAAAGAATTGTGGGTATTTTTATTGCATTAGTAATCACACTTTTTTTATTTGGTTGCGGACAAATAATTGCTATTTCTTTGTTAACCGATGACAATATTTTTAAAAGACTAGCATTAATTTATTTTCTATTATTTTAAAAAATTATAAGACTGTACTATTAAGAAGTTTAATAAACTAATATTTTTCAGCATAAAAGTTAAATAAGTGTGTTTGTATTAATTAACTAGCAGAACTACCCGGCTTCGCCCGTGTCAATTATAAGAAGCCTTCCAGGTAAAATAAATTAAAACGAAATAATACGGCAATCACAATAACTGAAATCTGTGCAATCTCCCATCCACAAATCGTTATAAAGACAATCAAAAAACATGGCGTTATTTTCTTGCAACCATAGTAAAATCCCTGAGCTTTAATAACAGAATGCACGTTTTCTTTGGCGGGTATAAGAGAAAAATATGTGATTTTCCTGATAATACGAAAAAAAGAAATTCCTCCAAATAGCGCAGCACTTAGTGAAATTCTCATTTGTATGGTATTATCTACATTATAACGTAAAAACACCATGTCAGTGCCAATAAATTGTGCCCCATAAACTGTAACCCATAAAATGTGCCTTTACTGCAATTTTTCTAACTTTTAAACATCACACAATTTCATTTTTTTCAAAATTTCAACCATGAAAGAAATGGGATTATTAAAACGAAATGTAACATAAATTCAAGTCAAATCTAACCATCCAAACTCTATGAAACGTGTCATCTGTCGAATTAACGAAAGAAAGAAATATTTGTAAAATAGTAAATATGTCAAAGTTAGGAAATTAAATTTTCTAACTGTGAAGAGGATCTTCATTGTTATTGACAACCTACGTGAAATTTTTGCAGCAACAACTTTAGACAACGGAAAGTGAATAATGTTACAAATTTAATCAGGAAGTCCACTACAAAAGCAAAAATTGTTTTTATTCTTGCTGTTATGAGTAAAGGAATTTTTTAAACATCACAGTTCATACTGCTGTTTTGAGATGTTTTCGAGTGATCATCTTTTATTAAAGCGTCTGCTTGTTTATGAAGTAAAAGTAAGAATTTTTTTTTAATTTGTTCTTTAAAATTTTACAGAATGTATAATTTGTTTAGAAAATATTGTATTTGTAAGTAATATCATAAGACTAAACGAAATATTTCACCTTGATTCAAACATAATATATATTATATGAACTTTAAAAAAAGTTCACTGTTTTACTTAAAAGGTCACTAAAATAATAAAAGAGATGTTACAAGTTAAAAATATGCATTTTATTTAAAATTTCTTAGTACTTTCAAGCTTTTCCAATTTTTTAATCAAAGAATATTTTAATAACTAATTGCTGTTTATTTATACAAATACGTCACATCGTTTTGAAACTACTACCTGAAATTCAAGAAACTGCTACTTCTACTTTCAACTCTAATAATTATTGGCTCGGTCATTTTCAGTTCGTGTTTTCTTGTATTATTATTTCTTTTTTCATTGATATGGTCAATAACTCCAGTAACTGACACCAACCCCATTTTCAAACAACAATTGACATGAAGTGAGTCATTTTCAGAACTTTACTTGAAAAGATTAAAAAAAGTTATTTTATACTTCAAGGAATTTATCCTTTAAAAATACTAAATCTTTATTATAAAAACAAAATGTTTAAATCTTATCTACCCTATCTATATTATAAAGGACAAACATATCTGTGCGCAACGCATACGTCATTTTGCGAATGGCAACACTTTGAAATTTGAAATAAAATTTTGGTTTTGCAATTTTCTCTACTGCAAATTTTTAAACATCTAAACATCGCACATTTTAATTTTTTACACCGTCGTATAAGGAAAAGGATGCTTTTTTAAATGCAATTTGTTTGAAAGCTGTAACTCAATTTATTTTTGAGATATTAATTTTTTTGTAGTTTTTAATACCATTTTTCTTATTGTGGCAACAAAAGTACCTCATTTCTATTGAAAGTCATTGAAAGTAAACGAAAAATAGTCGAAAATAGGATACACTGGATCTTTTTGTTGCCAATTTCTCATAAAACCTGAAAAAAAAGTTGAAATTAAAATATGAGCTATGTCAAGAATATTGTCTTTTATTCCGTGATAATGACGTCATATGCACACTTTTCTATGGACGAAGTTTAAGACTGGATTGTAAAATGGATTGCTTTAGCGGATGCAAATGACGTCATTTTATTTAAAAAAGCGTGTAGTATTTTAATTCTTAAACCTGAATTATGTTTTGTAGAAGTGCGTCATTTTCACAACCCAGCTGCTTTGAAATTCTTCACAGGTGAAAATGCTTCACTTTTAAAAATAATGTAATCGAAATCACACACTGATAAAACGCAATGTTTTACGAAAATTTAGAGTGTCTTTATAAAAGAGAGGTGACATGCAAATAATAGCGATTTATATTACAGAAATTGATGCTTCTCACCTGGATGGATTTGCTTCGCCGAGTTAGACAAGCAAACAAATAATTCGTGGTTTAAAATAATATCGTGTTCCTGAAGTTTTTGTCAAAAATTCTCTCGAATAATAAAATTTTAATGCTATTCTTCAGGACATTCCACTATAATTTTATCAAAATAACATAATTTGCTTAATTTAATTTTTCCTAATTTTATATAATCTATATATTTAAAGCAGAAAGTGGATTTTTTAGTCATCTGCCCTGATCTTTCTGCGAATGAAAAAAAAAATGGCCATAATTTTTTTTTTGAAAAAAAAAAATTATGGCCATTTTTTTTTTCCCATTCTGACCAGAAAATCAGAGTTCTAACTTTTTACGACTGCTCTTTCATCTTCACCTAACGCTTCATTTATATTGTCTGTTTCATAATCATAGAAACCACCAGTCCACCAGATGAAAATGAAGTAATGGAAATGTCGGGGGCGACACTAAATTCTGAAAAAGCAGAATTCCTGTTCTCTAGTTTTAAGTATTTTTCCCATGATATATTTTTCAAATGAAAGCCTAAAAACATTTTTAAATTGATTTTTTTTAAATCAGGAATTTATGGGTTAAGATTTTACAGGAACTTAAATTTTGTCTTGTAATCATAGAATAGTTAAACAAAAACTAATATTTAAATAAAAAAATAGGTTCTGTTTATAAATAACGCAAACAGGAGCTTTATTCCAGCCGATCACTGTCAGTGGTGCAAATCCTGAATCATTGTTACACAATATTACCTATTAACATGGTTACATTCAAATCGTCGTTTCACATCAAACACATGTATCATATTTTATCTAGAGATAAGAAAATACCAAAGTTTATCACAGTAATAGGTAAATACAATAGTTCCATACTTTTGAAGATTAAAAATAACATAAGTTAGATTTGTAGCACATAGAAAATTTAAATTTTATCTAAAAACCAACCATGGATCAGTTAAAGCTATTCTTGAATCCAAAAGGGCAACTTTATGACATAAGTTTTAATTTATTTTTATTCGGAAATGCATGAAACTAGCAGGTGTTGTTGTTCAGAAATTATGTAATTGAGCTTCTTTTTCTGTTTTTTTTTTTCTTCAAAAGCAATAGATTTTTCAGAAAATATTGTCAAAGTTGACGTTTTGAACCGAAGTTAGCGAAGAAAGCAAGAAAACCAGTCGGCGAAGGGGGAAAAACGTTTTTGTCATGTGATCAAAATTCGTTATAACTCAATGGGTAATTTATTTATTAAAAAATGGAAAACACAGTTCGATTCCAAATCGCTTCCATGGTTAGTTTTTCCAATTTTATATCTTTCCGTTAAAAAATGAATTTGTAAATGTGTCAAAACTTTTTGCGCTTGTTCAGCAGACCAGTTGAGAACAGTCTTAAACAACAAGAACGACAAATCATGCATTCAGTATACATTATGAAACATTTTTCAACCCATTCAGAATACTATAACAAAAATTTCACAGTTTAATAAGGTAAAAGATTATCTCTAAATGAACAATTTGAAAAACACATAGCCCGTTTAAAAACCCGATGTCTGCTATTACCATGCTACCACGTTAAAATATACGACATTTTTTGTGCAGCCCTGTATATGAGATACAGATATGTATGCGTAGTACATAGTATGATAAAAGTTAGTTCAGTTAAACACATAGCACAATATAGCACAATTAAAAATTTCCACTCAGCAATTTCCGCCAATAAACGGATGTTGTTGAGAACTTTTGTACGACCTTTTATATGATCTACAGAATTTATACACGGCAAGCAATATTTAAAAAAGGTTAAATTTAAAAACAGATACCACAACTGAAAGCGCACTTCCAGCAATTATTGTTCGAAGTCTCCAATAGTTCAATTATTGCTCATTTTCTTCTATAGCCAAATTCTTTCGTGTGTCCTTTTAAATGAACGCTAATTTCTATGCACACCATGTTCTATAGCCAAAACCTTGTAGTATACCTCAGTGATGTAAGTAAATTTCAGTGTGTTTAAAATACTGTAATATCATTAAAATACACGGCAAACGCTTTTTTCCCCATAGACCGTAATGTAACGGAAATTTTTTGAGTGACCCTGTAAGTGAACTGAAAATGCTACACACTTCATTTTCAATACCGAATATGCCATAGTAAACACCAATAACATATATCAATTTCATGGTAATCGGACTATATTGCAGCGAGTTAGAGCAAAGACAGACGAACCGAATTCATAAACACTTTTCAACTATGTTGGAAAGTGTTAAAAACTAATAATATGCGTATTTATTTAATCATAAAATGGGTCTTAATAAAAAGCGATGCTTGAAATTCTATTACATTAAAAAGAGAATGAATAAATAAAATGCGATACTGAGCAAAATGAAAATAGAAAACGTCAAAAGAAAACATCAATTTTTTATTTTATTTTATTTTTTATTTTTTTTAGTTGAAAAGTATTATTTTGCATTTTTATTCTAGCGAAAAACATTATTCTTAATATTTATTTTAAATACGTTGTGTATAATGTTCGTATAATTTATTTTGAAAAGAAACTGTGATTATTTACTTTTGGCACTTGTATACTAAAACTTCAATATGAATTTGAAAAATAACGTAAACGGCAATCATAACTTTACTTATTTTAGTGAAAAAACACATAAAATGTAAAAAAAAAATTAGCGCATGTAGAAATATATTATGCTGCACAATTATGCTGCACATTTATGCATAAATGGCAAATTAAAATTTTATCTTCTTCCCGTATATCCGTTAAACAAAATCTGATATTATTATTCTTTTCCTTACATGTGTCTTAAAAACAATCCATATTTTAATCGCTGGAAAAAAAAACCTTAATAGAAATATTTTAAGTACAAATATAGGAACTTATATTTTTATTTTAGCAAAACGGAAAAATCATGATACATTTCTAAAAAATTGTATCATGTGACGTGTAGGAACTTCGTTACTAAAGTAAATAAAAAGTGAACAACATTACTTTCTATGATTGGATAACTGATACATTTTTTTTTTTTTTATGTCTTAAAACGATATTTTAAACATGAATTGAAAACATTAATAAAAATATTTTATTTTAAGTACAAAATTACAAAATTGGTAGCTTATATTTTTAACAAAACAAAAGATACATTTTCAAAAAATTCTATCAAATTTGACGTTGAGATATTAAACTTCATTACTTAGAAAGTAAATAAAAAAACAACGTTGCTTTATAAAAATAGATAACCGATGTATTTTTAGGGTTCCGTACTTAAAAAGTAAAAACGGAACCATTATAAGATCACTCCTGTGTCTGTCCGTCTGTCTGTCAGTCTGTCTGTCTGTCACAGCCATTTTAATCGTAAACTATGGAACGTGGAAAGTTCAAAAAGTTGAAAATGTGTAGAAAAAAGGGATAAATAGTGGTCTGATAATTTTTTTAAGTAGACAGTGATCTTTTCCACGTTCTAAAACGTATGTACATCGAGCTTCGTGCAAATAGGTCAAAAATTAAAGATTTGTATAAAGGACATACATACAGAGAACGGCTTTTATATATATAGATAACCACTCTCTTTTTGCTATAAATCGCAGAAAATGTTAGCACTGAATCTAAACCAATTGTATTGGTTTAGATCAACATACTATACATATTAAAAATTATTAGTATTCTTATATGCAGAGTATGATAGCTTTGAGTCGATTGATAATTAAAGTAAGTACACATTAATAAGAAAGAAAGGAACGCATTATTTAGAAAAGAAACTTACGAAATGAATTTTAATAACATTAATATGGATAAAAGAACAGCCATTGCATCTCTTACATTTTTTTATAAGATACAACGAGTTTAGTTGTCTTTACTAATGAACAGCTCATCAATTCATAATGTCATAAGTTCACGTGAGACAAAATATGAATTAACATAAAACAAAAACTATATTTTAACACTTTCCCTTGTTAATTACATATTTAGTCTTTAGCCTGATAATCCCATTTGATCACACAATATTAGTAATCGAGTTTTGGCTAACGGCTTGGTCATAATATCTGCAATCTGTTTCTCAGTTGAAATTTGCTCTACAACTAACTTTCCTTCTAACACCTTCTCACGAACGAAGAAATGCTTTATTTCTATATGTTTTGTTCTCTTGTGATATTCTGGATTATGGGCAAGTTTTACAGCTGTACTATTGTCTACTTGAAGAATAGGTATTTCTTTTAGTTTTACTATTCCTTCATACAATCTTCTGAGCCAAATAATTTCTTTAGTTGTTTCAGATGCTGCTATAACTTCAGCCTCTGTTGTTGAAGTAGCCACGATGGTTTGTCTTTGATTGCGCCACGAGATTGCACCTCCAGCATATATTATCACTGACCCAGATGTTGATCTTCCAGTTTTTATGCATCCTCCAAAATCTGCATCACTGTAACACTTTAATACTCTATTTGAATTTGTTGCGCGATAAGTAATACCAAAATTTCTTGTTTTTGATATGTAGCGAAAAACTCTCTTTACTCTCACTACATCTTCAACAGATGGGTTTTCTAGCGTTCTTGATAAAACTCCTACGTTGTAAGCTAGATCTGATCTCGTTCCTACCATTAGGTACATTAGAGCTCCAACTGCTTGTCTATACGGAAAATTAACTTTCTTAGATTCTTCAGTATTTTGCGATCTTGATTCTTTTAACATTGGTGATGCTACTGGCTTGCAATTTTCAAATCCAAATCTCTTAAGAATTTTCTTGGCATATCCTTTTTGACTAATAGTAATATCTCCGTTTTTCTGATATTCAATTTCAAGCCCTAGAAAACAAGAAGCTTTTCCAGTAACTATCTTGAATCTGGCTTTTAACTTTTCAATGAAGATTTCGCACTCTTGTTGATCATTTGCAGCAATTAATCCATCATCTACGTACAATGCTATAATTAACTTTTTGCCATTCTTCTCTCGAATGTATAGACATGGATCGGCATCACTCACTTTGAAATTAAGTTTTAATAAAAATTGACCAAAACACTTATTCCAACAACGTGGAGCTTGTTTTAAACCATACAAACTTCGCTTGAGCTTGCATACTCTCTTTGTGCCGTCCTCATATCCTTCTGGTTGTTGCTTCTAATTCTCCATACAAAAATGCTGTAGATACATCAAATTGTGATAGATAAATTTTTTCTTCTTCTGCTATACTCAATACGGCTCGTACTGTTTCTAATTTTGCTACTGGACTAAAAGTCTCAATATAATCAATGCCTTGACGTTGACTATAACCTTTTATAACAAGCCTGGCTTTATACTTGTTAATACTGCCATCTGGATTTGTTTTGATTCTATAAACCCATTTGCATGGTATAGCTTTGGCACCTTCTGGTAAATTAACTAATTCCCAGGTCTCATTTTCTTTTAAAGATTTTATTTCATTTTCCATTGCTTTCTTCCAATTTGAGCTTTCCTTGCTGTTGATTGCTTCTATGTATGTTTCAGGATTTTCATTTTCATAAATTAATGACTCAGCTTCCATTATATAATCATCAAACCGTGCAGGCTTTCGGATCTTGTCACGTTCTCTCAATTGCATATCATGTGATGGTTTAACTTCTTCATCACTATCAACATCGCTGTCACTTAGATCGTCTTGTTTTTCATCTTCTTTAAGTTGTTCATCTTCATACTTTCCCTGATTAGAAAGATCGCTTGTATTTTCTCGTTTATTGTCGTTGAATGGTAAATGAACTGATTTATCGCATTTATTCAATTTTTCATGAAAAATGACATCTCTAGAAAAAATCATCTTGTTTTCTTCTTTAATCCAAATTCTGTAACGCTCATCAGAATCGTAACCTACAAGATAACCTTTGATAGCTTTCTTCTCCATTTTTCTTCGCTTTTGTACAGGAATATGAGCATAACATGTAGAACCTATTACACGTAAATGCTTTATTCTAGGTTTCTTCTTGATCCACAATTCATAAGGACTAACTCCCTCTACTGAAGATTTTCCCGTTCTATTTAGGATATATATCGCAGAAGATACTAGTTCGGCCCACATTGCATCCGGAAAACTAATTTCAGGATTCGAATATTTGAATGTTCTTGCCATTTCTACAATTATTCTGTTCTCTCTTTCACTTGATCCATTCTGTTGTGGCGTAAAAGGTACGGTAGGTCTTTTTGTAATTCCTTCTTCACGTAGAATTGCTTCAATTTCTTTATTGTCAAATTCTCCTCCATTATCGCTCAAAAATTCTTTAATTTTGTGTCCCATAGTTTTGGCATGAGCAAGCATATGTTTTAACATATTATTAACTTCTGACTTCTCTCTTATGATGTAACCATACCTAAACTTTGCGAAGCTATCTTTAAATACAACTAAGTATCGTTTCTTTTGAAAAGATTCAGGAAACGGGCCACAGACATCAGCCGAAATAAGTTCACCTGGTTCTGTTGCTTTCTTTCTGTTTCCAAAAGGTAAGCGATGTGCTTTTCCATAAATGCATGGTTCACATAACTTATTTTCCAGTTGAACTTTGATTCTTAACTCTTTTTCAAGCTTTTGTTTGAAGTGACATTTATCTTGATGACCCCATCTGTAATGATAAAGTTGTAATAAAGAATCGTTTTTCCCAGTATTGTTTATTTCTAAAATTTGCTTTGGCACGATTGGCTCAATTATTGCCTTAAACAAAGATCCAGATACATTGCGTGTTCCATACAGTACCACTTGGTTATTTATCTTTAACCAACATTCAGTAGCTGTCGATCGAAATTCACTATCTTGATTTCTATCTTGAGCAGCTAACACTGAAAATAGATTTTTGTTGACTTCAGGTACATACCAGACATCCTTCAGCTGAATTTTTTGACACTTTCCTCCAGCAAAAGATTTAAAACGAATAGTTCCTTTTCCGATTGCAGCCAATCTTTCCTTTCCAGCAGCCTTAATGCTACAAGGACTAAGAAATTTCGTGAAATCAGTAAAGTACTCTGAACAGCTCGTGATATGTTGAGTTGCTCCATTATAAATCCAAAACGCTGTTGAATCTGCTTCCGAAGTATACGTTTCGACAGAAATAGACCTCGCTGCACCATTGGCGATTTTCTTTATATCTTTAGTATCGCTACTCGGCGACTTTTTGGCTGGTTTTCCATCGGAAATCCATTTTCTACAATTTCTTACCCAGTGACCTTTACGGTTACAGTAGTTACAAATGTCAGCTCTATATGACTTCTTGATAAATTTGGAATTTTTATCTTTATTCTGTTTTTCCAATCTTGAAGCTGCTAGTGCTTCCTGAACAGCAATATCGCCGTTTTCAACTTTGATGAAATTTCTCTCAAACATACAAAGTTGCTCTGTTAATTCATCAAATGTTCTGTCTTCGTTTTTAGACAACAACATCCAGCTAGACTTAAAGGTTTCAAATTTTCGCGATAAAATTTGCAATGCTTTACAAACTAACATTAAATCAGGTAACTTATTTACACCAATATCTTTAAGTCCGTTATTTAATTCACTCCAAATGGTTCTTAACTTAGCTATGTGAGTTGATACATCATCGCCTAACGCCCAGTTAAATGCGAAAAATTCTGTACATATCTTAAATAACTGATCTTTTGACGTTGCTTCAAAATGATGCTTTAACGCTTCCCACATTTCATGTGCTGTTTCTTTATCCATAATCTTTTGATAAACTACATCAGTTACGGTACTTGCTATCACGGATTTTACGTAACTGTTAGCTTTACGATACAAATCAGAACTTACTTTATGTTCCTTGATTTCTCTATCTTCAGCAGTGCTACTTAATGGTTCAGGTTTCTTTAATTTATCATCTATAACATCAAGTGCTCCTTCGTGATAATCAAGTAAATCTCTAATCTTGCGTTTCCATATTGGCCAGTCTACTACACTAGTCAATAACTTAACTTGCTTTGTTAAATCCATTTCTTCTTAAACTTTAATGCGATTTCAAAATCTTTTAATGATAATCTTCTCTACTAAAATAAACTAATGTTTTACTTCACTTGCTATGAGCAAAACCTAATTTATCTATATCTAATTCTAATCAATCAGACTTGAGCTAACTAGCGCAATTCAAAGCGAGCTGAAAAACCCATAACCTTTTAAAAATTATTAGTATTCTTATATGCAGAGTATGATAGCTTTGAGTCGATTGATAATTAAATTAAGTACACATTAATAAGAAAGAAAGGAACGCATTATTTAGAAAAGAAACTTACGAAATGAATTTTAATAACATCAATATGGATAAAAGAACAGCCACTGCATCTCTTACATTTTTTTATAAGATACAACGAGTTTAGTTGTCTTTACTAATGAACAGCTCATCAATTCATAATGTCATAAGTTCACGTGAGACAAAATATGAATTAACATAAAACAAAAACTATATTTTAACATACAACACTTAGCGATAACGTATAGCTATAAGATATGGCTGTAGTATACAATCGAAGTAGTAAGCAAAATATAGGAGCCATATGTTTACAATGAGTTTGATTACGCGTTGAAAAGATTTGATAGAATGTGACGTCATATCAAGCCTTTTTTTTCTTTTTGTTAAATTATTTTCATGAAATTTGACTGTTTGTATTAAAATAGATGTTTTAACTAAAAAAACATTCAAATTGAGGTGCTACGTTACTTTCCCGCTCTTATAGTTAAAGTTTTTATTTTATATACGAAAAAATGTAAATTTTCTGCTTAGAATGACGTCAATATCAAACACGCAAAAATGTAGCAAGAAAATCTGAATTTTTATTGACAAATAGAAACAAAATACACGCGTTATCCTTATTTTTTTCACATTATTGTGTCATTTTTAGGGTTTGGCAACAGGAAAAAAACGTTTGAATTAAAAAAGATTTAAAAAGAGATATTTCTATAATGTTAAATTATGGAAGTGGTAGAAAAAAGGGATAAATAGTGGTCTGATAATTTTTTTAAGTAGACAGTGATCTTTTCCACGTTCTAAAACGTATGTGCATCGAGTTTCGTGCAAATCGGTCAAAAATTAAAGATTTGTATATAGGACATACAGACAGAGAACGGCTTTTACATATATAGATTTTAATGTGGCCGTCTATTGGTTATTATATTTATTTACGTGTTCAGTAATCGGCCACAACAGTTGACTACTGGTTAAAAGCCCATTTCACTTTTTTGAGTCTATTTTTGATAATTTGATTTTTGCAATTTGAGATTTATATAGCATTTTACTTGCATTTTATTTTATGCACACTATATATAAGGTGTCTTGGGGTAATAACGCCACGTTAAGTTTCTACTAATTCTTACTGCTTAGTTTAAAAAAAAATTCCCCAAACAAATACAGGATTTGACACAGCAACTTATTGATTATGTATACAAGAAAGACTATTTTAGCAGATATATATTCATAAAATGTAGTGGCGTGATTTCTTGACCAATGCTATTTGGCGATATTACCCAACTAGTGGGTAATAACACCATGCAAAGAAAACTATAAAATAAGATTGAATAATGGTATGTAAATTGTCCAATTCTAAAGATACAAACTCTACAGCAATAGAAATTGCCAAATTGCTTTTATTTACCATTAATTGCGATATCAGGATGCAGTAATAATCATATGATGTTTTATTCTTCTGACATGAAAAAATTAACAGCATTTAGGACGTACAAATTTCTCTTTACCTTTTTTAGTTTTCAATAATGCCAATAATGGTCTCTCGTGTATAAAATAAAAAAAGTAGTTCTTCCACTGAAAAGAATCAACCGGGGTAATAACACTAATGGATGGCGTTATTACCCCGGTTTGTATTTTGCGCAGTATATTGTAAACTACAAGCTACCTCGCAAATACATCCACAACATTTTGAAAGTACATGAAATACCCTACAAATTTATGTAATAAACAAAGTATTTCCTACCAAATATATAGTCTTCACATCACAGAACATACCTAGCAAATTTTAGATCGGACGTTGACTCTTACGAGCTTATTCCAGCGATAAGGTCTACAAATGTAACAAATTAACTTTTAGCGGTTGTTTGTGATTCAGATGACTCAGAGCCTTTCAGAGTAGAAACCGCAGTGCCATTTTTCGTCATAACTACGCCAAATATTAGCACTTGAAGTTATTACCCACCCTGGCGTTTATACCCCGGGACACCTGATAAAAAATACAGATGAGAATTTCGTTCCGGCCGCTTATAACTTTAGTATTGCGGAATAGGTTTCAATGGAACTTGTATCGTTAGTTAGATCATTTTTCACGAAAGGTTTTAGTTTATTGTATATCATTCTACATTGCTTAGTTATATCATCACGGAGGAAAGTTCTATAATCAAGTGAACTCGATTATGAAGTATTAGCATTTTTAAAAAATACTAGACAATTTTGATGATATTTTCATTGTTAATTAGATGACGTTTTAAAGATGTTTTAATATATTGCATTATATTATTCTACCTTTATTTACTAATCCTACTGTAAATTATCAACTCGGTGATTGTTAAATAATTCTTAACAGCGAAAATTTTGCCAGTCAAATTAAACATATAATAGTGCAATGGTATTCGTACAGTTTACTTCAATTTGCAATAACATTTCAGAAAAAGACTCATTTTGCTTTAAAATTTTTAATAACGACGATGGAAAATATGTAAACTGTGAATTTAATCTTGTATTTACAAGGTTAAATTCACCGATATATTTCGTTTGGGAAAATCGACCAGCATGAAGCTTTCTAATATACTAATGTTGGAAAGAAAAAACGTTTGTTTGTTTGTTTTTGTAGGAGGAAATTTTTGGAACTGCCGAATCAATTTTAAAAGTAAAAGTGAAAAAAATCATGGTGACAGTCTCTTCAGAAGCAAAACACGTTCTAAAATGTTCCTTTTTTATAATACTAGGATGTTAAATATTTGAAACTTCACATGATGTTTTTTAAAAAGATAAATGTCCACTGAAAACAGTTTCTAAAAAAAGCGAAATATAAAAGGCTGAAATGAGTAGAAAACATTCTAAAATCGTTGAAAATTGTGATTAATATTAAAATGTTAAGGATAAAGACTTGAAATGTTAAATGACAGTTATTTATAAAACGTAAATGTTTGCACATAATAGTTATGATAAATTTGAAGTTTAAAAAGATAAATTATTCAAAAAAAGTTATACTTGTTAGGGATAGAAGTAAAAGTAATTTCAATATTAGATTGAAACTCGACATAGCTGTTACTTACTCGCACAGAACAGGTTTTTTCAATATGGAAATTTTAACGTGTGAAATGTGCGGAAAGCATACTTAAAATAATGATTTATTTGTGAATTGCGAGGGCTGTTGCTAGAAACTTGAAATTTTGCATGGGTTTTAGTTTAAGACATAAATGCTCTCACAAAGTAGGTTATAGTATATTCGAAATTTAAAGGTGTGAAATGTTTCTCACAAACATCTAACGAGTTATTTGGATGGAATTTTAACAAATTGTGTTTTATTTAATAATATTTAGACTTTCTGCCGAAATATAAGTTCTTCCTGATTTTAAAGGCACACAAATATAATCTCTCTCTAATATTAAGGAGCACACAAATATCATTCGCCATATTTCAATAACCAGAAAGCCACGGATTGTGATTTCAATAATATAAAATAAAACTTATTATCTGTTTGATTAACTCAATAGTTTGCAATAATATTAACTAGAAGTTGACTATTGTGTTTTTAAATCCCATCTTCCGCCTCTATAGAACATAAATTTAAACAAATTAAACTAACAATGTTCATTTTCAAAGGAACCGGCACTTCAAAATATACATTACACATAATATCAATAATCGATACAATAATCGATGTCTATGACATTTTAAAATTTCACATCGAAACCCGATCTGTTAATACCGCCAAAATGATGAATTGACGCCCTATTCTGATCATATCGTACCAAGATATCACGAAGCTGATAGTAATAGTTTTACTTCACTAATCTAAATATTCAACATATTAAAATTTTATTTCGAAATTCGATGATGCGATAGTACAACTAAAAGGAAGAATTGGCTCCCCGTTTTTAACATATCTTATCGAGATATCGCGAAACAGACTGAAGCATTTGTATTATACTAATCTGTAACTTTAATCATTAACATTTCATGCTCAAATTTAAAAACGAAATAGTACCGCCAGAATAATGAATTGACGCCATATTCTGATTGTATCATACCAAGATATCACGAAACAGATAGTAATATTTTTACTGTACTAATCTAAATATGTAACATATTAAAATTTCATTTCGAAATTCGATGATGCGATAGTACAACTAAAAGGAAGAATCGGATCCCCGTTTTTATCATATCTTATCGAGATATCACGAAACAGACTGAAGCATTTGTATTATACTAATCTGTAACTTTAGTCATTAACATTTCATGCTCAAAATTGAAAACGAAATAGTACAGCCAAAATAATGCGGTGGCGTCACGTTATGCTTGTATAGTACTCAGATACCATGAACAAGCTGAAATACTTAAATCGTATTAATCGAAAGAGGCATATTAAAATTTCATTTCGAAATTCGATGACCAGATAGTACCGCAAAAATAAGTATTGGCGCCTTATTCTGGTCATATCGTTCAAAGATATTACGAGGCAGAATGTAATATTTGTAATGTACTATTCGAGATATGCAACTTAATAAAATTACATTTCGAAATTCTATGACGAGATATCACCGCAAAAATGAAGAACTGGTGCCGCGTTCTGCTCATATCTAACCACGAAATCCCAAGACAAACTGAAATATTTGCATTGTACTAGTCGAGATATGTAACATATTAAAATTTCATACCGAAACTCGGTGACATGATAGTAACACTTAAATGACGATTTGGAGCTCCCTGCAGCTAATATCATATCAAGATATGCATCAACAGATCAGTCATCTATGTTCTGTTAATAATCTTGTCCTACATCATAATTTTATTTTGAAACAAGATGACATAATATTTTTTTTTCTCTGACCGCAGCTTAGTCTACAATGGCTAAACACAAAAATTGAAAGGCCGACTACCATAGATAATTTGGTACTTTTAGCTTTACTTTCCATAAGAAACAAGAATGAAAAATCTTGCTATGACTTGCAGTATTTTTTAACAAAATTTAGCTGCTTAATACTGTAAAAAAAGTAAACATTTTAGAAAAGGCATAAGACTTCTGAAAACCAGATTACGATCCCTAACAAGAAAAGTAGTTCAATTCTTTTGTGCAGTCCTGTATTTAGTCTAAAAGTTTGTATATTATTCTATACGTATTATGATAAAACATTGTATAGTAAGAAAATGCATAACAGATTGAAAATTCATCTTCAGCAATTTCTATCACTATACGGAAACATATTTGAATTATTTTGTACAGCCCTGTATATTACCAACAGTTTTTTATATGCCGCACATATTCAGCTAAAGTTTAATTCAGGCTAAAACGTGGTTAAAACTACTGAAATCATACTTCCACACATTATTATCCCCGGGAGGTCATGTATTCAGTTCTTTGCATTGCCCTGTATATGATTTTATTTATATTATACAAACATCTCTTAGTATACTAAATATAGTTCAGCTTGAAAGAGCATAACTCAATTAAAAGCCTCTTTTAAGCCATTCACGCTGATACTCCGCAAATCTTACAAACTCTTTTGTGTAGCCTTGTATATGATCTATATCAGTTATACACACCGCATACTAAGCAAAGATTTAATTAAACTTAAAAAGGCATGTCATAAACGAAATCACACTTCTAGCAATTATCGCTAATAGAAAGATACAGTACTGTATCCGAATTTTTGTATGTTTCTGTAAATGAACGATAAATGCTATACAACAAGTATATTGTAGTCAGCCTCAGTAATGTAGTATATCAATTTCATTATATTTGATATAGTGCAACAGAACTAAAATACGCTGCAAACAGTTCTTTTCCTGACACTATTATGAAAAGGAATTCTTTTGCGAGGCCCTATAAATGAATAATAAATACTTCGGACCCCATATTGTCCAGAATGCATAGTTTAGTGCACTTCATAAATGCATATCAATTTCATTATGTTTGAAATTAGCAACAGCATTAAAATAAACTTGAAGCTATATTTTCGCATTGAGTGTAATGCATCGGAATACTTTTGACTGTCCCAGTAGATGAACTATAAATTCTATACATTTTATTTTTAATAGCGACCGTTCTATTGTTAATGTCAATAACATACAAAATCTTCAGGGAGGTTCGAGTATATTTACGAGTGTTAGAGCTCGGATAAACTGCAGAAAATCCAAATTCACAAACACTTTTAAACTATGTTGGAATGTATTAAACACTATTATAATATTTTAAATTATTACTGAAACATTACCAGAAAAGTATAAATTAACTCATTTTATTATTAAAATGTTGTTCTGTTTATAAAAATTATACTTGAGTTATACTTAAATTATATTTAAGTTAGTTACAATAACAAAGCATTTAAGTGGCCAACAACTGGTCCAGTGATGGCCGAATACTAGATTTGAGTGGCCGACTACTAGTGACTTTGCTACTTTTAAGTTTAACTTTTTATAAATAAAAACTATAATCAGTTTTTTTAAAAACAATTGCTGAAACAGTAAAAGAAAAGTATACATTAACATGTGTCACTTTTAAAAATGTTGTATCGCTTTTTAAAATTCTGCTTTGAGCTATACACCAAAAGAAAGCGCTTAAGTGACCGACTATTGGTGCTTTTAACCTATATAGTTTTCAAAGAAATTATATTTGGAAGTACATCCCCCCCGTCCCCCCCACACACACTATTCGACGGTGTAAATTTTGAAATTTTTCAATTACAAAGATGTTAAATTTTTGTTTACTTTACTAGGGGGCTCTGCCCCCTACGAGCTACGCTCGTCAACCCCCGTTCAGACACCGCAGACTCTAACAGCACGATAATTTAATCGGCTTTAAAAATATTTCAGAAGATTTAATTATAATTTGAATCTGATAATTATAATCTGACGTAATTTTCACCAAACTTTTCTTTTTTTTTAATATTCACGTAAAAATACTTTTGTTAGAAATGAAATATTATGATCATCTTAAAATATGAAATAAATGTCTCGAGCAATTTTTAAATTTAAACTGTTTTGCAATATTATTTTTTGTTCATTTTATATAATAAGTGTAATATGACGTAAATGTGACGTAAATTCTCCTATTTAAGACTTCTAACGCATGTTTATGAATTTATTATTTTACAATATTCTGTCTCTTTAAAAATTCACGTGTAATTATAATTTTTATGATGTAATTTTCAATGAGTTCCTGCTTTTTATATTTTCTGTTTATAATAGTCACGTGTAAAATAAATTTTTAATTTGAAGTAAACATTATTGTTTGCGCTGTTTATACAACTGGCAACAGTTTAAATTAATAACATTTTCTAAAATTTGTAAAAAATATCTCTCGAAATGCTGAAAATTTGAATTCAAAATTGAAATAAAACCTCAAAAAATGAGTCAAATAAGAAAAATAAATACAATCTGCACACCGGGAACTTATAACGCATAAAATGATCTAAAAATGATTAAATTCTCATGTATAGTTTTTGCTCCAATAAAACTTTTTTAATGGAACGATTTTGTCCAACTTTAGCATTAAATATCTCTTAAAATAATTCTTCGATTTGAAAACTGTCTGCATCAGCGTGTTTATCAAACATTTCTCTATAATACCACCGATTTTCATATTTTTGTATGGAACAGTTTTTTTAATATTAACGATGAAAGGCCATGCTTAAGCATTCAAATTGGATGTGGATCTACCCGGAATATCTACGCAGATTTTCATTGGTCCATTTCCAAATCAAAACTTTTTTTCAATTCCTACTATTAGCTCACACTCTCCCTATATTTATTTATTTATCCTTCTATATATATAAAAAAGTTTTGATTTGGAAATGGACCAATAAAAAATCTGCGTAGATACCGTGAAATGCATCTGATTGGTCAGAGCTTTATGACGCTATAAGGGAGGTTACCAATGGGGGCCCCGTCTCTCTGTCGCCAAAAGTGACGCCAACTTGGCACTATTTCCAGTATTTAGCCAAAATTAAGGGTACTTTTCCGTTATACGGACAGCATGCCAAAATGTATGCTAATGCGCCAATTATATCAGCCCTCATCGTGAAAAGGATTTTTCTTGTAAACCATGCGAAACATTGTGATTTGTTATTTATGAAACGTGAATTACGTGAATGATTATTATTTAACCTTAACCTTGGAAAGCTTTTTAATTTGCTATTATTCGAAATAAAAATGCTTTTTTTTTAATAAAATTATAATTTACTTTTACTGCTGACGCTGAGATGGATTTTACCATTTGTCAATTACGGGATGATGAGAAAGTTGCGATAAAACTGTTTCAGGAATTTGGAATTCCGCATAATAAAAGATTGTGTTCAAACAACCATGAAATGAAATTATGGATGAGTTTTGGAAATCCGAAATGGAGATGTAGCTTACGATCATGCGAAGAAAGCGTAGGAATACGACAAAAAACATGGTTTGAAGGATCGCGGTTGTCTTTTCTTAATGCTTTGAGGTTTATATATTTATGGTGCCAAGAGTTGACATCGATTGAGCTTTGTGAGCTGCAACTTGATATGAACCACAACACAACAGTGGACTGGAATAGTTATTTTAGAGAAGTTTGTGCAAATGCTTTATATTCACGACCAAATAGAAAAATCGGTGGACCTAATAAAATTATAGAAGTAGATGATAGCCTTTTTACCAGAAGAAAAAGCAACGTAGGGCGTGTTCTTCCTCCTCAATGGATGTTAGATGGTTTATGCCGTGAAACACGGGGATGTTTCCTTACTCCTATTTCCGATCGCACAGCTGAAACTTTAATGGCGGCAATAGAAAATAATATAGCTGATGGAAGTATTATTTATACAGATTACTGGAAAGGATATAAACAGATGAACTGCGAAGTGCTGGTTATGATCATTTCACAGTAAATCACAAATACAATTTTGTCGAACCTAATACTGGATGTCATACTCAAAATGTTGAGAGATTATGGGGCATCGCAAAATGGCGCAACAAAAGACATCGGGGAACAGTCCGTCATCATTTAGAGTCGTATCTCATAGAGTTCATGTGGCGACGTCTTCATTCAAAAAATGAAATGTTTACTGCAATGCTAAAAGGTATGGCACAGATGTCATATTCGCCCCATATTGGCGCGATTTTTTCCTGACGCCAATGTCATATACGCAACGGGTACTTAACTGCCACCAAAGTGTCGTTATTTTGCTTGATGCGGTAACCCGGATTATGTTGTGGCACAGATGTCATATGTTTATGTTATATGTATTGGCGCGATTTTTTTCCGATGCCAATTTGGCGAAAATATCAACAGCATAAACTGCAACATCCGAGTTACCATATCAAGCAAAATAACGACACTTTGGCGCCAGTTAAATACCTGTTGCGTATGTGACATATGCGTCAGAAAAAAATCGCGCCAATATGGGGCCTATATGACATCTGGGTACAGATGTCATATTCGCCCCATATTGGCGCGATTTTTTTCGGTTGCCAATTTGGCGAAAACATCAACAGCATAAACAACATAATCCGGGTTACCACATCAAGCAAAATAACGACACTTTGGCGCAAGTTAAGTACCTGTTGCCTATATGATATTGGCGACAGAAAAAAATCGCGCCAATATGGGGCGAATATGACATCTGTTCCGACATCTGTACCTATGTTGTTTATGCTGTTGATGTTTTCGCCAAATTGGCAACCGAATAAAATCGCGCCAATATGGGGCGAATATGACATCTGTGCCAAAGAGATTTGTAATTTTATGGCAGCAGTTTAATATGATTTTTTTATATTATTACTTTATTGTATAACAATTATTTGTTCACTTATTTTAATTATATATTTGTGATTTAATAAAATAGTTCGTAAAATTCTGTAATTTTCAAATGTTATATTTTTAAAATGCTCACTTTACTATCGACAATGTTTTTCTTTTATTTTTCAAATGTTTCAATTCACGTGATTTTCATTTTGCGCCAACTATTACGCTTGGCGACAATGCTGTCCGTATAACGGAAAAGTACCAAAATCTAAGTAGTAGTATCTAAGTATGCCTTGCAAAAAGTAATGCTTTGGAAATGGAACAATGAAAATCTGCGTAGATACCGTGAAATGCAACTGATTGGTCAGAGCTTTATGACGCTATACGAGAAGTTACCAAGGGGAGACCCGTCTCTCTGTCACCAAAAGTGACGCCAACTTAGCGCTATTTCCAGTATTTCGTCAAATTTCCATAGACTCCCATTGAAATACAATAGGGTTTACTTGCATGCAGGAAATCAACAAATTGAGATATTCCAATGCAACAAAAACTAATATTAGCTTATGAATAGAGCTTAATTGAAATATTTACATTATTTTTAAGCACAAACAATAATCTGGGGTTGACTAGAAAATAGGAATTGCTTCGCTATACCGAATGCAATAGCTAAGCGATTACGCGGGGGGTTGGTGAGCGTAGCGAGCAGGGGGGGGGGCGGTGCCCCCCTAGTATATTTATATATTTATATATTTATCTTATTCAAATTTTCAATCGTTAATAAAATACTCATTATTCGTCCTATCAAGTTGAAATAATTTTTTTTTTTTAACTTGTACTGGATGACAATTGATGTTAATACAGTTTTTTCAAATATTAGTTAATTAATTAATTTTTAATTAATTAATTTTTAATTAATTAATTTTTAATTAATTAATTTTAGTTTTGCATGGGAAACAAAATGGCGGCCATTGGTTATTGAAGTTCAATGAAAGTATTTTCAATAAGGGGTTACCATGGGGGGGACCCTGTTCTGTCGCCAAATACCGCCAAGTTTGTCGCCAACTTGGCGATATATCGCCAAATTTGGCGGCCAAAATGAGTCACCAAAAGTGACGCCAACATGGCGATATCTCTAATATTTCGCCAAATTCCCATAGAGTTCCTTTTTAAACCTACTTGCTTATAGAAAATCAACAAATTGAGATATTTTAATGCAACAAAAACTAATATTAGCTTAAAGGATTATGTTAAATTTTTTTTTGATGGCCTAAGTAGGAATTGACTTTAAAAACAAAATTTTTATATTACTTGTTTATATATAGAAGGATTTTAAAATATCATTATTTTTATAATTTTGTTATAGGATATTAGCTGTATATTTACACTGATGAAATTATTTATATTGCTTTAAGTTATTATGGTTCATTATTCTTCCATAATAGAGTCTGTAAGCGATAGACTTTTGAAAAAACATGCTTGAAAATTAACTTAAAAGCCATAAAAATTAGTAAATTGAGATACAGTTTTTAAACAAATTGCATTTGGAAGTACATTTTCCCCCTATATACAATGGTGTAAAAATTGAAAATGTACGATGTTTAGAAGTTAAAATTCAGTAGCCAAATATTGCAAAACCGAAATTTCCTCGATTGCCATTCGTAAAATGACGTCCCCGTTACGCACAGATACGCTTGCCCTTTGTAATATATCGATAGATATCTCTTTTTCTCTATAAGAAAGATAAAATTGCTACTAGAGATATAATTGAAGAATACTTTTCATAATTTTATTAAAACATGGATTGATTTCCTTTCATGTCGGGTTGCTGGTATAGTTCTGATTGAAGTATTTCGGTTGCAGGTTAACGAAAATTATTTTCTGGGGTTGCGGGTCGATGAATTTTTTTGTTGGGTTCAGGTCGGACTGCAGGTTGAATTCAAAAGGAATTTTCGGGTTCAATAGGACACGTACAGAACTCTAACTTAGTTACTAATCAGCTACCATTTATAGATCTTCACTTTATAGAATTAACCTAAAACACCTTTTTAAAATTGTTTCTTTAATTTTCACGACACTGTATAACGTATAACAGAAATAATGAAAAATGTTATTACTTTTATAATATACATCTTGAATAAATTTATAGCTTTAAAATGAAAATATTTCCATACCTTATTCAAAGTATCTTAAAAAATATTCATTGAGGTTGTCAGTAACTGTGAAAGCAATTTTAACTGTTAGATTTAAAGCTTTTTAAAACTTTTACCAACTAACTGATATTAAAAGGATTTAAGACTCTAAATACGTAAAATGATATACAGTTTTTAAATAAATTATATTTGGAAGTACATCCTCCCCCCACCCCCACAAACAGACTATTCGACGGCGTAAAGCTTGAAATTTTTCGATTACAAAGATGTTAAATTTTTGTTTACTTTATTTTATTTTATTATTAATTTTATAATTTTGTTATAGGATATTAGCTGTATATTTACACTGATGAAATTATTTACATTGCTTTAAGTTATTATGGTTTATTATTCTTCCGTAATAGAACCTGCACGAGATAGATTTTTGAAAAATCATGCTTGAAAATTAATTTAAAAGCCATAAAAAATTAATAAATTGAGGTACAGTTTTTAAACAAATTGCATTTGGAAGTACACATTTTCCCGTATACCATGGTGTAAAAATTGAAAAAGTACGAGGTTTAGAAGTTTAAAAAAATTCAGTAAACAAACATTGTAAAACCGAATTTTCATCGATTGCCATTCGTAAAATTTCGTCACCGTTACGCACAGATACGCTTTTTCTTTTTAATATATAAATAGATATCTCCATTTTTCTATACGAAAGATAAAATTGCTACTAGAGATATAATTGAAGAATATTTTTCATAATTGCATTAAACATGGATTGATTTCCTTTCATGTCGGGTTGCTGGTAGAGTTCGGATTGAAGTATTTCGGTTGCGGATCAACGAAAATTATTTTGTAGGGTTGCGGGTTGATAATTTTTTTTGTTGGGTTCAGGTCTGACTGCAGGTTGAATTCAAATGGAATTTTCGGGTTCAATCGGACACGTACAGAACACTAAATTAGATACCAATCAGCTACCATTTATAGATCTTCACTTTATAGAATTAACCTAAAACACCTTTTAAAATTGTTTCTTTAATTTTCAAGCCACTGTATAACGTATAGCAGAAATAATAAAAAATGTTTTTACTTTTATAATATACATCTTGAATAAATTTTTAACTCTAAAATGAAAATATTTCCTTACCTTATTCAAAGTACCTTACAAAATATTCATTGAGGTTGTCAGTAACTGTGAAAGCAATTTTAACTGTTACATTTAAAGCTTTTTAAAACTTTTACCAACTAACTACTATTAAAAGTGCTTAGGACTCCAAATACGTAAAATGATATAGAGTTCTCAAAGAAATTATATTTGGAAGTACATCCTCTCCCCCCCCCCCCCCCCACACACACACACTACTCGACGGCATAAAGCTTGAAATGTTTAGATTACAAAGACGTTAAATTTTTGTTTTTATTTTATTTTATTATTAATTTTATAATTTTGTCATAGGATATTAGCCGTACATTTACATTGATGAAACTATTTATATTGCTTTAACCCTTAACTTCAGTTAGCGGTCTCAAAGGCCGCTGCTTTATACAATTTTTACAATTTAACTTGTAATTTCAAGTTTAACTTTAGATGCTATTGAAATTTTGTTTCGTTTGGGGCTAGCGTACTATCGCTAGATACTTTTGAGTTGTATTTTAATTATAATAGTCCCCCAGAAAATGTTTAGTACAAAAACAATTTCGTATGAGTTAATCGAGCTTTATATTCATCTTTCGATTGAGCGGTCTCACAGACCGCTCACAGTAGTTACGTGACAATTTTTTTCACAGCAGCTAAGGGTTAAGTTATTATGGTTTATTATTCTTCCGTAATAGAGCCTGCCCGTGATGGATTTTTGAAAAATCATGCTTGAAAGTTAATTTAAAAGCCATAAAATATTAGTAAATTGAGATACAGTTTTTTAAACAAATTGCATTTGGAAGTACATTTTTCCCCTATTCTATGGTGTAAAAATTGAAAATGTACGAGGTTTAGAAGTTTTAAAAAATTCAGTAGCCAAATATTGCAAAACCGAAATTTCATCGATTGCCATTCGTAAAATTACGTCACCGTTACGCACAGATACGCTTGTCCTTTGTAATATATCGATAGATATCTCCATTTTTCTATACGAAAGATAAATTGCTACTAGAGATATACTTTTCATAATTGTATTAAAACATGGATTGATTTCCTTTCATGTCTGGTTGCTGGTAGAGTTCGGATAGAAGTATTTTGGTTGTGGATCAACAAAAATTATTTTATAGGGTTTCGGGTCGATGAATTTTTTTGTCAGTTTCAGGTCGGACTGCAAGTTGAATTGAAATGGAATTTTCGAGTTCAATCCGACACGTATAGAACTGTAACTTAAATACCAATCAACTACCATTTATTCGTCTTTACTTTATAGAATTAACCTAAAACACCTTTTTAAAATTGTTTCTTTAATTTTTACGCCAGTGTGTAACGTATAGGAGGAATAATAAAAAAATATTCTTACTTTTCTAATAGACTTCTTAACCCTTCACTGCACCGCGTGCCATATCTGGAACATACCTAAAAACATGACGTTTTTAATTATGTGCTATGCATTTAGCGGGCATGATCACTGTCCCTGATCAGGAATAATCCAAAGTATGCAATAATGCTTATTTTGTCCATGTTAAATGTGTACACTAGACTAGAATTTGTCCCTCGGAAAAAAAAAAGAAATTTCGTTCAAGCTTTTAACGGTAAAATTTGGTTTCATTATTTTTACTGAATATTTAAAAATATTAATATAAAAGAATATGAAGAGTGTTAGACAGATAAAATTGATCAATTTAAGCCCATTTATATGCAAAATATTGCAATATAATATTTTAAAACCGTAATGTTGTATGTATGGCACACACCATAAAATATCAAATTTTAGCCGAAAATTTAAAATTTATATATTTTTTACTTTTTCCTATTATCAGGCCGATATATTGATATCAAATAAATTTTTTCATAAAGATAGAAAAATTCGTGCAGTGAAGGATTTAAAAACTTATATTTCTAAAATGAAAATATTTCCTTACCTTATTCAAAATATCTTCAAAAATATTCATTGAGGTTGTCAGTAACTGTGAAAGCAATTCTGTCTGTTAGAAAATTTAAATTTCTGAATTTGATATATTGATTGTTTAATCAATATTTATTTTACTTGAAGAATTCGACAGATATGATGTCTTTCAACTTTTTTGCTAGATTCAATGAAGCAGTTGGGTGTCTCTTGAAGTTATGTAATATTATGCTTTGATAATTCAATTTCTTTCATGTTTGAAAATTTGAAAAGATATATTTCGGGCTCCAACTTCTTGTAACTGATATCTTGGAGCAAAAATCTTGTAGCATACAACCATTATTATTACTTCTTTTTTCCCTTTTTTCAGTAACTTTATTTTTCATTTAAAATTTAAGTACAGATCTTCACATCCTCATGTCATTGTTTGAGAAAATTAATGCAAAATGTGTCATATTATGTTTTTATGTTTTTCAAGAATGTAAGATAATATTTTTCGTAAAACCTAAATTAAATATCTTGAATTGTATTTTAATGTGATGTTTTCTATTCCAAATTTTTATCCATTAATTTGTTGTTTTATTGAAATAGAATTTGCATTGTAAATACTGAAGCTTATTTTCTGTTTTTTTCATCATTTATTAAAATACAACTTCTTAATTTCTTATTAAAATGTACGCCAAATGTTTGTGAGATACAGAAGTGTGGTATGAAGAGTCTTCTTTGTCCCTAGAACTATGAAATTGTACTTTGTTGTATCTACGAAACAACACTGTCAGAAAAATTCGTCAATACACACTAAATTATTCCTCATTTTTTAACAAGCAATTTCCGCATTCCTAGAAAACACGTTTTATCGTTGAATGCTTCCAAAAAGTCTGAAAAAGTGGGAGAAACTTCGTTCATTCCTAGCACGCATGCGCTCTATTAATACCAAAATCCGAATTTATCTAAAAAGGAAAAACCAAAAATTATATAAATTAAGATTTACAATTTAATTAAAAAAGATAAAATGTTTTCGAATTTAAAAATAAATAACAATTACTTTTCTCATTCATTCAAAAGTACTCACAATTTATTTTTTGTAAGTCGAATAAGGTGAACCAAGTTTTAAAAAATTAACTTATAAAGTTGCTTATAAAAAAAAACTTTCGCATATAAAATATATTTTAAAGGAAAACATTTAATTTAAATATTAAATGGGAAAAAATTGATTTTACTAAAATAAAAAAAAATCTTATCGAATAAAAATATAATATTCATATTTTACATTTAGCAATTTATTTAAAAATATTTATACAGTACCGGACCTCAAATCCGGAATCCTAAAATCCGGACGACCCAAAATCCGGAATGTAAAAAAAGAAACTGAAATTCTGCGATGATCTCGAATAAATATTTCGTAAAAACGTCCATAGATGGCGCTACGCGTGCACGTAACACAGTGCCGAGCAAACTAGAATCAGCAATTTTATTTTATTGCAATGTTTTTCATTCATTCATTAGTTTTAATTCAAATTTTCTAACAGAATTATCGTAGTTAGTTATCGTAGTTAGAAATTTATAACAATATCTCGGTTGCATTTCAATATTATTAAATGATTTTTTTTTGCATTCGATAGCTGAGATCGATCTGTATGCAGGCCGTTTTTTACTTGTTCGATTTTGATTACAGATTTTTTTTATGAGCATGCTTTCAGTTTCGAAACTGGTTCCGAAAATGAAAGCGTCCTCATTAAAAATATCTGTAAACAAAATCGAAAAATTAAAAAACGGCCTTTGTACAGATCGATCTCAGCTATCCAATGCAAAAAAAAATCATTTAAAAATATTGAAATGTAACCGAGATATCTTTATATATTTCTTCCATAGGATTAGCATTAGCGAACGGGTCTTTTCACTTGACTGAAGTAGCCTCTTAAATGAACATGTTGAATAAGCAAAACAAACAGCGGATAGATATGTCGTTTTTCTTTACTTTCTTTTCATCTAGTGTTTTTTAAGAGGTACACTAGCTTTCTAATAACTTATCATAATTTAATAAAAATTTGTTACACAAGCTTATTAACTATTATTGTAACTTGCTGAAAATTTGAAAGAAATTCGTCAATTAGCAACGGAGATAATTATTTTTAAGGAAAGAAACCGTGTCGCTGGGAGCTCGTTACTATGGTTTCAGAGCAAACTTAGGGACAAATGGCGGTTAATAAAGAGCCTAATTCGGCTCTTGCAAACAACGATGTATTTTCATTTTTAAAAATGTTTTTATGTTCCTAATAATGTGATGTACAGGATTAAAAAAAATTCTTATCCTTATTTTAAATTATTTTTTTTAAATTTATGTTTATGTTTGTTTACTTATACTTCATACGGCAATCCGCGATATAGATTCCTGGACCTAACTCGCGAGCAACAACGCATTTTCATTTTCTAAAAAATGCTTTAATATTTCAAAGAATATGCAGTAATAGTATTATTTTTTTAACTTATTTTTATTTTGAATTACTTTTTGTAATTTGTATTTTTGGCTTTATTTACACTAAGCCTAACATGGCAATTCGCGGTATAGATTGCTCCGTGGCATGTAAAATTTTACCAAGGGCATGTACTGTATCTGTTTATTTATTTTGGTTGAGGACCTAAAATCCGGAAAATTCCGAATTCCGGAACGGGTGCGGTCCCGACCAGTCCGGATTTGAGGTCCGATACTGTAATACATATTTTTATCCTATTTTAATACCCCAGCTTATATGCCCAATATTATTAAAACCCCAGCCACAATCTCTCATTAAAGACGAAATTTTCCCGAAATTAACTTCAAAATTCAAAGCTTTTTACCAGACTGCCAAGAAAGGTTATGTGTTTCATATGCGTATCTGGGTATGTGGATTTCTTTATACCCTCAAAACAGCCTAACAGCTGGTTAGATTTCAATGAATGCGGTCTCTATCGATTCGCCTTAACCGTCCGATGGTTATAGGTTAGATTTTGTTTTTATAAATTCAAAATGGCGGCCATAAAATAAAAAAATCCCTGCCGGCCCGGCCTACAGGCGGAGGTAGATTTCGAAGTTAAGTATACTAATTTCACAAACAAAAACCAAATCATGATTAGAGATAAACCCACTTTAACAATTTTATCTGGCCGCTTTTGACGAGTTTTTATTTCATTTTTATATAATAACTGGTTTTATCAGAATCATGTTAGGGCGGTATTCAAAAAAATACTTTTCCATGCTCAACAACTCGAAATTTTCTGGCATAACTCCAGATTCATTTTTCATAGGAAAAACATGAAACTTGTTGACGTGATTTTTGAAGAGATTTATAAGCGACCTGTGTTTTTAATTTTCGTTCAATTAATTAAAACTTGATATATAAACAATTATTTTCTCAGTAAGACAATATATTTTGTTTCTAACACAATCCCTTCGGGAAATTCCGTTCAAAATGCCCACTTTGACATCATTTTTTGAAATATATTCTGCCTCTGTCAAAAAATCGATCATTACGGTACATTATATAGTTTCTGAATAAGCGAATCTACAAATTGGATGCGTTTGAGAGCAAAAATGAATTTAAAAATGTGTCAGAAAATAAGCAGTTTGGATTTGAATACTCCCTTAATACGATGATTTTTCCAACACAATCCGCTTCGGGAAATTCGGTTCAAAAGGCCCACTTTGACAGCATGTTTTAAAATATATTCTGCATCTATCAAAAAATTGACCATTACGGTACATTATATAGTTTCTGAGTAAGGAAAGGTACCAATTGGAAGTCTTTGAGAGTAAAAATGAATTGTAAAATGAGTCAGAAAATAAGCAGTTTGGATTTGAATACACCCTTACTAAGATGATTTTTTTCTTCAACCGCTATGTATTTTTAATTCGTTTTTGCTGTAAGAATTGTTCCTATCCAAAACTTGTCTATACAGATGTTGTAGACAATATTAAGAAGATATATGATAAATTCATGGGGATTTTATATCTTTTTAATTGACGGAGTTATGGATTTTTTTCTTCTTCAAACGCCCTTTTTGTTTTCGTTTTTAATTTTGTTTGCAGTATGAATTGGTCCTATCAAAAACTTGTGAATATAAAAGTTGTAGATAATGTTAAGGAGATTCATAATAAAATTAATTGGATTTGATATCTTGAGACTTGACGAAGTTGTGAATTTTTTCCTCCCAAAAACCCTATTTTTTGAGCCCCTTGAGCCCATTTTTAACTTTATCAAAAATTTGTCATACATAAATTTTTGGCCCTATTTTTAGAAGTAATAAAAACTTTAAACTGATTCGATATGTACAAAATTTAAGAAGTTATGGAGTTTTTTCGGTTTTCACAAAACCCCTCCCTATTTCCATCCCCTTGGTCCGATTTTGCCCATTAACGAACTTGACCGAGATTTTATGCCCTTGATTTTATGTATCAGTTTGGAAGAGATTGGTGCAGAATTGTGGAAGTTATCGTGTCCAGAAGAAAGTGATATATATAGATAGATACATACATATATATATAAAGTTTTTTACTGAGGGTGGTTTTGGGCTCTAGGGGTCATGATCCGTGTAGATCTGCAAAAATCTTTCATAAATTCCAACATAGGAACGACGCCAATAGGTAGTATTTCATACGAAATCTACCTAAAATGGCGGTAGAGACGAAAAAAAAATTTACGCACCATATTAAGTGACATATCATTGGGTAGATCTTTAAAAATGAAGACGATGTTTCATTGTCCATTTTACAGTCAGAAGCTCCGTTTAAATATTACACAACCTGGAAGTTGTGTAAGAAGGATCTCTAGCTTTACTGCAACTCTAACCTTCATATAGACATCTATCGACCTCATCAAAACAGTGTTTATAGATGGGAACTAACAATTAAACACAACTTAAAAGTCATCAATACAAGTAAATAAAAAAGTTAGTAACTAATGTAAAAAATAGTTTCACATTGATCAGAAATAATTAATTAGTTCGCTTTTTACGCAGTCGGGTTTTTTGATTTTTTAAATTAAATTTTTACTTATTAAAGAAATTAATCAAACTATGCCCATTTGAAGCAAACATATTTACTTCAAAGCGTTTCACATTTGTCTAACTGTAGCGCGGCCGTTAGCGTACACGTCTCGTAATGCTGGGATGTCCGGTTCGATTCCAGTGTCCGAAAATTTATTTTTTCCAGACTTTCTTCAATTGACGAGTATTTTACCTCCTGTGACGGAGAAAAATTATCCGATATACGTCGGTTAACGGAAAAATCCTGGCAGCAGTGCTGACAGTATAATTTCCGTGAATTGAAGAGACTATTTCTGAGAGTGAACCATAGAAATTTTCGTTTAAAAAAAGATTGGTGTATCCTCGAAACAGGATTCTGACACAGATAACACGACAGCAAAGAATTAACTCTCACAACGGATTTAATGTAAACCAGCCGTCATTAGCGTAAAATGTGATTTTTGGTGGTTCCGATCTTCAAACGCATAATTCTTCGGTCGCGAGTTTGATGCTCTTCTAACAGATCACTAAGTTGAAGTGAGTGAAAATTATTCTATATAGGTTCTCTAAGTTTTTATTACCCAGTCAATGTGTTAAAGAATAAAACTTCAGTTAATGGAAATGTATTTTTTGGCCTGGCTGGAAAAAAAAAATATATATTAAGGTAAATCCGAGTTATATGCCCCATCTGGTTAGTTGCCTCAGTCACTGTATTTGAGCTATTGGACATGTGACGGAGATAGTGACGTTTTTCTATTCTCAATCGAGTAATGTATTAATATATAAGTTGCAGCACTATTTGTTCCTGCTTCCAGAGTTACTGGCTGGAGCATCATCAAGTGCGACGTCTAACTCCGTGGTCTGGGATAGATGACCAAAATCATTGATTAAGTTTCTCATGATAATCTCATTTTGTTTGGTATTTATATTACGGTAATATTTTTTACGAAGTTCTACATAAAATTTTGCGTAGATAGGTTAAATGTGCACTACAACAATCATTATTATAAAAAAAGAAAAAAATAGTAGATGATTAAGGGGAGAAACCTGACATCGTATTTAAAGTCGGATGAAGACAAGCGTCAGTGTGCTTTGTCCCGCGTTCTGGTAAATTTTGGAGTGGTTGTTAACCGAATGTAGTTTTCTATCGATCGATTTTGGTCATAACTAGTATCTTTCGCATCTAGTCTTTAATAAAGGACTTTACTGAATTTCAAAGAAGTTCAATCTTGAGTTAAAATGAATAATTTCATCTTTTAAAATCACGAGTTGGAACCCGTCGAAATTAGACGAACTAAAATGAAAAACTTCAACTGCTTAAATTATTGAAAACTTAAACTGTATCAAGATGTAATATTACGTAATCAAGATGAATAATTATGAAGTTATCGATGGAGCTCCTATGTTTGTTTTTACCGGATGAAAAATCAGTAAAAAGGATTTCGCTTTGTCACATCATAAAATTTCCCCCCAAAAAATCTAAACTATACGTTATTTTCACATTCTCATAATTTACATAAGCACCACTCAAATTCACAATTTGAAAGTATTTTAACGTGCAATAGATTATTAATGAACGTATTTCCAAACTTAATGTCACGTTTGTCCGATACAACTTTTCATTTGAACATTCGCACAAACTTTAAGTTCTAATCTCAGTACTCGCGAAAAGAAATTTCAGAAATTTGCCTTTCGTTGTCATAGTATTGGCCATTTAGTATTGGTCAAATATTTAGTTTTATAAAAAAAAAAAAAAAAGATCGTTTTGTTTTAAATATATCATTTTTACTCACTGAATCATTTTGCCTAGCCCCTCAAACTCAGTATCAGCGTAATGTAAAGATATTAAAATGTAGCTTATTTATGAAGAAGAATGCGTGTTTTTTTTTTTAATATCTGACGTCATTTTCTGTTCAAAAATTTTAAAAAAGTTACTTTTATTTGTAATGTGAAAATGGCATCAATAAAAATATAATCAATAAAAATAATAAACCATGACTATTTTCCCTTTACTTTTAATATAAATGGAGTACTTCAGTTGCCACGATTACGAAATTTGTATTAAAAACTACAAAAAAATTAATATCTCAAAAATAAATTGAGATACAGCTTTCAAACAACGTATTTCCAAACTTAATGTCACGTTTGTCCGATACAACTTTTCATGTGAACATTCGCACAAACTTTAAGTTCTAATCTCAGTACTCGCGAAAAAAAAAATTCAGAAATTTGCCTTTAGTTGTCATAGTATTGGCCATTTAGTATTGGTCAAATATTTAGTTTTATCACAAAAAAAAAAAAAAAAAAAAAAAAAAAAAAGATCGTTTTGTTTTAATTATATCATTTTTCCTAGCCCCTCAAACTCAGTATCAGCGTAATGTAAAAATATTAAAATGTAGCTTATTTATGAAGAAGAATGCGTGTTTTTTTTTTTTTTTTTTTTAAATATCTGACGTCATTTTCTGTTCAAAAATTATAAAAAAGTTACTTTTATTTGTAATGTGAAAATGGCATCAATAAAAATATAATCAATAAAAATAATAAACCATGACTATTTTCCCTTTACTTTCAATATAAATGGGGTACTTCAGTTGCCACGATTACGAAATTTGTATTAAAAACTACAAAAAAATTAATATCTCAAAAATAAATTGAGATACAGCTTTCAAACAAATTGCATTTAAAAGAACACTTTTTTCCTTATACGACGGAGTAAAAATTTTAAATGTGCGATGTTTAGAAGTTTAAAAATTTGCAGTAGCGAAAATTGCAAAACCGAAATTTCATTTCAAATTTCAAAGTGTTGCCATTCGCAAAATGACGTATGCGTTACGCACAGATATGTTTGTCCTTTATAATATAGATTGTATTATGTCTCGTTTAATTCTATGTTTGATTAATAATAAGGAAAGTATTTGAGAGGATTTTTTTTTGAATGATTATCTTTAGTTATCACTATAACTGGCTTTGTATTTAAAAAAATACAATTGTATTTTAATTTTAGAATCTGTGTTCCAAATATATCTTCGCACGATTAATAGTTTGTCTGAAAAGAGTTATGTCACAAAATAAGGAATAATTTTTCTGATTTTTTTTTTTTTTTTTTTTTTTTTTGTCGCGTATATGTACCGTTTAAATTAATTATAGACATGATATTTTCACGCACTATAGATTGTGTGTGTGTTTTTTCTATTTGTATTTTAATGATACACTGTTATTACTCGATTCCTTTGAGTGGAAATAAAGTAAATATCACTAACCAATATTATGCCAATTGCATGATTTCTAGCCAAGGAGCATCACCAGTTGATCATTTTTATTTTAATCGGATTATTTGATTGATACCCCTTTTTGATATAGATATATGTATTCTATTAAGAAATAAAAAAACAAAAAAAAACAACGTTAAATAGCCCAAATAAATCTGTTTAGAAACCGCATACAGCTGTTTCAAAGCCTCCGAGGCTTCATCACCAGAGCAAAAATTTTAAATATAGATAGAATTAAATTAAAAAGGGAGATTAATAGGGGTGTGGGGAAGAGAGCTAGAGAGGCGCACCCCACAGCTCGCTGTGAAATATCGATAAGCGGTTGATATATTCGTCTTAATTAATGTCGGATTAAATAAGACATATTACTATTTCCAAATAGTGGTAACAATGAAACAATTTCAATAACAACAACAAAAATCTCGCAACAAGTGGGATAAAGAAAATGTTTTTTAAAAAATATTGTACGTTCTGCATAACTTGGGAGTCTAAATTTTCATATCATTCTTACTTTTACTACACGAAAAAGCTGAAACTTTGGGAAAAGATCACTGTGTAATAGTATTAATTATATGATTAAATTAATTATATATATTAAATCACTGAAAAACCAACGTTTAAACACGAGCACACAATACAGTCGACGCTCGTTATAACGACCGCCCATTATAGCGACCGTTCCAGTATAACGACAGATGCAAACTGTCCCGAATATATATTCTCTTTATAATATGTTACTTTTATATCCAATATAACGTCCAGTTAGAGTCTACATCGGACCCTTGAGGTCTGGTGATTCTGTCCCACTTAAGCAATAAATAAATAAATAAATATAACGTCCAGCCAGCAGCTTGTTTCCCAATATAACAATCGAAACGGCTTTTCCAAAAAAAAAAAAAAAAAAAAAGGTTACCATTTTCTTTGCTCACACTGTTAAAAATTTTGCAGCATTCTGGCAGGTCATTCGACAGTTTTTTGAAAAAACGGTTTCATAACCATAATTTAACTATATTCTGATCATAAAATGGAAAATAATATGGTCAGAATAGTGTTAAAATTACGGTTGTGTAACCGTTTCCGGAAAAAACGGTCAAATGACCTGCCAGAATGTTGCAAATTTTTAACAGTGCACTGCGCGTTGATGCCTAATGTAAAATGTCTCTAAATGACACTTTAATCCCTTGAAGGGCGTTGGTTTATTTTTGGGGCACCTAATTTTAATCCCTAAATGGCACTTTGGCACCAGAATTTTTAAGAAAAGAGTTTACTTATATTCAATTGTTTTTAAATTCTGGTGTTATTCAATGATTTCAGCATTTTACGAATAGAAGTAACTTGCCCCTGAAAGGGTTGAAACATATTTTACTTATCATCTCTAACTGAGATGGGGAATTTTGTTTGAAGAAAATATGAATTGCACAAAAAATAAACAACTACCGTATATACTCGCGTATAGGTCGACTCGCGTATAAGTCGGCCCCCTAAATTTCGAATGCAAATTTTGCAAAAAATAAAAAACCCGCGTATAAGTCGACCCCCTAGCTTTTTACTTCAATTTTGCGCAAAATCAAACCGAATATTTTACTTGCCTATGCGAAAAAGTAGTAAGTAAATAAAAATAAATCATTGAAAAAATTTTTAATGATAAATTATTATTATTTGTATATTTTATTATTCATACACGTAAACAGTCAGAATTTTGCAGTATTCGAAGTTTTATTGTTTATTTTTTAATTAACTCGCGTATAAGTCGATCCCCCAAACATGCTTGCCAAAAATTGTCAGAAATTTCTCGACTTATACGCGAGTTATACGGTATTTCGAATAATTTTTACCATATAAAATAAATGTTAATACGTAAGTAACTATTTTTTTGTGTGTGTGATTTAATATTTACTTTAAATTTTATTCTAGAAATACGTAATCATTCTCTTAAATTGATTTTTATAATTATTCATTATCAATATTTATTTGATACGAAAATAAACAGAATTTAGTAATAATGTTGTATTATAAAATTTCCTTTGAAACCTTAATTTTCCTGCACATGATCAGAGTTTTTTTTTTTACTTTCGTTATAGCGATCTTCCATTATAACGACCCTCATCTTTGGCACGCCAGGTGTCGTTAGAACGGACGTCGACTTTATATACAAATCAATCACTAATGAATAGACGCATACGTTTCGTAAGTACTGGGACTCACATTATAAACAAAACACCACCATGTTCTAGCAATCAATGCAATCAACGCGGAAGTGAAGCATCTTGACATAACAAATCCATCTAGAAAGGTGAGATGTAAGATACACTGGAAAAATCGTTGACCAGGGAGTTTCAAATTTTATGAATATGAACAGCTTCAAAAAAGTCTAAATCTGAAGGAATGTTGCTTTTCTTGATAATAGTAGCCGAATCAAAATAGAAATTATGTCCCTTCCCCAATTAATAGAAGATTTTTGTAATTCCCTTTTCTTTACATAGTTTATGTGTTTATTGACTGAGTAACGCAGTTGTGTTTAGTTTGTCCGATATAGAAAAAACCATATTGACATTCTATATTGAAAATTTCGCAAAAGTTTTGAGGAGGAATTTTATCTTTTAGCTGTGAAAATTTTAGTTTCCCAACTAGCTTAAAAACAACATTAAAGTCATAGTTTCTTAAGATATTAGCTATTTTGAAGCTAATGCTGTTATAAAATGGTAAAATGACGAAGTATAAAAAGAAACCGGAACAACAGAAGAATCGAGATTATTAACACATTTATAAACTATGAGAAATTAAATGTTTGATACAAGATAAACTAAAACCGCAATTGTTAGCAACAGATCTAATATAGGGTAGGGGAGTACACAGTGAGACAGCAGCCATTTTGACATATAGTTATAACTTTTTCTCTTAGCTGGAACACACACTGAACCACCTCATCTTATGCAACACGTGGATGTAGTTTCGGCAATCTGGTTACTCGTTCAACAAAATAGTACGCAATTATTTATTTTACAGGGGTAAAAGTTATATAAACGTCCATTTTAGAGTTTATTTCTTTCATTATAGCGTATATTTACTTAACCAAACCTAGGTATATCTAATGATAGACTATGTCGACAAAACGGCACAAGCATTCAAAGCTGTGAAACTGATGATGAAACAGATGGCATTCATTTTGTTACAACGTAACGAAGGTACACAGTGAGACACACAGTTGTGATGCACTGTGAGACGTGCCTCACTGTGTATCTACTATGTTGTTCTGATGTAAAAAAAGTTATTTATTAATAAAAGAAGGTTTTTTTTCTCTTTCTATCTGTGTGTGTGTGTGGGGGGGGGGGGACGTGCGATGGCTAGTGAAATCTACTAAACGTAAGAGGCTGAAAATTTGCATGAAGGTAGCCCAATGTCTGCCATTGTTCACCCGAGGCTCATATTAAAAAAAAAAAATCTAGAAATATTAATTATAAGTCATAAACTGCAGAAAATTATTGATAGACTGTAAACATGTATGATTTATGAATATATATACATTGTTTCACTGAGTACCACTTGTGGTACACAGTGAGACAATTTTTGATACTCCGTTATTCTGCTTCTGTGCTTTTATAAATAACTTTTTTAAAACCATTTATACATTAATGTGTAGTGTATTTGTGTAGCTTAAAGATGTAGCAAAATTTTTTTTTGAAAAGAATAAAAATCGTTTCCATTCGTTAAGTAATAATAATTTTCACCTCACTGTGTACTATCCTCCCCTATTTTAATTCTGCAACAAGGAAATTGTTATCTGAAAAATTTAAACATGCTCTATTTATGTTTTTACATTTTTACATTTTTATATTTTTACATTTTATGTTTTTACGTTTTTACGTTTTTATGTTTTATGTTTTTATATATTTATAGTTTTACATATTAATATTTTTATATTATATTTATAATATATTAATTATGTTAATTTCATTATTAAATATTTTATCAAAATTATTAATCATATTATAATCAGTAATCTAACGGTATTATATAGGTAACTAGCAGAACTACCCGGGTTTGCCCGTGTCAATTATATGAGGCCTTAAAGGTAAAATAAATTAAAACGAAATAATACGGCAATCACAATAACTGAAATTTGTGCATTCCCATCCACAAATCTTTATAAAGACAATCAAAAAACATGGCGTTATTGTCTTGCAACCATAGTGAAATCCCTGAGCTTTAATAACAGAATGCACGTTTTCTTTGGCGGGTATAAGAGAAAAATATGTGATTTTCCTGGCAATACGAAAAAAAGAAATTCCTCCAAATCGCGCAGCACTTAGTGAAATTCTCGTTTGTATGGTATTATCTACATTATAAAGTAAAAACACTATGTCAGTGCCCATAAATTGTATCCCATAAAATGTGCCTTTACTGCAATTTTTCTAACTTTTAAACATCACACAATTTCATTTTTTACAATGTCGAATAGAAAAAAGTTCTCTCAAATGAAATTTGTTAGAAAATTGTACCTCAGTTTTCTGATTTTAATGGATTTTAAAGTAATTTTTAAGCATGGATATTTTAAAGTTGAGTGCAACCCGATTACGAAAGATGAACCTGTTTACACTTAATGCAATAGTATAAAGAAAAGACATGTCTATGAGTAACGCTGGTATCATATTTTCGGTGGAAACAACCTAACACAACAAATTTCCCTTTTATTGCAGTTTAACGTCTAAACATTGTACATTCGATTGTTCCAACGTATTATAGAAAACAAAAGTACTTTCAGTGATATTTGTTTGTAATGTTTATCTCAATTTATGAATTTGTTTTGGGTTTTAAAATAATTTTTAAGCATGCATATTTTTTAAATATGCTTGCAACGCAAATACAAAAGATTAACTCAATTGTTCAAAAACATTGTAAATAATTCATAATTTGTTTGCTTTCGCGTAATATTCAATAACTAAATTGGCAAACGAAATTAAAACGCCAAAAATAAAATAAAATAAAACACGAATTTAACAGATATCAAATCAAACTACTCAAAATAACTTGATAAGCATGTAAAATTCAAATTGGAATTTCGTTCCGTATGCATATAACTTGAATTCTTCAGAACGGATTTCCATGCGACATGCACTATTAGTTTTTTAGGGAAGATTTTAGTGCGTAACATATTGTTTTCCGTTGCTTAGTCATAGAATTATAGGGGAAAGTTATATAATCATGTGAACCCAATTATGAAGCATTAGTCTTATTAGTTGAATGAAAAATGCAGAACTATTTTTATCTCTAAGTATATTGACGGGTTTATCTTCGGTAATGGGGCTGTGCGCTTGGGTATTCTTATTTTAATGAGTGTGCCTGACACCTATTATGGCATGCACCTTTGTTTAAAACAATATAGAATGACTTATGTTTAAATAATTTACATTAATTAATTGACTTTATATACAAATCAATCACTAATGAATAGACGCATACGTTTCGTAAGTACTGGGACTCACATTATAAACAAAACACCACCATGTTCTAGCAATCAATGCAATCAACGCGGAAGTGAAGCATCTTGACATAACAAATCCATCTAGAAAGGTGAGATGTAAGATACACTGGAAAAATCGTTGACCAGGGAGTTTCAAATTTTATGAATATGAACAGCTTCAAAAAAGTCTAAATCTGAAGGAATGTTGCTTTTCTTGATAATAGTAGCCGAATCAAAATAGAAATTATGTCCCTTCCCCAATTAATAGAAGATTTTTGTAATTCCCTTTTCTTTACATAGTTTATGTGTTTATTGACTGAGTAACGCAGTTGTGTTTAGTTTGTCCGATATAGAAAAAACCATATTGACATTCTATATTGAAAATTTCGCAAAAGTTTTGAGGAGGAATTTTATCTTTTAGCTGTGAAAATTTTAGTTTCCCAACTAGCTTAAAAACAACATTAAAGTCATAGTTTCTTAAGATATTAGCTATTTTGAAGCTAATGCTGTTATAAAATGGTAAAATGACGAAGTATAAAAAGAAACCGGAACAACAGAAGAATCGAGATTATTAACACATTTATAAACTATGAGAAATTAAATGTTTGATACAAGATAAACTAAAACCGCAATTGTTAGCAACAGATCTAATATAGGGTAGGGGAGTACACAGTGAGACAGCAGCCATTTTGACATATAGTTATAACTTTTTCTCTTAGCTGGAACACACACTGAACCACCTCATCTTATGCAACACGTGGATGTAGTTTCGGCAATCTGGTTACTCGTTCAACAAAATAGTACGCAATTATTTATTTTACAGGGGTAAAAGTTATATAAACGTCCATTTTAGAGTTTATTTCTTTCATTATAGCGTATATTTACTTAACCAAACCTAGGTATATCTAATGATAGACTATGTCGACAAAACGGCACAAGCATTCAAAGCTGTGAAACTGATGATGAAACAGATGGCATTCATTTTGTTACAACGTAACGAAGGTACACAGTGAGACACACAGTTGTGATGCACTGTGAGACGTGCCTCACTGTGTATCTACTATGTTGTTCTGATGTAAAAAAAGTTATTTATTAATAAAAGAAGGTTTTTTTTCTCTTTCTATCTGTGTGTGTGTGTGGGGGGGGGGGGACGTGCGATGGCTAGTGAAATCTACTAAACGTAAGAGGCTGAAAATTTGCATGAAGGTAGCCCAATGTCTGCCATTGTTCACCCGAGGCTCATATTAAAAAAAAAAATCTAGAAATATTAATTATAAGTCATAAACTGCAGAAAATTATTGATAGACTGTAAACATGTATGATTTATGAATATATATACATTGTTTCACTGAGTACCACTTGTGGTACACAGTGAGACAATTTTTGATACTCCGTTATTCTGCTTCTGTGCTTTTATAAATAACTTTTTTAAAACCATTTATACATTAATGTGTAGTGTATTTGTGTAGCTTAAAGATGTAGCAAAATTTTTTTTTGAAAAGAATAAAAATCGTTTCCATTCGTTAAGTAATAATAATTTTCACCTCACTGTGTACTATCCTCCCCTATTTTAATTCTGCAACAAGGAAATTGTTATCTGAAAAATTTAAACATGCTCTATTTATGTTTTTACATTTTTACATTTTTATATTTTTACATTTTATGTTTTTACGTTTTTACGTTTTTATGTTTTATGTTTTTATATATTTATAGTTTTACATATTAATATTTTTATATTATATTTATAATATATTAATTATGTTAATTTCATTATTAAATATTTTATCAAAATTATTAATCATATTATAATCAGTAATCTAACGGTATTATATAGGTAACTAGCAGAACTACCCGGGTTTGCCCGTGTCAATTATATGAGGCCTTAAAGGTAAAATAAATTAAAACGAAATAATACGGCAATCACAATAACTGAAATTTGTGCATTCCCATCCACAAATCTTTATAAAGACAATCAAAAAACATGGCGTTATTGTCTTGCAACCATAGTGAAATCCCTGAGCTTTAATAACAGAATGCACGTTTTCTTTGGCGGGTATAAGAGAAAAATATGTGATTTTCCTGGCAATACGAAAAAAAGAAATTCCTCCAAATCGCGCAGCACTTAGTGAAATTCTCGTTTGTATGGTATTATCTACATTATAAAGTAAAAACACTATGTCAGTGCCCATAAATTGTATCCCATAAAATGTGCCTTTACTGCAATTTTTCTAACTTTTAAACATCACACAATTTCATTTTTTACAATGTCGAATAGAAAAAAGTTCTCTCAAATGAAATTTGTTAGAAAATTGTACCTCAGTTTTCTGATTTTAATGGATTTTAAAGTAATTTTTAAGCATGGATATTTTAAAGTTGAGTGCAACCCGATTACGAAAGATGAACCTGTTTACACTTAATGCAATAGTATAAAGAAAAGACATGTCTATGAGTAACGCTGGTATCATATTTTCGGTGGAAACAACCTAACACAACAAATTTCCCTTTTATTGCAGTTTAACGTCTAAACATTGTACATTCGATTGTTCCAACGTATTATAGAAAACAAAAGTACTTTCAGTGATATTTGTTTGTAATGTTTATCTCAATTTATGAATTTGTTTTGGGTTTTAAAATAATTTTTAAGCATGCATATTTTTTAAATATGCTTGCAACGCAAATACAAAAGATTAACTCAATTGTTCAAAAACATTGTAAATAATTCATAATTTGTTTGCTTTCGCGTAATATTCAATAACTAAATTGGCAAACGAAATTAAAACGCCAAAAATAAAATAAAATAAAACACGAATTTAACAGATATCAAATCAAACTACTCAAAATAACTTGATAAGCATGTAAAATTCAAATTGGAATTTCGTTCCGTATGCATATAACTTGAATTCTTCAGAACGGATTTCCATGCGACATGCACTATTAGTTTTTTAGGGAAGATTTTAGTGCGTAACATATTGTTTTCCGTTGCTTAGTCATAGAATTATAGGGGAAAGTTATATAATCATGTGAACCCAATTATGAAGCATTAGTCTTATTAGTTGAATGAAAAATGCAGAACTATTTTTATCTCTAAGTATATTGACGGGTTTATCTTCGGTAATGGGGCTGTGCGCTTGGGTATTCTTATTTTAATGAGTGTGCCTGACACCTATTATGGCATGCACCTTTGTTTAAAACAATATAGAATGACTTATGTTTAAATGACTATCTGGCATGCAACTTGATTATAAAATACTAACCTGCAAATGCTTAAGGTGCTTCTCCAGTTCCCTGCTCAACAACGCGAAACTTTCTGACACATTTTCTGACTCATTAAACGTAAAGGCTTAAAATTTGAAGGTCTGACTATTAAAGCGATTTGGAATTGAAATGAGTTTTCCTTTTTTCAAAAATAAATTACTTATCGAGTTATGAGCAATTGTGGTTGCGTGACGGCCGGTTTTTATCGTTTATTGCACTGTTGCGTCCGAAATTCAGTTCAAAACACCAACTGAAAGATCTTATACCTTTACCAACAAATGGAAAATATCTTTCGATTACATAGTTTCTAAATAACTCCTTTCAATTTCATGCGTTTCCCAAAAAAATTAATTAAAAAATATGTCAGAAAATAGCTCCTTTGGATTTGAGTACAGCCTTAACTTGAAGTTTATGAAAAAACTCACATTTTTAGTTTTAATTTTGGAATTCGCGAAATTTAAATTCAGAAAAAGGATGTTCTTTTGACACGTTGTGGTAATTGTTTTAACTTTAAAAATTAAAATACATGTTTTCTTTGGCGCGCGTAACAGAAGCATACAATATCTTCACAATACGGGGGAAAATGCAAAAAAATCCATCCAAATGAGGTGGTAGTTACTAAAAATTAAATCTACAATGATTAAATGAAATGATGTCATTTTCCATAAATTTTAAATCAAGACATCTGTCACGATTTTTTTTTGAAAATGTAAATAACCGCTCTCTTTTTGCTATAAATCACAGAAAATGTTAGCACTGAATCTAAACCAATACAACACTTAGCGATAACGTATAGCTATAAGACATGGCTGTAGTATACAATCCAAGTAGTAAGCAAAATATAGGAGCCATATGTTTACAATGAGTTTGATTAAGCGTTGAAAAGATTTGATAGAATGTGACGTCATATTTAGCCTTTTTTATCATTTTGTTAAATTGTTTTCATGAAATTTGACTATTTGCATTAAAATAGATCTTTTAATAAAAAAAAAACCATTCAAACTTAGGTGCTACGTTATTTTCCCGCTCTTATAGTTAAAGTTTTTATTTTATATACAAAAAAATGTAAATTTTCTGTTTAGAATGACGTCAATATCAAACAAGCAAAAATATAGCAAGAAAATCTGAATTTTTATTAGCAAATAGAAACAAAATACACGCGTTATCCTTATTTTTTTTCACATTATTGTGTCATTTTTTAGTGTTTGGAAAGAGGAAAGAAACGTTTGAATTAAAAAAGATTTAAAAAGAGATATTTCTATAATATTAAATTATGGAAGTGGTAGAAAAAAGATATAAATAGTGGTCTGATAATTTTTTAAAGTAGACAGTGATCTTTTCCACGTTCTAAAACGTATGTACATCGAGTTTCGTGCAAATCGGTCAAAAATTAAAGATTTGTATAAAGGACATACATACAGAAAACGGCTTTTATATATATAGATATTGAAAATATTTTATCTGTAAAAGGAATGATTAGAACATATCTACATTTTGTAAGCTTCCTTATTAAAATTATACTTTAAAAATCACAGCATATTTATTTCTGTATCTCGAAATAACAGCAAAAAATATTTTGTAGATGTCAATAAAAATGTAAGCACTCTTGACTGTTACAAAATTTAATTTCCTAACTTTGACATATTTATTATTTTAACAATGTTTCTTTTCCTCGGGAAATTCGAGAGATGACACGTTTCATATTGTTTGATACATTCAATCAAGCTTTGGAATCATTTAATCATGAACATTCTTTAGATTTGATAATCCAATTTTTTTCACGTTTTAAATTTTTCAAAAGTCATCTTTCTTGATCAGCTGTATTTGGAAGGAAAAAAAATCTTAAGCGAAAATTGTAGAATACATGTATCTTTATAACGTATCGCTGTTTATTTTCTGGTTTACGTTTTAAATAACGAAGTTTTGTGTCACATTTTGTCATATTTTATGAGAAAAGTAGCAAATTATTTTTTTCTCCAAGATAAAGAAAATAAGAAATATTTTAAATTTTCTGATGAACGTAAAATATTTTTAAACATATTATATTTTTGCATTTTGTGCTTCAGATATTTACATTGTAAAAAAAGACTAGTAATTCGTAATCTTTGAAAATATGATACATTTATGAAAAAATTTAATAACCTTGTCCGAGCTACCCACAATTCCTAAAAAAGTTTCAATTATCTGTAGAAACTTTAAAAAACAACAAGCACGGGCCACTAAAAGTTAAGGAACAGTGACCGGATGCTTTCGATTGTACACGGTTTGTCGAATATCTTGCCAAAATTTCTAACAAATTGCCCTTGAATTTCGAGGATGTAAAGAACTTACTTAACTTCATATTTTTCAGTAAAGATTTAGTCGCGGAGACAATTAGTAGACCAACAATGAATTTAATAATAAAATGACGAGTCGAAATCCGACGAGTTCGGCGACTGAAAAATTTTAAAAGAATTGATTGACTGAATTTATAAAAAAAAGTAAACGGTCAAACTACTCGCGCTCAAAGGGTTCCGTACACTAAATATATGAATAATTAACTGTATTATTAAAAAAAAAATTATTGCTAAAAGAATAATAAGACTTTGTAAAAAACTGTACAATTTAGGGTTGGGTATAGCTGTATATACTAGAAAAGTATGAATGGTTATACCATAAAAGTTAAAAGCGATATGAAGCCTAAATAATTTCAAATATTTCTATTCGGCATAACTCCTTTTTGAATTTCATCCTAATCTGCTAATGGTGAACTGAATTCGATGCTGACAATAAAAGTAGTGATATTTATTAAACTTCATTTGGCCTTTCGTAAAACTAAGTTTAGCGTAGTAATAATCTTTTCTTTTTACAGTGTAGCTAAAACAAAAGTATTTTTCGAAGTTTAAACTTGGCATTGTGTTAAACGTGCTTCAAAAGGAGGTCGCAAAATCTGCAACGCCGCGTTTTTCCAAGTATGTTTTTAATTAATGTTTAATGATAGGCATATTCAGAGATCTATTCAATGCAACTGGACGTGAATCCTATAGTAAGGTAATTCTGGGATTTATGCCGCACATTTTTCTGAATTTGTGTATAAAGTCCCATGGTGGACATAAAATTAAAAAAATCATGTTGTAATATTTAATGTTAAATATACTACGCGTGTACTGCGACAAAAAAATTCAAAGCAAATTATTAATATTTTTTAACAATTTTTTTTTAAACATTACACTGCGGCGCGTCACCCATACATTCAGGCTGAGACGCCGCACTTGTGCAGTAGTTATGTCGCGCTTGTAATAAGAACAGAATGAAATTATAAATAAAAATATTTAAAAAATATATTCATATCTGGACTATAATTAACGATGCAATAACAAAATGAAACTAAATGAGTACAATGAAACGTAATAGTAGATTCAAATTAATAATTGTTGCCTACTTTCACTATTAAAATTATCGACTTATTTTTTTTTACGTTAAATTTTAATTGTTATTTCAGCAACAACGTAACATCATTGTATTAGAAAGGGAAAAGATGAAAAGTAAAATTGTGTTTAAATAATTTATTTGTTAACCCTTTCGGGACTGGTGGCTTTTATACAAATTTTATTAGGTTGGTCCCACTTTTTAAAAAGAAATTACCTTTACTTAAATAATCATAAAAATGCTCTAATTAAACAAAGCAAATATTACTTTTCTTTCTTACTGGTGACAGAAACAAATTTTGTAAGCTCTTTATGAAAGTGCTTATATGCACTTATGGTCAATATTGGGTTAAGAAACCTGTTTTTTTCGTCTACAATCTGCAGAAAAAGTGTCGAAAAAGTACAGTCTTTATGTAACTACATTTAAACACATGATGCAACGAAGTCAATTACCCTTCCTCTCTTTTGGAGTAGTTTGCCAAGAACGTCTGCGTTACGCGTAATCCAATTTTTCATTATTATCATCTTGACTTGCATCTTTCTTGCACTTCTTACTTTTAATTTTCCCCTTTTCTCCTTTGGTTTTAGTAAACCTGATAACATGCCTAACATGGTTAGTCTGTGCAAAAAGAAAAGGAAAAGTTAATAACACTTAATCATCCCGTACAAAAGAAACTGCGGCATGTATTCCGGAATAGCAGTGCGGCATGTATCCCATTTTGCATGGTGCAGACGTCGGCCATCACAGTACCTACCATCACTAAGGGAAATGACGTTACCATACACACAGTACTCTATACAAACGCTACACTTAGTTTTGACTTCGAAATCATGCATGCATTTAGTAATTAGTGTATGAAACGTATTTAAACATAACGTGTTTTAAAGTTTGGACAGTGAAATCATGCACCTCCCTCAAATTAAGGATTGTACTTCTACAAGTAAACATCGAAATCGGATTCAAGCAATACACTGGTTAAAATAATCTCATTGCGCACCTATACTGAGCGTTTGACGACCATCTATCGATAATTACAAGAAATACAAGGGGTGCGGTATCTATCCCGTATGCGGCGACTCTCCCGGAGTTAACCTACTTATGTGATTAATTCCAATTAAATTAGTCTGTTTTTAACATTTTAACGTTTGTTGCTTTTATACTGCTACTGCGCATTGCATTACACAAATGTATCGTTAAAAGTTGTTATCTAGGCTTTAAAAGCCAGTAGTACATAGAGTACGCCGCTCCTGTCATTATATACTTCCAAACCGTCCGTGTTTTGGAGTGTTAATATCTCGGCTAATTATCGACGATTTTTTTTTCGAAAATCATTTTCAACAATGCTTTTATACTTTTGCTACGATAGGCACCTCCAGCGATCCTCAACACCTTTGCTGAATTCTGCGCAAATCGACATTTGTGTCTAACGGAAGAATACGCTTTTCTCTAAAACTATGTGACCTAGAATAATCGCTATAATTTTCCTGCAAGGTTTACATTAACGTCTACTACCTTTAATTTTTTCATAATTTTTGTTTCAGTAGATTCGGAAATAGACGGGGGGGGGGGGGGGTGAGGGACATATTTTTGCGCTACATTTTCGATGGTATCTCTGAAAATATACTCCCTAGAATTAAAAGAAATGTATTTTTGAGTTCAGCATTACGACAGCTTTCACATGATATACCACACGATATACAAAGGAATTTTTTTCCAAGTAACTTAATCAACCCCTCTACATTTTTACTAAATATATTTGTGACTGTTTAATAATCTGTAAATGTGTGGGTAAATAGTCTTTAGTACTTTCCCTAATTTGAGCTTTCCACGTTCCATAGTTTACGAGTAAAAAGACTGTGACAGACGGATAGATAGACACAGGAGTGATCTTATAATGGTTCTGTTTTTACTTTTTAAGTACGGAACACTAATAACAAAAATAATTTCAATAATTAATCAATATTATATTGGCTAGCCTATCTCTTAAAACAACAATTATTTTGAACTAAAGTTTAATTTTAACTTTTCAAATTATTGAAAAATTAAACTTTATTCCTATACGTAATGCGTAACATGCATTTAAGATAATTAATGTATGAAGTTATTAATTGAAGGTTTGATCTTTGGTATTAAGTAATCAAAAATCAACGAAAATTGTGCCACTATGACACAATTATAATTTTTGTTTTCAACGAAATCTAAAAATAACATATTTTTCACTGTCGCAAATTTTACATGTTTACATTTCACATGTACATACATTCATACATTCATTTCATTGTTTATACATTCATTCACTATTTTAAAAATATTTTAACGCGCAACAGATTATTAATAAATATATTCCAAAACTTGATGTCACGTTTGCCAGTTACGATTTTGCATGTGAACATCCGCACTCTTTACTTAAAATTCTAGTTTGAGTGGCGGCGAAATCCAGAAATTTATTTATAGACACATTCGTAGTAAAATATTTAGTTTTATCAAAGGAAATACTCATTCCATTTTTGTTATGACATCATTTTCAGCCACTGAAGCCCCCTGAGATGAGCGCCTGAATCTCAGTATCAGCGGACTGAAAACATATTGAAATGCAACAGCTTCTAGAGTAAAAATGCGTTATTTTAACCCTTTACTGCACGGGTTTTTTTTTCTATTTTTATTTTTAAAAAAATATTTGAAACCTATATATCGGTCTAATAATGGGAAAAATAGTAAAAAAAATTAAATTTCAAATTTTCAGCTAAAATTTTATATTTTGTGGCTTGTAACATATGTACACAATTAGGGATTTAAAATATTGTATTGCTATGTTTTACAACTAAATGAGCTTAAATGAATTAATTTTATCTTCTCAACACTCTAAAACTTTTTTTATATTAATATTTTTAAGTATTCACTAAAAATAATAAAAGTAAATTTTAATTAATAGCTTGATCGAAAATTTTTTTTGCTTCCGAAGAACAAATTCTAATTTTTTGTCAAATGCAGCCATCTGACATGGGCAAAATAAAAAAATTATTCCATTCTTTGGACTGTACTTGATCAGGGATATAGATCATATTGGCCAAATTCATGGCACATAATAAAAATTACAGTATTTTTAGGTATGTGCCAGATGTGGCACGTCGTGCAGTGAAGGGTTAAATACTGACGTCATTTCCTATTGAAAAGTTTTTAAAAAAGTTATTTTTATTTGTAATACGAAAATGGCATCCGTAATGGTATGGTAATTCCCCATGTTTCCCTTCTCTCTTTAACTATGGAAGGAACCCCGATTGCCACCAATGTGAAGAAATTTCATGAAGTGTTTTTTAAATTAAAATTAAAATGTAACAATGGGATTATTTTAAAATAAAGCGAGTGCGGGCACATCTACAAATAAAATACTTTCAATTAAAAAAAATAATTATCAAAATCGGTTCAGTAGAAGGCTCAAGCCAGGTGACTAAAAAAAACAGCCTTGTCTTATAGTATTAGATTTTTGTGATCACCCATGTTTGGAACTCCTTTTCGCTATCACGTAGTGCTTTTCATGTTTTATTAATTTCGTAGGGTCCGAATCGTTCAGAATTTTTTCCGACAAGTATATCTCTTCCTCTTTTCAAAGTTTATTCCCCTTTTTTTTGTTTATGACCACAGAACGATTGGAAAAGAAAGTAAAGATGATATTTTTATTACTTTCGTAGGACAAGTTTGAAAAAAAAAACATCTGAACCTTAAACCACTTGCTATAATTTATATCGATACAATTATCCACATATCTTCTGCAATTTTTGTCATTCCTTAAATAGAAAATGCATGCGAATTAAAACAATACATCCCCCGCCGCGATGTAAAAGACTAAAGTTTAAGTATTGCAGACAGTACAAATGGCAGGGTTAATTATTTGTTTTCGGTTTATTTTATGCTGCGTGTCATCCTAGAACTGTACAACGTGTCTTATAAAATATAGTTTAAACTATAATTTTTGGAAGTCATGTTCACCTTGATCAAGCAGGACGGTCGTTCTGCCAAGCCAAGCTGAAAAAAAAATGCTAACCCCACCAAACAAACAAACGCCAAGAATAAGGCAAGACACCGTAACTGCTTATTATACTGATGACAACTTCTCCATGTTAAATGAACGAAATATGCCAGCGTAAAATTTCCCATATCAAAAGAAGCAATCATCGCAGAAAAATAAAACCAACACTAGAAGGACCTAATAAAGAAGATCTTCAATTTGAGATCAAATGCATCCTCATAAATTAATTATAAACAGAGATATAGATTTTTTAAAATAACGTCGAGATACTGAAAATGACAGATCAAGCAGGACGGTCGTTCTGCCAAGCCAAGCTGAAAAAAAAATGCTAACCTCGCCAAACAAACAAACGCCAAGAATAAAACACAAGACACCGTAACTGCTTATTATACTGATGACAACTTCTCCATGTAAAATCAACCAAACATGCCAGCGTAAAATTTCCCATATCAAAAGAACCAATCATCGCAGAAAAATAAAACCAAAACCAGAAGGACCTAATGGAAAATATCTTCAATTTGAGACCAAATGCATCCTCATAAATTAATTATAAACAGAGATATAGATTTTTTAAAATAACGTCGAGATACTGAAAATGATCGATTTATTTTCTTCGTCACAATTTATGGTTCAATCAAGGTAGAGACTTAAATAATGGACATAAAAAAGTAAGGATTGCATTTTTGGACAGATATTTACTCAATCTACGTGCTTTTGTAAAATTCAGCTTTAAAAACACAAATTTTCTATTCTTAATTAGCGAAAAACTGTTAATTAATTTTAAAGTTTATAAATTATGCCAAACAGCGATAAACCCGCCAAATCATTTTAGAAGTCTTTTAAAATTTTTTATATTATCCTTTTGCATTGATTTCATCGAAGAAAACTATGGCCGAGATCCAGATAGATTTTTCGCTGTTAGCGAAATGAGTTTGACCAATCAGAAGCCAGAATGTTTGAGAATTTTTGCTGCTTCTGGATCCCGGCCTATGTCATAAAAGTTTTGAGTCATTTTCTTAGTGCCATGGATGAAGTGCAATGTTTACAGAAATTTAGGCTGGGATCCAGATGGATTTTTCGCTGTTAGCGAAACGAGATTCACCAATCAATAGCCTGCATTGCTGCAAACAGCGAAAAGTTCGCAAAAGTGCAAGCTTCTGATTAATGAATCTCGTTTCGCTAACAGCGAAAAATCTATCTAGATTGCGGCCAATTATGTTGAACACAATTTTGCATTTCCACATCCAGGAAGGGTATTGATGTCATAACAACAGTGCGTATTCGAAACTATTTAAGGCATTGATTCTGAACTCCTTTGCTATACATTTCAATATTAAAGAAGTTGTTGTTTCAATAGTTTTAGTACTTTTCTCTATTGCTCACTCTAAAACACGAATATCGAAATTTAACCAACAGCGCTCAGAAACTATAGCGCCTAGAATGTATAGTGTTGAAATAGGCTAACCCTGTAATACTTAAAAAAGCGCTAAAATATTGTATCCCTTAAATGTGCAATGATACTGCTGTAATATGCAGATCGCAGCGGCATCTGCAGGATATTTTCTACAACTGCAAGAAATTGCTAGTCTATACAATGTAATAATAGTAATACGAAAATCCCACAGATGTCGCTGCGATCGACACTTGAAATTTTAGCAGTATCGTCGCACATTTAAGGGATACAAATTTTTAGAACTGTTTGGATAGCATATTTCCACAATAGGTATTCTAGGCGCTGTATCAGAAACAACACCATAACAGAGAGCCTTTATACATAAGAGTGGTGATATATGCACAGGAGGCATGCTCATTTCAAGCTTTTGTCGAAAGTACGGCAATCCGCTTTCTTGAATAGAGGATATTCAATCAACGTTATGATCACATGGTCAAGGCAAGAACGTCTAGCGTAAAGAAGGGAAGGCTCCGTCTACGTAATGTAAATCCCCGCTAGCCAAGGAAACAGTTCATGGGAGAAAGCAGTAGTACCCTGTTAAAAATATCGTGAAAAATTACCTCTGTTTTTAAAGGCTATCTGTATTCTGACCAATGAGAACGCTTCATAGGCGTTTATGTAGCGTTCTCATTGGTCAGAAAATAGAGAACCTGTAAGAACCGAGGTAATTTTTCACGATATTTTTAACAGTGTAGTTTCCTGTTTCCCTTCTATCAGTTATAAATTCTTTGGGTAAATTACCGGTACCACGTGACTTTTTCAGCCTCGAACCCATATTTGGAATATCCTCCATTAGAAGATACGCGCATGGACGATCTCTATTAGACTAGGGAAATAATTCAGCATGCATTAACCTGGCGATAATGGCATGCTCGTAAAGAACTTTAACGATTTGTTTTTATCACTTTTACCAATAAACATTTATTGGCCGTATGTCGCTACTTCGTTATAGAGACACACTTGTTCCTAATTAGATCCCGGCCTTAATGTATCAAAATACAGAGTTTGCTTTCTGTACTATTCCTGAGCTCAGTTGTAATGTCTAGAAATATAGGCCGGTATTCAGGTACAATTTTGCAAACAGTGAAAAGTTAGCAAAAATTTTGGCTTCTGATTGGTCAATCTCGTTACGATAACACAGAAAAATCTACCTAGATCACGGTCACTGTGTGGAAACCGGCTATTCCAGTAATTCGTTAAAAAGTGCTAAAAATTGAATCCCATAAATATTGACAAATACTGAATGACAAATGTCGATAGGAGCAACATTTTCTAGATCTTCTCTGAGCGAAACATTTTCTTTTGAAATAGTTATGTTGGAATTACCATATGTCGCTGTAATCGACATTCGTCGTTCAGCCTCGTTCAACATTTATGGGATACAATTTTTAGCACTTTTTTAATAAACCGATTTTTAAACTATATCTTCTAGAAACTATAGCTCCGTTATAGCGTCTAGATTATATGTTGTAGAAATCGACTATCCCAGCAATACTTAAAAAAGCGCGAAAGTATTGAATCCCTTAAATGTACAACGATGTCGAATTCCAAACAGTCATTTGCATCGACATCTGCAGGATATTTTTTAAAGAAGAAAGAGACATGTGTAATGCACCGCTACAGCGTCTAGAATACATAATGTGGAAATTTGCTATCCAAGAACCGCTAAAAAGGTGTATCCCTTAAATGTGCACTGACGCTGAAATCCAGGGAGATTATCGCAGCGACATCTGCTATATATTTTCAAATTTCAAAGTAAACATCGTATTACTACAGCGGGTTTGACGCCAAGCACACAGGTCAAATGTAAGTTAATAAAACGTTTAAAAAAAATGTTACAGCGTCTAGACCAAATTGTCTTGGAGTTTTGGGAAATATCCTGCAGATATCGCTGTGATCGACTGATTGGATTTCCACACTATATATTCTAGACGCTGTAGCGCCGCGGTAGCCTGTCCTTTTTCGTTTGCCTCGAAGTAGATGACGTCATTTGAAGCTGTTCCTAAGTGTGGAGTTGATTATCTGTACACGACAATGGACACAAAAAAAATCGGCGCACCGCTTTGTACTAATCATCGTGTAAAGATGATCCAACTCCGTGTGACTTTTAAACGTCATAAACTGGCCTATTATGTCATTGATCACGCTAACACCCTCCCCCTTGCGTCCGCCATATATAGCTGCATCTTGCTATGGAGACTGCTAAATGGGCTGCTATCGGTCAAAATCAAGAGAGAAAAGGGCAGAAGAGGGGGGAAAGAACTCGTTTTCTTTATGTAGTTTTTCACACGGGAAGATTGACATGTCTGCTCCTCTCCTTTCATAGCTTCATGGTGGTGAAATAAACAAACGCCCCTTAAATATTTGAGAAAGTCTTGACACGCGTCACAAAAACATCACACAAAGCAGGCAAAGCAAAGGAACAAAATCATTCATTGGCTCGTGGATATGAACGAGCCAATGAATGATTTTTCTTCTTTGTTTTGCCTGCTTTGTGTGATATTTTCCTGACTTGTCAAGGCTTTCTCGAATATTTAAAGGACGTTGAATAGACCGGGATCAAGATAGATTTCACGCTATTAGCGCGATGAGATTGATCAATCAGAAGCCTGCATTTTTGAAAACTTTTTTTATGTTTGCAGTAAACACTCTGGATCCCGGACATTAACTTTGGTTGGTTAAGACGATTTTGAATAAAATCAAATCAGAAAGCCAATGTTTTTAAACTTTTTTGGTTAGTTTAATCGAAATCTTCCACGTCTATTAATGAAAACGGAGTTACTGTACTTTGGACAAAAACTTGAATATGAGTACACGACTTGTGCATATGTGTCACCACTCTTACATATAAATGTACTCTGTTATGAGCATGATTCTAAGCGCAGCTGGTTAAATTTGAGTATCTGGGTATTAGATAAAGCAATAGTGGCCCACCGTGGCTGAGTGGATAAGACACCACGCCGCTAATCGCTTGAGAACGTAGGTGGGGGCGGGTTCAAATCCCGCCGTGATCCTCACGTGATCTGATATATATGTGTTCAATAAAACAAACAAACAAACAAGCAATAGTGAAAGGTACAGTTGCCATGGAAACAACGACTTCTTTAATTCGTATAGAAAATTAATGGATAGTTGTAAATAATTTAAGTTTAAAATGTAGGCAAATGCTCTGAAAATATCAATGGCTCCCATTTAGTATTTTACAAAAGTAATTTAATATATTCACATGATGTATAAGTTGATGCAACTCTTACCTAATGAAAATTCTGCAACAAGACTTACGTAGGCAGATCTTTTCAATGATTAATTCAGAATTCTAAGAACAAAACGAAGTTCTTAAGCGCCCTTCCTCACCCCTCCACCCACTCAAAAAAAGAAATACGATAGAAAGGTATAAGTATTTGGATAATTTCAGTATTTCTGTGATCTTTGGTCAGAGTTTAGAAAAGGTGTCTGGGTATTAAAAAAAAACATATAACAAATTTGACGAACGATAAGACTATAGATTTCAGGCAATTTTTAACTGCAAAAAAATTTTATTCTAATGATTATGCGGCTTTAATAATAGACTATTAAATATAATCAATTTAGGGGGAATTTTTATACGAAATTATATTCTCACATTTATGCAAATAGGTATGGATAAACAGACTTGAGTAAAATTACATATTTATTCTTTCTTCTCTATAACACGATCTAAATGAAGATGAAGTTATATGTACAGTTTATATCTTTAAATTTTTAGATTTTTTTTATCAAAAATGTTTCATCATCATGTCTAGAATTGCTAGATTTACTTCTTTAGACAGATCTTCGATTCTTTAGATGCCTGCGGGGCTTCATTTTCGGATTTTCCGTAGGTATTTGTAAAGATAAATTTATTTTGCAAAACCGTCAGCAAAAAAAGTTAGAACAAACAATTAACTGACAGACTAACTGTAAATATATATTTTATTTTGACTCTATTTGATTTTTACTAAATTTTCATCCTTCATAGAAAATTTTAAGGCGATATAAATTGAGAAAGACTGATACTTTGAAAGAAGAAATTGACTTTCCTTACTTTTAAATTATTAATTACTCTAAAAAATTAATGATAGGTAAACAAAGTGTATACTATTGTGTTTGTTCCCTACTTATAAAGGCTATACAAGGACTAATTTTAGCGAGTAGGATTATTTCAATTATATATAATCTGTTTAAAAAAAAGAACTGATATCTACTAAAAAACAACTTTTCAAAAGTAAAAAAAAAAGCCAAGCAAAAAAAAAAAGAAAAGAAAAAAGGGGAAAGTTGTGGCTAAAAAATAGTGTGATATCAAATTTCCAAGCTAATATTATGGTACTTATTTAACATTTTTTATTAAAAATTTACCATATGTAAGTCGAGTACCTAAGTATGCGTTGATAGAAAGCCTTTTCTCCTTTACTAAATACATCATAACGTGTTTCTGAAAATTAATTTTTTTTAATTATGCATGATGGGCTTGGCGGCCATCTTTCCATATTTTACACAAATTTCTAAGCAGACAAGCTCGTAATATGTTTGCATTATTAAGAATTTTGAACTTCTAGTTTTGGCTACAGACAGATAAATTAAGAAAGTCTTTTATTTTGAAGAAAAAAAAATTGATTTTTACTGCTTTAACTAATTAATTAACCCCCTCCGAAAAAAGAGAATCATAAGATAAAACCTGAAGTTACTTCAACTTTATTTTAAGACACAAATTTCTAGGCACTCATTTCCATAAATTAAAAGCATAAAATGTTTGCTTTAGCAACAATTTCGAATTTCCGATCTTAACAATGTACTTGTGTGCTTAGAAAATTGTGTAAAATATGGAAAGATGGTCGCCAAGCCCATCATGCATAATTAAAAAAAATTAATTTTCAGAAACACGTTATGATGTATTTAGTAAAGGAGAAAAGGCTTTCTATCAACGCATACTTAGGTACTCGACTTACATATGGTAAATTTTTAATAAAAAATGTTAAATAAGTACCATAATATTAGCTTGGAAATTTGATATCACACTATTTTTTAGCCACAACTTTCCCCTTTTTTCTTTTCTTTTTTTTTTTGCTTGGCTTTTTTTTTTACTTTTGAAAAGTTGTTTTTTAGTAGATTTAATTTCTTCGTCACAACTTATGTTTCAATTGAGGTTGAGACTTAAATAATGGACAGAAAAAAGTAAGGATTGAATTTTTGGATAGATATTTACTCAATCTACGTGCTTTTATAAAATTCAGCTTTAAAAACATTAATTTTCTATTCTTAATTAGCGAAAAACTGTTAATTAGTTCTAAAGTTTACAAATTATGCCAAATAGCGATAAACCCGCCAAAATATTTTAGAAATCTTATACTTTTCTTTTATATTATCCTTTTGCATTGATTTCATCGAAGATAACTATGGCTGAGATTCAGATAGATTTTTCGCTGTTAGCGAAATGAGTTTGACCAATCAGAAGCCTGCATGTTTGAGAATATTTGCTGTTTGTGGATCCCGGCCTATGTCATGAAAGTTTTGAGTCATTTTTTTAGTGCCGTGGATGAAGTGCAATGTTTGTAGAAATGTAGGCTAGGATCCAGATAGATTTTTCGCTGTTAGCGAAACGAGAATCGCCAATCAATAGCCTGCATTTCTGCAAATAGCGAAAAGTTCACCAAAATGCAGGCTTCTGATTGATGAATCTCGTTTCTCTGACAGCCAAAAATCTATCTAGATTGCGCATAATGGAGGATATTCCAAATATGGGTTCGAGGCTGAAAAAGTCACGTGATACCGGTAATTTATCCAAGGAACTTCTATTTGATAAGAAGGGAAGATACTACTACTTTGCCTCATGAACAGTTTCATTGGCTAGCGGGGATTTACATTACACGTCTACGGAGCCTTCCCTTCTTTACGATAGAAGTTTTTACCTTGACCACGTGATCAAAATGTAGATGGAATATCCTCCATTATGTTGAACACAATTTTGCATTTCCAAATCCAGGTAGGGTATTAATTGTCATAACAACAATACATATTCGAAACTATTTAAGGCACTGATTCTGAACTCCTTTGCTATACCTTTCAATATTAAAGAAGTTGTTGTTTCCATAGTAACAGTACTTTTCTGTATTTCTTTCTCTAAAACACAAATATAGAAATTTAACAAAGAGCGCTCAGAATCAACACCATAACAGAGAGCCTTCATACATAAGAGTGGTGATATATGCACAGGAAGCATGCTCATTTCAAGTACAGCGCCTAGAAGATACAGTGTGGAAAACGGCTATTGCTATAATACTTTAAAAAGTGCTAAAAACTTGTATCCCATAAATCTCCAACAATGCTCAGCGGCAATATGCTGATACGAGCGCCATCTCGTAACTCTTTTCAATACAAACACTGTGTTTTCAAAAATTATAGAATGTTAAATATCGGAAACTATAAATATAAGATATATTGGTCTGTTATAAGCTAATTTAGTTAAGGAATGACGTGAAATAGGTTAAAGGGTCTCTTTTAGAATGTCTATCGTTTTTAAATCACTACGATGGCGCTACGATCGACATCTTGTTATTCAACATCGTTGTACATTTATGGGATTCAATTTTTTAGCACTATTTTGTAGCCGTTTTCGACACTGTATCTTCTAGGCGCTGTAATTTCAAGTTTTTGCCGAAAGTATGGCTACAGCGTCAAGAATACCTTGTGTGGAAATATGCTATCCAAACAACGCTAAAAATTTGTATCCCTTAAATGCGCGACGATACTGCTAAAATCCCAAGTATCGATCACAGCGACATCTGCGGGATTTAGTATTACATTGTATAGACTAGCAATATATTGCAGTTTGAGAAAATATCCTGCAGATGTCGCTGTGATCTGTATATTTCAGCAGCATCATTGCACAGTTAAGGGGTACAATATTTTAGCACTTTTTAAAGTATTACAGGGATAGCCAATTTCCACACTATATATACAGCGCCTAGAAGATACAGTGTGGAAAACGGCTACAAAATAGTGCTAAAAAATTGAATCCCATAAATGTACAACGATGCTGAATAACAAGATGTCGATAGTAGCGCCATCGTAGTGATTTAAAAACGATAGTCATTCTAAAAGAGACTCTTTAACCTATTTCACGTCATTCCTTAACTAAATTAGCTTATAACAGACCAAAATATCTTATATTTATAGTTTCCGATATTTAACATTCTATAATTTTTGAAAACTCAGTGTTTATATTGAAAAGAGTTACGAGATGGCGCTCGTATCAGCATATTGCCGCTGAGCATTGTTGAAGATTTATGGGATACAAGTTTTTAGCACTTTTTAAAGCATTATAGGAATAGCCGTTTTCCACACTGTATCTTCTAGGCGCTGTACTATAGCTCCGTTATAGGCCTAGATTATATGTTGTAGAAATCGACTATCCCAGCAATACTTAAAAAAGCGCGGAAATAGTGAATCCCTTAAATGTACAACGATGTTGAATTCCAAACAGTCATTTACTGCGACATCTGCAGGATATTTTTTTAAAGAAGAAAGAGACACGTGTAATGCACCGCTATAGCGTCTAGAATACATACTGTGGAATTTTGCTATCCAAGCAGCGCTAAAAAGTTGTATCACTTAAATGTGCACTGACGCTGAAATCCAGGGAGCTGATCGCAGCGACATCTGTGATAAACTTTCAAAGTAAACATCGTATTATTACAGCGGGGTTGACGCCAAGCACACAGGTCAGATGTATGTTAATAAAATGTAAAAAAAAAAACGCTACAGCGTCTAGACCAAATTATAGCGCCTAGAATATATAGTGTGGAAATTGGCTATCCCTGTAATACTTAAAAAAGTGGTAAAATATTGTATCCTTAAATGTGCAACGATGCTGCTGAAATATACAAATCGCAGCGACATCTGCAGGATATTTCCTATAACTGAAAGATATTGCTAGTCTATACAATGTAATACGAAAATCCCGCAGGTTTCGCTGCGATCGACACTTGGAATTTAGCAGTATCGTCGATCATTTACGGGATACAAAATTTTTAGCGTTGTTTAATAAAATATTTCCACACTAGGTATTCTAGACGCTGTTACCAAATCGTCATAAAGTTTTAGGAAATATCCTGCAGATATCGCTGTGATCGACTCATTGGATTTCAGCATCATTTGAGAGTGTGTTCAGAAGTGCATTTCGCGCCGCGCGCGCGCTCAGAAGTTTATGTCATGGAGTAAGTCTCATCGAAGAAAGGAATTTTAAAATAATTCAATTATTTTATTATTTTTAATGATTCAAAAAAGGTAAAACCAACGACTATATTTCTTTATCCTTCCAAAACATGGTTTTCGTAACAGAAATACATGTCTATGTACACTCAGATAAAATCTAAAATAGTCGGGGAAACATCACGTGACCTTCTTTATCTACTTTAGCCCATTTAGAATTTAAAATTAGTTAACCAACCGCAGACAAACTCCGCGCGAGCTGCTCAAAAAAATTGTGTGGGCGATTTGATCACGTGATTGTGCGTTGTTTGGTAGGTTGATTGATACAATTTAAGAATTCAACTGGTGATCTAAAAATTTTAACAATTTTCTTTTTATTTATTTAAAAATAATTTATCAGTTGATTTATAACTTCTGTGATAAATAGAATGCTGTTAGTAAACCAAGATTGTGATATCAACATATGAGATTTGTTTGTAATCTACTATACTGGATGGATTTCAATGGAATTTGCACTGTTAGTTAGACAGTTTTTCAGAGAAGGTTTTAATATATATATTTCTTATTTTATGATTGCATATTTTAATACCGTGTGGATAACAGACCAAAATACATCATAAAACATGAGAAATAAATGGCATTCAAAATTCTGTTAGTATAAGCAAAATACTTACTTATACTTTCAGTAGAAAATTTATAAACATTCTAATCATACTTTATTCACTACAAAAATAGACAGCAGACCTATATATTTTATCTCTTTAAAAAATATATCTACAGATATTTTTAGTTAAAATAATCTACAACTATTACATTTTATTTTTATAATGTTCAAAGTAAAATATGATTTCCAGCCTAGTCTTGATAAAAATTCACTCGTAAAGTATTCAAAAAAAAAAAAAAAAAAGAAAAAGAAAATCAAGGAATTATCCTACGTGCAAAAGGATATTTTTGCACAATATAGTATATTATTTTTTCATTTGGATTTGCTTAATGTTTATATCATTATGCATATACATATATAATCACTTAGAAACGAAACTTTAAATATTTAAAAGGCGTTCAGATGTAAAACTTTCATCTCGAAATACCTCATTTTCTCACATTTAAATAGATATTTTATTATTATAATAAAAATACACGTGCCTCTGTATAATAAAAATAAAAAATATATCTTCATCAAAAATATCTTATTCATTATGAAAAATATAAAACAACCAATAAACAAAACAAAAAAAAATTATGATTACAATGTGGGACTGGAAGGATTCGAACCCAGAACCCCTAGTCTCGAGTTCACTGCCTTATCCGTTCAGCCATCTAGCACACGTTCTTTTTGCAACAAAATATCTTTATAATTAGCACCATAATTAATCAAATCCATGATCTGTTCCTGAACATACTTCGTGTTATTCCATCCATGATATTTACCCACTCCATGTTCCTGTCTCCTGAGCTCGCGCGCGTAGCGCGCGTGCAGCCTGAACACACTCTGAAATTTAAGATTTATTAGCACTTTTTAAAGTATTACTGGGATAGCCGATTTCCACACTATATATTCTAGGCGCTGTAGCACCGCGATAGCCTGTCTTTTTCGTTTACCTCGGAGTAGATATAGATGAAGTCATTTGTAGCTGTTCCTAAACTGTGGCCAACAACATATAAGGCCAGTTCATAACGTCACACGGAGTTGATTATCTGTACACGGCAATGGACACAAAAAAAAAAAATCGGCTCGCAGCTTTGTACTAATCATCATGTAAAGATGATCCAACTCTGAGACTAACGAAAAAGACAGGCTACCGCGGTGGGTCCGATTCTTCTTTTTTTACAGACCGCTGGAGTCACGTGATGTTCGAATGCACCAAAGAAGGTGCGTGAAAAGAGCATCACGTGACTCCAGCGGTTTGTAAAAAAAGAAGAATCGGACCCACCGCGGTAGCCTGTCTTTTTCGTTAGCCTCGATCCAACTGCGTGTGACATTTAAACATCATGAACTGGCCTATTATGTCATTGGTCGCGCTAACACCCTCCCTCCTGCGTCCACCGTATATAGCGGCATCTTGTACTGGAGACTGCTAAATGGGCTTCTATCGGTCAAAATCAAGAGAGAAAAGGGCAGAAGAGAGGGAAATAACTCGTTTTTTTTTTGGTAACTAGTTCTTCACACGGGAAGATTGACATATCTGTTCCTCTCCTTTCATAACTTCATGGTGGTGAAATACGCCAAAGCATCCTAAATATCTGAGAAAGTCTTGACTCGCGTCACGAAAACATCACACAAAGCAGGCAAAGCAAAGAAACAAAATCATTCATCGGCTCGTGAATATGAACGAGCCAATGAATGATTTTCCTTCTTTGTTTTGCCTGCTTTGTGTGACGTTTTTCTGAGACGTGTCAAGGCTTTCTCCAATATTTAAAGGGCGTTGAATAGGCCGGGATCAAGATAGATATTTCGCTATTAGCGGGATGGGATTGATCAATCAGACGTCTGCATTTTTCCGAACTTTTTGATGTTTGCAGTAAACACCGAAAAGCCTGCAAGGATAAAGGCTACTGATTGGTCAATGTAATTTTACTAACAGAGAAAAATTTATCTGGATCCCGGACATTAACTTTGGTTTGTTAAAACAATTTTGAATAAAATGAAATCAGGAAGCCAATGTTTGTTAACTTTTCTGGTTAGTTTAATTGAAATCTTCCTCGTCTATTACTGAAAACTGAGTTACCGTACTTTGGACAAAAAATTGAATATGAGTACACGACTTGTGCATATGTCACCACTCTAACACAGTGTTGCCAGATGGGCTACTTTTTTTTAACTCAGATACTTGATTGGCACCACTTTTTTGAAATTGTAAAATGTGCCTTATTTAATGACATATTAATTAAGGCGAAAACAATGGGAATTTTACCGTTTATAATAAGTGCTGGCAATCAAGAAATCTGAATTAAAAAAAAGTAGCCCATTGGCAACACTGCTCTAACATATAAATGTTCTGTGTTATGACCATGATTCTAAGTGCAGTTGGTTAAATTTGAGTATCTGGGCATTAGAGAAAGCAATAGCGGCCCACTTTGGCTGAGTGGATAAGACACAATGCCGCGAATCGCTTGAGAGCGTAGGTGGAAGCAGATTCGAATCCCGCCGTGATCCGCATGTGATATGATGTATGTGTTCAATAAATCAAACAAACAAACAAGCAAGCAATAGTGAAAGGTACAGTTGGCATGGAAACAACGACTTCTTTAATTCGTATAGAAAATTAATGAATAGTAATAAATGACTCAAGTTTAAAATGTAGGCAAATGGTCTGGAAATATCAATGGCTCCCATCTAGTATTTCACAAAATTAATTTAATAGATTCACATGATGTATAACTTGATGCAACTCTTAACTAATGAAAATTCTGTAACAAGACTTATGTAGGTAGATCTTTTGAATGAATAATTCAGAATTCTGAGAACAAAACGAAGTTCTTAAGGCTCTTCCTCACACCCCCCTCAAAAAAGGAAATACGATAGAAAGATATAAGAATTTGGATAGCTTCAATATGTCTGTGATCTTTTGTCAGAGTTCAGAAAAAGAGTCTGGGCATAAAAAAAAACAAATTTAACGAACGATAAGACTATAGATTTTAGACAATTTTTAACCGAAAAATATTTAATTCTAATGTATATGCGGCTTTAATAATAGAAAATTAAAGAGAATCAATTTAGGGGAAATTTTATAGTAAATTAATATCCTCACATTTATGCAAATAGGTATGGATAAACAGACTTGAGTAAAATTACATATTTATTCTTTCTTCTCTATAACACGATCTAAATGAAGATGAAGTTATATGTACAGTTTATATCTTTAAATTTTTAGATTTTTTTTATCAAAAATGTTCCTTTATTATGTCTAGAATTGCTAGATTTACAGATCTTCGATTCTTTAGATGCCTGCGGGTTTTCATTCTCGGATTAACCGTAGGTATTTGCAAAGGTATATTTATTTTGCAAAACCGTCAGCAAAAAAAGTTAGAAAAAACAATTAACTGACAGACTAACTGTAAATATATATTTTATTTCGACTCTGTTTTTTACTAAATTTTCATCTTTCGTAGAAAATTTTAAGGAGATATAAATTGAGAAAGACTGATACTTTGAAAGAAGAAATTGACTTTCCTTACTTTTAAATTATTAATCCCTCTAAAAAATGAATGTTAGGTAAACAGAATGTATAATATTGTGTTTGCTCCCTGCTTATAAAGGCTATACAAGGACTAATTTTAATTTGAGCTAGTAGAATTATTTCAGTTATATATCATTTGTTTTAAAAAAAGAACTGATATCTACTAAAAAACAACTTTTCAAAAGCAAAAAAAAAAAAAAAAAAAAAAAAAAAAAAAAGAAAAGAAAAAAGGTTAAAGTTGTGGCTAAAACATAGTGTGATATCAAATTTCCAAGCTTGTATTGCGGTACTTATTTAACATTTTTTGATAAAAATTTACCATATGTAAGTCGAGTACCTAAGTATGCGTTGATAGAAAGCCTTTTCTCCTTTACTAAATACATCATAACGTGTTTCTGAAAATTAATTTTTTTTTAATTTTGCATGATGGGCTTGGCGGTCATCCTTTAATATTTTACACAAATTTCTAAGCACTCAAGCTCGTAACATATTTGCATTATTAAGAATTTCGAACTTATAGTTTTAGCTACAGACAGATAAATTAAGAAAGTTTTTTATTTTGAAAAAACAAATTGATTTTTACTGCTTTAACTAATTAATTAACCCCCCTCCGAAAAAAGAGAATCATAAGATGAAACCTGAAGTTACTTCAGCTTTATTTATAGACACAAATTTTTAGGCACTCATTTCCATAAATTAAAAGAATAAAATGTTTGCTTTAGTAACAATTTCGAACTTCCAATCTTAACAATGAACTTGTGTGCTTAGAAATTTGTGTAAAATATGGAAAGATGGCCGCCAAGCCCATCATGCATAATTTAAAAAAATTTAATTTTCAGAAACACGTTATGATGTATTTAGTAAAGGAGAAAAGGCTTTCTATCCACGCATACTTAGGTACTCGACTTACATATGGTAAATTTTTATCAAAAAATGTTAAATAAGTACCGCAATATAAGCTTGGAAATTTGATATCACACTATTTTTTAGCCACAACTTTAACCTTTTTCTTTTCTTTCCTTTCTTTTTTTTTTTTTTTTGCTTGGCTTATTTTTTACTCTTGAAAAGTTGTTTTTTAGTAGATTATTAAGTGAAAGATATACGAATTGAAACTTCTGATTTATTTTACTAAGATGGTGCTAAAATACACAAAAAGGTTTTAAGAGCATAAAAACAGTCAAATGATGCTAAAAACCCCAAACGCTTTCAACAAACAAAAACAAGACATTACATAGATTTCAGTAAAGCAAGAATCACAGCCCGTACTTCACATTACTACGCATCAATAATCAGAGAATCTTTAGAAATTCTTACTCAAGAATAGAACACTTGCAATGATGTACTTTCCTGCAATGTATCCAAGATATGGTATGGAATACTAAATACCTCTAGCGATTTTGGAACATAATTATCGTATTTTCCCCCTCCTCCTCCTTCCCTTGAGATAGACTCGTCACTAGCTATATAAGCAATGAACATTCATGAACTTTCACGCCTCTGAATTTCCCCCTGACGATGGATGTTTTATAGCAGTTGAAAGAGCTGGAGTTTTAACAACATTTGACGCTTTTCATATCCCAAAGACCTTTTTAAGTTTTTTAGTACCTTTTTTAGTAAAATAAATCAGAAGTTTCAATTCGTATAGTTTTCATGCAATGTCTCTTCTTAATTATTGCACTGTTAAAAATTTTGCAGCATTCTGGCAGGTCATTCGACCGTTTTTTGAAAAAACGGTTTCATAACTATAATTTAACTATATTCTGACCATAAAATGACCAATAATATGGTCAGAATAGTGTTAAATTACGGTTGTGTAACCGTTTTCGGAAAAAAACGGTCAAATGACTTGCCAGAATGCTGCAAATTTTTAACAGTGTGTGATCAACGTATTTTTTAGAATATTCTACTTTTGTTTATTTTACCCATGATGCGACCATGGTTAGCACGCACAAGGCTGAACAGTTCTGCTAGTATTTATACAGGGTGTTTCCGATTCGATCGAGAAATTCAGAGGTGAGGTAGTACACTGTTAAAAATTTGCAGCATTCTGGCAGGTCATTTGACCGTTTTATCCAAAAACGGTTACACAACCGTAATTTTAACACTATTCTGACCATATTATTGGCCATTTTATGGTCAGAATATAGTTAAATTATGGTTATGAAACCGTTTTTTCAAAAAAACGGTTGAATGACCTGCCAGAATACTGCAAAATTTTTAACAGTGTAGGCACTAAGAGGATGGGAAATTACCAAATAACAGTGGCAGAAAACCACCTTTTTAATCTAAAACACAAGGTGTTCTATCCTTAATCAACTTGGGTTGACAGTAATAACTTTCTGAAATCTGACGTATCTCTCTATTCTAAAAAAAAAGTACACTGTTAAATATTTTGCAGCATTCTGGCAGGTCATTCGACCGTTTTTTGAAAAAACGGTTTCATATCCATAATTTAACTGTATTCTGACCATAAAATGGCCATTAATATGGTCAGAATAGCGTTAAATTCACGGTTGTGTAACAGTTTTCGGAAAAAAACGGTCAAATGACCTGCCAGAATGCTGCAAATTTTTAACAGTGTAACTAACGCTGTCACTGCGCCGTTTTTGAATTTTTTTGTGAGCGGAGGTCTTTCTTCTTTGATATTAAGAAAAATATTGCATACAAAAATATGAAAGTCGGCGTTATTATGGAGAAATATGTGATAAATACGCAGATGCAGACATTTTTCAAATCGAAGAATTATTTTAAGAGATATTTAATGTTAAAGTCGGTGCATTTATTTATTTTTTTTTTAATTTGACTCATTTTTTGAGGTTTTATTTCTATTTTAAATTCAAATTTTCATCATTTCGAGAGATATTTTTTACATATTTTAGAAAAGGGTATTATTTTAAATTATTGCAAAATTTAAAAACAGCGCAAAGAATAATATTTCCTTCAAATTAATAGTTTATTTACACGGGATTATTATAAACAGAAAGAACTTTCAAATGAGAATTAAATGATTACGCAATAAAAGCAGGAAAATAATGATAATTACTATATTTAAGAGCATAAAAACTATATTTACGAGTGAATTTTAAAAGAAAAAGAAAATTGTAAAATAATAAATTCATTAATATGCGTTAAAAGTCGTAAATGGATGAAATTACGTCCTATTTAAAATTGCCAAACCATAATATTGCCAAATAGTTTAAATTAAAAAAATATATTTGCTGGAGACATTTCTTTCATATTTTGACATAATCTTTTAAAACTATTGTTGAGAATTCTAAGACAGCGCAAATAATATTTTCTTTCTAAGAACAAAAATTTTTTCACGTGAATATTAAAAAGAGAAAGAAAACTTTGGTGAAAATTACGTCAGATTTAAAACGATACATATAAAATGTTTTATTAAAAGTACTTTCTTATGGCGTTGTTAAAAAATTCCGGGAGACAAAGACTCCGTTTACTTAATTCATTTTATATTAACTTAATTTCACATGTTTCACTGATCTGATTTAATCAAAGGCGAAAACAACGCGTTAACAGGGAGATTGCCGCTGTTTTTTAATTATAATTCATTCTTCCGAAAATGTTTAGGGCCGATCAATTTAGCGTACTTTTAGAGTTTGACGTGTCTGAACGGGGTTTGCGATCGTAGCTGGTAAAACATTTGCAGCATTCTGTCCAGTCTTTTGACCGTTTTTGTCGAAAACGATTATACAACCGTATTTAAACACTATTCTGACCATATTATTGGCCCTTTTACGGTCAGAATACAGTTAAATTACGGTTATGAAACCGTTTTTTCAAAAAACGGTCGAATGACTGGATAGAATGCTGCAAAGTTTTAACAGTGTAGAGGACATAGACTAGACCCATAGTATTAGCATAATGAAACTTTTAACAGACATGCTCATTTTTATTGTAAATTTGATAACCTAAAAAAAAAGTGATAGAAGTTTCCGTCATACTAGCCAGCAGTATGCACTTGTGACTGCGAAAGCCGGTTCATGCGGTATCACTCATTACGTGGGCAACCTATTTTTCCAGAACTTTTCGTGATGTTATCACATTTCATACAAAATAAGGTAGATATAGTTACATTTACAAAGCAAAAGATGAAACACCCTGTATTTGTGACTAAATAAGTGGATTACGAACCCATGATCTATGGCAATTTTTCGTAGTATTCGTGCCTACTGTCACATCTTTGATTTGTCGGTCGAGTTCGCTAGCACCCTGTATAATCACTGAAATTTTCAATGCATTCCCAACAAACACCTGACTTGGGACCGCATGGCGTATTCGTTGCGGCCAAGGTGAGTTAAGGCCATTTGTAGCCAAACAATACTGTGCCGTAAGTGACGCGCCGCTAATGACGGCAGCTATCACCAAACAGTTTAGGGATCGGAAGCGAGAAAACAGTTGCGTTTATTTTACCGGTCAGTCATTGAGGGCAATTTCCGGCAAGCATTTAATGTATCCTCATCGTTTAGACAGTAGAGGGCTAATATTACCTACCCGGCATATTTATTTAAAGAGAGGAAATGTATTTTTTCTTCATTTCTTTTAAATTAATCTTAATTACTTTAAATGTGGGTTTTTGTAAAAATATAAATACGTTATGTGATTCATGTTTAAAGCAGCAAAATAGATTAGATATTTTTTTTTTAGTTTTAACATATTTTTACAAAATATAACATAATATTTCCAAACTAATCTTCGATATCTTTGCATGGATATTTTTTTTATTGTCATACTGAAAACAATAAATGTAAAACAAAATAATATAAGATTTAAAGTTGTGAATTCAGTGTAAAGGTAAAAAAAAAATAAAATTCCTTGCTTCTATTAAATTCCTAATGATTTATGCATATTTATTTGCTTTATTATCATTATTTCACTAATAAAAGTTATAGTTAAAGCCATATATATTTTTTCATAAGCATAAAAATAGTTAATTCAATGCCAGTTACATGAAAACCAATGTTAAGAAAAACGGAAGAATTACAGAACAAATTTAGATTTAAAAAAAATAACAATAAATAAATAAAATGTCAGTTACAAGTGCTATTTGTTTAATAATAATAATAATAATAGAAATAAGTTTGACTGTACATTTTTGCGAGAACGAAACACATATGTATATATGTATATATGAAGTACAAAGAAAGTCGCAAGCCAATGTTAAACCTATGGATAGAGTTGAATTCAGGACGCTTTTCACCGGGAGGGATTTCTGCGGCTCTATGGGGGGGGGGGGGGGGATTGTTCATACTGACCATTAAAAACACAAAATCTCAAATCTTCCGGGGGAGGACATCTCATTGCTCTGGGGGGGGAATATCCCCCCCCCCCCCATCGCCACCTTCTGAATTCAACACTGTCTATGGTAGCGTTCTTTTCAAATTTGTAAAAATGAAAATAACTTTATAAAACAAAAATTCTGCAACCAAAGTCAGAAAAGTAAACACTAACCCGGTTAGAATTTAATCTCAGCTATTCAAAAATATATGACTTGAGAAATAAGTGAAATTTATTTATCATACTTTTAAGGACTTCTCATAAAAATATCCTCCATCCCTTCCCCCCAAAACAAATACCGCTTTCGTATCGCTAAGGCGGTAAAGCAAGGTCAAGGAGAATCTTTCCAAGAATTACTCTCCACCCCACCCCACCCCACCCCACCCAGCTTTGGATTTTTTTTTTTTTTTTGCCGCGTCATTCGTGCTATTTGTGTACGGTGATAACAACTACAAGCGGTCACTCATTTCATTTCAATATATAACATTGCATTGTACGTTTGCGTCCGTCCATAGGTATTGATTCGGTAAGTCTTTAAGTTATGTTTATTCATTGCAAATTTATTAATCGCAGAATCTATCTTTTGCATCATTTGATTTCAAAATTATTGTTTGATACTTATATTTTAGTTTTTCTGAATACGCAAGAATTTTTTACTCATACATTTTGTATCTTTCGGTTAAATTACATTAAATAGTTTATTTTATTTTATAGTCTTTATGAATGCACAAGAATTTTATAAACATACATTTTGTAATCTTCGATAAAGTAGTGCAAAATTCTTATCAATAGTTATTTTTCTTTATTTTATTAATTTTTAAGCGATTGCCTAAATAACTTTTAAACGTTATAATTACCGGTATTACTTTCTTTAAAATAGTTTGTATTAGTGCAAATATAAAAATGTGACTATTTGTGTACGGTTTATAAAAGAAAGGTGTTTTATTTTCTTCTACCAGGAGAAAATATTTAAGAATTTATACACGAGAAAATTTGATTAACTAAAATTTTAATGAAATTTAGAAATATCAAGATTAATTTAATATATTTTTTAAATCAGTATTAAACTATTATTTACATTTCTAATAATTATAAATAATTTTCAAGGATTTTGAAAAAAGTTGATAATATATTTTTTTCTAATGTTTGTCTATTAAACTGCAAGAGAAATTTCTAAATATTATCTCATAAAAGCAAAATTTAAAAATATATGAGGAATATTATACTGTCATTTGTTTACTACATAAACATTTAAACTTATTTTTATATAATATTTGAATGAAAAATTATTAGAAATGATTCAAAAATTTAGATTATAAGGATTTAATAAAACTTTGATGAATAAGCATAATCTAATAGATTTACCAACTAACCTGTGTAAAATATAGTGAAAGTCTAAGTAAAAATAATATCACAAACATGTCACAATTTAATATAAAGTATATAATAAACTATGTTAAAATCATGTATATTATTTAAGCATAAATTCGAAATTTATTCTTTAAATTAAAATACTTTTAAAAAGGTTAATTGAATGATAAAATGTTTTGGCAGGTTAAAAAAAAAAATCCTATAATTGTTTAGATATACTTATCAAGAAAATCAAGTTACTTTAACTTGAACTTTTTCAAAAATGTTCAAAATACAATATTTGATAATGAATTAATTGATTAGTTATTTCTTCATTTATATACTTTATAAATTTTTATGAAATGCAACAATTTAAATATGCATTGCATATAAATTTTGTAAATATGTAAGTGAAGAAATAAACAAATAAATGAATGCATTATGTGAAGTATTGTGTTTGGAATTTTTTTTGAAAAAGTTCAAAGTGAAAGAATTTGATTTTCTTGAAAAGCGTACCTAAATAATTATAAGATTTCTTTAATCCTGCAAAAATATTTTATCATTTAATTAGCCTGCTAAAAAGGTATTTTCTTTTATATAAAAAATTTTGATTTATACCTAAACAATCATTATGGCACAACCGTGGCTAGTGATTACATTTTAAATAACCACAATAGGCTTTTTTGTGGGCAGGTTTGGGCTAAATTTAATTTATTACAACCATAAATGGTAGGACAAAGGCTAGCTTCTGGTTAGCTTTTATTTTTAATGGCCATTAAAATAATAATTGTGGGCAGTTTAAGGCTATCTAACGCTTTTACTGAAAAGTTAGTGGCACGATTGAGGGCAACTTCTTGTACTTACGGCCAATTTTCTTGCGGCCTTATTGTGTCCAGCGTGACACTTTTTTTACGGAGCCGTAACTTTCATTGATAACGGGCCTCCATCGAACACTTTCGGCCAAGGCTAACGAACCCATCAGTGGCCCGAAAGTTGTGTGTTTGTTGGGTTGTAATAGAGCTGCAATGCTCTAAAATTTCAGTAACTTTTTATATCCATTACTAATTTTTAATGAGTACTGTTAAAAAAGAATATCACATAGAAAGTGCCATATGCTAAAAATTGAGTTTTTATATAAAAAATTAACTTTTATTTTTTCAAAGGTAGATTGTGTTTTTTTTTTTATAGATCTTCTAAATATATTTACTAATGATTTGAATATACTGAAGTAAATATATTGAATTTCTTAGTTAAATAAAAGATATATATAATAAATGAAATATTTGCAAACACTGCATTAAAATATCAACACTAGTTTATTATTATGATGTATTTCCTTCGCTTAATCGCATCACGCGACACGCCTTCGCTTTACAAACCTGTGCATCCCAGCGCACCGTATAAGAAACTCTTTACTGTAAAATGATACTTTTATAGTGCATTGTAAATTTATTCGTTATCTACCACAATGAAAAGCAAAATAACCAAAAATATTGGAGGTTTTTTCAGAAAAACTTTCATGTTCTATATAAATTACAAATTCAAATACTGCATTTCTTTCTTTTTTTAATATTTTTTTAATAATTTCTAACACTAACAGAAATGATAAAGTCATTTTTTTTATTTTGTGTATATGAGAAAAAATAAACATAATTTAAAATTCATCATGATTAAGTTAATAATTTAATTTATATAAAATTACCGTCAAACTCGGTTAAAACGAGCAGCAAGTGGATTATAAAAACCCTCGTAATGCACGGTAAGATAATAAAAATCTTAAAATCTCGCAATTAATTAAATTAATAACTATCATCAATTGCTCTAATTATTTAAATGCTAAAATAAATGTAGTATCACAAAGCTCTGTGCAAATTAAAACATATTAATCAATTTTAAAACTGGCGAACCTACCTTTCGCGTTATCTACTTTGTTGCTTGAAAGCAGAGCTGCCCAGCTACAAGCGCTTACTACGACATGAACGAAAGACACTAATGTAATCATAAAGCAGAAACTATAAGTGTAGAAGGGGGATTCCATTGTCCAGAAATGAATAAAATGACGTCAACATGATTGTAAAAAATACTTTTTTTTGGCAGGGATTACTCTTTTGAAAACTTTCTGTTTTTCTTCTTGCGATAAAAAACAATGAAGATTGAATTGTAAAACGGAAATTGAATGAACAGCGTTGCGCGCTGTGGACCTTACAGTCACGTGATGCGTTAGCTTTATTTAATCTGTTCTATTTTTTGTGTTATTTGAATTAAAGTGAACGATGTTTTTATCATATTACCCGTGATCCTACGTTTGTACCTCATAATAAGCAAGAAAATCATTATATAGTTTAAATGATGAACCTTTTTAAATGTGCAAATTGCTCGTTTTAACCATATCGTCGTATTAGCCGGACTCGTAATAACAGAGTTCGGCTGTTCTTAAATTTCATCTTGTGCTTCTGAATGGCAATAAAAATCCTTTTGAAGATGTCGATGACAACGAAAACACTCTTGACTGTTAGAAAATTTAATTTTCCATCTTAGACATCGTTATTGTTTTGCCAACATTTCTTTTCCTGGAGGAATTCGACAGATGACACGTTTCATATTGTTTGATAAGTTCAATCAAGCGTTTTTTACCCTTAGGCATCAAGATAAGGAATTGTTACATTTTGTTTTCATAATCCAATTTTCTTTTCATGCATTCGAAATTTTGAAAAGTCTTATTTTAAACAAAGACAACCTTAAAAGAGAAACCTTTGAGTGAAAATTGTAAAATACACTTGTTTTTATAAAGTAATGTTACTTATTTCTTTGTTTATATTTTAAGTAACGAAGTTTCATGTCACATTTTGTCATATTTCATGATAAAAGCAACGCATTATTTTAAATCTATTTTTATACATAAAGATTTTAACATAAAGTTTACACTTTCTATTGAGAATAAAATATTTTGAAAGGTATCGTATTCTGACATTTCATGCAACTGATTTTACATTTTAATATTGTTCTTTTACCGATTTAAGTTTGAAATGTCATACTGAAACACATTTTACGAGCAAAAATTATTTGTATCTTGTTTTTAATGAAATATTTATGCAAAATAAGATTTTAATGTTACTTTAAAACTGAAATACAGTGAATAACACTACATTCTTTAACGGCTCATTAATGTCTTTCCATGCTGAATATATAAAATTTTCTCTTTTAAAGAATTTTTGGTTATTATTTACATTTCACGTGTTTTAATATTATTAAAATAAAAATGACTGCCCAAAAAATTCTTATATTTATAAATTTTTATATATTTAGTTTTGAAATTTTGTATTTATTTAAAATTTTTATTTTGTGTATATGAAAAAAGATAAACATAATTTAAAATTTATCCTGATTAAGTTCATGCTTAAAATTATATAAAAATACGTATATTTCATTTTGTGCTTCAAAATAACTACAAGAATTCTTTGGAAGATGTCAATGACAACGAAACAACGCTTGATTGTTAGAAAATTTAATTTTAGAACATAGATATATTTATTGTTTTGCCAATATTTCTTTTACTCGGGAAATTCAGCAGATGACACGTTTCATACTGTTTGATAAGTTCTCTCAAGCGTTTTTTGGTTTTCTAAGCATCCCGATAAGGCATTTTTACGTTTTGTTTTGATAATCCATTTTTCTTTTCGTACATCTGAAATCTTGAAAAGTCATATTTCAAGCAAAGACATCTTGAAAGAGAAAGCCTTGACCGAAATATTTGCAGAATGGATCTATTTTCATAGACTAATGATATTTATTCATTTGTTATGTTTTAAATAACGAAGTTTCATGTGACATTTTGTCATATTTTATGCTAAAAGTAACATTTTTTAAAAATCTGCTTTTAAACGTAAGGAATGTAAGAAATTTTTTTACATTTTATATTGAGAATTAAATATTTTGAAAGGTACTGTATATTTTGGCATTTCGTGCAACTGATTTAATATTCTAATGTTGTTTTTTACAGATTTAGGTTTCAAATATCGAAATGCCATACTGCAACACATTTCACAAGCAAACATTATCTCTAACTTCTTTTTAATGAAATATTTATGTAAAACAAGATTTTAATATTGCTTTTAAAACTAAAATACGCAGAATAATACTATTATTTTACGCATTATATCTGATTTTAGATTTTAACGCAGAATAAATCAAATTTTTATTTTAGAGAAGTAATAGCCTATTGCTGGTCCGTGGACTACCAGTGGTCCTGGAGCATGTGTGTTGTCTGCAAGAAACATCTGGTTATTGTTTGCAGTTAACGTGTTTTGTTATTAATAAAACAAAAATGACAGCCTAAAAAACTCTTATATATATGAATTTTTAGATATTTAGCTTATGAATTTTAATACTTAATTAAAATGTTTATTTTGTGTATATGGAAAAAGATAAGCATAATTTAAAATTTATCCTGATTAAGTTCATGATTAAATTTATATAAAATACGTATATTTCATTTAGTGCTTCAGAAGAACTACAATAATTCTTTTAAAGATGTCAATGAGAACGAAAACATTCTTGAATGTTAGAAAATTTAATTTTCCAACATAGACATATTTATTGTTTTGCCAATATTTCTTTTCCTCGGGGAATTCGGCAGATGACAGGTTTCATACTGTTTGATAAGTTAAATCAACCTTTTTTTGGTTTCCTCGGCATCCCGATAAGGCATTGTTACCTTTTGTTTTGATAAACCAATTTTTTTTTTCATATATTTGAAATTTTGAAATGTCATATTTCAAGCAAAGACGTCTTGAAAGAGAAAGCCTTGAGAGAAAATTGTAGAGTGCATCTATTTTTATAAAGTAACGTTATTTATTTATTTATTTATTTATTTTTTTTTTTAAGTAACGACGTTTCATGTTGCATTTTGTCATATATTATGTTAAAAGCAACATATTTTTAAGCTCTGTTTTTAAACATAAGGAATGTAAGATTATGTTGACATTTAATATTGAGGATTAAATATTGTGAAAGAGATTATATTTCGACATTTCGTACAACTGATTTAGCATTATAATGTTGTCCTTTTACAGATTTATATTTGAAATATAGAAATGTCATTCTGCAACACTTTTTACAAAAAAAATGACTTGTATGTTCATTTTAATGAAAAATTTATGTAAAACAAGATTTTAATATCGCTTTAAGACTGAAATACTGTGAATAATAATATTTTTTTAATGCATTATAATTTATTTTAGATTGTCGTGCTGAATAAAGAAAATTAGAGAAGTAGTCGCCTATTACTGGTCCGTCGATGACCAGTTGTCTGCGAAAATTCTGTTTCTGTTCTCCAAGAAACATCTGGTTATTATTTACAGTTTACAGTTTTTTTTTATTATTATTAGTAAAACAAAAATGACAGTCTAAAAAATTATTATATTTATGAACTTTTTATGTTTATTTTATGAATTTTTATATTTATTTAAAATTTTTATTTTGCGTATTTGCGAAAACATAAACATCAATTTTATCAGTAGTATTAACGGTTACATTTATATAAATATATATATATTTAAAATCATAACACAAAATGCAATATTACGATTCAATACACAACACGAACTTTAAAAAGTTCACTGTTTTACTTAAAAGACGACAAAACTCTGACGATGGCAGCGGGATTGCAGGCCGAAAGTATTAATAAATGTAAATAAAATGTATATTTTTAACATGTAAGAACTGTATAATTATTATTTTTTTCGCCTTTTAATTTGCCTTTTTAAAGTTCATGTTGTGTATTTTACGTATATTTAATTTTGTTCTTCAGAATAACTACAAGAATTATCTTGAATATATCGATGACAACGAAAACACTCTTGACTGTTGGAAAGTTAATTTTCCAATTTAGGCATATTTATTGTTTTACCAATATTTCTTTTCCTCATGGAATTCGACTGATGACACGTTTAAAATTGTTTGAAAAGTTCATTCAAGCATTTTTTGTTTTTGTTTTTGTTTTTGTTTCCTAGGCATCGTTACATTTTCTTTCGATAATTTAATTTTCTTTTCATACACTAAGGGGCTCTGCCCCCTACGAGCTACGCTCGTCAACCCCCGTTCAGACACCGCAGACTCTAAAAGTACGCTAATTTGATCGGGTTTAAAAAGATTTCGGAAGATTGCATTATAATTTAAAAAACAATGGCGATCTCCCTATAAACGAATTTCTATTCATTTCTCTTTGACTGGGGAATTTTGAGGCCAAATCCGCTGCGGTACTATTTGATTAACCCGTCGACCAATTTCGCCAAATAATATAAATCGCCAAAGCACTCGCCAAATTATACAAATTGACATAATTTTTATTTTAAATAACGAAAGAAGAAATAAATTAGTGCAACATTAATTAATAAAAATACAAATAAAACGTCGAAATAAAAATAACTTGATGACGTAGACACGTGTAACTTGCTTAAAGTCAAGTTAATGTGACATTTACGATCAACCATTATTGGCATTTAATCTTACAGTTTGGCGAATGATAGTTTTTGGTCGACGGGATAACTAAGTAGTACCAAAAATACATATGTCAATCGCTGTTTTCGTCTTCGATTAAGTAAATTAAGATAAACATTTCAAAATAAGCTGATATAAAAGGAATGAAGTAAACAGAATCTTTGTCTCCCGGTATTTTTTAACAAAGCGAAAAGAAAGTTCTTTTAAATAAGACATTTTAAATTAATCGTTTTTAATCTGACGTAATTTTGACCAAACTTTTCTTTCTCTTTTTAATATTCACGTGAAAATACTTGTGTTAGAAATGAAATATTATTTGCGCTTTCCTAACAAAAATAGTTGAAAAGTATCCTCTCAAAATATCAAATACATGTCTAGCGCAATTTCTAAATTTAAACCGTTTTGCAATATTATTTTGTGTTCAATTTATGTAATAACTGTAATGTGACGTAAATATGACGTAATTTCTCCTATTTAAGACTTCTAACGCATGTTAATAAATTTATTATTTTACAAATTCCTTTATCTCTTAAAATTTACGTGTAATTATAGTTTTTATGACGTAAATTTTAATAAGTTCCTGCTTTTTGTACATAATTATTTAATTCTAATTCCAAATGTTTTTTTCCTGTTTATAATAGTCACGTGTAAATAAATTTTTAATTTATTACACGTATAAATATTTTTTTTTTTGAAGCAAACATTATTGTTTCCGCTGTTTATACAGTTGGCAACAGTTTAAATTAATATCACTTTCTAAAATCTGTAAAAAATATCTCTAGAAATGCTGAAAATTTGAATTTAAAATAGAAATAAAACCTCAAAAAATTAGCCAAATTAAAAAAAAAGAAATACAATCTGCACACCGGGAACTTCAAACGTATAAAATGATCTAAAAATGATTAAATTCTCATGAATAGTTTTTGCTCCTATAAAACTTTTTTAGTGGAACGATTTTGTCCAACTTTAGCATTAAATATCTCTTAAAATAATTCTTCGATTTGAAAACTGTCTGTATCAGCATGTTTATCAAACATTTCTGTATAATACTGCCGATTTTCATATTTTTGTATGCATTATTTTTCTTAATATTAACGAAGAAAGACCTCCGGTCACAAAAAATTCAAAACCGGCGGCGGTGACAGCGGTAGTTACTTTTTTTTAGAATAATATGTAATTTTGAAAAGTCATATTTCAATGCAAAGCCGTCTTGAAAGTGAAAGCCTTAAGTAAAAATTCTAGAATACATATATTTTTTATGAAGTAACGCTATTTATTTATTTGTTTATTTTTTAAGTAATGAAGTTTCATTTCCCATTTTGTCATATTTTATGATAAAAGCAACATTTCTTTTTAAATCTGCTTCTAAACTTAAGGAATATAAGATAATATTTACACTTCACATTGAGAATAGAATATTTTGAAAGGTGCAATATTTAACATGTCGTGTATCTGATTTTACATTTTGATGTTATTCTTTTATAGGCTTATGTTTGAAATATCGTGGTCATAATGCAGCCCATTGCATTAGAAAAACTGATTTGTATCTTGTTCTTAATTAAACATTTATATAAATCTACTGTGGATCAAACAAATCTTGAATCAAATGAAATTTGTCCTTGAATTTTACCATTTCATTTAAAGTAATGTGGTCTTTTACCTGGAATGTCCCTCCTTATTGCTGAAACGATTTTGAGCTATTATATTTCCTAATGTGTGTGAGATAAAATTTGTCCATCTTGTAGAACTTTTTAAAAAGGTTTAAATTTAAAAATCGGGTCCACCTGATTTTAAAATTTCCTTTTAATTCTATAACTAAGCAACGTATAACGATATACACTAGAAATACACTACAAAAAATATCTATCTTACAATGTAAGCCTCATCAAAATTCAACGGGTAGAAATTAAGAAGATTAATCTTTAATAATTGGATTCACCTGGTTATAGAAGTTTCCCCTATAATTCTGTATCGAAGCAACATAGAATGACATGCAATACACTAACACCACGCCTGCAAAATTATCTAAATATGAACGAAAGTCTCATCAAAATCTGTACCGTAGAACTTAAAAATATTAATCTTTAATAATAGGATTCAGCTAATTATAGAACTTTCTTCTAAAATTTTATAACTAAGCAACATAGAACGATATGTTGTATACTAAAATTTTTCCTGAAAAATCATTTAACTAACAGTGCAAATTTCAACGAAATCCATTCAGTAGAATATCCTTTAAAATAGGCTAATCTTTCATCATAGGGTTAACTTTTTTGTAGAAATTTCCCACATAATTCTATAACTAAAGAATGTAGAGCAATACATTATAAACTAAAACCTTCCCTCGAAAATTATCTAATTAGCAGTGCAAGCCATGTAAAAATCCATTCGGCAAAACTGAAGTTATAAGCAGCCGTAACGACATTCACATTTGTATTTTATATATATAGTAAATGAGTATTAAATACTGGATTAAAACTTTAATAGAGGGCAAAATATGCATTAAATATACACTTAACTTAAAATTTCTATGTATACTACCTATTATTTGCTTAAAATTCCATATCTGATATTTCTATAAAAATAAACACATTTGAAAACAAATATCTTTTTCATTTCAAATGCATTAAAGTATAAAATATTACTTAAATAATTATACAGTACATCCTGTGAATAAGCAGCCTAACTGAAAATAAATATGGTCTTAATCGAAAATATTTCATAGTTTCGAAGGAAAATAGCACTATACTAAAATATCTTTTAAGACGAAAACCTGTACAAAACAGATTTTTTCCAGTCCCTAGCTATTTCGTTTTCACAAGATTTACCGCATTAAGAAATAATGTTATACTGTACAATTGCTTTACAAATATTTAGTAAATATGAAAAACAATACTAAAGACAAAGGATTAAAATGTAAACCTGCCTGTAAAGGAATACTGTCTTAAACGCAAATATTTCATAGTCCCGAAGGAAAATAGCACTATACAAATACATCTTTCAAAATGAAAACTTGTCTAAATCAGATATTTTCAGTCCCTAGCCATTCCTTTTCACAAGATATACTATCTATATATATATATATTTCTCTTACGTAGCGCGAAAAAAAGGCTGTATTTGTAGCTTGCTATTTGGCAACAACCACAGCGGCGATTCTCAGAGGTTAATTTATGGTCACATGACCCGACCTATTGAGCAAATCAAAATACAGACAGAATCTCTCTTTTAATACAAACCGTTTGAGCGATGTATGAATAACAATTGCTATTGGTCCATTTTATGGTGACGTGAGGAATTCAGAGAATCAGCTTTTGATCAAGTTTGTATTTAGACACATCCGAAAACATTTTGTTTACAGTTCGTTAGCGTGATACATAGCATCTTTTATAGCGTCTTATTATAGTTTTAAATGAATTTAAGCCGTGCTGTTAATACTTTCGGCAAAGTGTAAGGAGAAGGGTTAAACGCTAACATGCCATTTAAATTTAAAAAGCGTCAATTTCCAGTCCGCTTAGCTTTCTCGATGACGATCAACAAGTCACAGGGCCAAACTTTCGATAAATATGTTTAGTGTTGTCAAAGCCAGTATTCACTCATGGGCAACTATATGTTTGACTTTCAAGAGTGCCATCTTTTGATTGGTGTCACCACCTAAAAATATCTTTAATTGTGTTTTCGTTGAGGTTTTAAATTAATTCTATTTCCTAGATATTTTGGCACAGATGCCATATACGCACCACGTTGGCTCGATTTCCCCCCGCAAATTTGGCGAAAATTTTTTGAATATTAGTTACAAATAGCATGCAATAATAGCACGTGATTTTAGGTAGTTTTCTTTACAAAAAGCTACCTATTGCAGCCGTTCGGAGGAAAGCGATTTCAAAAAAATTTGGTATATTTTCATCGATCATGACCCCCAGACCCCGAAACCACCCTCCGTTCAAAATTGATATATATATATATATATATATGACCTATGTCACACTGTAACTCTCGTATTTATGAACGATTTGGATGTAATTCGGTGTGTACATAGTACATATCAATGTCTCGACCGAGTTCGTTGGCCAGCTTCATCCGCCATTTTGTTTCAAAATGGCGGCCATTTAAAATTTTTAAAAAAATTTAAAATTTGAAATGTGGTACAAAAAAATTGAAAATGGAAAAATATTTTTTCTTATGTATTTGACCTTTATACAAAGACTCCGTAGCAGTTTTTGTTTCGTCTATATCTTAAAAAATGGCTGAGTTATAGCATTTTGAATTTCTAGCGAAGCTGACATTTTGAAACGTCTTGAACTTTGTCACGCGATAAAAGGCGTATTTATGAACCGATTTAGATGTAACTTCGTTTATACATAGTACAGACCAATGTCTCGACCGAGTTCGTTGGCCAGCTTCATCCGCCATTTTGTTTAAAAATGGAGGCCATTTAAAATTTTAAGAAAATTTTAAATTTGAAATGTGGTACCAAAAAATTGAAAATTGAAAAAATATTTTTTTCTTATGTGTTTGACCTTGATAAAAAGATTTGGGAGCAGTTTTTGTTTTGTCTATATCTTAAAAAATGGCTGAGTTATAGCATTTTGAATTTCTAGCGTGGCTGACATTTTGAAACGCCCTGATTTTTACCACGTGATAACAGACGTATTTATGAACCGATTTGGATGTAATTTGGTCTGTACATAGTACATACAGATAACTCAACCGAGTTCGTTGGCCAGCTTCATCCGCCACCTCGTTTCAAAATTGCGTCCATTTTAAAAAATTTAAAAAAATTTAAATTTAAAATGAGATACCAAAAAATTGGAAAATGAAAAAGATTTTTTTCGTATGTGTTTGACCTTAATACAAAGATTACGGAACAAAAAAAATGGCTGAGTTATAACATTTTGAATTTCTATTGTAGCTGACATTTTAAAACGACTTGATTTTTGTCACGCGATAACAGGCGTATTTATGAACCAATTTGAATGTAATTTGGTCTGTACATAGTACATACCAAATTCGCGACCGAGTTCGTTGTCCAGCTTCATTCGCCATCTTGTTTCAAAAGGGTTGCCATTTACAACAAAATGTAATTTAAAATTTAAAATGAGGTATTAAAAAATTGGAAAATGAAAAAGATTTTCTTTATGTGTTTGGCCTTGATACAAAAATTCTGGAGCAGTTTTTGTTTCTGAAAATTTGTTCTTTTGTTTATATCTTAAAAAGTGGTTGAATTATAGCACTTTGAATTTCTATCATGGCTAACACTTTGAAACGATCTTGTATTTGTCACGCGATACCACACGTATTCGCCTATTTCAATGGAAGAAGGCATGTGGATAGTATACATCAATATCTTGACCAAGTTTGCTGGCCAGCTTCATCAGCCATCTTGTTTCAAAATGGCGGCCATTAAATTAAAAAAAATTATATTTAAAGTGAGGTGTAAAAAAATTAGAAATTGAAAAATGTTTCTTTCTTAAGTATTTGACCTTGATATAAGGATTCTGGAGCTTTTTTTGTTTGTCTTTATCTTAAAAAATGGCTCAGATATAGCAGATTCAATTTCTAACGTGGATGATATTTTGAAAAATCTGATTTTTTGCCTGCGACAGCACCCATATATATCAACCGATTCCGATGTGAGTGAGCATGTGCACAGCAATTACTAAGGTCTCGACCAAGTTCACTGGTTAGCCTTATCCACCATCTTATCTTAAAATGGCAGGCACTTTAAGAAATCGCCGAATTTGGCAGCCAAATGTAAGTTACTTTAAATAAAAGTAACTTGGATAAAGATGACTAATTTCGCGAAATTCTCATTCATAATGATTTAGTATTGATAAAAATTAGTATTGAATCTCCTACATTCGATTTCTACTTAATTGAGCTTCGTGTGTTTGAATAATATAAGTTGGCTTTTTTAAAATAAGGAATATGAAAGCTACCTCTTCCTCCCGGCACTGGCCGGAAGGACTTTTTTTATTTCAATATAAAATAAAATAACTTGATAAATGAAAGAGCTTCTATTATTTTAAAAAAGGAAATAAAAATAAGTAAATGACAGCTTGATGTAAATAAATATTTCTACCCTATATATATAAAATCCCAATGAATCGAATTTATGTAACGATTCTATGAAACGACTGATTAAACAACTGATTACGTTTCACGGCGATTTATCCTAAAATATGGAATACTTTGCAATGAAATTAATACCAAAAATCCGTATTGATCCACAGATCTCAAAACTGGTATTAGAATTTTAAAATTAGAATTAGTTTTCGAAATATTAATTTTTTTCTAATTTTAAATACTTTTTTTCTAATGATGGCAACTCAATTTTTAATCATAGCAGATATTTTTTTTCATATTTTAGAAAAACTTATTTTAAATTAATTTGGCGACCAGTTTGGCCTCCCTTAAAAGTATGCTAAGAAATGCTTCATATTACTTTTATTCAGAATTCAATTTGTATTTCATTATCATTTTATTTAATACTAAACTTTCATTTAAAATTGAAACCTTTAAAATAAATGGCTTTTACTTCATTCTTTTTTTTTAAACGAAACGAAAAGAAAAATATTAGACACAGATGTCATATACGCAACGGGGTACCTAATTGGCGCCAAAATGGCGTTATTTTGTCTGACATGGTAACCCGGCTATTGTTGCTTATTTATTAATAAATGTTTATTTGAATTTATTTTCTTTTTATTTACAAAAAATGTTATAAATTGTTTTGTTCTATAGTTATTAATTAAATTTTTTTATTTATTGTAATTTCATTTTAAAAATAACAGAAAATAATTTAAAAAACATATGTAACAGGTATCTGAAAACGAGGTTTTCGCCAAATTGTCAAAAAGAAAAAAAATCACGCCAAACCCGGTGCGTATGTGACAATGCAACAAATCATGAGAATTAATTTCCACTTCAAAGCAACGTTTTAATGTTATTACTTCTCCCGTCGACCAATTTCGCCAAATTATATAAATACCCAAATTATAAAAATTGACATTTTTTTATTTTAAATAACAAAAGAACAAATAAATTTGAATAACATTAATAAAAATACAAATAAAACGTCGAAATAAAAATCACTTGATGGCGTGAACATGTGTAACTTCCTTAAAGTCAAGTGAATTTGACATTTACGATCAACCATTATTGGCATTTAATCTTATAGTTTGGTGACAGGTTTTTGGTCGATGGGATAACCAAGGAGCACCATTTTAATTTACCACTCGAAAAATAAAAAAATGCTAACTGGCGAGTTAAAAAAAGCTATTGGCGAGATTTTTACCCGGCTAACATAAAAGTACCAGGAATTTTTTGTGATCATGGCAACTTTTATGTAGTTTTATTCGAAAAAAATAATTTTGATTCTTTAATCAAAATGGAAACATTTCTTATGAAAAGCGAAGGAATCAGCCCGTTGTTTATGGCGGTTACATGACCTGGACTGTTATAATATAAACGAAATAATGGGGATAGAATAATATTCGGCGATTTATCACACCTGTGGCTGGCTAACATTAAACTACCAAAATGGCCGCCTGGAATATAAAAAGCGAAGGTATCCGCCTCGAGCTGTTCATGATAGTCACATGACTTAGGCTATTATTATAGAGATTTTTTTCAATTTCAAAAACAGCGCAAAGAATAATATTTCCTAACGATTAAAAATTTATTTTCACATGACTATTAAAAACAGAAAAAAAAACTTTAAAATTACTATTAAATGAGTACGTGTTAAAGGCAGGAAAATATTGAAAATTATGTCGTGAAAATTGTATTTACACGTGAATATTAAAAGGGAAAGGAAACTTTAAAATAATAAATACATTAATATGCGTTTAACCTTTCACGGACAAAGCATTTCTATGCGTAAAATCTTGAAATCAGTGAATGGCACCAGAATTTACAAACAAATTTCGAAATACAAAAATGCTTTTGTTCACTTACTTATTAAAAGGGAAATTTTCATCCCAATATTCTGATGCTAATGTGGCATTTAAGAATTAAAATTAAGTGATTAAAAATGAACCACCGCCCTTGAAGGGGTTAAAGCAGCAAACTTTAGTAATTGTATTATGTCAATCGTTTTATAACGCTGTTAAATAATACCGAGAGACAAAGAATCTTTTTACTTAATTCATTTTATTTTAGCTTCTTTTCAAATGTTTAACAGATCTTCTTTAACCAAATACGAAAATAACCATTGGATGTCTTAACAGCAACTGATTCTACCTTAAAATTTTGCAATGAAAGGGAATTGAATGGAAACCCGTTTACAGGGATATCGCTACAGGTTTTTTCAGTATAATTCAATCTTCTTTTTTTTTTTTTAAACCGATCAGATTAGCGTGCTTTTAGATTCTACAGTGTCTGAACGGGGGTTGGCGAGCGTAGCTTGCAGGGGGCAGAGCCCCCTAGTATATATATATATATATATAATATAAATAATTTATAGATAATAACCGGTTAACTTGTGCGGAATAAAATCGCCATTTTGTTGCATTTCTAAATTTCATAAAGTTAAAGTGATTTGTAACCATTAGCAGCACCATCTTAAATATATTTTTATTTACGTTTTCAACAAAGTTTTCCATTACTTTTTTATACATTAAAGATATTTGTAAATTTAATATGTTATAATGATTTATGATAGTACTCGTTCTGGCTAGATGTAACACAAATAGTGGCAAGCGACCCCAATGTGAATTGCCTAGCAATTCACGAGGGTTGGCTAGCGTTAGCGAGCAGGGAGCTGAGTCCCCTAGTATTAAGAAATCCTTTCACATTGTGTAATTTTAGTAAATATGAAAACAATATTATCGACGAAGGATTTAAAGATAAACCTGCCTGTAAAACAATACTGTCTTAACCGAAAATATTTCATTATCCCGAAGGAAAATAGCACTATACAATCATAGCTTTTAAGACGAAAACCTGTATAAAATGGTTAGTTTCTAGACCCTAGCTATTTAATTTTAACAATATACAAATATTTCTTTTAAAACGAAAACCTGCCCCCCCCCCCCCCAAAAAAAAAAAAATAAATAAAAAAAAAACAAACAAACAGTGGCACTCCGGGAGTGCCAATAGAAGTGAAAACTTCAACAATTAGGTGTGTTTTTTTTTAATCGTCAGGAAATGTTTTATGCGTTGAATTGTGTAGCAGCACTAATGAAAGCATCTGGGGACACGGCAGTGCCCCTGCCAAGTCTTGAAAGCACAGCCGTAAGCATCTTTTTCTGGAAGCAACTCAGGGTACTTTTGACCCCCCAATATCTTTGTGTTGGTGATTCCCAGAAACTTGAAACTTCGTAAATCTAAAGTAATGTGGAAATGGAACTAAATGCTGAAATTTCACGTTTCTATCTTTTTTATTTCAGAAGATATATGAACTTAAACTTTCGCCTTTTCGACACTGATTCACCGATCATCAAAACTCAGAGGTACGTCCTGTATCCCTAGAATCTTGAAATTTGGTATGAAGGTAGTGTTTGGTATACAATGAAAGGGAAAATTTAAAAAATCCGGAAAATTTGGATAAAAAGTCGAAAAATCAAAAAACCGAGAATTTGGCAGAGATGTGATATACGAACCAGGTTTGGCGCGATTTTTTAACATCAATTTGGCGAAAGCCCGTTTTCCAATACCAGTTACAATATATATTTCTAAATTATTTTCTATTGTTTTAAAAAGTAAACAACAATAAATAAACGGTAATTTCATTAATAACTATAGAACAAAACAATTGTACAATTTAAAAAAATAAAAGAAAAGAAAATGAACAATTTATTAATAAATAAGCAACAGTAGCCGGGTTACCTTGTAAAATTAAAGTAACGCCATTTTGCTATCAATTAGGTACCCAAGTGCGTATCTGACATCTGTGCCCCGTATTTTATCTTCCGTAATCTAAATTCCCGCCAATGCTGTTGGTCATTGACCAGACCATCAACACGATAAAATACAGCGTTATCGGTTTTTAGTTATACGAAATAGGTAGATCACGAATACGGTATAATTCATTTTAACTGACGGAAAACAAAATAATAATTTGTTTTACAATACGCCGGGAGAAAAAGTGAGTTTTAGCTTCCTTCTTCTTTTGCGGATTGAGCTGAAGAGGGAAAAGTTCCTGTCATTCACCGCTTGGCGCGCTAGTGTCTATGTGTCAAAATGCTAGCATGTCGGTTACGTTACAGTGTCTCGAAATCAGTGGTTTTTCCCCATCTCAAAAAAAGCTCAACGCGCCTAAAAAAGTTTTCACTTAAAAAAAAAACAGATATTTTCAATCCCTAGCTATTCCATTTTCACAGGATTTACTTTATTAAGAATCCATCTCATATTGTGGAATTGTTTAACAAATACTTAAACAATTGCTTAAAGGAATATTTTCTTAACCGCAAATACTCCATTGTCCTGAAGGAAATTAGCACTATACAATTATATATTTTAAAACGAAAACCTGTATAAAACAGATTTTTTCCAATCCCTAGCTATTCCATTTTCTCATGATTTACTGTATTAAGAAATCACCTCATACTGTGCAATTGTTTTACACATATTTAGTAAACATGAAAAAATAATAATAACGATGAAGGATTAAAATTTAAACCTGCAGGTAAAGGAATATTCTCTTAACCGCAAATATTTCATAAACACGAAGTAAAATAGTACTATACAAATATATCTTTTAAGACGAAAACCTCTCTAAGACGCATTTTTCCAGTCTGAGCTATTCCATTTTCACATTCACTCTATTAAAAAATCGTCTCATACCGTGCAATTATTTTACAGATATTTAGTAAACATGAAAAATAATATTATAAATATGAAAAATAATGCTATCGAGGAAGGATTAAAATATAAATCTGCCTATAAAGGAATATTATCAATCGCAAACATTTCAGTCTCGAAGGAAAATAGCAGTATAAATTATAACTTTTAAGACGGAAACCTTTATAAAATAGATATTTTTAGTCCCCAGCTATTTCATTTTTACAGGATTTACTTTATTGAAATCATATCATACTGTGTAATTGTTTAACAAATATTTAGTAAATATGAAAAACGATACTAACGACGAAGGATTAAAATGTAAACCTGCTTGTATAAGAATATCTATATTATAAAGGACAAACATATCTGTGCGTAACGCATACGTCATTCTGCGAATGGCAACACTTTGAAATTTGAAATGAAATTTCGGTTTTGCAATTTTCGCAACAGCAAATTTTTAAACTTCTAAACATCGCACAGTTTCAATTTTTGCACCGTCGTATAGGGAAAAAAATGTACTTTTAAATGCAATTTGTTTGAAAGTTCTATCTCAATTTATTTTTGAGATATTAATTTTTTTATAGTTTTTAGTACCAATTTTGTAATTGTGGCAACTGAAGTACTCCATTTTTATTAAAAGTAAAGGAAAAATATTCATAGGTTTATTTATTTTTATTGACTATATCCTTATTGATGCCATTTTCACATTACAAATAAAAGTAACTTTTTTCTAATTTTTGAACTGAAAATGACGTCAGCCATTAAAAAAAAACACGCATTCTTCTTCATAAATCAAAAGATTGAAGAAGATATTTCAATATTTTTACATTACGCTGATACTGAGTTTGAGACGCTAGACAAAGTGATTCAGTGCGTTAAAATGATGTCATATTTAAAACAATACGATAATTTTCTTTGATAAAACTAAATATTTGACCAATACCATGACAACTAAAGGCAAATTTCTGAAGGGTAAATTTTCGCGGCTACTGAGATTAGAATTAAATTTTATGCAAATGTTCACATGAAAAGTTGTATCGGACAAACATGACTTTAAGTTTGGAAATACGTTCATTAATAATGTATTGCGCGTTAAAATACTTTTAAATTGTGAATTTGAGTGGTGCGTATGTAAATTTTGAGAATGTGAAAATAACGTACAGTTTAGATTTATTGGGAGAAAATTTTATGATGTGACAAAGCTAAATCGTTTTTAATGATTTTTCATCCCTTAAAAACAAACGTAAGAGCCTCAGTCGATAGCTTCAACATAATTACTCATGTTGATTACGTATTCTAATGCAGTTTAATTTTTCAATAATTTAAGCAGTTGAAGTTTTTGGAAATAATATTTTGGTAATTTTAGATTAAGACATTATTTGTTTTAAGAGTTAGATAACCAATGCAAAATGAATTTTTTATTGTAATTATTTTTGTAGGTGTATTATAAATTCGATCTAAGTTCCATTCTAAACATTTTAATTCGTCGAATTTCGACGGGTTCCAACTCGTTGTCTTAAACGGAAACATTTCATATTTCAAAAAAAAAAAAAAAAAAAAAAAAAAAGCACTGTACAATTATATCTTTTAAGACGAGGACCAGTCTAAAACAGATTTTTTCCAGTCCCTAAGATATTCCATTTTCACAGGATTTACTGCATTAAGAAATCATCTTATACTATGCAATTGCTTTAGAAGTATATTAGTAAATAGGAAAAACGATATGAAGGATTAAAATGTAAACCTGCCAGCAAAGGAATATTGTCTTAACCACAAATATTTCATTGTCCCTAAGATTAACACACTCTCAGAAATAAAACTTTCACTTTCGACGATTCAGCAATCCTTGAGCTGTATTTCGTCGTTCTTGACGAATATTTCCTATCAAAATCACGTGACTTTAAACTCTCAAATATTTGGCGAAAGTTTTGTCTCAACCACGGTCAGACTCAATGCGTTTTTAGGAAACAGTTGCTGTACCTCCTCAAATCCTGCGATTTTAGCAAGCAGATATTTGCTTGTTTATGTTAGTCCTTTAATAATTTATTTTAAAACAGCACTGTTTAGTGCTTTTTAGAAAATACTGATATATAGGTAGTTATTGCTTCTTCATTAGTTATTTTTTTAGCTGTTAAAATTTTTAGGAATGCTTATTATTATCTTTATTTGTTTATTTATATGTTGTTGTTCGTTATGTTTTAATTCGAAAAAAAATAAATTTCCTGTGTTTTTCAAAACCACTCAAAAAGAAAATTTGGTCAATAAAATTTCAAATTTCCTGGATAGCTTTTTTTTTTAAATTTATTTAAGAAGTATATTCTGTTTTAATCAAATTAAAAACAAACATAATTGATTCCTCTCCCCTTTATAAACCGTAAAGTGTTAAAATCTTATACATCTACTCAAAGTGATAAAATCTCACGCAATATGCACTTCAGAATTCGTTATTTGTGAGCAACAAATTAACCAGACCATATTCTAATCATTCATTGAGCAAAGAAAATTTCACTAATAAATTATTTAATCAAGTCATATTATAATTATTCACTGACCATGAGAAAACCATAATAATAAATTAGCCCTACTTAAAACTTTCAGAAATTATAGCAGCACCTATAAAATTACAATCTACCTTATAAAATATAAACACGCAGCAGAATTCATTACATCAATCTAAAAGCACATCTATACAAGTCCCCAATAGTGAGGTCGGAAAAGCAACGGTCTCCCACGCGAAATGCCGCGGTTCGAATCACCCCGAGGAAAACGAGAAGTGAATTTTTTCTTCCCCCTGTCAATAAATACAGGAGCTTCTAAACTGTTCGAAAGATGGCACCACCAGCTCCTTTTTGAAGAACCTTTTGACGAAATTTATATCGTCAAGCAAGTGAAAAAAATAATTTAATCAATTTGACGAAATATTCGCTCGGAGCATTTCCCAGGAAACGGTTTCGTCAAAAACAAAGAAAATTTCGTGAAATCTGAGTATTCATTTCTGAGAGTGCAGTATACAAATATATCTTTTAATACGAAAACCTGTCTAAAATTGTATTTTTTTCTGGCCCCTAGCTATTCTATTTTCACAGGATTTACTGTATTATGAAATCATCTCACACTGTACAATTGTTTTACAAATATTTAGCAAATATAAAAGACAATAAAAAAGACGAACAATTAAAATGTAAACCTATCTGTAAAGTAAAGGAATGTTGTCCAAACCGCAAATATTTCATGGAGCCGTAGAAAAATAGCACTATACTCGTTCAAATATATCTTTTAAAATAAAAACCTGTCTACAAAATATATTTTCTAGTTCCTAGCTATTTCCTTTTGAAAAATTTACAATATTAAGAAATCAGCTCATACTGTACAATTGTTTTAAGAATATTTAATAAATATGAAAAACAATACTAATGATGAAGTTTTAAAATGTAAACCTGCCTGTAAAGAAATATTGTCTTCCCAGAAAATATTTCATAGTTCTGAAGGAAAATAGCACCATACAATAATATCTTTTAACAGGAACATCGGTATAAAACAATTTTTTTTTTCAGTTCCTAACTATTCCATTTTCATAGGATTTACTGTATTAAGAAATCATCCCACACTGTGTGATTGTTTTACAAATATTTAGTAAATATGAAAAACAATACTCAGAAGAAGGATTAAAATGTGCCTATAAAAGAATTTTGTCTTAACCGCAAGTTTTTCATAGTCCCGAAGGAAAAATAGCACTATACAATAATATAGCGAAAAACCTGTCTAAAATAAATTTTTTCAGTCCCTAGACTATTTCATTTTTCCAGGATTTACTTTGCTAGGAAATCGTCTCATACTGTGCAGCTGTTTTACAAATATATTAGTAAATATGAAAAACGATATTAACAACGAAGAATTAAAATGCAAACCTGCCTGTAAAGGAATATTGTCTTAACCGCAAATATTTCATTGTCCCGAAGGAAAATAGCACTATACAAATGTATATTTTAAGACGAAAGCCTGTCTAAAATAGATTTTTTCTGGTCCCTAGCTATTCCATTTTCACAGTATTTACTGTATTAAGAAACCATCTCATACTGTGCAACTGTAATGTAAACCTGCCTGTAAAAGAATATTGTCTTAACCGCAAATATTTCATAGTTCCGACGGAAAACAGCACTATATAAATATATCTTTTAAGACGAAAACCTGTTTAAAACAGATTTTTTTTCCAGTCGCAAGCTATTCCATTTTCACCAGATTTACGGTATTAAGAAATTATCTCATACTGTGCAATTTTTTTACAAATATTTAGTAAATATGAAAAATATATATATATATATACTAACGACGAAGGATTAAAATGTAAACGCCTCATTATTGATTCATTACAGTACTAAACTGACAGAGTAATTTGCCAAAATATATTAGTATTCTATCAACAGCTCTTTGCTATTAGTGAAGGATTTTTAAAACTTTGTTTTTATCAGTTTCGTTATTAATTTACTTTATGTGTCAACTTTCATCCTAAAAAATGGCTGTTACAAAGAACACGCTTTTATCGTAAGATCTAATCTCCCTTTGAGCGAACTTTCTGCAGATTTTATCTTGCACAAACTCATATTTCTTCTAATTAGTAACGTAGATAGCGATCTCTATAAATTTTTAGACATTCGGCTCCCTTGAAAAGTCTTAGTGAATTCCTTCCACCGTACGAACGCGGTTCTTTTACTACAAGTATTTTCTGGAAGGGAAAAAAATGTATTATAGATAATTTAGAAAGACACAATTTGAGATGAAATTTCAAGTCATCAAAGAATTTTCGAGTCTTTTGTCGTAATGAAATTAACCTCCAGGATTAATATACATCTTTTTTTTACACATTCAATTCTTTTTTTTAAGAGGGCTGGTCACTCAGCTTCGGAATTCTTCTCCGTAATGTTAAGTCTACGGACTTTTGATGCATTCGTATGTTTAAATTATCTTCTCCGGAAATTAATATTTTAACATCTTTTTTCTGTGTACTCTTCTTAAGGGATGCCTCTTTTTTTCTTAGATTTCAAAATATTTCTAAAATCTATGCTGAATTTAATATTTTATGAGTTAAAAGCGGGCGAGCTGTGAATAAGGTTTTAACACTTCATATAAAATTATGTCTATACTTTAGAAATATTTTAAGGACTAAGAAAAAAAGAGACATCTTTTACGAAGTGTACACAAAAGATAGAAGTTAAAAATATTAATTTTCCGAGGAGATATTTTAAATATACGAATGCATCAAATGTCAATAGACTTTACATTAGTGAGGGAAAATCGGAAGCTGTGTGACCTGCCCCTTAATACTTAATTTCTTGTCCAGATTTCTTTCTTAAATAATGAAATCATTTTCTTGATTCTTCAGCATAATAAATAACATTAATGAAAAATATTTAACACTTAAATGCCTGATTTTTCAAAAATCATTATAATAATGTTTTTCGGCTTTCATTTTTTAAATAAATCATGGGAAAAATACTTTAAAAAATTATATTTTTTTTTTATATATGGTTTACAGCTAAAAAATAGTTTGTTACTAATCGGCAATACTGGTCTCTAATTGAAAAAAGTAATTTTCCTTGATAAAATTCTATAATATTAAACACACAAGAATTTTAGGAACTATAATAAGAAATAAATTTTACTTGCTCACTGCAGAACAAAATGGGGTATTTCGCAAGCTTACAAACAAAACAAAAAGAACATGTAGCAACAATTGATAAAATAATTCTATCTTTATTCTTAAACAGCATATGTGTTGCCATCTACATGTTGAAAATCGATTTAATAATATTTCAGAATGTATTTTATTGGCAACAATAGGCATTATAGCTTCAATATTATTCTAATAGTATTTTAGAAGCCTAATTGGGGTATGTTGCCGAAAAACAACACCAGGTATTTAAGGGTTAAAAAGTTAATTAATTAATTTATGATTACACTGATGTGAATTAAAAAATTAGAGAGGGATTGTGGGGGTAATAGTTATACCTATAAAATGTTTAAACAAGAACGTAAAATCATGCGTTAAGCATAGATTATGAAACGCTTTCCAACGCATTCAGAATTCCATAATAAAACTTCGCAGTTTAATAAGGTGAAAAAAGATGTCTGAATAAACAATTTGTAAAACGCACAAGACATTTGGAAAACACAAGTTCATCAGTTCCCATCAAAAGTAAAAAAAAAGAAATCTGAATTTTTTGCGCAGCCCTGTATATGAACTATAGATTTATCATATAATACATAGTTTCTTAAAATTTAGTTCAATTAGAAAACGCATAGAACAGGGGAAAATTTTCCTTCATCAATTTCATCAGTAAACTGAAATGTACGTCAGATGTTTTGTGCAGCCCTGTATGTGATGTGTAAAACCTGTACACATCAAGAAATATATTTTTTAAAGTTTAATTTAAAAACGCGAACCACAAAAGAAAACGCACTTCCAGCAATTATTGTTCACCGAGAGTACTGAACTCAAATTATTTTGTATGTCCCTGTATATCAATGATGAATGCTAGCACATCATATTTTATAGTAAACATCTCGCAGTGCATCTGATAGATACATATTCATTCCAATATGTTTGAAATAGTGCAACATGAATGAAATACACCGTGAACGATTTTTCCTTGTAGACCGTAATGGAATGGAATTCTTTGAGGGTCCCTGTAAATGAACGATGAATGCCATCCATGCCATATCATATAGTAGGCATCTTGCAATAGGCATCTTGCAGATATACATAAGAGATATTATTTATTATAGATATAATTTATATATATCTCTTCAGAGATATACAGGGTGTATCTGAAACGCTTCAACAAACTTAGAGGGATGATAGTACACATGAGGACGAACAAAAAATGCAATGGAACATGGGGTCGCAAATGACGTTTAAAGGATGACAATCGAGAAAATGAGTCTAGAAATGGACAAACTGAGACAAGATAGAAACACTCCAGAAAATTATATATTGCACAGAATAGGTACAACACTGCTCGTGATGTCCAGAGGAAACAAATATTTTACAACAATTGTTCAAAGTGTCGACCACGGACATTATTACACAGAGTACATATATGGAGGAACGACTGGCGAACACACTCAAATTTGCATTCGTGGATTCCTGCTCACAGATTTGCTTGGCTTTCTTCCAAGTTTTTGTTATCTCTTTCTGACCGGATATGCATAAAGTGAATGGAAAACCAGCTTCGTGCTACTAGCCAGTTCTTCAGAAAAGCAGCATGCGAGATTTCGATAGTTTTATTAATTTTGCGATTTTCACCCTTTAAACGTCATTTGCGATCCCATGTTCCATTGCATTTTTTGTTCGTCTTGATGAGTACTATAATCCCCCTAAGTTTGTTGAAGCATTTCAGGCACTGTATATAATTTTCAGTGAGTTTGAAATTGGGAAACATTATTAAAAATCACCACAAACGATTTTCCTCATAGGCCGCAATATAACGGAATTCTTTAAAAATGTCCCTGTAAAGGAACTGTAACTGCTACAAGTTTCATTTTTAATACCGAACATGCCATAGTGAATATCATTAAAATAAATAAATTTCATGGCGAGCTGACTATATTTACGAGAGTTAGAGCACGGACAGACAGACAAATTGAAGTCATTAACATTTTTTCAACTGTGTTGGAAAGTGTTAAAAATATAATATTGGCCAAAATCATTTGGAGAAGTGGATTAATCAGAGTACATATATTTCAGAAGACTATAATATGTAACTTTACATTACGTCAACTAGCTGTAAACCGGTAAACTATTTCGACAAAATACAATGATATTTATAATAATAATTTCCCAAGTCGGGATTTTCTATTCGTGAAAAAATTTTAAAGCCTTGTTTTTACCAGTTTTGTTATTAATTTTCTGTATGTATCAACTTCCATCCTATAAAACAATTGTTACAAAGAGCACGCATTTATCGTTGGATGTAATCTCCATTCGAGCCGGCTTACTGCAGATTTTCTCTGCAAAAAGTCATATTTCTTCTAATTGGTAAAGCAGATAACGATCTCTGTATATTTTTGGATATTCGGATCCTTTCAAAGGTCGCAATGAATTCTTTCTAGGGTATGATCGCGTTTTTTTTTTTTTATTGAAAGTATTTACTTTGAAAAAAAAAAAACTTATAAATAGTTTAGATAGACACTGATTGTAATTAAATTTTAAGTCTGGAAAAAAATTTTGTGTCTTTTTTTATATATTAATTGCTGTTAGAGAATAGAAAAAATATTTTTCATTTTTATAAAATAGGATTTTGAATTACTAAAAACTTTTCAAGAATTTTAATTCTTAAAAAAAAGAGAAAGAGAAGAAGTAGAGGGAAAACTAACACTTTAGCTCTTTTGGTTAATATTATGTTTTGAGTGGTATAACACCAATAATTCAGTAAAAAAATGTAAATATCTCAATTATTGGGAAAATTTATATTTTGGTTGCAGCAACATTAATTGACTACTTCTTCTTTTCGTAGAAGTACTTTATATTTTGCAAAAAGTAAAATAAAATATTTTGAGATAAAATTTTGTTAACTGTTCAGAAAATCAACGAAAACTTTATTATTTGATTGCAATTTTAAAACAAATCTTGCAGATTAGATGATGTTTCAAAATCTCAATCTTTCTGCAGCTAATGTATCGAAAGCTTATCAAATTTTACTGCCTGAGAGGAAAATGATCATATTTCAATGGTTCTTATCTAGAAAACAATTTATTAATAAAATTATGTGGATTTAGTCATATCTTTTAATGTTTAATTTTAAACTTCGGATAAAAGTATCATTGTTGCATTTTGATATACAAAATATCTAATATAACACAAATTTTGAAACCATTACATTAAACACAATTAACCGACTTAAAAAAAGAAGAAGCTTATCAATTCGACGAGTATGTATTTTTTCTTTAATGTATGTTTGCCGATTTCTCTGAAACTACTCACCGATTACTCCGAAACTAAGCGACCAATTTGTGTGATATTTCTTTAGCTGAAAGAAGATATTCTCGACTTGGTTACACTTTAATTTCATCAAAATTGGTTCAGTACTCTTTTAAAAATTCAACAAAAACTAATAAATTCAATATTTTTCTTCATTGTTTTGTACGTTACCTGCTATTTCAATTAAATTCTTAAATTGCTGGGTTAGCTGAAAGAAAAAAGAAAAAACTGCTCGTCGCTGCACGAGCATCCCATGTACGACAGAACAGTAAAAACTCGTCTTTTTTTTAATAGTTTATGTATGTTCACCGATTACACTCCGAACTGTGCGACAGATTCATGTGATTTGTTTTTTAATTGAAAGTGGATACTCTCGAATAGGTTCCATTTATATTTTATCAAAATTGGTTTAGTACTTTTGTAGAAATAAAAAAAAAAAATAAAATAAACATATTTAAAATACTTCATTTTCAACTATTTTCATCAACTCTGGATTTTCAACTGAGGATATTCTCGACTTGGTTACACTTTAATTTCATCAAAATTGGTTCAGTACTTTTTTTAAAAAATCAACAAAAACTAATAAATTCAATATTTTTCTTCATTCTTTTGTACGTTAGCTGCTATTTCAATTATATTATTAAATTGCTGGGTTAGCTGAAAAAAAAAAAAAACTGCTCGTCGCTGCACGAGCATCCCATGTACGACAGAACAGTAAAAACTCGTCTTTTTTTTTTATAGTTTGTGTATGTTCACCGATTACACTTTGAACTGCGCGACAGATTCATGTGATTTGTTTTTTAATTGAAAGTGGATACTCTCGAATAGGTCCCATTTATATTTTATCAAAATTGGTTTAGTACTTTTGTAGATATAAAAAAAAATAAAATAAACATATTTAAAATACTTCATTTTCAACTATTTTCATCAATTGACGTAGCTCTATCTCTTTGACGTAAACGTGACTACCTGGCGATTTTCCTCGTTCTTCATACGGTTTCGTTTCTAAGATTGTTGTAGAGATAATCATCAAGCAATTGAAGTCTTTTTTTTTTTAAAGTTTATAAATATTTTCACTTATATTATTATATGCATAAAGAAAAAATACTTAATATCCGAAAATTTAATCTTTTAAAACTCTAAATAATCTATTTAATTCTATCTTCTACACTTTAAAAATATTTAATTTTTATTCTATTATTAGGTGTGTTTGTAATTACATAAATACGTAGCACCTATAGTCGTCATCTGGTCCGTCCGTCTGTCCGCATATAACAGCGCAAAAAATACACAACCGAATGGTTTGAAATATAATATATGAGGGCATCAGGAGCCAAGGGGTACAAGTGACAAAATTTCGATTTGGAGTAAATTGAGTTCAAAGATAATTGACGTTAAAGTTGAACATCAATAATAATTGACTGAAGTGAAATAGGAAACTGCTGCTCGTTTCTCAGTGGTCTTTGAACTCTTATTTCAATGAATGTGAAAAAAGTAGAGTGCAATTTTCTTTAAATTTATAATTAATCAATATTGATCAATATTCGGCAAAAGTGGTTGATCTCTAAAACACAACACATAATTAGAAAATCATTTATATATCTTTACCTGAAAAGAAAAAAGCATATTTCCAGGTTGTCTGCGCACTTAGTTCAATTTTTTCAATTTCGTCACTTATACCCTTTGGCTTCTGGGGTCCTCATATATAATCGTTTCAGAAAATCGAATCAACAGTTTAACAGATATTAGCAAAAGTTTTCTTCATTCTGTTAAATCCTGTCATACGTAATTAATTCAATAATATCCCATTATGTGTAATGATTCTATGTTGCCAGAGTGATTCCGTCCTATTTAAGATGGAGTTCTGTTATTTCCGTATAACTGAATTTAATATACATAGTAGTAAAAAATTTTGTGTTCATGCATTTTTGCATAAGAGGTGGTGCAACAGCTATTGCTCCAAGATCTGAATATTAATGAAACGAGTTATAGTACGAACGCACTTCATTTGCCAAGTTTGACGTACAATTCCCGACTTTTTGAAGATAGGTCATTCTTTGAGTCAAAAATTTCATTTTGTTTTTCATTTTCTGCTCACCTCAGTAGATTTTTGCCTTAAAGCGGTTTCTGCATATTCTGATTGCTTACAATCTTTTTTGCTCGTTGAATGTAACGTTGCATTAGTGAGTGAAAATGACTTTCTGCGCGCAGCTATACACTTAAAGTTTATTGCCACTAGACCCCACGTCGAAACCATGTCAAAAAAACCATCTCGAAATCATGCCGAAAATAAGTCTCGAAACCATGGTGACAAAAACCATCTCGAAACCGTGTCAAAAAGTCTCACAACCATTTTTCTCGAAATCATGTTTTTAAAATAGAGCGACCAATTTTCTCCAGCACTATTTGACTGATTTCCTTCAATTGTTAAACGAAAGGTAATCGTTTTCGCCAGAGCTCATACCTCCAAAAAGCATACTTTTCATTCGTTAATTACTTTTATAAACTCTCAAAAAGTTTTTAAAAAATTCGCAAATATGAGCCCCCATTTTTTTTTCAAATGACAGCCATTTTGCCACAAATCAACTTTTTAAACTAAGTTCTGGTATATGCTCTAAGAATTTTTTTTTCATAATTTGGCGATCAAATTTGTTTCATATGCATGTGAAAGGAAAAAAAAACAGCCACCCGAGTGGATAATCACGGAGCGCAACTGCATGTATTGCCCGTGACACAATGCATATAATTTCTTTTCTTTCTTTTTTTTTTCTCACAAAATATTAATTATATAGGAAGAGGAGCTACATCAATGACATCACTAAGTTAAATGTGAAAAGATAAATTTATTTACATAATAGGAAAAGGAATAAACATCAAAAACGTATTAATTACATTCATTAATTGCCGTCATTTGACATTCGTTAAACAACCCACTTAACGCTAGAACTCCCAGAAATTTTCCTCAAGTTTCATAAAAATATTTGACACCAGAATTTTTATTTAAAGTTATATAATTGATTTACTTAACGTAGATCTGCGTGGTTTAAATTTAACTTATTTTATGAAAATATTTCTGGTTCCAATTGACAATTAATCCCATGCTCGGAGTCGGATTGACTCTTTCTGGGCATTCTAGTGTTAATCATTAGACAAATATTTCGATCTCAGTTATCACGTCTTTATAAATCATCGAAAACACCGTCTTAAATCGCCGAAAAGATATTCCATTTATTTCGGCACGTCGCTCTTTTAACCTCTCGCTGCGCATACCGCGATTTCCACGGACAACATAAAAGTAACAAAATTTGCGCAACCCGCAATTTCCGCGGTGATGCATTTTTTCTGTCTATTAAAAGCACAACCCGCTCTTTTCAGTTCAACAATTCATTTGGACTTTTCTACGATGTTTAATTGTTGATTCAGGTCTTAGTTGTCTATATTTCTGCAAAGTTGACAAGCTTGTTTTGCAATCAATCTTTGCACTCTTCTGAAAGCTCAAAGATGTCTTCACGCCATAAGATTAACCGTTCCACATTTGGCTAGCCATTATACCCCCAATCCCATTAAGAAAGAGCTTCGTAGACAGTGTGCTGTTTAAAAAAAAAAAATGTAAAAAAAAAACTGAAACTAGCAAAAATATTCGCAAAGTAACGCGAATTTGGTACAAACATTACGAAATAAGACTTTGCCTCGGTTCTTGTTTCGAAATGCATCATACTAAACTTCATTTCTAGTAAAATTTTTGTAAGTATTTTGTATATTATCATTAGTATATATGTTTTAACTTTGTATTTCATAAAAGAAATCATAATTTAAACAAGTTTAATTTTAAGAATTTCACTGTTATATGATTATTCTTCAATTCAATTTTTTATCAAATTTTGTTTATGATTTAATTCAATATTTTTTTAACTTCATTTAGAAATTATTTTTACACATTTTAACTCTAAAATATATGTAGATTTGAGATATTTAATTAAAAAAAATGCGCAATTTTTTATCCTATTTTGAATTTTTTTTAAATTACGCAGAGAGAGGGTTAACACTACATTCTACAGCGTCGCTCTATTTACATTGGTTACCGCTTTTAATCTCAAAACAGAGTTCTTCCTGTAACCGAGTGACATTAGCATCGGTTGCTTACACTCCATATTCAAGTGTAGCTTAGAATCCCACAAATGTATAAGATAAATGTTAATAAATGTAATCCAAAAAATCCAAAGGCGATATCTCTTTTCTTTCAAACTAATATAAATCGTAGAACACACTTAAATTTTTGGCCAAAGAAGAAGCACCTCCCCTTAAGTACACGCTAACAAAGTAACAGTAACAGAAATTCACATTTCGAATTATAGCTACAAAAAAAAAAAAAAAAAAAAGAAAAAAAGAAAAGAAAAAAAAAAGGAAAAGTTCTTGCAAAATGTCTTAAAATGATAAAATGATACGGTAATTCTAGTTTTTAAGTTTTTACTCTAATTCCTTATATCTTAGTTGTAGTAATTCAACCAACAAATGAAGCTATTGGATTGTTTAAATGGTATTTATAGCGTGCGCTAGGTTCTATCAATTTCTGCTTGGTCACATAGCTTTTTTCTTGTAAAAATAAAATAGAATTTCCTGTTAGAGCGAGCATCGCTTAATATTCTTTAAACATTCATACTGTAGATTATGTGTAAAAAGTACCCGAAATTGTTAAATAAAACACACACAAAAATATTCACAAATTTTTTTTTGTCGCCTTCAAAGTAGGCTTTATGGAGTCCAGTGCAACTATATCGTATTTGACCCGATCCTCCGTACATTCCCCTAAGTGTCAATTTTAGCTTCGGAAACAGCAGAATGTCACACGAGGCTATATTAAATGAGTATGATGCTTGGTCGATGATATTTGTTGTGTTTTTGGAAAAAACCTCTTGCACAACGATAACTTTATGCCATGGTGCGTTATCGTAGTGCAAAATCCACATGAAATATCGGTGATTTTAAAGATGTTCGGTATACAAAATTTCATATGAAACGCAAAATTTAAGCAAAGCCTTTGTTCAACTATTTCTTCCACTGTAAAAAATCGCAGAGAACTCAGAAGTAATGACCAAAAAACAGCTGCTGTAAACACACTAAGTCACAAATGGAACTCAAAATCCGCTTTATAACTCAATATAATGGTAACGGCTTACAGAAAAGTAATTGCTGTCGCATCTTTTACTGGCGTCTTTTAAATCATAAGTTCCGGATACATTTTACACAGAATGTACTTGAGCAAAGGAAATTTTTGTTATTCGTTTCTACATAAAAATATAATTTCTAGTTTTTAAACTTTATAATAAAAAATTTCAGATTATCTTTAGTCAAGTTGTATGTTATAGAATTTGACTGTTATCATTAATAAAATTCCATAAATCACATAAAATTTTGATTACCACTTTAAAATAAATCATGCGAATCTTTCACGTTGTTATAATGATGTTTGGAAAAGCTAAAGCTTTCGACTGCTAATACATCAAAAGCTTATCAAATTTTCCTGCCTCAGAAGAAAATGATGATATATAAACGGTCTTATCTGGGGAACAATTTATTAAAAAGGCCATGTGGAATTCAGTGATGTCTTTTATTGATTAAATTTTAAAACGTCGCTTAAGATGCTATTGTTGCATTTTGAAATTCGTTGCATTTCACTACATAAATTTTGAATGGATGACCTTATATTAACGCTTTCTGATTTAATATTTTTGAGAAAAATTAAAATAGCTGCACAAAGAGAAGAAATTAAGGTTTACTGACATCTAAGATATAGGCCAGTAGATATTTTGCTTACTATCACAATAGGTTACGTTATGTAAGAATTTGTAAAGGCGTTTGAAATATGTTATATTATTATTTCAACAGGATTAAATAGACATTTATAGCACTTTTACTTGTTTTATCACCATCTATTGGTTTGTATCAATAACCTCTACATTTAAATTTAAAGAATGAAGCACATTTTTTAAATAAAAGTCCTAATGAGGGTGTATACAGCATTTTTTATAACTGGCTAGCGTAAATGCCAGTCCTAGGACGGTGGGTAAAAACTGTGTGTTTTCACTTAAAATTTGAAAAAAAAAAAAGGGATAAAAATAATTGACAGTATGAAAGCGTTTAGATGAGCTAAGTTCGGCTAGTTTATGTTCTAATAAACATACTATTAGCATTTACAATACTTCTGAGTAAACAGGCTTTCCGGTTAATATACCATAACAAAATTAAGATTTCTTAATTAAAAAAAAAAATATGCAATAGAACTGCGTAGTTAAAACAGTCTGCTGCAACTATTGCAATAATACTAATAATTAACACTAATTTTTTAATAACATTTTAAAATTGTATTTTTATCGTTTATCACCCCTCCCCCTCCCTCCCTCTAAAAAATAATACACAGATATGTAGATTGATTAATAAATAGGATAAATTTTAAAGAAATAAAAGTCTCAGTGGGTTTAAATCTGCCAATAAAATTTGTAAGCAAAAGACGAAAGCTATTTTTATTCAAGGATAAGTTTTATAAATGCCTTTTAGTGTTTCGTAACCTTAATTTTTTTATATATCTATGTAGTTTTTAAATTTTTTGTAATATAAAAAATAATCAAAGATAGCTAATGCCTATTTTTAATAGAAGTACAAAACGTTTTTTGCTCGAAAAAGATGTTATATTAAAAAATATTCAAACTAAAATTAACCGCTTACTTTGCAACTCATTTAAATGAATTTGACTAAATGACCTCAAATATATTCCTCTTAAAACTGTAGTTTTTATCAGTCATATAAATATTTATTTATTATTATTATTTAAATATTTTTAGTAATGTTTAATTTAATATTTATTTTTATCAATGTAATTTTGTTATTTGATACAATATTTATTTATAAAACTAATTTTTATAAAAATATAGACTATTATGTGTATTATTTACCTAATATTTTGCAAATAACACATAAACTATATAATTTTTTTAGAGAATGGAAACTCATATGTTAGCTTTATAGTTTACTATTTTAGTATGTATAGATCCTTTCACAATCAGATTTTCTTTTTTATTTAAATATAAATAGTACTCCAAATGAAAAATATAAATAAAAATAATAGTCTAAATGTAAAATGTACATTAAAAAAAATCATACTAAAATAAATATTTAAAATAATATTCACGGTTATTTATTTAAACTTCATGTTTTCACATTAAATTACTTTAAAATACACGTAAGACATTCTGGTGATATTGTAAACTCCTCCCACCCTCCTTCCTTGTTTTGCTATCAGAAATCAATGAAAAGTTTCGAAAGTGAAGGCGATCATCTTATTATTTTTACTTACACTCATCTGACTGACTATTAAATATACCTAAGTACAACACAAATAATTTTTTTAAGTAAATAAATAAATAACAAACAATTTTAGGACTGATTGAGCTAAAATTTAGACAGACATGTATTAAAGTCACTACAATTAAAAACAGATATTAACAATTTTTTCTTCTTTTACATATATACATACATATCATTTCATACATATCAGAAAAAATTTAATTTTTGCGTAACAGTGAAAAGCGTTCATAAAACTTACCTGCGAATAAAAATAGCAATGAATATTCTTTTTTGTTTAAAAGTTTCATTTAATATTGGTAAATTGTACTTAATGTTTTAATGTATTAAACGAAAATAATCGTTTATCCTTTCTTTCACAAACGACGCTAGCATCGTTAACGAACAACAAACGCCATTTGAACTTTGAAAACTACCGCCAAAGAATCTTTTGCAACACTTTGGACCATGTCCATTTAAGTTGTTGGGGTGCGGAAGCGGCATTTCCCCAGCATGTTTTTTCTTTGTACGATCTTTGCATCACATTTCAGCAGAAACGATATTTACCGAAGTGTTTGTTCTTGTCGCCGGAGAGAGCGACCGTAGTTGATTTGCGCCGCGAGAAGAATACCTCCATGGTTTATTTTTTTTCAAAGATTCAAGTGAATGACTCGCTACCACTTGTTTCGCTTTACGCTACGCATGTTTTTAACTCGATTTCAGGAAATGGTTTTCAACTGCGCAAATCATTAAAATTTTGTTAGTTTTGAATCTTTTACAGAAAATTATGTTGAACAGAAGGGATATCGGGTAGAAAAGATTTATATTTAGGCAGATAAGTTTTCTCTTACACATCTCAAATCGAAACTAAGCCTAACGTGGCTCCATCTTATGGAAAACTGCTAAGACCGGTGTGTTCGCCCCGGATTCATTACACTGCGTTTTATTATACAGAGATTTTATTGATATGCTGATTCATAAATAAATTTATAATCGTAAATCTGTAAGCGATATCTTCTTTATTTGCAGATGATAATAATAATAGTAACTGTAAAGGCTAAGTAAAAGTAAACCTAAATACATATACTTTTATTAGAACACCTGACGTGAAAATGTTTAATTAATATTAAGTTTGCTAAACTTCTTTCTTCAGTTAAATTGCTGATAAGCAATAAAATAATATTCTTTCATACTTAAAAATATATTTTTTAAAAATTCCAAATACGTTTCAGGGAATTTGGTACATATGTCAAAAAAACTACTATCGTCTTAATTCTTTCTATAATTATTAAAACAAAGCTGTGAAATAAACAATTTCATGCGTTTGCCGCAACTTCTGCGGGGAACCCGCTTGGCATGCGCGTATCCCAAATACTCATGAATATGAAATATGTGAGTGTGGAAAATCTCGGGGATTCAGTGCCGAAACCTTTGTATATTAAACGTTTACCAAGTCAAACGCATACAAATTTGGCTACAAACTCCAGCGTCGTAACCAAATTGGTATAGATGAGTGACAAAATTCACAATTTCGCTACCCCAGAAGCGTATCAGATGCAGTCAATTCACAAAGAGTATACTATTAATTCAACAGCAAATATGCAATCTACCCTAACAAACTAACAACATTGACCGCATAGACCTCGCATCGCCAGCATCCGAGCTCGAAGAGCTCCACAAGAATCAAATATATATTTAAAATAAAACACCCTGTTTTTATTATAATAATTTTTTTGAAAAAGTCAGTAAGTGTGTGGATAGCTGAATTACATAGATTCGGAAAACTAACGTCGCGGACCCAAGTGACCACCATTGAGTACCGCGGACCATCCTGGATCTATGTGGATGTAATCATTTTAATATGATATTTGTAATTGATATGAGAGTTGATGTATCCGTCATTCACAGACCGTAAAATTGTTGTTCACGAACGGAAATCCCATATTATATGCTGCCAATATATATTTTCATCAGCAGTATCAGGTACGAAGCTTTTGACAGTAAATATGAATTTAAGGAGAACATTTTCCCATCTTTTCATAGTTGCGAATGTTTCAATGGCCATCACTTTGATTCATTTTTAAATCATTTTAAATTACTTCTCAATGCTTGAAAACAACGCCTAATGATGAAATTTTTAATTAATAAAAAAAAGCTTAACAAATCAGTCAAATTTGAAAAAAGACTGCACTACAAGCGCATCAAATATGTCCCTATAAAAATGGCTAAATTCCTATAGATAGTTTTTGTTTCTATAAAACTTTTTTTAAGAGAACTATTTTGACCAAACTGAACATTAAATAGCTTTTAAAATATACCACCAATTTAAAATCTGCCTGCTTCAGCGTGTTTATGGAATATTTCTCTATAAAATGGCTTATTTTCATATTTTCATATGCAAAAATTTTCTAAATATCAGCTTAGAAAGACCTACGGTCGCAAAACATTCATTTACGGTACTGACAGCATTAATTACTTCTTTTTTTTTTTAGAATAGAGAGATTCGTCTTATACTGCTAATACGTTAACCCTCAGAAGACCAAGTGAGGTTCTGACCCTATTTTATGACCCTAGCGCAAGTTTTTGACGAATATTTAATTTTAAAAATATTGTAGTGCTTTCAGTATTGTATATCACAGGAAGCATTAGGTTGAACTTGGTAAATGCAGAAGACCATATCGTGATGAAACAGAACCTTCCGGCAACTGTAGTCGGAGCGTTATGTGTCTTAGAACACACGACAAAAAAACTACCAAGAGATATGGTAGGTGCAATCGATTTGTTTGAAAAAATAATGTCAATATTATAACAACAATAATATGTCAAGAATGCAAAATTCGGAATGATTAAGTTCAATTGAATATTTCATATTTGAATTCCTAATCCTAATGTGAATTAATCACTATTTGATTTTTGAAATCCTTTGTTCCAACAATATTTCGATTTCTTCCTATGACTGCAACTCTTATATATATTATTAAATTAATTTTGAAAGCTAAGTTTTGGGTTTTATTTGATATGGTAAATATATATGTGTTTTTTAACAATGGTGTCACTGGATTACCCCACATGGCCTTTCATGTTTCAAATTTCCACTTGGACATCCGAGGGTTAAACCTTATAATACTTTATTATCAAATCTATTTTAATTCTAGAAAATAGATTTATCTAATTACATAAGCCTCAGATGTTGGTGTTTTTCAATTTTGATAATTTATTTTTATGTATTTTTTACGCCGAATTCGAAAATAACTTTCATTTTTAACAATCATGTCAGGATATTTCACAGATCTTAAATTTCAAAGTTAAAAAATAAAAAAATAGCGAAAATCTGTCAAAACAATTTGTCAAAGCTTTACTAAACAAAGGCAAATGTTTTACATACATCTGCGGCAGATTTCCAGCCTTATCAATCTTTAAAATAAAAGGACAACGAGATGAACCCCATAAAGTTTATAAAAGGAAAAGCGCAAGGCAGAGCATAAGCTGTTCAAAGAAACTTCCATAAATGAAATAAAATTGGAAAGATTTAAATACACAATATTTTACACGTTTAACTGTAAAAATGCCTACTATAAGCCAAAAGATGAATAAATTATTATGAAAAAAAGTTTTATATCCGTTTTATAGTATCAGAATTTCGCAATATTTGGACTTTTTAAAAAGTTAAAAATTTGCGATTTGTGAAAAATCCTGACGTGATAATAAAAAAATGAAGGTCATTTTCGGATTCAGCACTATAAAATAGATACAAATCAATCATCAAAAGCTAAAAAACATGATCATCACATCTATTTTATAGTATCAGATGTTTGCTGTTTTTTGACTTTTTAACTTTGAAATTTACGATTTCTGTAACAAAACCCTGGCGTGATGGGTGAAAATGAAGGTCATTTTCGGATTCAGCATTACAAAACACATAAAAATCAATTATCAAAGCTAAAAAACACCACCATCACATCTATTTTATAGTATCAGATTTTTGCTGTTTTTTGACTTTTTAACTTTGAAATTTACGATTTGTGTAAAAAAAACCCTGACGTGATGGTAAAAAATGAAGGTCATTTTCGGATTCAGCACTACAAAATACATAAAAATCAATTATCAAAAGCTAAAAAACAATACCATCAGATCTATTTTATAGTATCAGATTTTTGCTGTTTTTTGACTTTTTAACTTTGAAATTTACCATTTGTGTAAAAAACCTGATGTGATGGTTGAAAATGAAGGCCATGTTTTGATTCAGCGCTACAGAATGCATAAGAATCAATTATCAAAAGCTAAAAAACACGACCATCACATCTATTTTATAGCATTAGATTTTTGCTGTTTTTTGACTTTTTAACTTTGAAATTTACGATTTGTGTAAAAAACCCTGACGTGATGACTGAAAATGAAGGTCATTTTCGAATTCAGCACTACAAAATGCATAAAAATCAATTATCAAAAGCTAAAAAACACGACCATCACATCTATTTTATAGTAACAGATTTTTACTGATTTTTTTGACTTTTTAACTTTGAAATTTACGATTTGTGTAAAAAACCCTGACGTGATGGTTGAAAATTAAGGTCATTTTCGGATTCAGCACTACGAAATGCACAAGAATCAATTTCCAAAAGCTAAAAAAATTACACAACCCAAATTTTGCAGACTATTGTTATTATTGCATGTTAAAATTTCTGAAGGATTTATACTTATGTAATTTATTGAAACCGTTTATTATTTACAAGTAACAGCAAGCATATACCGGGTGTCCCAAAAATGACTGATGGATTTTAAAATTCCATAACTTGCAAACGGTGACTGATATTTAAAAAAAATTACAGGAGTGTTATATAAGATGTCAGTAGTTTTTATGCTGCGATTCTCGGTTTTAGTTACAAATAGCATCGATAGATAGCGCTGCAAGCAATAACCGCTAAATCCAGGCTCGACTTTTTGACCTCTTTCTTCTTCCATGCGAAAAAAGGAGATTAAAATATATTGAATGGATCCCGAAGTACCAAAAATTGGGTCTGGTCTGAGCGCCTATTGCTCTCAGCGCCACCTATTGTTTGAAATTCGAACTAAAATCAAGCATCACAGTACAAAATCTCTTGACATCATACATAACCCTTCTGCAAGATTTTTTTAAATATCTGTCACCGTTTGGAAGTTATTGAATTTTAAAATCCATCAGTCAGTTTTGGGGACCCGATATTTCGTTTTTGATATCACAATACTGCAATGCGACATATGTATTTTATAACTCTTTTCATGACATTTAATTTTCTCCGAGTTCATAGCACAAACATTCATGCTCGAAAAGATCAAAATAATTTTGTAAATATTTCAAAAGCAGCACTCTAATAAAATTTAATCTGTTACATTTTTCTGCGGTTTCCAAATAATAGAATTTCGTTATAAATATGCAATTATTTTTAACTTAATTATATCAAAGAAGCATCCGTTATTTCAAATTACTGAACTGCATTTAAAAAGCAAAAAAGAGTAATTCCTTATTTTCTGCATCGCTTGATATTAAAAGTGAATTTAGAATTAAATTTTTCATATATTTTTTTTAATTTAAATGACGGCAAATTATTTATAATATGAAGATTAATTGCGGTATAAATAAAATTTTTTTATACGGAATAAAATAGTTTATTTTATTAAAATTTATGCTGTTGATATGACAGACAAAATATTTAAACTAGAGAACAGGAATTCTGCTTTTTCAGAATTTAGTGTCGCCCCCGGCATTTATTTCCATTACTTCATTTTCTTCTGATGGACTAATGGCTTCAATTATTATGGAACAGCCATTATAAATGAAGCGTTAGGTGAAGATGAAAGAGCAGCCGTATAAAGTTAGAACTCTGATTTTCTGGTCAGAATGGGGGGGGGGGGGGTGGCCATAATTTAAAAAAAATTATGGCTATTTTTCCCCCTATTCTGACCAGAAATTCAGAGTTCTAACTTTTTACGGCTGCTCTTTCATCTTCTCCTAACACTTCATTTATAATGGCTGTTTCATAATAATTGAAGTCACCAGTCCATCAGAAGAAAATAACTCTGTTAAGCCGGACTCTACTGCAGTACAAAACATATTTTAAGACTTAAAGCACACGTTTTATTTTATGTAAAATGTCGTCATTCGCATCCGCTTAAGAATTCCACATTTGCGATCTAATCTTAAACATCTACAATAAAGCATGCATAGCACATCATTATCGCGAAATAATGCACAAATGCAGCAAAAAGTTGCCGCCATTCAAGAAAATCGACAAAAAAATCGGCTATCTAATGATTCATACATACTTAAAATTAAATATAGTTTATAATAGCTCCATTGTTTTAACAGAAATCATTCGCTTATATATTTTTCAAAATAGCACGTATTTTAATTATATTTTCTTTCGGTTGTTATGAGAAAATGGCAACAAAAATATATAATTACTATTTTAGAACTATTTTTCCTTTACTTTCCACAGAAATGGAGTACTTCCGTTGCCAATATTAAGCAAATGGCTCTAAAAATTATAAAAAAATTAATATTTCAAAAATAAATGGAGATGCAGTTTTCAAACAAAGTGCATTTAAAAGAACTTTTTTTTTTTAATACGACGGTATAAAAATTGAAAATGTTCGATGCTTAGAAATTTAAAAAAATGCTATAGAGTATTTAATCGTACTGCTTTGTTTTACGGCTGGGATTCTGTAAGGTAACGTTATTTTTTCGAGAGACACAAAATAAGCTGGGAGAAAGAAATAGCATACCGTACTGGGGGCTAATAATAGAAATGAACAAAATGTAAAATTATTTTTTCGAAATAAAGATGCAACTCTTTAGCGTCGCATACGCAAGCGTACATTTGTGTATGAGTGAAGAGAGAAGAGGAATTGGCTTTATAAGCGAACGTGGCAATTTTCGCGTTTTGTCCGCTCGCGCATTGCCGAATATTTTTGTGATTTTTTTGCAACATTTGCTAAAATTCAAAAGCCAAAAATAAAAATGAGTAACTTCCAGCTTTTGATCAGTGTTGGGCACGCTCAGAAAAAAACGAACTAAAAAAATATATAAATATAATATTAAATATATAATAAAAAATACTTAAAAAATATATTTTTTCGGAAAAAAATGTTGACCCAAGGTAGGTTGTTCCTTAAACAGATTTTTGCACGAATCAGACTGGGACGGGGCAGTCATTTTCATACAAGCAGGGGCGACAGAGCCAGAAAATTTTTGTCGGTGTAGACTTCTAGGAAAAATAAAGCACAGGCCCAGAAATAAGTCCGGTTCGGCCCGGCCAGAGTTTCCGGAGAAAATAAGGCCGGGCACGGCACAGAAAAACTGATGATCAGACTCGACCCGTCCCGAGTTCGCTTGGGCCTCTAAATGGCATTTGAACGGGAAAAACGTGTTCTTAACGGCTGGGAAATTAAAAAAAAAAAAAAAGTTATGAAAAAAAATTGAGCTTGGGTTGTAAATTTCGTTCAAACTCACGGATTTTTTGAGCTTTTGTTCAGTTCACGTTCGTTTATCAAAAAGAGAGTCAAGTTCAACTCAACGTTCACAGTTTGAACTAAGTACGTGAACTTTCGTTTAATGAGCGCGCTCATACCGAACACTGCTTTTTATGATGGAATGAGGTGGCGAATCACGGGAGAACAGAAACAGGCCAGTATCAAGTGACCTACAGATCTCAATGTAATGCCCGCCGTCGTCGTGTCCAATTCATGAAAACAGTTTAACTCTAAAATGAATAGTGATACATATCTGCATCGCTTTTTATTTAACTTTAGCAACCACTATATTTATATAGAAATATTAATCCTCTAAAAATTACAAAAATATGCTATTAAATAAAGTTAAAAATTTATCTTAAAATTTCTTGTGTCTAATCCTTAATATAAGAATACAAAACACAATTTTAAAAGAATAATTCCTGTATTTAAGGGTTTAGTTTTACAAAAAAAAAAAAAAAAAAAAAAAAAAAAAAAATCATATAAAATATGTTACCTAGATTCATACATATTAAAATAATTACTAATTTTGCACTATTTTAGTTATAATATAGTAGTTTTTGCTTGCGTTGCAGATTTGCAACATGAGAAAAAGTTAACGTAATATACGATGAATATATCTCTGATTTTTTTCCTTTGTAATAAATCTTGCTGAGAATCATATATATATTTTTTCGAAACAAAATAAACTAGTATGTTGTGGCCATCACAAAACTTTCTTCTATATAAATCACATCAATTAAATCATTCAAATAGTACAAGAAATTATATCAATTTAGCACCAATTCATATCAAAGTGTATCCGAATTTGAAGTTTAATAAAAATTCGTGCCTTAGTTCTTGAGATAGAGCTATAGCAGAAATTCTGAAAAATGTAGCTTACCAGCGCCACCTGTTGAGTGATTTACACCAATACATAAACAGGAATAAATGATATCCAGGTATACATGGATCTGAAGTTCGTTGAAAATCTAAGCATTAGTTCTTGAGATAAAGCTATTGCGAAAATCACAAATACAGCATAGCAGCGCCACCTATTGAGCGATTTACACCAAATTGTATAAAATGTAAATTCATGTCAAGGACTAACTGATTCTAAAATTTGATGAAAATTCGTGCATTAGTTCTTGAGATACACCTATAGTGGAAATTCTGAAAAATACAGCACAGAAGCGCCACCTGTTGAATGATTTACACCAAAATGTACAAAATGTCAATTCATGTCAAGGATTAACTGATTCTGAAGTTTGATGAAATTTATTGCATTAGTTCTTGAGATACAGCTATAATGGAAATTCTAAAAAGTGCAGCATAGCAGCGCCACCTGTTGAGCGATTTGCATCAAAACACAAACTGCACTAATTCATACCAAATTATACTTGAATCTGAAGTTTGATGAAAATCCAAGCATTCGTTGTTGAGATAGAGCTATTGCGGAGATCGTAAAAAATGCAATATAGCAGCGCCACCTGTTGAGCGATTTACACAAAAATGTACAAAAGTTCAATCCATGTCAAGGACTAACTGAATCTGAAGTTTGATGAAAATCCGCGTATTAGTTGTGGAGATTGAGCTATTGCGGAAATCGTGTAAAAGGCTGCATAGCAGCGCCACCTGTTGAGCGATTTACATCAAAAACTAATCAGCACCAATTTAATATCAGGGGCTAACTGAATATAAATTTTTATTAAATTCCGTGCATTAGTTCTTGAGATAGAGCGCCCACAAAATCTGTGTCACATACAGACAGACAGACAGACAGACTCACAGACAGACATTTTGTAAAAACATGTTTTTCGGAACCTCCGACCCCTAAAACGTGTAAATCCGTCGAAAACCGAAAGTTGAAAATTTTCACGAATCCAATACTTTCTTCTTGTAAACATAGAAGAAAGTAAAAATCATGCATTTAAGGGTTAAGGATACTGAATCCACAGAGAGAAACACACGAAGACACACGACGGCCAATGAAGATGGCTTTTGCCCATTACAGCCAGGGGTAACAAGAGTGCAACAACTTCTCAGTTCTATCGTGGCCTTTATGTGGCCACAGGAAGACGAGTTTCAAGAGTTACTGTTTGAAGACGGCTACATGACTGAGTGTTGTTTGGAATAAGACTTGATGTTTGCGTCCTGCTCACTTCTGCACACAGGAGAACCCGTTTAGCAGAGTGCAGAGATCATCGGCTTTGGACCAGGTATTCTATTTACTGATGAATTTCGGTTCATGCTAAACACTAATTCTCTACGTAGTTTCATCTGGAGAAAACCAGCAATCCACTACCTGCATTTCAACGTCCGAGAAAGAGACCGCTATGGCGGCGGAGGTTTGATGAACTGGCCAGGCATCACGTTCGATGGGTGCACAACCCCTTCCTACGCTTGGCAAAGGGTTTTAACTAGTGTGATGTGTAGGGACGATATTGTAGTACTATATGTTAGCCTTTTCATGGATGCAGTTGGCCCTGATTTCATTTTAATAGACTAAAACGCGAAACCAGATAGAGCTCATCTGGTCGATGAATTTCGGAAAAGTGAAGATATTCCCTAGTTGGATTGGCCAGCCATATCTCCAAACCTAAAACCCAATATTTGGGACTCTCTAGGGAGGACAATTGGAACTCTCTTTCCACCTCCCAGAACCACATAGTTCTTGAAAACAGCGTTGCTGGAGGTGTGAGACTAACTGCTGCAGGGATTCATAAATTGCCTGATTTCCTGTATGAAATCATGTTGTGAGAGATGTAGTATAACTGAAAGAAGGGACTTACCCCCTAATAATCCATTTTTAGGTTCAATATTGTAAGCTCTGTTTTATAACTTCTGACAATGGTGTCTTACGCATGATCATGCGTTTGTATTACAACTGTTGAATGGTTATTTTGTTTGCATTATATCAATCTATGCACATACCTAATTTCGTTAAAATCTGTCCTGTAGTTCTGGAGATAATCGACTAGATCTGAAAATTCTCTTAATTTTGAACAAGAGTGTATTTCAGCTATTAACTTCATCTTTTAACAATCACATGTCTTGTTAGTTATAATTACACTTTACCCTTCTCTAGAAATGGGCATTTTGTGCGCTGATAGTAAGTTTCTGGCCCACTTTTGGTTCTGATGTATAAAATAAATTATACGCAAATCTTTAGAACAACGAAAAATAATTCAAATAAAAACATAAAAACAAATTTTGTGATGTGCTCCAGTAGGGATACGGATCGTGCTACCACAAATAAAACTGTTTAAAGGCCCATCAAAATTAATAAAATATTCATTTTTTATGATTTAGGTTTATTAAACAAACTATTCAGAGTGTAAAATTGAGTTTAAAATAGTATATCAAGGGCAATGTAATGCAAAATAAAACGTAATATTTAAGGAAGGGTATTTTAAATAAAAAAAAAAAATCTGAAAGAATTTGTCAAAAACTCTGTCTATGAAGACACTATAAAAGATAAACTTCTTGATCAACTTAAAAGAAAAACAATCCCAAAAAATTATATAACATTAACAGATAAGTGTTTTCGTCAATCGGATGCCTTTGAGTCGTTTTATAAAGATGCGTCTGGGGCTTGTTTTTAAACTTTAAAAAATAATGAATTGCTACTGGTATATGGCTCACTCTATGTGCATTTACGTTATAGAATGTCCCCTTTAATCTCGTTGGTCAATAGATTCATCCTAAAGCATTTATTTTAGTAGTATCATTCTAATTGCAAAAACGTTTCAAATGTTGTTCTTTATTGTATTAAAAATCATTTACGTCAAAAAAGCTTTTCAAGTTTCGGAATTTAAACTTTCATGATGTCACTGTGTCAGTTACAAAATAAATAAATAAATAAATAAATAAATAAATAAATAAATAAATAAACTAATGTGTTAATAAATCAATTAAATTTAAAAAAATAAAAAACCCGACTGCGTAAAAAGTGAACTAATTAATTATTTCTCATCAATGTGAAACTATTTTTTATATTACTTACGTATTTTGTTTTATTTACTTGTATTGATGACTTTTAAATTGTGTTTAATTGTTAGTTCCTATCTATAAACACAGTTTTGATGAGGCCTATAGATGTCTATTATGGTTGGAGTTGCAGTAAAGCTAGAGATCCTACCTACACAACTTCCAGGTTGTATAATATTTAAACGCAGCTTCTGACTATAAAATAGTCAATGAAACATCGTCTTCATTTTGAAAGACCTATCCAATGATATGCCAGTCATTATGGTGCGTAAAAAAATTTTTCGTCTCTACCGCCATTTTGAATTTATAAAAACAAAACCTAGCCTATAACCATCGGGCGGTTAAGACGAATCGATAGTGACCTCATTCATTAAAATCCATCCAGCCGTTGGGATGTTTCGAGGGTATAAAGAAATTCACATACCCAGATACGCGTGAAACCCATAACCCTTCTTGGCAGCCGGGTAAAGAAATAAAAATAAATAAATAATTCAATATTTTTTATACTATCACAAAGTTATGGTACGCTGCTTTTTAAGAAATTTCAGAATTATCTGTTGTTTGAGAAAAGAAGGACGCGTTTTTAGTTATATGTATGATTTTTTTTTTTTTTTTAGATAAACGCCAACCATTTATATTCGAAAATGTCAAAATACTTTTGTATTAAATAACTTCAAAACCAACCACCTTGGAAATTTCCTGCTGTCACATTTGGTTTTCAAACATTACAGTTTAATTATAAATACGTGGTTATTTTAAGAGCGTTTATATTAAAGGAGAATTTGCCATACTGAAGTACTTAAATGCGCTTACAGAAATGAAAAGAGTTAAATACATGATTTCTGCTTCACTTGGCATTAAAAGTGAGTTTGGAAATGTATTTATAAAGTGTCTTTTAAAGTTTGACTCACCAGATATGACATGCGGTCCGTGTTGCAAAATCTGACCGTGTTTTTACTCAGAAATTCTAAATTCACACGAGAAAATTTAGAATAGTAATTTTTAATTATTTTTTTCGAGGATTGTTTCTCATTATATAAAACAACAATAACTATTTAAATTTTCTGGACAGAATTCAAAATGTTTGAATAAATAAAAACGATATAAGAATTTATTCGTTTCATTTATTTAACAATTCAGAGCATTCTTTTAATATTTTATGACATCTGGATGGGATACCTCATTCAGATAGCTTTTCTATATGCCTTTTCTATTTTTATTTTTATCGTATTTACTTATATTTTAACTACAATTTTTAGTTTCAATTTTTATGAGGCTTTGATGTTTTCTTCCTTTTTTGGCGCAGCATGTCCCTAATAACCCATTAAAATTGCCATAAAACTATATACAACTAACCACTTGAATAAAAAAAAACCCGCTAGATTCGGAAACGCTGCATGCAATTAAAAAGAATTATTTTAAAAAAAACGTATTAATATTTTTATTTTTCTAGAATTTTTACTACTCACAAAGACTATTTATAAATGACCGTAAATTATCCATACATATATATATAATATAAGCGTTTATTGTGAAAAGCAAATCACCTATTAATAACTTCATTCAATCATTTAGACGACCTAAAGTCAAAAATAAAATTTTTTGGTCTGCCTGTATGTATGTTTCTTTCTGCAGATATGTAAGCAGATATATAAACACTTCAATAACTCAAACTAAACATATCAGGGTCTAATAAAGAATTATTCTAGCTACAAACTGCGCATTCTGTTATCTAAATATATTTTGAGAAAACGGGAAAAAACCGGTAAAATCAATACATAAAATATGTCAGGCATTACTTCACATATAAAATGCACATAACAAAATGAAAGCGAAATTCTTGTTTGGATTGCGATAGTTCTAAACAGAATTCTAGAACCTTTTAAACGAAAATCAAATTTAGAAACAAATTCGCAACTGGCGATAGATCAGGTTAATATGACCGACTACAAGACAAACAATTGTCGAATATAGTGGGAAATGGTTTTTACGCAGTGGTATACAATTGTACACATTTTTCAACTTTTCGAGGTTTTAGTGTACTACAAGTTGTGCTCAAATTTTTACAGTTCTTATTCAGGGCTAGAAGAAAGAACAGTTGAAATAAATACATTTTAACGAAAATTTCCCACAAAATTATATTAAAAAAACCAGACTTCATGATACTTTTCAGTTGACATTTGTCCCGATTATTCATTGTACACAAATGGTCACGAATTTGTAAACAGGTATGGCGAACTTTTCGGGTCCGTGACACAAGATTTAGTAATAACAACAGCCTATTTAAAGCAATATAAAGGGATGGATGACAGTGGAGTAGGCAGTTTTATCCAACGCTGATCAATACTAAGCTCCAAGCTCTGAAACCAAGAGGGGAAATGCTATCTCCAAGAAATTACCAAAATTCAAGCACTAGCTTAAAACGAGATGAATACACAGTTTGTTTGCTGGACACTAAGAAAAATTTGCTATAGCGCGCTACAAAAGAAAAAAAAATTTATAAATGCGACTATAAAATAATGGGCATTATAAAAGGGAAAACCGCGAATTTCCAAATTTTTTTATTTGAAATACCAAATTTTAATTCCATACCCCGCTGGCTAATTCCATACCCCCATCACAGTTGAAGATTCCATTCCAAAGCAGATCGTGGGAAAAACGTCACTTCTACACAGAACATGGAAGGTTCGAAAATGCTTTAATCTATACTGTTAAAAATATCGTAAAAAATTACCTCTGATTTTAAAGGCTATCTATTTTCTGACCAATGAGAACATGCCATAATCGTTTATGAAACGTTCTCATTCGTCAGAAAATAGATAGCCTTTAAAAACAGAGGTAATTTTTCACGATATTTTTAACAGTGTAGTATCGATTACCACTTTCCACCTACTAAGATATGAGAAAATCCACTGAATCTAATTCATGCCGTCTTATTTACATCAGATAGACAACCACAGATGCCTAATAATATCATTTCACAAAATAGTGAAAATTAGATTCACGGAGATTCAGACACTTTTTGTGAAATTTATAGGATGTTAGAATAGGTAGTTTATTCATCCATAATTGTTAGAATTCAGGAAATCACGATCACAACCAAAGGTCAAATATCACTCGACCATAGATTACCTTCATCAGAGAGTAGTTAGCACTTATGCTGGCTAGTCTTAGCGCCATACTAGCATATACTAGTATACGCATATACTATACGCATATACTAGTACAAACATAATCGTTTTATGTATATAGATTATTGCATGGTTAAATTTTAAAAATCAATAAACATTTTGAAAAGAGCTGTAACCTTTAACCCTTTTTATGTGGATCAACTACATAAAATTATCTTATGACGAAGTGCAATATTCCTCATTGATTCAATCATAAACTTCACAATATGAACTTTAAATCGTTTTCTGTTTTCTTAAAAGATGACGGATAATAATACTACAAATGGTACAAGTTTAAAATATACATTTTATTTAAATTTTCTCGTACTTTCGACCTGCAAAACCCGCAACCATCATCAGGGAATATTTCCATTAATTACCGATCTATTCATTTCAAATACGTCCCTTCGTTTGAAATGGGAGATACTATAATTCTATGGGTAGCTGGAAGCAGAAGTGGCGCATTCTCACAATCTTTTGTCTTTCATGTCCCTGAATAATAATATTTATTTTAATGCACTTTTTGTGTTTTTTTTATTTCATACACTGTGGAACATCCCATTGTATGATTGCATAACAATATTAACGAGATAAATAAGTTTTGGACGATGTTGGGGGCAGTGGCATAGCCAAGGGGGGGGGAGTCCAGGGGGTCCGGACCCCCCCCCCCCCCCCGAAAGTAGACCTGATTTTCTGAATCACGGATACAAATACAACAGTAAAAACTGCTAGGACAGAATCACAAAGGATCTATAAAAAATTCCGATTTAAAGAGGTGTTCGTCTTAGAAGGTATAATTCAAAGGTGTGTCTTTCTTTGGGACTATGAACTTTTCCGTTTTAGACAGGTTTCCGATATAAACACTTTCCGTTTTCACAGTATCCCTTAAAATTGCTAAAACGTACTCACTTCCCCAAACTTTTTTCTTTCACGTACCACTTTCTTAGGTTTTTCATTTCGGAGTACCCCCATTTCTCATAAACACGCCGCCCTCCCCCCCCCCCTTCCCCCCCTCCACTCAAGGAGATAACGTATACATGCTTTTTTTCATTAGTAATCTTCTTATCACAACCATATAATAAATCGATGCAAATTACATTGATATTCCTAACATTTTTGTGACTTCTGCCATTACCGATATTAATTTCACATACCCCCAGCAGACCTGCCACGTGCCCCCAGGGGTATGCTACCCCAAAACTTGGAAACGGCTGCTATAACACCACCACTGAAGAGCATAAATCTATTACAGGAAAATCTGTGAAGATGACCTATCTCAAAGGAAAACAATTCAAGGTTCGACGAAAACAACACTATATATTTGTGCTTGCTAACGCTTCAAACCTATCTGAAATGAAATTTGTTCCAATTATGAATCCTTCTTGGCAGGTTTTCTGAAAACACGGAATCCTCTCATAAACAAAAACATTTTAATGTCCCGAGACGGAAGGATAACTATACAAGTATACCTGCTATTCCGTTTACACAAATTTACTGTAGCTAGATTAAACGTAAAACTTCTTTATCTTGGACTTCGATGGGGTTCTGTTGTCGACACTTATGGGAAATAACGAGTTTATACGAACACAATAACGGTATTGGTTGAGTTTTGTGACCCTTGTCTTTGTTCACTTTATAACGGACAATATTAACAATTACTTTAAATCTGCTGCCTGCAATTAATAAAAGTAACTTTATTTTTGGACTGGTTATTTGTTACCACTTTCAAAATACACTGGCGAGAAAAATTAAAGGAACAACCATAAAAAGGTACTTTATGTTAATTCTATTAAGGGAGCTTCCAGAAAGGTACTCAATGTCAACGTTATCACGTAGTCCAATGGGATTAATATTCGCTACAGAAATATATGCAAATTTTTCAGCTTCAGTCCGTTCTTTCGGTTCACGTGTGAAAAGGAGCGCAGGTGGGTAATTTGAAGTCTAATTTTATAATTAGGTAAAATTTTCGCTTCTAGTAGGTGGAATATGTCGTCCAGAAGACATTTGACCGATTTTGAGAAATTGCGTGCGATAGGGAGAATGGAAGCAGGGGAGGCACTCTTAGGGGTCTGTAAAGACATATAAAACGCGTCATGTCAAGAATCTGGAATCGGTTTAAAGACACTGGTATAATGTCCACAGACAACAAGGTTAAGGTAGAAAACGCACCACAATAGGCTCTCAGGACTGTAATTTGCCAACTATTGTTAAAAGAAATAGGCAATTGACGTTAGTTCAGATTGCAGGGAGTTTGCTGCCGCAACAAGAACTCGACCATCCTGGTTTACTGTGAGTGACAGGTTGCATGCAAGGAAACCCATGATTTGTTTTCCACTAACTCCGGTAGCGAAATGCGCCCGGTTAAAGTGGTGCAGAGATCATCGTCACTGGAGTACCACGGACTGGAGCCGAGTTCTCTTTACCGATGAATCCCGATTTTGTTGAGAGAGTTACTACAGACGTGTTAGCATATGGAGGGAGAAAATCACACGCAATAAGGCTGCAAACATCCGTGAAAGGCATCGATACAAAGGTCGTGGAACCATGGTATGGACGGACATCATTTTGAATGGCCGCAGTGGCCGACACATTTTTACCAGTGCAACTGTGAATGCTTAAATATATAGAGATGAGATTCTTGATCCTCCTGTCAAGTTGTTTAAGGGTGCAATCGGAAGATTCGGAATTTTATTATTATTAATGGTCTACAAGAGCGCTACCCCCTTCCACGGAACTCCTAAGTGCCCCTTCCAGAGCTGCATAAATCCGTCCCGTCCGAAACTTACTGATAAACTTGGAAAATGTTCTAAAACTGTTTCGAACCATCTAAAATAAATTGGCTGGGAAGTACAAAAACAGAAACCACTATGAACCATTTTTTACACATTCTAATACTTCCAAAATAGTGCTAATCCATCACAAATAAACTTATTACAAAAATTTAACTTCCTTAAATACGACCAGATATCGGAAGCAACTATTAGATCGAATCTGGTATCAAAAGTAGCGAGACATGAAACATGGAAACCCAAAAGAATTATGGCTGAATAAGACAATTGTAATAAAACTGCTTTTTCCAGCATGAACTATATTTGATGTGTGTGTGCTTCTTACATTACTAGTTTCTGTAACGGAAAATGCAAGATCTTTTTTTAAATTTAAAACCTTCCCACATATCCTTTTTAGTTTGCAGAAAATTTGCAACAGTTTTGCTTTGAAAACCTGCAAAGCCTGAAAATCCGACCCGTCTGAAACTTACTGCTAAACTTGGAAAATGTTCTAAAACTGTTTCGAACCATCTAAAATAAATTGGCTGGGAAGTACACAAACAGAAACCACCATGAACTATTTTTTACACATTCTAATACTTCGAAAATAGTGCTAATCCATCACAAATTTCACATAAGTGTCAATTGCATGAGCCGTTCATGCGATCCGCCGCGCTCCCCATGAGAGTTTTTGAGATAACCCAGATAGCATGAACGTTAGCAGGAAGTTTGATTTTTTTCTGATATTATCTTGCCGTGACAAATTTCAATTGAGGAATTCGCAGCAAATCTCCCGCAAGGTATACCATCACCCACTTGCATGAGTAGTTTGTTGTGAAACTGCGATAAGCTCAGCATGACAAGACTGAAAGTTCATAACAAGACAGCAGCAAAATAACGCAAACGCCGAAGTCACCACACTTTGAACTTGCAGCTAACTTGTCGTGCAAGTTAAATTCATACTGTATCAAATTTATTGCAAACTAACGGCAAACAAGTAATCAAAAATACTGCAAACTTACTGCAAAGTAGTCATCTTTACATGTCACACTATAAGTTTAAACCCTTCGAATGGGTCCATAGACCTGATCAAGTCTATTGATGCGAAAGCGCCGTCAGAAGGTGCATGCATCGGTTTTATCACCATAAACAAGTTTAGGTAATATTTGTAAGGTTCATTTCGAGCATTTTTTGGTATTTCATAAGTATAGCGCTTAGAAAAAGAGGTGCCTACCGAATAAAATTTCTTCAATTTCTGTGTATGAGCTGATTGTCTATTCTCTCAAGAGAGGGATTTTTTGCTTTCGTCACTTTCGTGAATTAAAGACAGTCTTGCATCAGTTTCACAACAAACTACTCATGCAAGTGGGTGATGGCATACCTTGCGGGAGATTTGCTGCGAATTTCTCAATTCAAATTTGTCACGGCAAGATAATATCAGAAAAAAATCAAACTTGCTGCTAACGTTCATGCTATCTGAGTTATCTCAAAAACTTTCATGGGGAGCGCGGCGGATCGCATGAACGGCTCATGCAATTGACACTTATGTGAAATCATTATCCAATATCTAATACAGCACAAGTTCTTAATTCAATGGCAAGAAATTAAACATGGAAATTGATGTTTTAAACTTAACCACTTGATCCTAACTTTATTGTAGGCAAATGTTATGTAATATGAAACTTGATTTAACCCATTCGCTGCCAAAACCATAAAGTAATAGTTTTCATTTTTTTTGTTAAAAGTCCTTTGCCACCACAAATTCAGAAAGGTAAATTTCGCTTTACTAATACAGCGAAATTTCTGCCAATAAATGAGGCAATTTTTTAAATTCTAAAATAGTGGTGACAAAGTAATTAATAAATTAAAGCGACGAGTATACTCGTGGATGACAGCGAATGGGTTAATTAAATTTAACTCTCCAGTATGCGTTCAGCTTTTTACATCATAGTGAATCTTTTTCATTGGTAAATATTAATGTAACTTCAATGTATTATTAGTTGCAGTTATAGAGATTGGCCTTACATTTTTTGTCCATGCTTTTTTTTAAATTAACAAATTAAATAAGGATATACCCAAGTTCTTAAAGTTACTCGAAATACTTCTATTATACATACACAGTCAAAGACAAGATTCAAAAGGACTGATAAAGAGTTCTATTTTAGACAGGCTTCCATAGAAAGAAGTGTAATTAATTATGCTTATAAGATACACTACCTCAATAAGATCTATTGTTCGTTTCGCAGGGATTCTGAAACTCTTCCGTTTGAGACAGGATTCCGTTATAGAAATATTCCGCTTTCACAAGTTTCACTATGTTTCACTAAAGAACGATGAAAATCCCCTTTCAGACAGGTTTGCAGCAAATTTAATTGTATCGAAACTCATTTAAGACCATGTAACGCTTCAGTTAAAGACAGGATTCTGTTATAGAGAATTACTATTTTGACACGTTTTATTCTATTCATACGACATAATATTTATATAAATACACAAAACTTGTAAAAATGGAACCTCCCTATAACGGATTTCTGTCTTAAACAGAAATGTTCCGTGCTACGGAAAAGAATACTATACAAATACACCTGATAACACGAAAACCTGTGTAAAACGGAAATTTTCAGCGATATTTACGATTTCATCTTGACAGGTTTTACTATATATATAACCTGAAGAAAAAATTCTGGACCCCCCCCGAAACGAAATCCTGGCTGCGCCACTGGTTGGGGTCCAAATACCATGGAAAACTCCTATACCGTCCCGTGTCCCTGATGCTGATTTTTAAGTTTGGAGCTCTCTGTATAAAATTGTTTCAATAAAAGTAATTCAATGTAATTTTTTTCCGAAACTGGGACAACTGTTTTATATAAATATGTAGCAAAAGATTAACCTGCAAACATTTTTACGGTTGATATTAGTTTTTGAACTCTGTCCCTGGGTTTTTCATCCTTACCGCCCCTCTTACTAAACTTATACAGAAAATCCCTTAAGATGCAGCCACAAAATTTTTTTCAAGTTTTTTCTCATGCAGAAGTATGCTAGAGAAAGAATGTCTAAAATTCTTTGACAGGAAATTTACTGCAGAATTTAAATCAGCATTTAAACATCAATTTCAAGATCGTGGCTTTATTGGTAGTCTTACAATCCCCAAGGTTTATTCCTGCACTTTTTGAGGTAAATTTTTAAAGAAAATTTAATTTAATCCAATGTTAACAACTGTTTCTAAAAATCAATGAACATTGTTGCTATCATTTAGTCTTAACATGATTTGCCTAAAAATAGGTGGTAATTTTCCGTACCGTTCCATCATTACCGTCACTTTTTATCCCATTTCGTCCCTTTTTCCCTATACCGTACCCCTATTTTACCTTACCGTCCCTTCTGTAACACCCCTTTAAGACAATGTTATACAAAAATTCTGTATTAAAAGTACTACATTTTTATTATTTCTTATTTGAATGTTCTGTGGGTGCTATGCAAATTCATTATAAGTAAAAATTGAGAAGAAAATAAAAAGTTATAGTGGTAAAATGGTAAGGAAAATTAAACTCGCAAGTTTAACTTAAACCTCAGTTAAATAAAAAAAATGTTTTGCTTCTGACCATTTTTTCTTCATTTTGAATCATTAAGGCATTCGTCTATCAGATTAAAATGTAATTTTAGCAAGTTTAATTTCGCCAGATATTTATTCCCAAAAGTCAAAAGATCTTGAGAATGCCCCAAGTACAGACAATTAAATATTTTCCTTTACACAAGTTTAAGCTAAAGCACTGCTACTTCTACAACGGTCGAGCTACGCGTTTAAAAACGAAAGTGACAATTGTGAACAAAGTGTCATATTAAAATGAATGCGGCAGTTAAATATATTTTCCTCTACAAAAGTTTAATCCAGAGTACTGATACTTCTACTTCCAGCTACCCTAAGAATTATGGACGTATTTGAAATGAACGGAACAGAAATTAATGAAAAGATACTCTGGTGATGGCTGCGAGTTTTGCAGACCGAAAGCACTGGAAATTTTAAATAAAATATATATTGTAAACTTGTAACATCTGTAGTATTATTATCTATCACTTTTTAAGTAAACAGAAATTTTTTTAAAGTGTAGTATTACGTAGTTTGAGATAAAATTGTCTTTTCATATTTTTCCTATAATAAACATAGTATTTTATTGCATATATATTGAGTACAACGTCTGCTTTTGTTCGAGATAATAACTAATTCATTTATGCTCTAAAGCACAAGTTAGTTTTACGAATAAGTTCAAAATCAAACATCATGTAAAATTTCTTCTGACATCTCTTGCGGTTGCTAAACATTGCAATCTAATTATAAATATTCAGTTATTTTAAACTCAATTATATTAAAATGCATCTGTCATAATGAATTACTTTAGGACATTTAAGAAAGTGAAAAGAGTAAAATCTTATACTCTACATCACTTGACATGAAAAGAGAATTCTGATCTGAATTTCTGAATTTATGCCATGTCTTTTAAAGTTTAAATAACTACAGAATTAAAATGCTATACGAATTTTAAAAAATATATTTCGACAAGCATATTTAATTTCTTTTAGCTTATACTTCGACATATGATATAAAGAAAACTTTTTAACATGAGGTAAAATTCAATTCAAAACTATAGACACTATAGGAATATCACAAAAGAGATTGAGACTGTTTCAATTAAGAGAATGAAATTGGACAATTAGACACATTGTGGACTAAAAATGGAAAATGCTGAAAGTCCAAAAGAGGAAATTTTTCCAGAGAGCGTAAAAAACGAAAAAAAAAAGCATACTTCTGGTACTTACAGCGTTTTCCACTTCACTCCTTTTGGGGTCTTGGCTCAACACTTCAAATGTTCTCCTGTTTGATAAGTTTGACATTTAAGATATTTTTTCGTGAAGAAAAAAGATTTTCGATTTTTTGGTACTTTCAGTATTTTTCGTTTTTAGTCTTCAATTATGAATTTACAAAAGCGATTCAGACTGTTTCAATTAAGAGACTAAAATAGGACATTTAGAAAAATTATGAATTTACAAAAAATATTGAGACTGTTTCAACTAAGAGACTAAATTAGGACTATTAGAAATATTATGAATTTACAAAAGAGATTAAGACTGTTGTAATTAAGAGACTAAATTAGGACAATAAGAAGTATTATGAATTTACCAAAGAGTCCAGGCAATAGGGAATTTTACCTAGCAAAATTAATGGTAGTGCTGGAAATCGGCTTTTAGATGTTTTTTGGGTCACTGAATCCGAATTTGTAACTTTCAACCAAAATTTCCCTCGGCAACCTCCCCAAATTTTGGTAAAAAGTCTCCCCAAAAAGGTATTTATTAAAAATATCAATTTTTTTATTGTTTTAGAGAAAAAGTATCTAGAAATTCGGAAAGTAGACAGAATTTCCAACAAATTAGATATATGATATTATGACTTAGGATGAAGGGGAAGGGGGGATCTGCCTCGGAACATGCGCGCGGTGCTGCGCAAACTAAGTTGCGCAATTCCACTTAACCACTGATACGTTTACATTCGCCCTCCCATCTCCCCTCCGAACTTTCTCTTTAAGGTTTACTTTAAGATTTTTGGGTCGCTGAATCCGAATTTTCAACTTTCCCCCCAAAATCCCCCCCCCCCCCGAAATCCCCCCAAATAGTTGTTTTTAACCTAAATTTCTTATTGTTTTATAGGAAAAGCATTACGAAATTCAGAAACTAGACAAAATTTGCAATAAATGGGATACATGAGATTATGAATTAGGATGAAAGGGGAGGGTGAGGGCTGCCTCTGACCATGCTCTGCGGCTCTACGTGCACTAAATTATGAAGGTCAGGCAATTGGGAATTTTATCTGGCAAAATTAATACTAGTTCTGAATTTCGACTCACTTTATGTTTTTTGGGTCGCTGAATCCGAATTTGTAACTTCCCACCAAAATTTCACCCGGCAACCCCCGCAAAAAATTGATTTTTTGAAAAAAATTAGTTTTTGAGAAAAGCGCGCGGGGAATGTTCCGAGGCAGCCCCCTCTCTCCCCGTTTATCCTACGTCATAATGTCATATATCCTATTTGTTGCAAATTTTGTCTAGTTTCTGAATTTTGTAATGCTTTTCCCCTAAAACAATAAGAAATTTAAGTTATAAACAACTATTTGGGGGGGAGGGTTCGGGGGGGGGAAATTTTGGGGGTAAGTTAAAATTCGGATTCAGCGACCCAAAAAATTTAAAGTAAACCTTATAGAGAAAGTTCGGAGGGAAGATGGGAGAGCTAAAGTAAACGTGTGAGTGGTTAAGTGGAATTGCGCAACTTAGTCCACGCAGCACTGCGGTGCATGTTCCGAGGCAGATCCCCCCTTCCCCTTCATCCTAAGTCATAATGCCATATATCTAATTTGTTGCAAATTTTGTCTACTTTCTGAATTTCTAGCTACTTTTTCCCTAAAATAATAAAAAAAAATGGAATTTTTTAATAAAAACCTTTTTTGGGGGGCGTTTTACCAAAATTTGGGGGTGTTGCCGGGGTAAATTTTGGTGGGAAGTTACAAATTCGGATTCAGCGACCCAAAAAACATCTAGAAAGCCGATTTCCAGTACTACCATTAAATTTGCTAGGTAGAGTCCCTATACGGTCTCTATTGCCTGGACTGAGACTGTTGAAATTTTAACAGACTAATTTAGTACAATTAGACAAATTATGAATTTACAAAAGAAATTGAGACTGTTTCAATTTTTTAAGAGACTAAATTAGGACTATTAGAAATATTATGAATTTACGAAAGAGATTGAGACTGTTGCAATTTTAAGAGACTAAATTAGGACAATAAGAAGTATTATGAATTTAAAAAGGAGAAGAAAATACGGTAGGAATAAGGAAGCTATTCTTTTAATGGTATTTTTGCCGTACTCAAAAGAATTTGGCATATTCCAGAATTTCTCAATCTTATATTAAAGAAAAAGTAAAATTAAATTTTGCAAGATATTTTTTAAAGTTATGCTGTACTATTTTGTTAAACATACGTTAAACCATTTAAATCTCATCGTAGATTTATGAAATTTTAATATTGCCTCATAAAAATTTAATGCAATAAAAATGTATTTTTGGAACTACTATAAAATATGTATATCTTTGCCTTTTAGAAGTGTAATATTCCTGAAATACAATGTCATACCGATATTAATGCACACACATCGACTTAAAAACTAGCAATACTTCAAATAAAACCCAGTAAAAATAAGAAAATTTTCTGTAATTTTAAATGTCATAAAAGGGTGTAAAAACAAAACAATTAAAGTAACTTGTTTATCGCCACATAAAATAGTAGAAACGGCAAAGTATTAATAAAAAACGAATAATTTTTCTTCTAAAAAAGACACTTGCAACGAGAGTCCTGCTCCGATGTTTGCCAATATGGAATCAATATAGCTTTTCATGAGCATCCTGCACATGAAATTTGGCAAAATTATATGCAATGAATACAGAAAAAGCTATTATGTAAATCGGAAAAATACAGCACAGCAGCACCACGTGTTGAACCATATACAAGCATTTAAAGCAGTACAAGCATATAAAGCATTTATCATCATTAATTGTCGGAGCACAGCTCCGGCTTCCCTGCAAAAATTACACTTATTGTTAACACGATAGCCTCCAAAATATTTGTCGTATCGACACAAAAGATTAAATGGACGTTGGTAATGCCAAAATCTCGGTGCGTATTGAAAATCATAAATATTCGTCAAACCTAACGGCATGAAATGTCTGCTCAAAATTTTCCCATAGAGATAACATTGCGGGTTTAAATCTATATATTTGAAAGATAAGGTTCTTTTTATTTAGACATCTACCTTGAGCTTTTTTCTGAACCAATTTTAATAATTCTTTCTTTAAATGAAAGCTGCTTCTTTGTAGATTTGCGGCACTAGCTATTTTTTTTTTTAAATATTCCCATTTTTATATTTAAATTTAAAATTTAAAAATTTCCTATGATTTTTTTTATGGTAGCAATTGTATTAGTTGCATTTTTGTAAAGAAAAGAAAATTAATAAAGTATGTTTATCTTTATTGTTGCCAATTTCTAATAAAATTCAAAATTAACTTTGTAAAAAAAGGGAACAGAAAATGACTTCACGCTTTAAAAAAACACTAAATTTTTCCTCAAAAAGTTATTACAATTCAATACTTTTTCACTCCACTGAGTTTGAGACGCTATGTGAAATGCTTCAATGAAGCAAAGTGACATCATATTTAAATGAAAGCCATCATTTTATCTGATAAAACGAAATATTTTACTACGAACGCCTCTAAAAGATATAAATTTCTAGAATTTTTCTCGCCGATGCGGAGATTAGAATCACAAGTCAAGAGTGCGAATGTTCACATGCAAAGTCGTAGTTAACAAACTTGATTTAAAGTTTGGAAATACAGTAGAGCGCCGATTATCCGAATTCCAATTATCTGAACTTCCAATTATCCGAACAGCCTCTTTCTCTCAAAAAAGATTTTTTAACCAAACTTCCAGTTATCCGAACATCCTATTTCTCTCAAAATGTTTTTTAACCGAACTCCCAATTATTCATTGGCTTGGAATAAAATTTTAAATAAAGGAAAAACTGATAGTGGATTAAAAAGTAAGGAATGTAAAAACAATAAAGGATATGGAAAGAATCCTAAGCTATGAACAAAATGAAATTAACGAGTGGTTAATTAGTGAAGTATACATTATCAGATTTTAAATGATGATGAGATTGTGAATGAGATTCATGATGAAAAAAAATTCAAGAAAATGAAAATGAATGCTCTGAAAAAATAACCCAGGTCCATCACATAACGAAGCCTTTGAATGTTTGGAAACAGCTATGAAATAGCTCGAACGGTAGAAGAACGCTGATCCTATTCAACTAACGGTATTTAAGAAGAATTAGAGATATGGCAGGATTGAAAAGAATGCCTTCGTTGAACCAAGCAACAATCAAAAGCTTTTTTCCTTAAATTATAATCTCTGTAGTTCAGAAAATGATAAAAAGAGCGAGAAAAAAATTAATGATAAAAATGTAAACAACATTTCCCCCCCCCCCTTAAAACAAAAAGAAAAAAAACAATTTTTAAACATGACAGCACTAACTGGAGCTGCCAGTGAAGGTTTTAGTATAGTCAGAAACATCCCTAAATTTTCTGTTCATTTATCCGAACTTTTGCTTATCCGAACTAGGGTCGATTCAGACATGTTCGGATAATCGGCGCTCTACTGTATATGTATTAATAACTTATTGCGTACTGCGATATTTTTGAAATGGTGAATGTAAATTTTAGAGATGCGTATGTAAATTTTGAGACGATGAAAATGACGTCAAGTTTAGATTTCACGCAAAAAATAATTCTATGATTGGCTCATGATGAAATCATTTTTGCTGATTTTCAGTCGGTAATTTCAAACGTAAGAGCTTCAATGGGTAATTTCATCATAATTACTTATCTTGGTTAGGTATACAAATACATTTTAATTTAATACGTTGAACAGTCGAAGTTTATGGAATTAGTATTCTGGTAAATTTAAATTAAAAATAATATTTGTTGAGTGTAGGTATTAACTAATGTATGAGTTCCTTTTTAGACAATTTCTTTTGTCAAAATACGACGGGTTTCATCTCGTTATTAAACAAAACATTAGCTCCATTGTTGTAAATTACGCATTTTAACCTCATCCGAATCGTTATGGCGTCGTCAATATTTTTGACCTGAGATATAGATTGACTTTTAGATGTTTTACTTTCTACGTCCGTAACGACCACTTTTTCTTTTTTTTCAGTGCGAACCTTTTATTCTCCATAACCTACAAAATCGATGCAATAAATTTTGAATTTTAAATTAAGAGAAATGAAAAGAAATCGAATACAGGGAATACGATTTTGGGTTTTAGCTGCATGGTAATGGATTTCGTATTAACCGCATGGCTACGAGTGATAAATCAAAGAAATCGAGAAAAATATAACAGGGTTTTGTACGGATTAGGGTATTTTCCAGTAGAGTTTACAGTATTTGTTTTATAGAAAAAGAAATCTACGCTAAACTGGTGAAATTTCGCATTCTTTTAAGGATTTGAGAGATTTTTTTAAAGAAAATAGCGGTGCAGAAGAATTTCCTGGTCGCGTACGAACACTAATAGAATGTCATGTATGTATTACTTATATGTATGTATTCTTATGTATGTATGGTTGTATTAAAATTATTACAGCAGGTTACTCATTTTTTTTTTATTCACTGTAAGTGAATGTGCTGCAACTGAAATGTACATGGACATTCTCCGTAACCTTCCAAATCGGTGCAATTCATTTTGAATTTTAAATAAAGAGAAATGAAAAGAAATCGAATAAAGAGAATGCGATTTCGTTTATTAGCCGCATGGTAACGATTTCAGTATTAGCAGCATGGCTACGAATGATAATCGAAGAAATCGAGAAAAATATAATGTCATGTATGTATTACTTATATGTATGTATTCTTATGTATGGTTGTATTAAAATGTATATATGTTTGTATTGGGAAATTTCCGTAATCGGGTTTGTAGACGATTTCATAATTTAGTGAACGTTGTTTGATGCACAAATTTAACTAGTTTGTAGCGGTCCCAATTTCAAAAGGTTATTAATTTTTCTTTTTAATTCACTGTAAGTGAATGGGCTGCAACTGAAATGCAAGTGAACATTTTCCGTAACCTACCAAATCGATGCGATTCACTCTAAATTTTAAATTAAAAGAAATAAAAAGAAATCGAATACGGTGAATAAGATTTTGGATGTTATTTGCATGATAACAGATTCAGTATTAACCGCATGGCAACGAATGATAATAAAAGAAGGCAAAAAAAAAATAATGTTATGTATATATTACTTATATGTATGTTTTCCTATGTATGTTTTTATTCAGAGGTATGTATGTTTGTATTGGGAAATTTCTGTAATCGGGTGGGTAGAAAATTTCATAATTTAGTGAGCGCTGTTTTATGCGCAAATATAACCATTTGGTAGTGGTCCCAATTACAGAAAGTTACTCATTTTTTTTAATTAACCATAAGTGAATTTGTTGCAACTGAAATTCGAGTGAACATTCTGAAGTGAATGAGATAAGCATTTTTGGCCTAGATGTGCGCTTGAAAACAGAAATATGTAAACAAAATAGAAAAGTCCTAAAAGCGTAAAGAAAAGGCAGCTTACTTATTTCTTGATTTTAAGATTTTAGCTAATTTTACGGTAAAACACTAAGCTAAAATGCGAAGAACCCGATTACAGAAGAATCATCAGTGCTGAATTTCAGTGGAAATTTCGCCAAATTTGGCAGCTACAGTCAAATTAGCTACATTTATATCAACTTACTTTTGGTCGCCAAATTTGGCGAAATTTCGCGAAATGTCTCCAAGCTTGGCGAAAACTTTGACGTTAATATATATGACTATATAGTTTTATGCTTATAATCGGAAAATGGGTACAACAATGAAAGATAATTCCGGAGAAATCAACTTCACTAAAAGCCACAAATCATTCTGTGATTTTTTTTAACTTGTTGCCTAGATGTAGTGTACAGTTTAAGAAATGTACATATTTTTATATGTGTAGCATTATACAGAAAAGTTTCGATAATGCCTGTTAAAAGAAAGCAACTGAGATGAAAAGAGTTATTCAGCGTAATTCTATGTGGAAAAGTCACATAAAAATAACCCAGCTGCCTACGAGTAATTGCGCTAATAACGATATAACAATAACTCAGATGAACAAAAGTATCAAGTTTGATAGAGGAGCAGGGGCGTAGCTACCGTGGAGCAGTTGGAGCAAACTGCTCCAGGCGCATGAATCCTAAGGGCGCAAAACTAGAAAGAGCGAAATAAAGATTTGTAAAAAATATTTGCATATTTTTTTCATTATAAGTCAAATAATAGATGAATCTTGTTACAATCAGCATATTCCTATGATATTTTACCTTGTCTCAACTATTTCGATTTTAAACATGTTTTTGTGCAGAGTTAAAAAATTATTTTTATTCCTGAAGTTTTATTTTAATTCATACCATATTTCAGCCTCAAGTAACTTTTCTAACACCGTTTCAGCATGCTGGACATTTTTCTGTAACTTTTCCGTAGAAGACAGTTGAAAAGTTTCAAATCTTAAAGTAATCAACTTATTTACATCGGTCACTTTATTGGCTATCACTATTTCCGAACAATATAATCTTCCTGATACATTTCCATTGAAAATGTGTTAGAAATTTATCTTGATGATTAGTACCTTACGGAAATTATGGTAGCCAAAGAAGTCATCGCTGAAAAACCTATCTAACAAAAACATAACTGTGAAAAAAGGTAGCCAAGTTCTGTAAAGACAATGGCAAGAAAAGAAGTGATATCTAAGTGGGTGCCAAGTTCAAATAAAATTCACTCAAACTTACCTACTGAAGTATTATAGCATTTTTCAAATTGTTTAGAAATAAACAATATTGATAGCATATTAATAATAAATCTAGAACTTGGCACGTTTTTACCTACGAGTCATTTATTTTTATTAACGACGTTATTATATCAATCAAAACTTGTTATTTCATGTTTCGAAGCCTTAATTTGAGTGAGCTCCTCCCCCTTGAAGGATCCACTTAATTTTAACTGCAAAATGCCTCATTGACACCAGAATTCAGGACTAAAAAGTTTAATTTTATTAAATACGGGAAAAGAAGCTTTTACCCATTTTTGAAATAAATTTGTTTTTAAATTATGGTGGGATTCAATCATTTCAGCATTTTACGAATAAAAGATCTTTGCCCCGGAAAGGGTTAAAGGGGTGCAGTCTCTAGAGTGGTGACCAATACCAACCGTAAGTGTATCTGTCTCTTTGTCAGGCCTTTTAGTCTGTTTGTATTGAGGTTTCCGGAGGCTGGGTGCTACAGTGGTAACCAATGACGGACGGGAGTGTATCTGTTTATTGGTTTATCAAATCCTTAACATGAGTTATTTGTTAATAATAATAACTATATTAAATTTTTTTAAATGACATTGTTATTAATATTAACATCATCATTTTATTAAGACATGAAATTGATAGGCATAACATTTATCAAAAACTTGCCAAGTTCTAGATTTATTATTAATATGCTATCAATATTGTTTATTTCTAAACAATTTGAAAAATGCTATAATACTTCAGTAGGTAAGTTTGAGTGAATTTTATTTGAACTTGGCACCCACTTAGATATCACTTCTTTTCTTGCCATTGTCTTTACAGAACTTGGCTACCTTTTTTCACAGTTATGTTTTTGTTAGATATCATTACTTTTTGTAAAGTTACACTATATTTAGGCACTTTACTTAAAGCTTTTTAATGTGTTTACATGTGATTATTTTATTCACCAAGCAACTTTCAAATTTAATTTGAATTTCCTACAATAAAGTATTTGGCTGTCAATTTGGGGCAGAAATCTATATTTTAATACTGTTTGTATTGAATGCATGTTTTGAAACGAAATGTATTGATTCGAAATTTTTGTTGTTTCTGAAAACAACAATAATCATATTGATAATTAAATAAAATTATAGATTAATAGAAAATTAAAAATAAAAAAATAGGTTAAATTTAAAAAGCAATAACTTTATTAAAAATATTTAGAATTTTTCTTCCTTTTTTCTTTTATGAAGTCGCTAATTTGTAGTTACAGTAAATAATCTTATCAGATAAATCTTCTCTCCTCTGAAATTTTCACTTCGTCACCTTTTCTGCGCCAGCATGTAATGTAATTAAACAAATAAAACAATGGTACAATACTTTAGTAGAAAATTTTGAGTGAATTTTATTTCAACTAGGCACCCACTTACATATCACTTCTCTTTTGGCAGTTTTTTTTTATGGAACTTGGCTCCATTTTTCCCAATTATTTTTTTGTTAGATATCATTATTTTTTGCCAAGTAAGTAGGTATATGTTTCCTTTTTGAAATAAATAGGCTTAATATTAAATCACCATTATTTAATATTAATTAATCTGACAGCTTTTTTCTGCGTTTACGCAGTGGCTGTTTTTCACTGTCATTTTCTATATTTTCTTGCACGTTTGAAACGTTATAGCGCATTGCCCATTCACTATCTGAGTTTCTTTTCACACGTTTCTTATTTATTAATAATCTTGTCAAATCAGGGCGGTATAATGTTCGCAGGCGGTTATATTCTACGATGGAGCTTTCCTGGGCCTTTATTTGGCTAGGATCTAGATTTATAAGGTGAACACCCTCTAAGGTCTTGACTCGGGAGAGTGCTACATAGGCCTGTCCTTTGCTGAATATTGAAGACCCAATGTCGAGCAGTGCGTTGTCAAGACTAAGGCCTTGTGATTTATGGATGGTAATAGCATAGGCTAGACAAATGGGGAATTGTTTCCGGTGCACAAACGCATTACTCAATATCTGAAACTTAGTCTGAACGCGCTCTAACTCATAAGTTAAATTATGGTTAAATATAATTTTAATTTTTCTGGCTTTATTGTTGCAGTCGACGTCCCAAAGTATTTTTTCTATTGTCCCTATCGATCCGTTTACGAGTCCTTTGCTGACGTCTATATTCCTGCGTAGCATTACACGTGCCCCTATTTTGACGGTTATAACATTTTCTAATCCGGCAGATAATGAAGAATCATCCTCGTTTTTTTTTAACACTCCCCTGGCTCGTTTGTTCAAGTATCTTGGGCAATCTATTTCATCTATTGCATTCAATTTGATATCTGGTTGTTTTATACTTGTCAGCATAGCATCATTGAACTGGTTACACATATTTTTAGTTGCAAACAAACATATGGTATTGTTTGGCATTTCTGAAAAATGGCTTACGATTTCCATCAGTCTTTCCTTTGGGTTATCGGATTTTAATTTAAGTAGCCGATCAGATAAGACATTCACATCTTGATTTGTGACTACACCCAATCTAATACGCTTCAACATTTCGCCGAACAGTTGATCGTTTTTCTGTCTCATGTTAATAATCAATTCATCATATGAAAATAAGCTTTTCCATAAATTCGGTGCGCTAAGCGATCCTAAACACTTTTGGACATCTGACGATTTGATGTTTTCGAACGGCGAAAGTTGTCTCACTGGAGGCAGCTGGAGTAGATCACCGAATAACAAGATGTTAATTCTGCCGAACCAGCCATCTTCTATATCACCCGTGTCGAAAATTTCCGCTAAACGGAGATGAATGTACATCAATGTGGCATTTGATATCATAGATACCTCATCAATAATTAAAAGAATTACCTCGTTTAAATCACTTCTTAAAACTTTGAGGACTTGATCTGACAGAGAAGTGTACTTTTGACAATTTCCATGCTCCACTGGCAGCTGTAGAAGCCTGTGTATTGTCAAACCATTAACGTTAAAAGCAGAAATACCCGTTGGTGCAGCTACAGCAACCAATTTATTTAAATGTTTTCTAACCCAATTTTTAACAGTATTTATTAAATAGCTTTTCCCGGTGCCCCCTGTTCCACTCACAAATAATCTCAAAATTTCCTTCTTGTGTTTCAATGTGTTACAAATTTGATCAAAAATACGTTTTTGGTCTACGTTGAGGTTTTTGATATTTTTTTGAAGTTCATCTTCCGACACCAACTCTTCTGCATTCCGAAAATCTTCCATTGCATTTTGGGCTTCAAGAGGTACAAAATCTAATGGATTTTCTATGCCGTCATCTTCATTATTATCTCTATCTCGGTTACTTTCAATCTCTGCTACTTTTTTTTCAATCATTTCGAAAGCTTTCTCTATGTTATTAAGAAATTCTGTTTGTATTTCTCCGTAATTTAATCCATCTTTCATTTCATTTTTTAATAGGTTAAAGGCTTCTATGTATGTACTTTGACCAGATTTAAGTACAGAAAGATCCCTCCATGGATAAAACATCAATAAGAGAGAGAAATAGTATTTTTCTGGATACTTATTTACATCATAATTGTAATGATTTATTAAATATGGGCGCTGCCGTTTTTTTAAAAATTTATTTGATGATATTTTATGTATCTGCGCAGCTGTTGCCAGAGGCGGTGGGGATGTAGTTATATCATACCATCGAGCAAAGTCATATAAATTTACTTTTTCTAAGTCGTGAGGTCGTTGAGGATAATAATTATCAACCCAAGATTCGAAAAATATATCGGTAGAATCGGATTCTAGCTGGTTAATGTCTTTTTTATTTTTTACTCGACGGTTACGGTGCATATTTACATCGAGCCATCTTATTGTGGTCTGTGGATCGGTGCCGTAAAGAGATATGCCCAAGAGTGTATCACTTGCTTCAAGCGCGCCGCATTCTCTGTTGTTAAGAGCTCGGAGACCTACATTATACAGCCTACTAACTAAAGATTTTGACGAATTAATGTTGTCAAAAGGATCGATTGTGTGACTTTTTTCGCCTTTAGTGGTATATTTTGTGATATAATAATTTAATACAGCCGTCTTTTCACCTACATATTGCACATCCATATTGCCGTTCCAAGCAAGAAGTATAGCTGGGTTATAATCGTTGATGTAGCGAGATTCTTCTTTTCGGTGTATATTGTACAGCCTGTTATTAGATGTTAACGTTTTCTTTGCTGCTATTGATTCGGTCACATTTCTGATTGTTAGGGACTCAGTTACTTGGCGAGGAAAACCAAATCTGCAAACAGTTATGAAACCTGATTTGGTTTTTTTCTTCCGTAAGCAGTATGAGTTGTGTTTATGAGTTTGGTATTTGATTACACGTTCGTACAATGTTGGTGAAATATTTTTATCGGGGACAGCACACGTAACATATTTACTGATAAAGTTTGCGACCTCATCGACTGTTGATTCTTGTAGTATTGGCGCATTTTTTACCCACAACATAAGATGAAAGTGCTGCAAACCCCTCGCTTGATATTCACGGCGCCAGAAATAGTGTATTATCTCACCCAAAGGGGCTGCAGGTGATGTAAGAAACTCGATCATTGATTTAAACTTTATATCTATAAATCGTGATGCTGCAACAGGATCCATACCGACTAACTCGCTTACAGATTTGTTTTTTACATCCGGTCCATTTATTTCTTTGATGTACTCCGCAAGGTCAGTCCACGTCCACTCTGAGGGACTGATTGTCAGGAACCACGTGGCTGGCCCGTAATAACGAGTCATACATATAACGTCGCTTCTGGGTTTTTTCCAGAATTGTTCGGTATTCCGTAATCGACCAAATATTGCCATTAAATCTCCTTCAAGCTCATCCTTCTCCAATTTCTCTAAATATGTTTGAGCTGTTAATTTTTTATTTTGATTTGTTACATTTAATTTATAGTATATGCCTGCGTTCAGCTGTCTTAGATTTGCGTCATTTAACAAGTAAAATAAATATTGCTGATTGCGTCTGAATCTAGAATCTTTTGATGTTAAACGGGACTTTATGTACTCGGCACTGGTAATATTTTTTTCTCGTTTATAAAACTGACCAAATTTGCCTTCATTATATATGTCAGGGAAACATAAAGTATCTATCTCCTTATTGCGGTTATCTATTGGTGCTGCGATAATTTTGATCATTTGATACAAAGCTGTAGCTGTACTGTTTTGTTTCTTTTCATGCAATGGATAGATGGTATAGTCTTCATAAATACTTTCTTTTTCATCTGTTACTTGAGTAAGCATAGCGTGTTGACTTTCTAATTCTTCAATATCTTCAGTGGTTTCAATATTGTGGCAAAGATTCTGGTCTAGGTAGTCAAGCAAATTGGCAGGATTTTGCGGCAGATTAATATTTGAGTAGTGAATGTTGTTTAGTTTTAGGTGCTTTAAAGCATCGTATATGTTGTTAATGTTTACTATGTCTTGCCACATGATTTTGTTTTTAGTAGGAGTACTTCTGACAAGTATGAAAAGTTCTTGATTTGCGTTTAATGGGTCTTCGGGATTAGGTAATTTTTTGAGAGTAGTTTCTACAGGTAATGGCAAATGGAATGTCCTTCCTTTAATTTTCTTTATCATTTGCCTATTGGGTATGTTTTTATTTCCCACAGGAATTAAGTTAGTTATAACCTGAAAAGCCTTAGCCCGTTGAATTAACATTTTTTCATAGTTGTTGAGATTACTAATTTGCTTAGGTATATCGCTGTAATAAAGATTGTTAAGAATAGAATTAGAAGGTACTTCATTAGCTCTTATTTTCTTTAAACACAAATGACAAACAAAAGAACTAGACTCAATGCGATGAGACTCATTGAAAAGCTGCAATCTCTGCCATACGTCAGTTTGAATAGGATTTCTTAATTTATTAATAGCAGACATATCACGTAAACATAGAAGTCTGTGACAGGATATACAGTGGCGTATCGGCACATCGGCACATCTTTTCTTCATGTTATTGTAAGCACTTTTATATTTTTCTATAATCAAATCTTCATTCAATAATATTTCGTTTGCATTTACTTCACAGTCGGCATTACTGATATTAAAAGGGACACCTAATTCGATTAACCTGTTTACGTTTACGCTGTTTAGGTCACAATCTATTGTATCTATATTTTTGCAATGAAATGCTAACTGGTAGAGTTCTCTAACAATTGTTCTTATTTTAGGAAAATGAGGTTTTATATTATTGAGTATTTTAATTTGATTAAAATATTCATGGTCTTGGTTCAATATAAAAGTAAATAGATCTATGACTGATTTAGAAATAACATACTGGAAAGCATCCAGCAGTTTTTGCAGAACTGTTTCATCTAATAAACATACTTTTGGATCACATGTCCAAGATACATTTTGTTTATTTTCCTGCAAATGAAATATATATGCTTTACCTTCGTCATTTATTGCAATAGTTTCTTCTAAGCTTAATACTTTATATGAACTTTCATAGTAATAAGGTTCTTGAGTACTCAGATGTTTAGATTCTCCTGCAAGTATTGTAAATTTATCTTTTAGGTTTGTTTCGGATGATAGACTGCACATTTTTTCAACACTTATATTTATTTTCTTATGGAGGCGCTCAAAGAGATTAAAGTAATTATCCAACATATTTTTACGCCGCTGAAGAACCCACTTAACAATTTTTTCTGCTTCCAACCGGTTTTTTATTTTATCAGTCAATTGATTAATTACGTTCTCTCCGTCTGTGTATGATAACTTTTTCTTTAATTGATAAATGTTAGTAGCCTTTTGATTCACCTCAGGATTTTTCTCTGTATAACGTTTTACGGCTTTTTGATGCACCTCAGGATTTTTCTCTGTATAACGTTTTACGGCTTTTTGATGCACCTCAGGATTTTTCTCTGTATAACGTTTTACGGCTTTTTGATGCACCTCAGGATTTTTGTCCTTATAACAGTTTACGGCTTTCTGATGCACCTCAGGTTTTTTGTCTGTATAACGTTTTACGGCTTTCTGATGCACTTCCGGATTTTTATGCATGTAACGCTTAACAGATTTTTGATTAACCTCTGGACGATTTTGTCGGTAACGCTGACTAGCTTCACGCACTTGTTCAGCACGGGATTTATCTGATGTTTTGGGCCGACCTAGTTTACGCTTTGCTGGACGCCCTTTTCGCAATACGTTTACATTTCCAGAATGCTCTCTGGTCTCATCCTGCACATCAGGAATATTTAAGTTAACCGCCAATGGTTCACAAACATCGTAATGTCCTGCCGATAGATCTCCAGAGAAGAGGAAACGTTTTGTAGGACGGCAATCTTCACCAAACAAACCACACAGACTGCCATTCTGATACACTTCGATTCTTATGGAATACAAATCCGCTGCCGCTTTTACTTCAGAAACAGCTCCATAAGTTTTCGAATTAAGCATACTCTCACGATATACTTCTACAGAATCGTAGGGTTTACCGTGTTGGTTGCAAGTCCATATACTCAAATCTTGCCAGTTACGACAAACATAGTCAACGATTTCCGCTCGTAAGCTACTTGTTTGTTGCAAATCAACAGAGTTACATAGTGAAAAGGCAATTGAATGGAATAGACAACTTCCATCGGGAGGCATTGGAATAACTTTATGTGAAATAACTGCGTCACCTACCTTCAATCCTATTGTACGACTCATGTTGTCAGTATTTAATATCTAAGCAAGTACAGTGAGTAGGAATCTTAGTAGATACGCAAAAATGTAAGACAAGGAAGGAGAAAGAAGCGAAATCCTTTAGAAGGTACATACCCATTAATAATGTTTATTTATGCAATAGTTGACTCCTTTAAGTAACAGACCTAATTTATTGAATACGAGCTATATTAATTTCAAATTCAAAAAAGTATAAATTAAAACATTAAAACAAGTAAAAATTCGTGTATTTCCACTGTTGAAATTCTTCGACTCAAAAGAAATAAAGCTATTCTACATTTACACGGTCTATGACACGCCGTCATTCAGCTTTCCACGTATTCTTTTATATTATGCACGTTATTTTTTATTTTACTTGGATGTTTATTTTATTTTTATTTTCATAATCATTGAGTAGCTCGAGCTATATTTTTGGTAAATGAAAGGATGCTGCATCGTTACCTATTGATTTTTTGTGTGTTACAATCTCTATGGTTTCTCTTATAATGGATGGATAGTATAGACTGGAGGGGAAAATTATTTTACTTTTATTGCAGTTTACTTGGATGGTTTCTTCTTGATAAAATCTTGCTAGAGCTGTGGTATTTCTATTATATTTAATATCAGCTATATGCTCATTTTGGCACAGATGTTATATACGCCCCATATTGGCGCGATTTTTTTCTGACGCCAATGTCATATACGCAACGGGTACTTAACTATCGCCAAAGTGTCGTTGTTTTGTTTGATATGGTAACCCGGATGTTGTTGTTTATGCTGTTAACGTTTTCGCCAAATTGATTCCGGAAAAAAAATCGCGCCAATATGCAGTAGATATATGACATCTGTGCCCTCCTTTTTTCTATACATAAATTTCCTGCAAGTCATGTCAATATAGTAAATTTTTTAATCCGTCTGATCTTATAAATGGTATTTCATACATCTCTGAGTAATTCTCAAAATTAATTGGGTCCATTTTAGCGCAAATGATATTCTTCAATTTCGGAGGTGGTTTGGCTACTAAGCAGATATTGAATGGTATTTCATACAGCGCTGAGTAATTCTCAAAATTAATTAGGTCCATTTTAGCCATTTTTGTAAAGTTACAATATATTTAGACACTTACACAAGTTAGAGCCCGGAGGAGTAAATAATATAAGACTTTTTCAAAAATTTATGATTTGTCGTGTGGTCTGGGGTTTTCAGCTATACGTATGCAAAAAATCATGTCTCCAACTTAATTATAGCTCAAAGGGTTAAGCGTAAGACTTTTTCAAGATTTTATGATTTGTCGCCTGGCCTCAGGTGTTCTGCTATAAGTATGCAAAATTTCAAATCTGCAATTTAATAAGGGGCTCAGTTAGAAAGAATTGCTTAAAATACGCATGTGGGAGCCCAAAGGGTTAAATGTACGACTTTTTCAAAATTTTATAGATTCTGATTTGATGTGAAGTGTTCAGCTATAAGTATGTACAATTTCACGCCTCCAAACTAATTAGGGGCTCCCTTAGTAAGGATTGTTTAAAATACAAATGTGAGACCCCAAAGGGTTAAATTTACAACTTTTTCAAAATTTTATGATTTGTCATTAGATGTGAAGTGTTCAGCTATAAGTATGCAAAATTTCACTCCTCCAACCTAATTAGGGGCTCACTTAGAAAGAATTATTTAAAATACGCATGTGGGAGCCCAAAGGGTTAAATGTACGACTTTTTCAAAATTTTATAGATTGTCGTATGATGTATGGTGTTCAGCTATAAGTATGCAAAATTTCACGCCTCCAACATGTATAGTTTCTGAGAACGGGCCCTGTGACGTACAGAATATCTCAATTTGTTGATTTTCTGTAAGCAAGTAAACCCAGATAAACCCCCAGTAAGTAGATAGGTTTACAATGGAAGTCTATGGGAATTTGGCGAAATATTAGAGGTATCGCCAAGGTGGCGTCACTTTTGGCGACTGATTTTGGTCGCCAAATTTGGCGATATATCGCCATGTTGGCGAGAAACTTGGCGGTATTTGGCGACAGAACAGCGTCCCCTCCTACGGCAAATTAAAATTTCGTCTAATAGACGCAATGGTAAAGTAAAAATGGGCACCCCTAGGTGGGTAATTCATCGATTTTCACAATTTTTTTATTTTTTTCCTTAGTTTTATAGTGTAAACGAACTTCGCACCAAATTTGAAGTCTGTAGCTGCAGTAGATATACGAAATCTTTTTGATGAGTGAGTCAGTCAGTCAGTCAGTCAGTGGTAAAATTATCGATTATCAGACATTTTCAAATGTCATTATCTCGGAAACTAATTATGTGTTATTTATAAAATTTTGGATTTTAGGTAATTAGGGTGGCCATACTACCCATTTCGTATAACAAGTACGTAGGTCTCATAGATTTTCAGTTGTAGAGCATTGAAATTTGATGAAAACAGCTCGAAATGGTTCGTGTAAATAACACACGGCTATGTCAGGCGAACTTGGCTGACACACTGCCGTGTGTCTAGATAGTTACGATATAACAGCAATGCCTTTTCTGTTTAGTTATTTTACGATTTAAAAAAAAAAAAAAAGTTTAACAAGAAGAAAATTGTTGACCATTTTACAAACGAAAAACCAAGAAAACTAAAATTTTGAAATTCCTTGTTGCTGTTTAGTAGAAACCAAACATGCATCAATGCAGATTACAAAACAATTAGAGGAGCCGGATTTTGACCAGTCCACAGCGACCGAATTTAGGGGGGGGGAGTGAGGAGGAAGCGGCGCATGAAATTTTGTGAGTATTTTTTGAGATTTTGGAAATATGGCAGATCTCAAATGCTGAATTGATAAGTCTTTTCCTTGAAAAGAAAGAAAAAGTTAAGTATGAAATTCGGTGTTCCTTAGGACCTGATTGTCGCATAATGCAAATTTACACCACTTTTTGGAAAAGTATTTTTCTTAATTAAACCTTATTTAATCGTAGAATTTTACGATTAAATAAGACAAAACATATTTTTCGAAAATAGTAATGTGAGTTTGCTTAGGCAGTAATCAGGCTCTGCTCCCCTTCCTTCACACACCACTACCATCTGATCAGTAGTCAAAGAATTTTCAAATTATAAAATGAAAAAAAAAATCTAGAGTTACTTCACTCAACTTTCCGAACAAATTACATAAATACTGTGTGTTCAAAACAATTATTTTTGTAAACAATGAATAAAAATTTAATTCCTAATTTTATACAAAGTTGAAATATTTCTTCTGGTGATAAATACCACGTGTTTCAAAGAAAATGTGTACTTTCATTCATAAAGCTTAAACATTTACGAATAATTTTCTACAAATTTTCATCTTGCCTGTGCTGAAACAAGGCGTATAAAAAGAAAAAAAAATAGGATTTTTACTAAATTAAATCCCATTCTAGCAGACTCGGACTGAATCGCAAGGCAACCGACTTGCGAGTCGGTGCTCCCTAAACCAGGTAAAGCTGCGCCCTCTCTTAAGTGAAGCTAATAGTTATAAAATTTGCTATAAGCATTAGATTTGAACAATCTTAAATTATATAACAACTTTTTAAAAATTTCAATTTTTTGAAGCATTTTTTTTTCTTTTTGCAAATCAGAAGAACTGATTTTTTTTTTCAAGAAAGTTTCTTTGTTTCAGAGGACCATTTAAGACTTTCAAAACCAAATGTATATTCTGTAATTCTGTCTGTTACCAATGGCGGCATGATCTGCCCCAAGAATTTTCAGCCTCTCTATCACCAAAGAGCGTCGCCAATATTTCTTTTTAGTTTGTTGTAAAAACATTTATTTAGAATATTTGTCTGAAATGTGTAGTCTTCGTGTATTCGTATATGAATTCAAATGCCTGCGATTGTAATTTCACCAGTTCAGGGCTGACACAGGCATTCTACCTCATACCACTTTCTCAAAACAAAAAGTGTTGACATACTGGTTCGAGAATATTTGCAAGAGAAATATACTACAATTTTTTTTTTTTTTTTTTTTTTTTTAAGTAGTGGTGCGATTAGAATAGACAAATAGTCGCCTGTGGCAGCCGTGCCAATATAAATGTCTATTATATAGATTTTAGCGCTTGATGAACGAAAATATTCATAAAGAATATTTTCGGCAAAGAAGGGGTGAATCAACAATTCTTTTTTGTTAAAACTTACATTTTAATATGAAACGTGATTTTTTTTCAATATTGTTTATAAATGTGATAATCATAATGGCAGTCAGTCATTTTTTATAGACATTTGAACAGAAACTGTTCTATACGGCGCGTGACCTTTAGAGGTTCTTTTTGCGCCCCTTCGGTTATGTTTTTTTTTTTTTTTTTTTTTTTTTTTTTTTTTAAATACAGTACAGTCTGCCTAAGGCGTACTCTGCATTAGAGGGAAATTTGCCTTACGCAAATTTGTAGACATAGTTTATTGTATAAAAATATTTTTTAAAGATGTTTTGTTTCAAAATTAAGGAAAAATAAGGGAGCAGTGAGTAATTTTGACAATGGCGTTAGCCAAAACGTCAGACCCTGTCAATGAAAAAATGTTAAGATGTAAAAGGAAAGATCCTACCTTTGTTTTCTGTACTTGCAGCAGTGATTTGATTTTATAGAGCTGAAAAAATTATGCTTTATTCGAGTAAAATCACTTAATCAAAATTAACTTGAATGGAACTAAAAAAATCTTCCGAGACTTGTCTTCGGGATGATACATTCCTTTATTGGTACTTGATTACTATTAAATAAAGAAATAAAGATTAAAAATATATACAACACAATATTGGATGATTCCGATGGTTTTTATCTGGAATTGTAGGTTGGTATGCTGCATATTTGATACGGGACATCGCCCCTTTTTTCACAAACAATAGAATTTTAGCAGCGAGCAGAAAAAGGTTCCTCCTTCATTACATATTTGACGTAGACTGAAAAAGTTTGGGGTTACATGACTGCTAAAAAGGGTTGAACAATAGTTATTTTAATTAATCAGCAAATTCACAGTTTAAAGGTTTCAATGGATTGTTTATACTGCATAGTGTCGCCATCTGTCATCACAGAAAGTTAAATAGGATTCCGTCTTGAAGAAAAAATTGTAGTGCTGACATCTATTGGCGTATTTGAAGACTGAACTGTCCGCAGTATTTGTTTAGAATGCTGGTCACTTACACATGATTTCACAAACGTTTTCTTGAGTATGGATTAAATATGGATACATATTTCACAGGTATATAGATTGAATGTGTATGTAATTGCACACCTCACTTTCACAAACATATTTCTGGATTAAATAAATGTTAATTGTGTGGATTCCCCACTCAAAATAGCTCGTCAGAAGGACGTATTTCAACACAAAATCAAATTAATAATATTTACACGTTTCTTAATACTAGTACTGGCTGCATTAGGATATTTTTTTATCCTCCCGCTGCAAAAAGAGTTTAAAATAGGTTTCATTAATCAAAACATTATTATTTAGTACTAAAATTATGTATACTTAGAAATACTACACTAGTCACTCGCAAGCTAATGTTAAATCAATGCGTTCTTTACAAATTTCTCATTTACATTTCAACATTTTAAAATGACTTGTTGCATAAAATATATGAGGTCGATGTCTAAATGGTTATCTTTATACTGTTTCGACTTTTTTTAAAGGATACTTTCAATTTCAGTTCCAGTTCCAGTTCCAGCATTGAAAGTACCCCCCAGAGAGAAAAACTGGAATGGTAATATATATATTACTAGTTTCTACTAGCAAGGTGGTAAAATAAAGATTTTCTAAAATGTTGCGCCCTCCAAAAACCCAAGATCTGCATATTTGACAGTGACTGAGTCAGACCCTGCGTCCAGTAGCGGCTATTCAGGGGTTCACAATCACTTTTCTACTGGAATATTGGTTTATAAAATTTTCTACGATCAAACAAGTATAATTATTTTTTTATGAAATTACTGGTAGTAAAGTGATTGTGAACTCTTTGTTGAACCGCCACTGTCTGCGTGGTGAAATGTTATTTTATAGATATAAGATGAACGTGAACAATAAAATTAATTTAATTGAGACTAGAGAAATGTTTATCCATTATTGTCACAGAATGGTTGAGAAATAGTTTAGATGTCAAACCCGTCGCGTCGGCCGATTTCTTCGAAAATTAATACAATTCTAGCGACAGATTTATAACATATTTTCGACAACATCAAAAATACACAAAATTATGGTCTGAGAATCTGAAAACGTGAGGAAATTCTAGTAGGTACACACAATAATGTAAAATAGTGGTATGTAAAAATTGTAAGAACGGATTCAGAGTATTAGAAAATTGAAAAATATTCTATTATATTCATTTATTTTTATTGGGATTACAAGGATTTCTTATTTCCTTCTTTACACTGTATGTGTATGGAAAGTAAAAACTGAAATCTCGAGTAATGTGTAAGGGTTTCAATCAGGGCTCCCTCCTCCGATCGCCACGTAAAAATTGTGAGAACGGATTTAAAGTATTTGAAAATATAAAAATATTCTATTGTGTTCGATACCAAAATGTTTTATTTGGCGAGAAAACTAAAGATTGAAAACGCGAACGCACAAGAGATATTTTTATTTATTTCGTTCGGCGACACTCTCAATGATGTACGATGAAAACTTTTCTATCTCGTTATTTGTGTTTTGATAATCTTGGTATTTCATGACGAATGTATTACTGCCATTATTTGAATTTGGCTAGTTTTTCTTTTGCCATTAACGAAATTGCTCAGGTTAGTCAAAAGCCAGTTAGAACAATGGTGTCAACTTTTATCGTAAACTGGCTATTTTTCTAAACCATTAGCTGTAGATTTATAGTTCCAATAGTAAAAAAGTTTGAAAATTGTTCTTCATCCTCTAAAAAGTAATTATGTCAAAATACAGTCGAACCCCGTTAATACGCGCCATGCTTAATAAGCGAAACCGCTTAATACACGAATTTTGTTCGGTCCCTTGAACAATGCCCATCTTTTGTATTAAAAAAACCCCTTTTAATACGCGAACGGTTAATACGCGAACTCGCTTAAAACGCGAAATTTTATCAGTCCCTTGGCAATAAAACTTACGTTTAATACGCGAATGAGCTTGATTTGAAACAGAGGAGAGTTTAGAGGGAATAATGTCCCAAGCATTACATACGACAATTCTTTAAACTAGGAATACTTTTTTTCTGTCCAAATTTATTACATCCATGAATAGCTTTACTAAAATTATCAGTTTTGAACTTTTCTTTTCTTAAAGGAGAAATCTTTCCCGGCGCTGATTACTATTTATAATCAAACAGGCCAGAAAAAGAGAAGAGAAAATTTTACTGCTAACGATGTGACCTCCATGCTAACTTAGAGCAGTGCCGATTCGCTGTTTGGATAGTGCTGTGATAAGGAAGAGGATTGTTTATCGCTCCCGGCAGAGTCTGATTCACGATATCCACTTGTGCTTTTAAAAGTTTAATCTAGTTTTTACGATGGCAAAAGGAGCAAAACATATTTAAGAAAAGGTTCTCTCAGTCACAGAGAAGTTAAAAATTATAAATCAATACGATGCCCAGGCCATCCTGAATAAGTCGGCGTTCTCGAAAAAAAAAAAAAAAAAAAGGCATACGGAATCAATTTTAAAGACTTTGTTGAAGATTAGGGATACCATCGTTAACCAAACTGTTATTGGGGAAACAAGGAGGAACAAGAAAATAAAAATCACCAAGTTTGAGGACATGGAGAAGGCCTTCCACGAGTCGTTTGTTCTTGGCGCGATCCACGGATATCCCAATAAGCGGCATGCTAATACAAGAAAAAGCTTCTTATGTTGCAGCAAAAATGGGATTTGATTTGATTTGATTTGATTTGATAGACTAAGAGGGGCTGTTCAGACGAGGAAACCAAGTCCGTAGCGCAAAAATGGGATTGTAATATTTCAACGCCTCAAGTGAATGAATGCATCGATTTAAAGCTCGCCACGGCATAAAATTCAAAAAAGTGTGTGACGAATCAGCAACTATCAACAATGAAGACGTCGATTGTTGGAAAACATATGTGCTTCCGTAGTTTGTAAAAAACTACTTGAGCCGAGATATTTAAAACTTGGATGAATTTAGGCGTTTTTATAAAATGACATTGAACAAAACAACGGCTATAAAAGGAGAAACATGTTCTGGGTATAAATTAAGCAAAGAGTGTCTTACTCTTCTTCTCGGTGCCAAATCTGGTGGATCAGACAATTTAAAGCTTCTGGTCATAGGGAAATCGTGCAATCTGCGATGCTTTAAAAACGTCAAAAATGTTCCTTCCCTGTACGAAAGTCAGCGCAGAGCTTGGACGACTGGCACCCTTTTTTAACACAGGTTCGTAATTTTGACCGGCATGGGAAAAGAATGGGACCGTATGGGAAAAGAATCACGCCATGTGTTATTGCTTGTGGACAACTGTCCTGCGCATCCGGAAAATAACGAAGGCTTCAAGAATGTCCAAATTGAATTTTTCCCTCCATTTTCAAACAGTGTCACTCACCCAATGAACCAAGGAATCATTAACAGCGCCAAGGTAAATTACAAGACTCGCGTAGTACGACGGTGCCTTCACCAAATGGAACACGGCAGCAACCATTACTGCTAAAAGTGTCGTACTATTACAATCCTCGACGTTCACATGCTTACTGTATCATGGGAGAGTGTCATACCAACGACGATTGCAAATTGTTTTAGAAAAGGAGGTTTTGGAAGTAGTGAGGACATCATTTGTAAAGAGCCGATCTCGCACCCTGATGTTGGAGAACACTGGCTTGGTGAAAAAGAAACTGTAACGGAAGATTTTGTTGATTTAGACACGTTCATTAATATCGACAAAGATCTAGTAACTTCCGAGCTCAGAAGTCTGGATGGCATCAATTGCGACTGGTAAACCGCATGAGGAGAAAGAAGAGAATGCACCTGTGCCCCCTGCCCGATTTCCATTCTTCACAGTTACGAGGGCGTTCAGTTTTCTCATACAGTTTGCATCGTCACTGGCAGAAGGGACCTCGACGAGTGGGCTTTACTATCAGCTGAATAAGTAGAGGGCAGCTGACGTCACTATTGGTCGAACTACTGTGGATCAGCACGAAAAACCTGTCCGTTCCTTATGACTATTACTGTGCAGTGCACATGAGCTCTGGAAATTTGATTAGTCTATGTTTAACAGGTCTATGATACGATTGCCCTACGTCGCGAAGACGATTCCTGCAATGATCGCTATGACAAAAAATGCAGTGGTATATTGGTTGACGGAAGCGTTTGTTTGTAAACCTATCCTTTCCTTATAGGGCTGAAAACATCATACTGACGGCGTCACCGCATGTCACTTTGGCTAAAAGAAATTTTTATGTCATTATTGACTTTATTAACTTTTAACTTTCGGTTTTTCATATTGACATTTTAGTATCATCGACGCTATTCTCTATTTGTTCTGTATAGCTAACAAGGATTTTAATTTTATTGACATTAGTTTTAGTTTACATCACGGTTAGCACAAATGTTTATGTTCGTTTTGTTCAATTTTATGTGACGTATATAATAAATGTAATTTTGAAAAGAGTTATAGGATTTTTACTTAAAACAATAACTATTATTTGAATTTCAAGATATCGAACGTTCCTGATTAATAAACGCATAGTGATAAAAACAAATAAAATATCATTTTATGTCTTGAAAACGCTAAAACCTGTCATAAATATGTGCTTTATCCGTATAGGTTGTTATTATATGCACCACTGGTCAAAATTCGCGAACTTATGTTAATACGCGAACCCGTTTAATACGCGAATTTTGATCGGTCCCTTGATTCGCGTATTAACGGGGTTCGACTGTACTTTTTAAAAGTTACGAGGTTTACATTTTTATTCGGTCCCTGGATTCTATAAGTTATATTTAGAAAAATGTTCTCTGTTCTTTAACAGATAAAATAATAAAAATTTCCTTTTTGTACGACCGAAACTTACCGAGTTAATACTTTGAATATTATGGAATTACAGTATTTTTTGCACTAAAAACATAAAAAAGTGTTTCATCCATATGCGAAAAGTAAAAAAAAAAAGTAAAATAATCTTCACAAGGGTGTGTTTTTTACTAGAATTCTTCAGTGCTTCAAAACACTTTAAAAGAAAACAGATATTAAGGGAGGCAGATTGTACTGACCCATAGGTGCATTTAAAACGAAAATCTTGCCCAATTCGCAGAAAATATTGGTATAGTACCCCATACTGAAAGAACTGTAATTCATTTCATTATTTATTTTTTATTTGTATTTAACACGTTGTTAAAATACTTTGACTTTCAACATTTTAAATCAAATTAACAATATTATATAAATTTTAAACTTCAAAACAAAATTGCACAGAACTTTTCCAAGTGACAAGAGGGCGCCCAAACTTTACTTGCTCCAGGGCGCTGAAAATGTAACTACGCCAATGTAGAGGAGTATAGCAGTTACCCATGTGTGCGTGTTACATACGTGTTACAAACCTTTCCCTTATACCATATTAAATAAGTCTGGACATGCAAGTCTTTGGAGGGGCTTTGAAGTTTTCTGCCGTTAGATCGATGGATCCAGTTCCAATTTTTGATTGTCTCAAAGATCGGAGCTACATTAAACAAATCAAAATCGCTTAAAACATCCCCGGTGGTTATTCTTTCTCTTTACCGTAGACTCTCTTATTCAATGAATTCTCTTTACTTTTAACATTTCTGAATTATTTTAAAGAACAACAAATCACGCTGCATGAAAATTTTGATAATTCTGACATGAGATTTATAGATGAGCAACAGAAAATACTTTAGTTATGCACAGAACAGCTTTCGCCATTGCAAACAAAAGTTACAATTTTCCCTAAGTCAACTTTTATTATTGGAAAAGCAAGAGCTGGAAAAATTAGGATAATCAAAGAAATTAGTAAAACAATCATAGAGCAGTTAGGATCAGAAGCTGTCATTCTTTTGGCACAAACAGGTACTGCTGCGCTTAATGTCGAAGGAAAGTTAATTCACTCAGTGCTTAAAAAACCACCGTGTTTTAAATAGTTCGCTGATTTAAAAAGTCAGGCAGAAAGAAATCTACAGCTCAGCATGGATACAGTATTATTTATCTTTATTGACGAATTTTCAATTGTCGTCTTGTGGCTGAACTAGAACAAAGATGTCGCAAAGGTACTATGTTTAAATCCTTGGAGGTATTAGGTAGTTACATCGCGTAAAAGACATCCCTCTATATAAGAGACAATCTATAAAAGACATTTTGGTTCTTTGCAGACAAAAAATGCTTAGAGCTTTATAAAATTGCTTCACATTAACAAACCCATTGAGACAAAATGACGATCAGCAAAGACAGTTTCGAAAGACTCTATATTCGCTTTGCGTGGGTCAAGTTTCAGACTACTCTCATCCCTTATGCAACGGTGGAAAGCTACACTGCTTCCGGCTCAACTTGAATGATTTCAAGATGCTATATGTCTTTTTTCCAAAAACAAGCAAACGAAAGAACATAATCAAGAAGTACTTCTTAAATCAAAGTGGTCAATGACAAGAATGTTAGCAGACCACAATAATTAAAAGTAAGATGTAGTGAACATGACCACGTGTTTGGACTCTTTTCAGCAGTTGGATGCAGAGTTATTTTACATACCAATATCTGGATGGAGTGGGGATTGATAAGCGGTGTACTGAGTACAGTAAAAGATACTGTCTATGACCCAAAATTTCAACCCCCAGGCTTGCCACAGGCTATAATGGTTCATTTTGTTGATTATCATGCCACAAATTAGCATCTGAGCATTACCTGAGGCAACTCATGACTGAATTAAACACTAGAAAATAAGGATTCAACGGGTGTTATTTCAAATTTAATTTTCATGATTACTGTTTAATAGTACAAAATTAAACTTTTTTTTTTAAATTTTTAAATGGTATGTGTTAAGTTTATACGACTCCATGCTCCGACATTTCGGCCTGACGGATACTAGTTTATTTCAAGATTTTGAATTTGATGAAATTTCATTGTGTGGATGTTGATATGTAGCAGTTAGAAATGAAATCGTACATAAAACCCAGCATAGCAATGCCGCCTGTTGAAAGGTAAACACATAAACGAGGTCTACGAGCCAGTTTTTACGCGGTGGGGTACGGTAGAAAAGCGGAATCTCATCCCACTGCATCCTTGAGCTTTCCTAGCATTTTGGCCCAAAATTAACTTACAGTGCACCTTGTCTATCTGCGGCTCCCCATACTTTGCTTTCCCCCTCCAAAGCACCATTTTCATATGACAAGCCTGCACCAACAATTCGGCTTCAAAACGCCAGATAAACCAGAAGTGGATCGGGAAGGGGAGGCTCAATTGGCAGAGCATCGAACCTGCAGCTGAAGGCCGCGGAATCGAGGCTTTCTGCTGGCTAAAAGGCGCCATGTAACCTAAGGGCGTCTGGTACATGTAAAATCCGTCATGGGTGCAAAGTGCTCCAAGTCAGTTATAAATTATACCTCCGGAGGTGTCTTGCCAGGTGAAGGTCTCATTACCTGACCAAAATTCCAAATTACGAGACCAACATGAGTAGCAATGTGCAGGTTCCAAACAACAGGTTATAAATGTTAAGCAACCGACAAATCACCGTTCATAACTAAGTAATAGGCACTGCCGATATGATTTAGGCGCTCGTTAGGTTTATTGCCACTACGAGGCGATTAGGCGGTCACCCGCTCCGATACCAGGTATCAAATACGTTCAGCTGGGGCTATCCGGCAGGTAGGGGCCTCATGACGGTGATTTCGTATACCCAGGTTCATAAATGCACAAAAAGAAACTCCAACACAATACTTTAAGAGACTTAAACATTTATTGCAAAGAACTTTTAAAGGAGGGCCGTGAAAAAGTACAGAGGGACGGGGAGAATTTCGTTAACTGCGCAGTGGCAGAAGCCCACGGCGGGGCTTAATTGCAGCCTACATGGCCCGAGGTCAGGAGCAAAAGTGAGTGAGAGTTTGTTACAAATACTTACAGATTGGCGAACATTAGATAACCATATGTAAGATATTTGGCGAAAAACAAATTGGGTAGACAAAACAATCAAGAAGTTTTACATTGAGTTAAAAACTACGCCATGGCGGGCTCTTTAGGGTTACTACAAATAAAATTCCTGCGGTAAGGGAGAGTGGCTAAAGAAATAGCAAACACGTGATATTACATGCACGTTACAGATTTAACGACAGCTGAAATTAGTCAGCAAGGGCATATGGCTTTTATCCGACAAACACAAGGGTGAGAATTGATTATTAATGCAAGCCGAGAGGCTGAGAAAATATGCATTACATATTGTCGGCTGGGAGGCGAAAGAAAATTCACTTCTATTTTATTCTTTTATTTTATCTCAACGGAAAATCACTGCGTTTAAGATATATTCTTATCCGTGTGAAAGGGAAAGAAAAAAAAAGGAACAGACTGATAAATGATGCATGCATTTAAAACGTACTTTTAAAGTCTAAATGAAAGTTACAGTGGTGTGAGGGGGGGGGGGGGATGAATGAATGCCGACATATGAAATTAAGTATTAAAATGTCAAATTTAAACTAAATACTTTATTTGAAGGGGGGGGGGGAGAATAATGACAATTTATAATGAACTAGTAAGGTTAAATGTTGATTTTTGAGGGGAGAGGAGGATAAATGAATATATAACGGGAAAGCCGTTATAGGTCTGGTCATCGGTTAGAAAGAAATAAAACACATAAAACAGTATAGCAGAACCACCTGCTCAGCAACTACTCCTACTACTGTGGGTACTACATTAAATAGTACAAAACTGAAACGAAATAGTAGTTGAACTAACTACCCTTTTCCAGATTTCTGCAAGCATAGTAGAATTATATTCGTATTCATTTTGCATAATGTTCAAGTTATATAGTTAAAGTTTTAGGAAAATCTAATTTAAAATACAATTAACATCAAATATAACTTTAACATTTTGAAAATTAAAAAAGTGCTTCTGAATCTTAAAAATAATTGTGAATAAGATAAAAATATCCTGACTAGAAACATAAAGATAATGTTCTTTTCATAAAAGTTTTTACTTATATAAATTTTAAAGACATTAATTTGGCTCGTCTTTTCTGTAAATGACACACTTCAAGAATTTAATCAAAATGTACATTTTTCCGCAAACAAATCGGGCTTCACCAGTGGCCAAGAGATTCTGCTGTCGAATCTGGTAGACGGGAGGAGCTGGATTCGAACTCAATCGCGCTCGTCGGCCTAATCGTTCGGAGTTTTCCGTGGTTTTCTTCGAACCTTGGATTTCCCTGCGTAAATGCGCGTTAGGTTCCCTTAGAAAAACCTCCACGGTGGGCAGTCCCCTCGGGCCTATATCCCTACTGCAGATAAACGGCCGTCGTAGCTAAAACCAACACCAACACCGAAAACAAATCCCATGTCAAATATTACATAAAATTTCTGCTTTCAGATTTATGTACAATCCTCTGATATTGTTAAATAAATATATTCATAATGCTTGTTTAAAATTTCAAGCTTAAAATTTCAATTGCTTTCAAGAGGAAATGTTCAGTAGAATATTAAATTAACCTTATTAGTTTTTCGCATGTTCATAGAATTAATTAATATTTATTGCACTGTTTAATTCATAGCATGTATACTAATCTATGTTTAAATATTGTAAATATTAAACATCTACTTTCATTTTCCATATTATCCTTTTAAAATACAATAGCCTTGAATGAATTTAAATAAATTAATTTGCGAAAAATATGTAAAATATCTTATAATTTTTTTAGGTTAAGGAATTACATTCAAAGAAACGCAAAAAGTCATGTAAATTAAATACTTTATTAGTACAAACTGTTAACAACTTTACTTTGATATGGGATTGAATTATTTAAATAGTATTAAATTTCGTATCGCTATTTATAGTAAAAAAATTTCTCGCTCCATTATGCTTCACTAAAAGGCTTATTTTGATATATCGCCCACTTTTCGTATCTGCCAAAAAGAAGTATACAGTGTGTCTACGTATAACCTGACCGACCTTTATTTTCGCAACCGTTGGTCCTAGATGCATACTTCAAATTACAAAAATGGTTTAAATAAGGTAAAGAATTATTTTTAAAGCGATTTGGGTCAAGAAAAACATTTATTAAAAAATTACGAAATTTAAATTTTTATACGGTCCCTCGGTCCTATAAGTGATATTTAGTAAAAATTTACTGTGGCACTAACAAGTAATACAGAAAAAGTCCCATTCATCTAACATTAAAATTGACCGAGTTATGAAGCTTTGAAATGCATGACTTATACCACTTTTTTGCATATCAAAACAGATGATTTCGACCATGCTTTCAGGGGACGTATATAAAGTACTTAAACTTACTTCAAGGTATCTGCGATTTGAAAGAAATCGTACAACTATTACGATTGAGTTAACTTTATTAGTTAAGTTTCAGATTAGTTAAAATAATTGTATTTTAACATATGTTGTATTTTGTAAGGATTTGAGGCTATGATTTCTTTTAACGAAAAATATGTTATTTTCATAAGGTTTTATTTAACTTGCAACGATCGTCTTTCCAGCTTAAAATTTGTGCTCGAACTTTAAACTGACTTTCAAATGTCCGATCGAAGTTAAAATTTTACATACTGACTTAAATCCTATTACAATGTAATATTAATATGATTTTTGACGCTTACCATCTTGTACATACTTATTAGAGGATAACACAAAAAAAAATCCAGATAGATTAGTCAGCAAGTTTAACCCTTAAATGCCTGGTGTTGCTTTTCGGCAACATACCCAATTTAGGTTCTAAAATACTATTAGAATAATATTGAAGCTATAATGCCTAATGTTGCCAATAAAATACATTCTGTAAATATTATTAAATCGATTTTCAACGTTTAGATGGCAACACTTGTGCTGTTTAAGAATAAAGATAAATTTATTTTTTCAAATGTTGCTACTTGTTCTTTTTGTTTTGTTTGGAAGCTTGCGAAATACCCTATTTTGACCTGCAGTGAGCAAGTAAAATTTATTTCTTATTATAGTTCCTAAAATTCTTGTGCCTTTAATATTATAGAATTTTATCAAGAGAAATTATTTTTTCAATTAAACACCAGTATTGCCGATTAGTAACAAACTGTTTTCTAGCTGTAAACTATACTTAAAACAAAATATGATTTTTTTAAGTATTTTTCCCATGATTTATTTAAAAAATGAAAGCCGAAAAACATTATTACAATGATTTTTGAAAAATCAGGCATTTAAGGGTTAAGAAATGTTTTTAGATTAGACAACATAAACCTTGGATGGTTGTGTTTTTTAACTTTTATAATTACGTTTTATGTATTTTTTAACGCTAAATAAAAAATTACCTTCACTTTTAACCATCATGTCAGGATTTTTCACAAATCGTAAATTTCAAGGTTAAAAAATAGCGAAAAATCTGATACTATAAAATAGATGTAAGACTTTTTTATTCAGTTTAATTTTATCTAATTCAATAATTTATTCAATTTTGTGGCTTATACTGGGTTTCTAACAGCTAAACAGCTCAGGGGTCCATGAGGTTGGGAGGGGAGGGGGAACCAATTTTAACTTTGAGCTCTTTAACTTTAAAATTGAGATTTGAGAAAAATCCTGACGTGTTGGTTTAAAATGAAGGTCATTTTCGGATTCAGCGCTAAAAAGTACATGTGAGTCAAATTTCAAAAGCTAAAAAACATGGCACAACCCAAAATTTGAAAAACAGTGTAATCTAACAACATTTTAAAATATCATTTTTGTAAAGAATTGAGGCCGTTGTTTTTCATCCTTTTATTTAACAAAAATTTTGTTATTTTTATCCTCTTAATATGTTCAGTACAAATTGTATATTTTGCAGTAATATGTCAGAATGATTAAAGATTTCAAATTTATATTGCAATGCTAATTTTACTCTCAACCATTTCTTTAATATATCTGACGAAATTATATTTCTATTAAATTTGTGAATGACCCCTAATTTTCAGCAAAAAACGCCAACTTTAAACAGCTATTACTCGGTCAATTTTAATCGTAGAATAACGGGACTTTTTTTTTTGCCTTACTTCTCAATGTAAAAGGAAATTTTTACTAAATATAACTTATAGGACCGGGGGACCGTATAAAAATTTAGGTTCTGTAATTCTTCGCTAAATTGCTTTTTCGCTTCAAACTTTTTTTTATCTTAACTCTGCACCTAATTTTGACCACTTTTGTAATTGGAAGTATGCATCTAGGACCAACGGTTGCGAAAATAAAGGTTGGTCAGGTTATACGTGGACACACTGTATAGTACCTCAGCTGCACATTATAAGTAACGAATTGTAAACTGCAACAAGCGTAATTCTGTGTCATTAGTTTTATTAAAAAACCTTTAATATATATTAAAAATATGAAGGTCTTCTATCTGTTGGTCTGGCGATTGGCAACCGAATCGATCGCACGTAGAAATGTCCAAACCCACCTGGCCTCAGATTTTCGATTTTTTAATTAAAATTTTTTTATTGAATGCTAATTTTCTCGATCTTTTTCGACTTACCAAGTCGTCATGATAGAAATCGAATTTCAATATTTTACTCAAATCTAACGATTTTACTTCTATTTACAACAAAGTGGGTTTTCAATATAAACAGTGATTTTTCGATATTTCGTAATTATTTTTGAAAAGTTACTTCTTTAAGAAAAGTGTGACCTTTGATTTTTATTAAATAATTTCGATGTTAAATCATTGTCATCCAGATTTAAATTTTATATGCCTGTATGTAGAAAAACTACAACAAAAAAAATTAATAAATCTTAATTACATAAATTTTAATGTAATGTGGATGTCACTTTTTTAATACTCTAATGAAAAAATAGTGAATTTGCTTTGCTCCGGGATATAAAGAAAGAAACAGGGGAATTGGAAGTATGAAAAAAACAGTTGCTAATAGCTGTCACACTTCTATTCCTCTCCGTAAGAAAGAAATAATTTGAAACATTCCATTTCTGTTTATTTGTTGGGATTTTATATTCGGAACATAGGAATTAAACTTTTCTCAGTGAAGAAAGTAATGAAGATTATAAATTTTCAAAGTAACCGTGGTCAACGCTCGTAGAGGTTGCTAGTATGTGTATAAAGGACTGTTTTAGAGACAAAAATGGAACATTTATTTATAAAGACCTTGATTACACCACGCTGTTTCTTTGTCTTCTGGCATGCGCGACATAAGTAGTGACTAGTGCAGTAATTACAATACTAATGAATCTTTTACATGAGCATTATTAAGTAACATTAACTGTTAACTTATGTTGATTAATTAGGTATTTACTGCCTTTCCTCAATATTTAATTTTAAAAACTTTTGTTTGGCAAAATATGAATTTATAATTAGTATCAATCTGTTAACAAAATCTTTTAACCTACAAAACTAAGAACGATATCATTACTCTATCATCTATATTTGCATCTTATGCATGTATACAAGTAATCAGTTTAAATACTTAGGGCATACATTTTAATTTTAAGTATTAATGTCTAGCGAATTGATTCTAATTGTGAGTGTGAATGTGTAGCTCTTGCTGCTTAATTGTTTTATCAAAATAACTTCAAAAATTGGGTATTTAACCCCTTTGCGATGAGCGTCTTTTAAGAATTTTTGTTCTTTTGTCATCGGTTTTTCAAAATAAAATTTTTTGTCTAATTTAATCGGGAAAATGATCCGATTAAATAAGGCAAAATTTACAATAAAAAAATAACTGGTGAGAATAATCAAGGAGGGTTAATTAGACGGAAAAAATGCATGCCTGAGAAAACCTCGGGTTGCGCAAATTTTGCTACTTTTACGCTGCCCGATGAAATCTCGGATTGCGCAGCGAGAAGGTTAATCTGAGTATTCAAAGATTATAATCTATGTTGTTTATCAGTATTAAAGTTTGACTTTATTGGTAATATTTCTGTCCGAGAATGCTTCTAAAATATTTCTACAAATCCTTAAAGATAATGTTTCGATACAAACATATAACATTTCATGAAAATCTTATTTACAAATAAAATTGGCATTAAATTTTAGCATTCTGAAAATATAAAAACATAACTAGAAATAAAAGGAATGCTCAATTATAGGAAACTGAGAAAGTTCCCGACAACAGTTTTAAAGAAATATACATTTAAGTTAAATTTTAATATTAAAGATAATCGACCTATTTCTGTACCATTCAAAGGAGAAATTCTTTTACCGATTTAAATTAAAAAGGCGTAAGTTTGTTAGTCTTTTTCTTAAATGATATACAACGATAATTTAAAACTGAATATGCATATTTCCACATATAAATCACATGCTAAATAATTCTTATACATTTTCTGGTTTTAAATTAGATATCATTGTCTAATATTGCATTTGATTATAATCATAACGCTCGCCCGAAACTTCAGTTTAGAAAGAGAACTTCGGTGGAATGTTAAATTAAGCTTATTAAAGTTTCACGAGTTCAAAGAATTTATTAACATTTTATACGTTGTTAAATTCATAACATAGATCGAAACCTGTGTTTAATTATTGTAAATTTCAAATAGCTGCTTCCATTTTTAATATTCTTCTGTGGGGGATATGACAGCAGAGAAGGATTTGGTTGAATTAATTTTCGAAAAGTGTGTAAAATATCTTTAAATGATTAGACTGAAGAAGAAATTCAAGAATATATTTACAGGAAAATTATTATATTATTTTCGTTTAAGAACTGCTTATAACTTTTGTCAAGGTTATATTATTAGATTCTTAAAATAAAGTTAAAAATAGCACCAATATTAATAGTAATGTAGATCCCATTTAATCGTTTCTCATTATACATCCTTATTTTTATATATCGATCTTTTTTCATGTCTGCCAAGGCAAAAAAAGAAAAAAAATGTATTTTATTATATCTGCATTTTTACTATAAACTAATTGTCCGTTGAACTAAGTATAATTTTATATTATTATTTTTATTTAAAAAATGTAATAAGTATAAAAAATTTAAGTTAAACAATTATCTCCAGAGAAATTAAAAAAATATACTTACAATAAAAACATTAAAATGTTCTTTTATTAACTGCTTATAATTTTTAACATACTTATATGATTATATTCTTAAAATAATATTAAAAGTATTAGTAATATTAATAGTAATGTAGACGCCATTTTATCGTGCCTCTTTATATCCTTATAATATATTTATATATCGATCTTTTTTCATGTCTGCCAAGGGAAAAAATATATTTTTAAATATCTGCATTTTTACCAACCATAGAAACTAATTGTCTATTGCACTAAATGTGATTTTTTGTTACTATTTTTATTAAGAAAGTAATATGTGTATAAAATTAGGATAAAAAATTACCTTCAGAGAAATTCAAGAATATATTTACAATAAAGTCATTAAAATTTTCTTTTATTAACTGCTTATAATTTTTACCATACTTATATGATTCTATTCTTAAAACAATGATAAATGTACTAGCAATATTAATAATAATGTAGACAGCAATCAATGGTTATATGGCTATTTTTTCCCTTTCTTCCAACATACTTAATATAATAAGAGGATAGTACAGCAATAATAATATTAATAATGATTTTCTTATCTCAGTATGATTAAGTAATAATGGTAGTTAATCATAATTAGATTTATTAGATATTTATTTTTAATATTTTATTATTATATATTCTGTTTGCCAAAGTATCAATGTGTAATTAGAATCATCAAGAAATTTGCTACTGTAAACTTCAAAATCTAAGAAATATAATGCATATTTATCATTTGTATTAATATCTAGCGCATCAGTAGTCATAATCAGTATTAATGTCCTGCTCATTAATCCCAATACTTACTGTTAAATCTAGCGAATTAATTTTAATCTCTTATTAATATCCAGAATAATTAGGGTGAATCTTTTAGTATATGCGTGCCAAAAATTTAAGAATTGTTATTTGTCAACATTGTTTTGTTGGAGTATAGAAGATATTTTAATAAATAACACTGCTCTACAAAATAAAACATTTTTTCTGCTTTTTAAATAAACGATATATTTTTAAACTAATTTAGATCACACACTGTAAATATACATATATATATATATATATATATATATGTAATTCTACAGATGTTAAGTTACTGAAATCTCTACGCTTACTAAAATTTTATCTGTACACTGTACAAAAGAAGATGTAAATCTACAAAACTATTTTTTCTAAAGCTACAGATTTCTGTAGCTTTACAAAAGAATGTACTAAAATTACAGAAACTTTACTAAAATGTTACCTGTAACCCGGGTTGAGTTACATAAAAAGTTCCATGCATCCCAGTTTCCTAAGAACTTCTGGGTAACCTTACATATTTTTGCTTTACAGTGCAAATGTGTATCTGTTATATGAATTTTTGTTGTTGCCTTACATAAAAAGTTCTAGGAATTCCAGTTTCCTAGAAAAAATTTAGTAACTTTAGAGATTTTTTTTTTTTTTTTTACAGTGCAGAATATCAATTACTAATTAAGATTTAATGTTAGCTCTCAGTGTAAAAATGTAGCTGGTATGAAAATTATGATTCTAACCTAAATGTCAAATAACATAAAATATTAAAAAACAATAAAAACAACAAATTCTTTGTTTTTTTACCTTTTATTCAAAATTTAAAGTTTATGGACAATATCCAAAACATCAACCTTATATCATCAATCAAGAAGTCCTCTTCTTTTTCGTTTGTCTTTTGTTTTCTATTTCAGAGGCATCTCAACTCAAGTTCCAACAATAGTCTGCTAACCTTGACGGATTCCACTGCTTCTGGTACCTTTTTGCACTGTCGATATATGTCTTGGTGAAATCATTAGCCATCTTCGTTACTCACAACACCGAAGATTGCAGGGAAAATCTCAAGATGAGAGTAAAGAAAGTTATTTTTTCGGGTACATTGCAGCTGCTGATACTTTTGTAGCAGATTACTTACAAGCTCATCATTGTTTTCAGATCTCTTTTTGACTAAAAAATGATACTTTTGCAGCAGATTACTTACAAGCTTATCATAGTTCTCAGATCTTCTTTTGGCTAAAAATCCATAAAATCCTCATTGAAATTGTAACGAACTTTGATATTTTCAGTATTAAGAACTCAATTTGGATTATTCGATAAATTTTATTTCCCGATATCAACCAGAAAGTTATTTCCTGAAACAGTTTAGGATATATACAGATGTACATGTAACATTTGGAACTCTTAATGTTAAATGCCTTTTTAATATTGTTCCAAAACAAATTGCAATACGGGTAATTTTTTAACCATAACGTAAAAACTATTTGATGGAATGAGCTGTTATTTTAGATTCACATATATGCAGCTTCTAGAAATCGAGTTCTGTTAAAACCTTTACAGGTTTATATTTAATACATTTTTTAATATTTATTTAAAAATACATATTTTGGAAAAAAAACTTAACTTTGCACAGGTGTATTTCCAACACAAGAGCCAAAGAAAGTTTTTCACAGTGACATTCGTGTTTAGTGTGTTAATTTCATACAGAATTGGACACTTTCACTTCAGAGGAAATTTTATTGTTGTACAGTGTAATTAATTTTACAAAAGTTTTAGTAAAATGATTTTCATTTAACCGAAATTTGACTTCTGAGTTAATTTAATGATATATTAATTCAAAAACATTGCCATTCCTCATAGAAATCCGTATTAATATTTTGCGAGATTTTTAAATTCTTTTATTTAATTCAAGTTGGTAAAGAAGGAATTTTGTAAACGATTGTTCACCGGCGTTCTGATAGTCCAGAAATGTGAAAATATATGTTCACAGGTGTGTTTCCTGCGACAAAACAATATTTTAATACTTTTAGAACTTAGTTATATATAAGTAACTTAATTTTAAGACATTAATCCGTTAGCCGGATGCTGGTGATAAATTGCCAAATATGCATTGTGGTTGCAACTGAATATGAGATACAACATCAAAGAAGTTAATTATCCGACAAACCATACTCGCGAAAAGAAGGCTGTAAATCTGTAACAATGGAATATTTTAAACGCAAAAAGTAGAAAATAAAGTATATAATACATATATTTTTTAAATATACGTTTTTTTTCAATTAACAATTTACTATTAATTAATTAATTAACATGTGTTGAGAAAACGTTTTAAAAATCCCGAATAGGCAGTTAAAATATTTTTTTTTCTTTCGACATATCTTAAAAGAGAAGCAGGAGAAAAATTATAATTTTTTAAATATTTATGAGTATGTGCTTCCTATCACAAGTAAATCATAGCGGTGAATTTTGTATACTAATGTCCCATGCCAAATTAACGTATTGTAACGGGGCTTTTCTGGAACAACAGGAATTGCAGCCATGTAACTAGGTATTATTTTTTACATAAAAATTGAATGCTAAAAGAAAGTTTTTTTTTTTTTAATTCCTCATTGTACGTATACTTCGGATGCTGAATCTAGTTCATATTATTCAGTTTGAGTTATAGGACTCTAGAAGCGGGTCTATTATGTATTTTATGATTTAAACTATATCTTAAGTTAAAAGAAATCAAAATTTCATACAGAAGTAAATTGATTTGGCAAACATACATGTTCAAGAGCAAACATTGCGTGTTGTTTTAGCGAGAAATTGGCGTTACAGAAAATTGAGATTTATAATGCGTTAATTCATACAAAACGTAAAAGATTTGTTTTTTAATATTTTATGCAGGATAAACAAAATTGTAGTTCTTGTTATAAAATTTGGCCCATAAATCGATTATTAGCAAATTTTTCGTGTTTCTGAGAAACGTTCTTACTTGTCACGTTGTGTCCGCTTGCCGCTGGTTTCCCGTCCCTGTTCTAGTCTAACCTCAGTATTCCAGATTCACAACCAATGTTTTTTATCAGTATTAAGGTTTGACGGTCATTAGTGATGCGTCTGAGACAGAATGCTTCTAAAACATTTTTATAAATAACGAGGATAACATTCCGATAAAAATATGTAAGTTTATGTAAAAATGCACATTCGAAGTTCTAGCGGCAAAGATAAGTTAAACTTATTATTATTTTTTTAAATTTAAAGACAGTTTTAGCATTATGAAATTAAAAAAAAGGTTTTATAGTAGATGATCTAGAAGTTTCTCAATTAACGATATAAAGATATTTTTCTTTTCTAAACATTATATATTGATAAAAATCAAGAATGTGTAATTTTTACCTCCCTCTCTCTTAAATGACATATCTCGAGAATTGATTCAAAATATGAATGTGTTCCAAATATACTTCAGAATATAAATCACGTGCAATATTTCATAAAATTTCCGCATTGATATTTTACTTATCATCGTCTATTATTGCTAATGATGTACTGACCGTGTTCACGCATTTTTGTAACAGTTTCGGAAAGTAAAAATATATAAAAAGATGAGAATTTTATTTTCTAATATGTGCAGTCTTATAGAACTTATTCAGACTATCATATTACACCCCGATTTCCAAAATAAAAGAGCTTCTCTTAAATTATCAAGGTTGACTTTGTTCCACTCCTCAAACACAATCTTCCAGAGTCCATCCAATGTTTTGGGATGTCGTTTATAAAGATTTATTTTAAAAGTCCAAATGCACAGTAATCCCTCCTCAAACACAGTCTTCCGAAGTCCATCTATTGTTTTGGGATGGCACTTACAAAGATTTTATTTTAAAAGTGCAAATGCATACTAATCCACTCCTAAACCCAAATCTTCCAGAGTCCATCCAATGTTTCGGTATAGCGCTTACAAAAATTTGATTTTTAAAGTTAAAATGCATAGTAATCCACTGCTCAAACACAATATTTCAGAGTCTATCCAACGTTTTGGGATGGCGCTTATAAAGATTTTATTTTAAAAATTCAAATGCATAGTAATCCACTCCTAAACTCAAATCTTCCAGAGTTCATCCAATGTTTTGGGATGCCACTTATAAAGATTTTATTTTTAAAGTTCAAATGCATACCAATCCACTCCTCAAACACAATCTTCCAGAGTTCGGCGATCTTCCCTCTCAGGAGTGCCACGTGGCCGCCTGGAACCTGATCTTCTTGAGGTAGTACCATCCCTTGACCACTGCTTCCAACAATCATGCACAGTGGATAAATTCCAGCCAAGGCTTTCTGCAATATAGCGGAAAGAAAATCCAGCTTCTCGTAGCCCGATATGCGACCTCGTTCCAACTCGGTGAGCTGTTGACAGTGGCTTCTTCGTCTCGTTAAAGACATTCTTGGCTAACATCAACTCAATAAGCCACATTTCGAAGCTAAATAACGCCTACGAACTTTACAACACGCATTTAAAATAAACCTGATCTGCAAGTTCTGAGTGGCGCTACTAGCGCCACACTTATGCGCGAAGTGCGAAATTTCAATCGATGTCATCTTTCATATGTATAAACACGCCTACCAAATTTCGTTTATCTAACACAAGTCTTTCTTGGTGTTGGGATTTTTTTTTCCACCAGTGTATATTGATCACTGAAGCGTAGTACAAGGTGTTTACTGGGATTTTGTATGCATATATTTTATGATTCATTTACAGGGACACACAAAAACATTTGGCTACAAGACTGCCTATAAAAATAATTGCGGGAAGTGCGTTTTCAAGTGTGGTACGCATTTTGAAATTTAACTATTTTTTCGGATTACTTGGTGTGTATAAATTCTATAGATCGTATACAGGGTTCCACAAAATATATCAAGTACATTTCCGTTTATTGACGGAAATTGCTAAATGGGAATTTTCAACAATGCCATGCATTTAATTGAACTAAATTTTATCATTCTATGTAGTATAGTTACAAATCTATGTCTCATATACAGTGCTGAGCAGAAAAAATTGGATATTTTTCCTACTATTGGTGGCAATTGCAGAAATTGTGCTTTAGAATGAGTTATGCTTTTCTATATCATTTAATTAGACATCTTTCACCATAAGAAACATTAAAGTTTTGTTACAATTACAATTTTCTGAATGGAAAGTGTATAATAAACTATGCAGGGAGCATTATTTTTCTTTCTTGTTGTTTATTGTATTCGGATGCCCTACTTTTAACGTGTGTAAAGCCGTCGGATCTGTTAAATGTTTGGAATTTTTTTCATGATTATATGATTAAATAATAACAATTCTAACAGATGTACTAATTATTATACTAATAATTCTAAAACTAATACTGATTGATAACGAAAATTTATTAATTAGACATTTAGCGCAGTGACGCTCAATGCTAAAATTTGATAATTAGTGTTTAAAACAGCAATAATGTATAATCCGTATCACAAATTTACTAAAGTAAACCGCAAAATTTTATAATTGGAGTAAATGTTAAGCAACTCTGTTAGCAGCTAGTGTATCAGTACTAATAATCAGATTAATGTCTAACACATTAATTCTAATGTTCATTATTAATGGCTACGAATAATTTCTACTCATCAGCATTAATGTCTAGTTTAATTTCAGTATTTAATACTCGTAATTGCAACCTATAACTACCAGCATTAATGCTAAGTTTTGTTCCAGAGACAGTGCAGAAGAATGATTCTAAAACTTTTTATTATACTTGATAATGTTCGGTTTAAAGTATTTTATTCTGAATTATCGTGAAAATCGACTTAAAGATATACCTGTCATTAGCATATTTTAGTATTTTAAAAATTAAATAACGGCTTAAATATAATATAAACTGAAACATATGAAAGTTCTCAGTTAAAAACAAAATGAAAATTTTCATTGTAATGAAGAATATGTTCGTTATTAATGTATGTTAAAAAAAAAGACCTTTTCAGTAAATTCTGGAAAAGTAAATTAAGCATGCATATTTCCGCAAATAAATCACGTGTTAAATATTTCAGGAAATTTCTGGTTTCAGATTCGTATATCATCGTCTAATATTGCTATTTATTTATATTCACAAGGTTTGCTTGACACTGTATATCAGAAAGAAAACTTTTAAGGGATGCTACATTTACCTTATTAGTATTTAATAAGTTCAAAGAATTAAAAATGCGAGTCGTTAAATTCATAACACATAGCTAAACCTATGTCTAAATATTTTATATTTCAAATAATTACTTACATCTTTCATTTTATTCTATAAGGATATTCGCACGATATTAATTCCCAATTGAATTATTTGCGAAACATATGGAAAATAACTTAAAATGATTTAACGTTAAATTAAAAGTTTATAAAAAACAAAGCTATTAAAATAGTCTTGTACCAATTTCTAATTAGTTTGTGTCAAAATTTTCAGATTAACTGCCTAAAAAATAATTACTGTAATAATAATAATAATAACAATAATAATAGTTATTGTCACAATCATTACAATAATAAAAAAAACACTAATGAATTTTAATTAGCATTATTGATTGATTTTAAAGATTAATAGGGTATTGATGAATTAAATATTTGCTGCTGTAATCCTCAATATTTAATTATTAAAACTTATGTTTACTAATCAAACTCCATGAAAGATTTAGCCCTAAAATCTGTAAATCCTTAATCTGTAACCTTAAAATCTCAGCCTTAAAATGTAAGAAGTACGTATAACTAATCTTTATTGATATAATTATTAATGGTGAGTGCATGGATAATAATGATGAGTATTAATGTCTAGCCGTCTAATACTTTAATCTTAAATCTTCAGTATTAATGTCTAGCATTTTTACCAGAATCATCGTTACCAGAATCATCAACCAGACTTAACGTCCGGTGAAATCTCAGTATTTAATAATTAGAACATATGTTAATTAACATCACTTGGTTATAGAAAACTGGTAATAAGCTTGACGTTATTTGCGATACATTTCACTTCCCTACAAATAATTCAGAATAACGGTTAAAAAATATATATTTTCATGAAAATTGAATTCCGTAATACAATTAACATCAAAGATAATTTTACCACAAAATACACAATATGAACTTTTAAAAGCTCACAATTTTACATATAAAAGGTGACAAAGATAATAATAAGATAGATGTTATAAGTTAAAAATATACATTTTATTTATAATGTCTTAGTACTTTCGACCTGCAATCCCGCAGCCATCGTTAAGGAATATTTTTATAAATTGCTGTACCATTTATTCAAATACAAGTGACGCATATGAACAAAGTGATGTATTAAACTGAATGGTACGACAGTTAAATATGTTCCTCTAAGAAAGTTTAATCCGAAACACTGCTACTTCTTCTGGTGTTCAACTACGCATTTAAGGGGTCTCTGGACTCTTAAAATTGGAAAAAATAAAAAAAATAAAATATTTTAAACATTTAATATCTTAAAATGTATGTGATTTTAAATACAGTTTTTATTGATATGAAAGATATAAGCACGGTCTTTCATTTTATATATTTAAAAAATTGCAAGATCATTTGCAGTGGGCTCCAAACTCTCAGATATTTGACGAGGCAGAAAAATGGGACAACAGCTTACGCGCACGATTACAAAATACACATTACAAGTAGAATGAAAATTTTGGTGCCTACTTAAACTTCTGATTGTAATAATTACCCTGAACTTAAATAAATTTGTATTTAAAGCATTTTTATGATTTTAATAGAAAGTAATATTTAGCTAATACAAAATTTTTAAAATTTCAACAGTATTATCACCCCCCAAAATATATTTTTGAACAATAAAAGGAAATTTTAGGTTCAGTTTATACAGATTAACGTGAAACGCATGTTTTGAAAATTTTATAAAAAAATATTCAGACGTTTTTGCGATATCCTGCGCATTATGCCCAAAAACGTCATTTGGAGAAAAATGACTCCAAAATTTTGGAAACGCCGCTTTAACTACTAAGAGGGCATATTTCTAAAAGCCATAACTTCTGTCCTAATGGTATTTTCGAGGAATCAATTATATTAAAATGTTCAGAAAAGATAGGAGTTTAACATCTAAAAAAATTAAAATTTAGAAAATGTTAAAGCTTCAAAAGTCTTGAAGCCCCTTAAAATAAAATGACGTGTGAAACTAAATGGAACGGCAGTTAAATATTTTTGTCTACATAAGTTCAATCCAAGCCACTGCTACTTCTACGTCTAGCTACCCTAATTATTATAGACTCTCCCGTTTCAAACGAAATGACGTATTTGAATGAATAGAACAGGAATTAATTAAAGTATTCCCTGACGATGCCCTCGAGATTGCACGCCGAAAGAACTAGTATATTTAAATAAAATGTATATTTTAATTTATAACATCTATATTATTATTATCTTTGTCGCCTTTTTAAGTAAAAAATTGAACTTTTTAAAATTCATATTGTGTATAGTGTGATTGATTGAAGGTGGAATATTGCATGTCGTCTTATCATAATTTTAGCATTTTGAAATTTAAAACAATGGCATAAAATACCCAGAATGATTAAGTATAGCTCAGAAGAAGACTCTATCTGGACATTTACTTTAGAGTATAACTCAGCCAATAAGTCATTTTTTTTTAGAATTCTAACATTTTAACAAGACTGTTCTTTTCGTTAAATTAATGTAATGTAATTTTTATCAATCTTTTCCTTAAATGATATACCTGAAGAAATTGATCAAAATGTGCATACTTTCACAAATAAACCACATGGTAATATTTTATAAATTTTCTGCTTTGAGATTCCCATATCGTATTATATTTCCGTATAATTATATTCCTAACGCTCCCTTGAAACTGCATTTCTGAAAGGGAACTTCGGTGAAATGATAACTTATTAATATTTCAAAAGTTCAAAGAATTAATTTATACCTTATGCATTATAAATTTCAAATAGCTACTCTTAATTTTTCTATTATTCTGTGGAGACATCGTACCGCAGTATGAATTTAGTTGAAGCAATTTGTAAAAAAACATGTAAAGCATCTTAAAATGATAGGTTAGCGAATTATCTATAAAGAAAAGCAAGAATTTAAACATTAAATAGTTTAAAATATTCTTGCATTAAATTACTAATAATTTTTGCCACGTTTACGGGTCATTCTCCAAAAAATGTACAATTGCAGTCACAAAGCCTTTTTCAGTATTTGACGTGGACATTTTTGAATTAATTTATGTTTTCTATTGAAAGTGAAAGAAGACTAAATGTGTTGTGTACATACATTCTTTATAATTATTTCTTAATAAATACAATCTTTATATTACTTTATATTTTTTATTTTTTAGTACACAGTATGTGAGATCTCACCTCCGTGTCATGTCATACCTCCAATGTTACTAAGAAAAATATTTTATTACTTATTTAATTGAAAAAAAAATTAAATAATTGTTATTCTAGCTACTACTATCTCAAGAGCAAAATAACTTAGCAGAGATAATTACTTTCTTTGCATTTTTGTTTGTTTTCTCAGTACAGAAAGGAGTGTCCCACAATAAATTCTCACCTCTATGCACCAAACATTAAGTTGATTTTCATGTTAAAAAATGGGAAAATTATCATCAGATTTTTGTTTCCCATGATGCTAAAGTTAGCCAGTATGTTTGCTGCTGTTAAATTATCAGAAGTCAGAATTATCAGATTATAAAAAGTCAGAAATTTATCTTTATACTCAGGTACTAGCTTTTGTTATAAAAAAGCAACCATGGTTATTGGAGATTGTCACATCCGTGAACTGTAATTCAAGGTGACTAAATCAACATTAAGATATATGCTTATATATTGCTTATGTAATTATATCAACAAATGTTAATTTAAAGAACAAAAAAAAAATTCTGAAAAAAATAAATATGTAGGTTAATATTTAGAGCATGTTCATCACCTCCGTGAATCTCTTATTTTTCAAAATGTATGTTTGAGAGAAAAACACTTAACAAGAATTTACAATGACTGTAAATCAAAAAAGATAGTTTCAAACCTTTAAAAGAGAAGAATTGAATAACATATAAAAGATGGCTGATGAAAAGAAGCTCCAGATGGGAGATGGAATTTTTTTGTTTTTTTTATAATTATTCCAACTAAATTCATTATGCATTCTTATATAGAATTGCTCCTTAGTTATATATCTAATAGAATAAATAATTTTTTATGCTTTGTCTCACTACAGAAACATGACTATAGCATAAAGTTCAACTTCGTGAATGATGTTAATAAAAAAAATTGTGTTTCTGAAAAAAAAATAAATATAATGTAATAAATATAAATATAATGTAGCTGGGCCACTGCTGGTTTTTACTTACAGAAAGTGATACGTTTCTAAAAATGATAACATCTTGAAAAACAAAAATTTTTTGCGGGAAAAATTTGTATTGAAAATGTATACTTTTGGCAGAATGACCCATGAATAAGCTATTAAAACAATTATAATAGTAGTATCGGTGGAAATATTTAAAGTAATATTGAGTTTTACTTTAGCAATAACTAGCAGAACTACTCGGCTTCGCTCGTGTCAATAAAAAGGGTCCTCTCGGATAAAATGCATTAAAATGAAATAATACAGCAATGACAATTACTGAGATTGGTGCATTCCCGTCCACGAATCGTTAAAAAGATAAATAAGAAATATAAATATAAGTAAAATAGTCTTAATTACGTCTACTATTAACTATACCATAATAATATATATTCCAAACAAATATCAAAACATATATTAAAATACAATTATTTGCTTAAAAGACGTCATTTCAATAAAAAACACATTAAAAATACTAAAAATTTTCGTGTTTCGACTCTTTCATTGAGTCATCTTCAGAATATACAAAAAACTACAAACGCAATGCCAATTGTGATATTATAGTGATGATGGCAACGACCTAACCCATAAATTGTGCCTTTACTGAAAATTTTCTTAACTTATGAACATCATACAATTTCGTTTTTCACACTATCGTATAGAAAAAAGTTCTTTCAAATGAAATTTATTTGAAAATTGTGTCTCAGTTTTTTCATTTGAATGGATTTTAAAGTAATTTTCAATCATGGATATTTTAAAATTTGCATGCAGCCCAATTACGAAAGATATAACTGTTTGCTTACTGTATATGTTCACGCAATAATTGTGTTAACCACAAACCCTCGTCTTATGCTGCAGACTCACGGAAAAGTTCGGGTTCTGTAGAGTATAATGGAACTGAATGTTATATCCTTACTAGAACATATTACAGGTGAATTTCCCATAATAATTATGTATACACTTGTTGACGTTACAAGAATTTTAATCATACCATTGTAACCTAGATTGGCTTCATAAATCGTAAATTGTCTTTTCTGAGCTCCTCCAATTTCACACAATAATTGTGTTAACCAAACACCCTCTTTACATGCTTCAGACTCGCCGATAACTTCAGGATATTACAACTGAGTGTTGTATCCTTACTAGACCGTATCACAAATGAATTTACCATCACAATTGTTTATTCGCTTATTGACTTTATAGGATAATTTATTTTATAATAAAAAATACACTTTTTCAAGCGAAAGAAAACAAAAGCTACTTTCTCGCTAACAAATTCATTTTAAAAGATGTATTTCAAAGGACTGATTTAATAATCGCTGTAGTTTTGCGTACTCAAAAAACCAAGGGAAAAAATCCAGCGTCTTTAATTTAATCTTATTAAAAGCTCTTTTCATGATAAAATACAAACAAAATACGATGCATGTTAAATTTTTTCCCTATTCCCAGCAGAGCGATAATATTTTGAATTTGTATTGACATCCATGTCTTTAATAATGACAAAAAGAAATAACGCTGCAATTAATAATAATTCTAATAACGCTGCAATTATCTTATAAAACGTGTTACAAAAAAAAGTGCTATGCAAAATTAAAATTGTTTTCCTTTATATTTTGGAATAATGCTTGTAACAAGCTGATAAATTCATGAAAGAAGAAAAAAAGTTTTTTTGGTTTAAAAAAAAATACCTTATTCACTGCAAAAAAAATCTCTTAAATTGGCGGAAAAACACCGTCAATTTTGGAGCCAGGGGAAAACCGTTTAATTTACAGAAAATATAATAAGAGTACAACAGCTTCTCAACTCTTTCGTGGCCTTTATGCGGCCACAGGTTGTCAAGTTTCATGTGTTACTATTTGCAGAATGCTACATGACAGAGGCCTGTTTGCATTAAGTTCTGCTTCCTGCGTTCCGCTCACTTCTGCACACAGGAAAACCCGGTTTAGCATGGTGCAGTGATCATCAAATATGGATCAGGTAACAATGGGGGACTGTCCTATTCCCTCATGACTGTCTGCTCAGCCTAAACACAAATTCCCGACATACTTTCATCGGGTAAAAAACATTTTTCTGCTACCCGCCTTCCTGCTTCCGAAAAAAAGACCACTATGACAGCGGAGGTTTGATGGTCTGGGCAGGCGTCATGTTGGATGGACGCATAACCCTCGCGGTGTTTAGCAAAGGCACTATGACTAGTGTGACGTATAGGGATGATATCTTGGTACTCTATGTTCGCAATTTTAGAGATGCAGTTGACCCTGATTTCATTTTAATGGTCTATAAGGCGCGCCCAGATAGAGCTCATCTGGTCGACGAATTTCTGGAAAGTGACGACATTTGCTTGATGTATTGGCCGGCCGGATCCACAAACCTAACCCATACACAACATGTCTGGGACGCTCTGGGGAGGAAAAGTGGAACAGGCTTTACACCTCCCAAAATCACCCAGGGCTGAAAACAGCGTTGCTGGTGGGGTGAGAATAACATCCACAGGGGCCCATAAACTGCCTGATTTCCAATATGAGTTTACGTTGTGAGAACTGCATAACTGTAAGAGGGGACCATACCCGTTTTTAACCCATTTTTTGGTTCAATATTGTAAGCTTTGTTTTATAAATTCCGACGCTGACTATTCTTACCCACAATCATGAGTGTGCATTATAATGCTGAATGTTTATTATATCAGCATATGTTCATGCCTAATTTCATTAAAATCTGTCCAGTAATTCTGGAAATAATCGACCAAAGCTGAAAATTCTCTGAATTTTGAACATGTGTGTATTTGTAAATATGGGTTGTTATTTTTAATCGCTTTCTGCCCTGTAAAAAACTTGTTATAATCAGTACAAAGTCAAAACATATTGAAAGTACATCAGCTTCATGAATACATGTACATCATACATAAATGAATGACCAGATTTTAAAAAATTATATTTACAAAACTATTACACGTATTACGATATGTGTACATTAAAATAAAGAAAAAAATGACGAATTTTCTTTTTCCATAGCTCAACGCTGGATTGTTTGCGGCATATTTTAATTATGTTAAACTATTTCATTTATAATGAAATTGATATACGTCGCTGAGGTTCACTATAAATTATTTCATGTATAATATGAAGTGCATAGCATTTACAGGGACACACAAAAGATGTCAGATACTATATTGTATCCGAAGTACTGTACATTAGCGATGATTGCTGGAAATGCATTTTTAATTATGGTATGCGCATTTATGTTTCAATATATTTATGCATACTATATGGTGCGTATAAATGCTATAATTCACATACAGGGCTACACAAAAGAATTCGTAAAGGTTACTGGGTATGATCACAAATTGCTTAAAAGTGGTTTATAGATGAGTTATGCATTTTTACGCTGAACTGCATTTAGTTTACTAAGAAATGTTTGTAGAATATAGATAAAATGAAAGTCCTTCCGGCCAGTGCCGGGAGGAAGAGGTAGCTTTCATATTCCTTATTTTAAAAAAGCCAACTTATATCATTTAAACACACGAAGCTCAATTTAGTGGAAACCGAATATAGGAGATTCAATACTAATTTTTATCAATATAATGAATGAGAATTTCGCGAAATTAGTCAGCTTTATCCAAGCTGCTTTTCTTTAAAGTAACTTATATTTGGCTGCCAAATTCGGCGATTTCTTAAAGTGCCTGCCATTTTAAGACAACATGGTGGATGAGGCTAACCAGTGACCTTGGTCGAGACCTTAATAATTGCTGTGCACATGCTCACTCACATCGGAATCGGTTGATATATACGAGTGCTGTCGCATGCAAAAAATCAGATTTTTCAAAATGTCACCCACAATAGAAATTGAAACTGCTATATCTGAGCCATTTTTTAAGGTAAAGACAAACAAAAAATGCTCCTGAATCCTTATATCAAGGTCAAATACTTAAGAAAGAAACCTTTTTCAATTTCTAATTTTTTTTTTCACCTCACTTCAAATATATATATATTTTTTAATTTAATGGCCGCCATTTTTAAACAAGATGGCTGATGAATCTGGCCAGCGAACTTGGTCGAGGTATTGATGTATACTATCCACATGCCTTCTTACATCGAAATATACGAATACGTGTGTTATCGCGTGACAAATACATTTCGTTTCAAAATGTTAGCCATGCTAGAAATTCAAAGTGCTATAATTCAACCATTTTTTAAGATATAAACAAAAGAACAAATTTTCAGAAAAAAAAACTGCTCCGGAATCTTTGTATAAAGGCCAAACACATAAAAAAAAAATCTTTTTCATTTTCCAATTTTTTAATACCTCATTTTAAATTTTAAATTTAACTTTTTTTTAAATGGCAACCCTTTTGAAACGAGATGGCGAATGAAGCTGGCCAACGAACTCGGTCGAGACATTGGTATGTACTATGTACAGACCAAGTTACATCCAAATCGGTTCATAAATACGCCTGTTATCGCGTGACAAAAATCAGGTCGTTTTAAAATGTCAGCCACAATAGAAATTCAAAATGATATTACTCAGCCATTTTTTTAGATACAGACGAAACAAAAACTGTTCCGGAATCTTTGTATTAAGGTCAAACACATACGAAAAAAATCTTTTTCATTTTCTAATTTTTTGGTATCTCATTTTAATTTTTTTATTTTTTAAATTTTTTTTAAATGGCCGACATTTTGAAACGAGATGGCGGATGAAGCTGGCCAACGAACTCTGTCGAGATATTTGTATGTACTATGTACACACCAAGGTACATCCAAATCGGTTCATAAATACGCCTGTTATTACGTGACAAAAATCAGAACGTTTCAAAATGTCAGCCACGCTAGAAATTCAAAATGCTATAACTCAGCCATTTCTTAAGATATAGACGAAACAAAAACTTCTCCCGATCTTTTTATCAAGGTCAAACACATAAGAAGAAAATACTTTTTCAATTTTCAATTTTTTGGTACCACATTTCAAATTTAAATTTTTCTTAAAAATTTAAATGGCCGCCATTTTTAAACAAAATGGCGGATGAAGCTGGCCAACGTACCCGATCGAGACATTGGTATGTACTATGTATAAACGAAGTTACATCCAAATCGGTTCATAAATACGCCTTTTATCGCGTGACAAAATTCAGGACGTTTCAAAATGTCAGCCACGCTAGAAATTCAAAATGCTGCAACTCAGCCATTTTTTAAGATATAGACAAAACAAATACTGCTCCGAAATCTTTGTATAAAGGTCAAATGCATAAGAAAAAAATATTTTTCCATTTTCAATTTTTTGGTACCACATGTCAAATTTTAAATTAAAAAAAAAAATTTTAAATGGCCGCCATTTTGAAACAAAATGGTGGATGAAGCTGGCCAACGAACTCGGTCGAGACATTGGTATGTACAATGTACACACCGAATTACATCGAAATCGGTTCATAAATATGCCTTTTATTGCGTGACAAATTTCAGGACGTTTCAAAATGTCAGCCACGCTAGAAATTCAAAATGCTATAACTCAGCCATTTTTTAAGATATAGACGAAACAAATACTGCTCCGGAATCTTTGTATAAAGGTCAAATACATAAGAAAAAAATATTTTTCCATTTTTAATTTTTTGGTACCACATTTCAAATTTTAATTTTTTTAAACATTTTAAATGTCCGCCATTTTGAAACAAAACGGCGGATGAAGCTGGCCAACGAACTCGGTCGAGACATTGGTATGTACTATGTACACACCGAATTACATCGAACTCGGTTCATAATTACGAGCGTTACAGTGTGACATAGGTCATATATATATATATATATATATATATACAAAAAAAACATAAAATTCAGAACATGAATACTCAAATGATAATTACTTTTTCAAATCACATATTTAATAAAATTAATATCAATTCTATAATTAATGATAAAAATTGTTTTTTTCCTATCAATAATCTTCATATATCAAAAACCTTTAAATATCCGAATACAATTGGTAGAAAGATTTTTAACTACAATACATTTTCAAAAAATACATCTGCTACAAGTTATTTTCCGTGTAACTGCAATGACCCCCACTCTAAAAAAATACATAAACAATGATCATGGACATATAATCACTGGAAATCTTGATATTGTTAATGATTTTAAATTGAAACAACTAATGGGTTATGGTACTAAATATAGACTTCCATCTAAATTTAATGTTAAATCTATTATCAAACAGTTTACATATGATATTGATATTTTTATTTATAAAATTTCTATCTCTTATAATAAGCCTATTGAATATTTTAATCAATGGAAAATATTAGTAATTGAAAAATTAACTATGGCTTTAAAAAATAATATTGCTGATTTGGTTTCTATTAATACAAAGCATTTTTTCCAACAAATTACTAAATTACAAAAAAACTACGTTATTACATATGTAGACAAATCTCCTAACAATTATGCTATTATATGTAAATCATATTATCACCAACTTCTTACAAATTGTATTTCTTCTAATAAGTCATTTCAAAAAACTAATGAAAATGTAATTGTAAATAATCGTAAAATTCGAAGTTATTATAAACTATTAAATATTTTATCTACTAACTTTAATTATCCATATTTAGTTCTTATTCCCAAATTTCATAAAACTCCAATTAAATTTAGGACTGTAACTATCGGTTGCAATACATATAATAATAAAGCCAATAAACTTCTCTTAAAAATTCTTAATCAATTATATGTACTTACTACAAACAATGATAATACACATTGTATAAAAAATAGCTTTCAACTTGTCAATATTTTAAAAAATCTTCATTGTGTTTATAATATAACGACATATGACTTCAAAGATCTTTTCAATAATATAGACCTATTAGATTTACATAAAATTATAAATGCATTATTTAAAAAGTATTATAAAAAACTGGAATTACCATCTAATATAGATATTGCATATTTTAAATCTTTAACTAACTTCATTATATATAATAATTATATATTGCAAGATAACACGTTATATTTACAGCATGTCGGTATACCACAAGGCGGTTGTACTTCCAGTTTACTCTCAGACTTATACTTATATCATTATGAACGTAATTTTACGAATAATAATCTACATTTATATCGTTATATTGATGACATAATTTTAATTGATACTGATCAATCTGCAAATACTCGATTTCCAGTTGATTATACTACTAATTTGGAATTAACGGAAAACATTTTATCTAACAATACAATTAACTTCTTAGATCTTAAAATTACAATAAAAGACAACAAAACAATCACAGATTTATATGACAAACGCAAAAGATTTTAAATTCAAAGTTAATACATTTACAAATTTTAAATCTTGTCTACATCATTCTGTATTTCGAAATATAATACTTAATCATTTATATAGAATAAAATGTTTATGTTCTTCTCCTCTAATTAACAATAATATTAAAAAACTAATTTATGATGCATTAAATCATGGTTTTCCAAAAAAAATCATATATTCATTAATATACAATTAGTACTTTTCTTACATGATCTTTTAAAACAAATTAACACATGCGTAAACAAAATTACAAAAAAATTATAAAATGAAGAAATATCTATAAAAAATTAAAAATTGTAAAATAATATAAAAAAATTATAATAGTCTGGTTGGGTGGGTAGATGTTAGAGTACGGAGGAGGGTGGTGTTGTCTGGATAATACGCAATGGTTAATTTTAAAAAAAAGGGGGCTTTTGTATTTTTACTATTTTTTTATACGTATTTTATATGGATGTTGATTTGATATTTTATATGTAATTGGAGAATTTCATTAATATTATAATTAGCTTAATTATTGATTAATCTTATTTACAATCATTTGTTATTAAATTTTAATCTACTAAGGACAATATCATATTAATTACTAATTGTATGTCATTTTTATAGTGATTAATATACATATAAATATGTTTAATATAAATATAGTTATACTGCATGTATTAAAATTGGGTAATTATTTTTATTATTATTCCTCTATTCTTTTTAATATTTATCTATTTTCAATATATTATCGGTTTAATGTTTTTGAATGTCCCACACTCATAATTTTTGGATATTTTTGGATGTATGAAAATAATCCACACTCTATATTTGTGCTTTTTAAGTAATGGGAATTTAAGTATCATTTAACCTTCTATATATTCCATATGTTTTTTATTTCCTGTTCATTTTATAATTATCTTATATATAATTGATTTAAAAAATAATTTTTATATTATTTTTAAAAATTATTTATGTTAATTATTACTGAAATTATTTTGTTTTATAGCATATAGCTATATGCTATATATTATCAATGTTCTAGAATTATTTAAATTCTTAGTTTAGTTTAAATAAGTTAGCTAATAGAATATTTTGTATGCCTTTAAATTTTATTAACAATAGTTATATTTTTTATTTATTTATTTATTTATTTATTTTTTAAATACATTGTGTGGTTTATTTTAGGTTTATAATTATCTATATATAAGGATAGTTTTGGTTTTGCTGTTTAAAAGAATTATTTGCATTCAAATGCTTACAAATATTTATCTTGTGATAGTTGAATAAAGGTAATACTAGATGGCAGCACCAAAAAATTTGTCTTTTGAAGATAGCTCTAAATTTTAATTTTTCTAGCTCCATTTCAGTTATAATTAACTACAACAGGGGGTATTTTTAGCTAAATTTTGACGATAATGTTAAACAGTTATTAATTAATTTAATAGTGCATTTTAAATAATGTAATTACTATTTATTTATTTTATATTATATTAAATGCATTTAACGTGGTATTTCAAAATTTATTTCACATTGTATTAACTGCATCCTTTGGTATCAATTACTGTGATTTCTTAACTGTTTTATTCACCTTAATCTTTTTGATATTCTGGTAGCCATGTGCGTGGATATTTGTAAAATACTGAAATATTAATCGGTATGGTATTTATTATTTATATTTTATATCCTATAAATATTTAAATAGGTTTTATTGATTCTTCCATTTCATATTTGTTTCTATTCTGTTTTCATTTTTAATCAATTCACTTGATTTTAATGGTTGTTTGGGCACAGGGGAAAATAATTTTTAGCTTTAGCTTATTTTTCTCACAGAAAACAACCATTTTGCTTATATCATTGAATTCTGTGCCCTTGACAACGTAATTCAATGTATAAGCTTTTCCATTTTTTGTCGGTGTCCACTTTTTTCTTTTTCTTCCATAATAATTCTTATAATAAATTAATTTTTTTTTTTAATACTTACAGCTTTAATTCATAATATTTGATGGTGGTAGGTTATGTTTAATTAATGGTTATATATATATATATATATATATATATATATATATATATATATATATCAATTTTGAACGGAGGGTGGTTTCGGGGTCTGGGGGTCATGATCGATGAAAATATACCAAAATTTTTTGAAATCGCTTTCCTCCGAACGGCTGCAATAAGTAGCTTTTTGTATTGAAAGCTACCTAATATACAGGGTTACGCAAAGAATTGGATACATGGGTGTCTGTAGATGATAATTTTTGGAAATGAGATTTCAGTAGTTTTAAGAGTGTTTTAGTTTGAATTAAATTTTAGCCGAATAGTGGCGTGCAATAAAAGTTCTAGGTAAACTACGGCGTTGCTCAAAAGTATTCATGTATGTTTCCATCTACTAGTATAAATTGCGAAAAGAGATATTTCAACCTTTTATGCGTTTTCTTGCTAAACTAAATTTTCCCATTATATAGTATATATATATCAACCTACAGATCAAATACAGGAAAGAACTGTAATACATATTTGGCTATGAACGGTAATTGCTGAAATCAGTTTTTCAAATGTATTATGCGTTTTCTAAAATGTTTACTTGGTTATCTTACTTACGTTATTTCCCTAAATAACGAAGTTTTGTTAAAGCATACGGGAAGTGTTGGAAAGTGTTTCATAATCTAAGCATAACGCATGATTTTTTTAAACTACCATATTGCTTGTGTGCAAGCGCTCCTTTCCGAACTAAGAGTACATATAAATATTTTTGATCCACTTTTTTAGTTAGAGTTCCTTTGAATTTAACTTGACCTCCCGTAAGCTGCGGAGGGGTCGAAGAAAACGAACAAATTAACAATTCTGAAGCATTTGAATGTTTTGCAAAAGGTTTAGTACGGTTAAAGCAGCAGAAAGACTGTGATACTAATGAACTAATAATATTAAAAAAACTCCGTGACAGAGCTTCAAAGCAAAAGCAATCGAAACTGCGACAAACAAATTACTTTTCCAAACCCTTCTGATATATGTAAAAAGGGCTTACTTTAAAAATTAAAATTCAGGTAATTTATTCTTGTTTCTATTTTGCTATTGCTTTTTTTTATTAAGCACTTCTTACCATAATAAGAAATATTGCATATATTTCTCCTTAATCTTAAAATTGAAGCATTCCCGATTATTCAAAAATTTCGATTTTCCAAAAGGTGGTTGGTCCCAATGATTTCGGACAATCGAGGTTCTAATCTATACATTTTTAAAATCTGGTTATTCGATTATGCTAACAATATATTGTGCAGCCTGCTACAAGTAGAAAAACTAGAATAGTTGCTACTTTTTTCGGTAGTTTGTAGTGTATCGCGCTAAATTTCGAAAATCCGTGTATAGCGAGAAGTGAGATTTAAAAAATAAGTAGTTTCTAGCGAACACTGATGCAACTTTTAATGCTACTTCAAGAGAAAAAATATGCCATTCGTCTGATTGACTGTAACTTGCTTTTTTTCGGAAAAATGTTTTCTGCGCAACAATTTGCGAATGACAGCAACTCCCTTGTAGCGATATCTACATACCTAATGTGCTTTGGCGTTATTCGCTAATTCTGCTCGGAAGATTAAATGGCGGTCTGCTAAAATTTTCTTTATTATTTCAGTCGACTTCTTATTTATCTAGTATTCACTACGTAAAAATACCTTTGTCGACTTCTACCCGTAACATCTTAATATATCAATACTTTTCTTATTCTGAAAGGCATACTCGAGAATATTTTATTAAATGGTATGAAAGAAAAAGCTATCGACTCGTTATTTGGACAGACATTGTCGTTGAGCGTGGAGATTCTTTTTATTTCAACGCAAACAAATTTGACCTTCATAGCCTGGAGCGTAATAAAACTACTCTATATTGCCAGAAATCCAACCTAGAACGATTGTCTTAAGGCTGTTCTTAACTGCTCTGCTCAACGATCGCAAAACGTTATGACACATTTACAAATTCATTTTTTTAAGGAACGATATAAAATTGGAAAGCCTGGCCATGGAAACGATTTGGAATGAAACTGTTTTTTTCCATTTTTTAATCCATCCATTACCCATTGAGTTATAAGCAATTTCGATCACATGACAAACCCGTTTTTCGCGCGCTCTTGAGTGATTTTTCGACTTTCGATCGGAAATTCTGTTCAAAACGTCCATTTTGATAGTATTTTCTGAAAAATCTATTGGGTTTCCAAAAAAATGGAAAAAACAGCTCGATGACATAGTTTCTGAACAACAACACCAGCTCGTTTCATGCATTTTTGAACAGAAATAAATTAACACTTATGTCAGGAAGTTGCCCTTTTTTATTTGAGAACAGCCTTAAATTGGCAATGCTTTCCTTTGAGTTTAATTATTTGCAACCTATTCTGCCGAGTTGGATTTTTGACAGATCAGCTAATACGCTAAAAGTTTGTCTGAATGAATTGTGCCGATTGGTTACGTTCCAAGTAGCTAAATTTTAAGAGCGGTAAATATTTTAAGAAAAGGGTTCAGAGTTATATTCCCGGCCTGGATACTTTTCAATAAGTTGGAAAAAATTCAACTTATATAATATCTTTACCAATTTGTATGACTGTGTTAAAATAAAAAAAAAGGTATATACGTTTCAGTCGTTAAATGGAATTCTATTACCTGCGGCCTATTCTGTTGAGCTAGGTACATGGTAGACCAGATTCTACTGCCCAAAGATTGTCTGATTGAATTGTATCTGCTGGTTATCGTTCCAGGCAGCTCAATTGGAAGGACATGTTTAATTTAAGCCAAAGCTTTTGATTTCAATTCTTAACCTTGACACATTTTCACTCAGTTTGAAAAAAATCAACTTGTATAATATCTTTACCAATTAGTATGACTGTGCTAAAATAATAAAAGGTATCTACGTTTCAGCCGTTTAATGGAGTTCTAAGACTAACGACCTATTCTGTAGATTTCGATACATGGCAGACTAGGCTCTACTGCCCAAAGATTGTCTGAACGAATTGTATCAGCTGGTTATCGTTCCAGGTAGCTCAATTTTAAGAACACTAAAAATTTAAGTCAAAGGTTCTGAATTATACTCCCGGCTTGGATACATTTTCACCCAGTTGGAAAAAAATTCTACTTATATAATATCTTTACCAATTAGTATGACTGTGTTAAAATAATAAAAGGTATCTACGTTTCAGTCGTTTAATGGAGTTCTATTACTTGCGGCATATTCTGTAGATTTAAATACATGGCAGACTAAGTTCTACTGCCCAAATATTGTCTGAATAAATTGTATCGGCTGGTTATCGTTCAAGGTAGCTCAATTTTAAGAGCACAAGAAGTTTAACCCAAGGGTTCTGAGATCTATTCCCCGTCTGCATATTTTTTCACACAGTTGTGGAATATACAACTTGTTTGATATCTTTACCAATATGTATGGCTGTGTTAAAACAATAATGTATACGTTTATATCGCTTAATGGTGTTCCATTTCTTTCGGCTTATCTTGTTGAGCTATCTGCATGGTAAACCATACGCTTTTGCCAAAAGTTTGTCTGAATGAATTGTGTCATCCAGTTGTCGTTCCAGGTACCTCAATATTGGAAGGGCATTGCTAATTCAAGCCAACGGTTCTGATTTCATTTCCCAACGGGGACACTTTTTCACTTACTTAGAAAAAATTCAACTTGTATTATATCTTTACCAGTTACTATGACCATGTAAAAATAATAAAATGTATCACGTTTCAATCGTTCTATGGACTTCTATTACCTGCAACTAGGCTTTTCTTGCAGAGCTGGATGCATAGCAAATCAACTGCTATGGCCAAAATACAGTAGGAAGGAATTGTATCGACCGGTTGCAGTAACGGTTAATCGACCGGTTGCAGTAAGCTGAATTGGAAGAGCATTCTTTAGTTTAAAACAAAGGTTCTGCTTTCAATTCCTGACCTGGAGACTTTTTCACTCGAAAAAAAAAACAATTTTTATGATCTCTTTGCCAATCATTATATCTGTGTTAAAATAGTAAAAGCTAATCGGATGGGCCAATCCCAAAACTCTCTTCTGTCTCATGCATGTTATACTTCAAAATTCCTTATCACAGTGCAACAATTAAATGACAATATATGCCCATCATGAGGGTTCTAAAGGTTTGTTGAATTGTGCGCATTTAAAAAGGAGATAAAATCATCGCATTTTTCAAACAAATCACTGAATTTTGGCACCTAACCTCTTAGATGTCTGCAACCAAAATTCCCAACCTAAAAAGCATAAAAGTGACACCTTTTGAGCAGTATACAGCCAAGCTTCAATAAGGATCTGCTTATGTGAAAGACTAACAGAACATGAAGTTTTATTGAATTTCGTGCATTAGCGTTTTAGATACAGCTATTGCGAGACATGTAGTATAGCATCGCCACCTGTTATATGAAAATACGCGAAAACCTAATCTGCACAAACTTATGTTAAGGTGTAACAGAACATGAAGTTTGGTGAAATTCCGTGCATTAGTACTTGAGATATGCCTATCGCTAAAATCGTGTAAATTCTGAAAAGGGCAACATAGCGTCACCAGCTGGTGGCCGATTTACACCAGAACTTAATCAGCAACAACTTAATGTCTAACTGAATCTGAAGTTTGATGAAAATCCGAGCATTAGTTCTTCAGACAGAGCTATTGCGGAAAAATGCAACATAGCAGCCTGTTGGGCGATTTATACCAGAAACTTATAAGTATCAATTTATATCATGGTCTAACTTAATGTAAAGTTTTATTAAATTCCGTGCGTTAGTTCTTGAGATGGAGCGTCCAGAAAAGTTTTGTCACATACAGACAAACGGACAGATTCACAGACAGACATTTTTTTTTAAACAATCAAATCGTGAGCAGGACCTTTCTAAAACGTATAAATTCGTCGACAACTGGAAGTCTAAATTTTTCAAGGATTCAATAAATTTTTGTTGTGAGGATAGAAGAAAGTAAAATTTAGATTGGTGAAACGAAGTTTAATTTTTTCAAAAGTGTGAAAAATTAAAATTTTCATAAATTGTATTTTATTACAAAACACTGATTATTCTTTGGAGTTAAACTAAAAAATTTAAATTTAAATTTTGATTGAAATAGTTTTTGTTGGATTGTTTAAAAATGCATCGAACATGATTTTTATTTATTTATTTTATTGCGGTGAATATCGACGGATTCCACCTCGAAAAATTTAAAATTAAATAAGAGTAAAATATTTAAAATTTTAAGTTTAAAATGTTGAGAAATTTTTACAAGAATATTTGTGAAGAAATGCGTTATAACAAACTTTTCACTAATATATCATCGAATAAACCGAAATGCGTTTATTTATACATCTAGATAAATCGCTAAATATTTCATGAAAATAAACTTTCATGATTTACGTATTACCATTTGCTATTAATATTCAATTATATTTATGATTCTCGCTAAAACTTTAATTAGAGAATGAGGACATAGGTAGGATATTAAATTAAGGTTATTACTATTTCATAAACTCTCTGATTTTAATAATATTTTCTGCATAGTTAGCTTCATAAATCAGATCTGAATTTTAACTTAGGTATTATGAATTTCAAACAAGAGTTACCCTTCTTCGTATTAATTTGTGGCGGTATGCTGCCACGATCTGAGTTTGTTAAATTAATTTGAGGAATTGTTGTATAAATTTCCTAAATGAGAGTATTTATTTACAGAATTAGGTTTCACGAAATAATGTATTAATCTCAAATAAGGGCAGAAGAAGGAATGAAGGAATAGCAGTTTTTGGCATGATCGGTTTTTAATGAAAACATTAAAGAAAATTACCTTAATGATTTATCTCAAAAGGTAACAATGCGATTAATTAAAAAAACTCATACGACTTTTGCCATATATAGGGTGTCTCAAAAAATCATTTTTGAATTTAATGGACTGGTTTGCCAGGCAATAAAGAATAAGTTTTATATAGAAAATCATGTACATAAATCAAACTGCACGGTGCTATAACAACTTGTACGATACGCAACGGAAGGAAGTCGATAATAATGTTTACATGTCTTTATTAACAAAATTAAACCTAATAATGGAAATTTTGAAAGAAACACGGATAAATCATAGGATATGCTAAAATTTATTTCCATCCGCTACAATGCATGGTTCACAACGCGGACGTATGGATCCGACGAACCGTTCAGAATGGCCAGATGGGACACTGACACGTGTCACCGGATTTACGATACTAGCAACGAGATCAACGACCAATGTTACGTGTACCTCACAGGTACGGGTGAAGTTAAGTGATCTCGGTGGCCACCCGACTGCAGCACCGCTGCCAATACAGCGATGTGAATAGGCCCTATTGATGCAATCCTGAACATTTCGGTTGACATGTGCAGCCACCAAATGATGATGAAATCAGCGTACAGCTGCTAAAGTGCCAACCGTCAAATCCGACATCACATCTTATAAAATACGACAGGTATTCCCAATGAATCTTTGCGTCAGTAGGTAAGTATAAATTAGAAAATCATCAACAATACCAGCCCAAACGTACATGGCGAAGCGGTGTTGTTTTATATGGACACGTGTACTCCTTGGATTTTCATGCCCGGACACATGATACCGGAATTACGATACTAGTGACGAAACTAGGTGGTCATCTGACTGGTCAAACTCTGCCAATCCAGTGATGAGAATAGATCCTATTGATTTAATCCAGCACATTTCTTTTGATATGTGCAGGCACTAAATGAAGTCAAAGTCATATGTGTCAGTGTGCAGTTGCTAAAACGTCCATCATCAAATCCGACAACACATCTAGAAAAATACGATAGGTATTCCCACCGAAGCCTTGTTATAGTAGGGAAGGACTAATTAGAAAATCATCGATAATACCAGCCCAAACGTATATGGTGAAGCGCTGTTGTTTTTTACTTTTACTTCCCGAGAGAGACTTAAGTTTGTAGAGCATAACTGTCCCTCCCAGTCCCCTTTATTATGCTCTATAAAACATTTGAAACAATCAGCCGAAGCTCAGGTCGCCGATACTCGCTACAGAGGGAGGATTGGTATATACAATATGTAAATAAATGTGACAGTAGCAAAGTTTGTAAAACAACTATAAAGACATTAAGTACTACAGTATTATAAAAGATAAGGCAATATTATACAAAGCATCTACGACCCGACATTGGACACTGAATAAGAAGTATATACAATATGTAAATAAATGTGAGAGTAGCAAAGTTTGTAAAACGACAATAAAGATATTAATTAATACAATATTATACAAAGCTGCTGCGACCTGACATTGGGCACCGAATAAGGCGGAATGCAAGCCCCTGGCTCAGTGATGGAGTAAAATTGAAAGGTCACATAGGAAGTTAAATATGTTTTTCAGCTTTGAGAGCAGGTATATCTACTCTTATCTGAGTAGTCCCAGTGTTTCTGCCGTTGTTTCACAAAATGAGCACGAATATGTCATTTAATGTGTGAGTGTGGTACTGGAAGTGAAAAATCAAAAGATGGTCTAGCAGTTGCGCCTCTTTCGCCAACATATCTGCCGTTTCATTTCCCAGGATATCCTTATGAGCTGAAACGCGGCCTAAATAGGTTTTCCAGAGAAGATTTTTGAATTGGAATTAAAAAATTTCGGTTTTGTTTAGAAATACTATCTGAGGCTTTAAAAATGGCAAAGCGTTCGGCTTGAAAAATAGAATTATTGTTATCCAGATTGCAGGACCACCGATGAGTCACTCCACTCCCTTCCGTAGCCCATAAAGCTGCGCCTAATCGCAGCATGAATCTGGCCGCTTAATAGCAATGGTACTCGCAGCTTAATAGTGCATGAGCCATCGGTGAAGAGTATAACATTTGAGTGGAAGATTATGGGTTTATAGCCGGATTTACTTGGAAGCGGGAAGTTTCATCTGCAGAATGAAACTGCCAGCCAAAATTCTTAGGCTGAAATACAAACTGTGGAAAATATTGCTGTGAGAAAACTTCTTCCTCCAAATGGAGAATGTTACTTTTAGTGAATTCATATTTAATGGTAATGGAAATGGAAGGAATACCGGTTAAGATATTGAGAGCATCACTGGAAATGGTTCTATAACCCCTAGAAAATTGCTGTGTAAAGAAACATGCTTTGTATAGAAAATAATTTATTGTGCTGCTTTTGTAAGATTTCCACCCCTAAATAGCTGCCCCATATGTGATGATTTTTTCTACAATGGTAGACTATCAAATTTTTAGCATATGGCATACTTTTGTATATGGCATAATGTAACCACTTACTTGGAAAATGGCTTTAAATCCCACGTAATATGCAGAGCAATTTTTCAAATATTGAATGTCTTGATTGACGTATGTTTAGGAAGCGCTCTGGATACGTGACGGATTGTCCGTCTTCATTCGCGGGCATAAATCTGCAAAATTTGAACAAAGTGCCTATCCGCCAACTCTGTATTAGTGAACCGGTTGTATCCTTCTCATGCAAGTTTTCCCCTTAAATGGTCTCGATACCCGCTGGCCAATACGCCGCGAACATTGCCCTATTGATTTCGAACACTACTTCCTATGTAAATCTTATTTTTCAGGTCTGACAGACCAGCACGTTAAAATAGTTAACGACTTCTGTGACTTACTGTTAATAATAATGATGATAATTTAGCTGGTAAGTAATTATTAAAGTAATGTCATTTTGCTAATTTTTTTTCTTCTATATTTAAAATACCGAATGGTTGATGAAGGATTATCGATGAGGATGCAGTGAAAGAGAAAATATACCGCCTTCATCTAAAACGAATAGGTAGGCATTTTCTAAATCCCTAAACTAGAAATATAGATTTCAGAGTTATCCAAATAAGGTAAACAAACAAACTGAATAGACGAAATGATCGAGAATTTCTAGTCTATAGTTTTCTTAGGTGATGAAACGATACATTATATTACGAATTGTTTGAATTGCGAGAAATTATCACTTGATATCTAGAATTAATTCATGAATTAAAATTATAGTTACTAAAACTCATTTCTTATGGGCGCATTTATTTGCAGATATTTTTAAATAACTTTGAGCACGATAATATAGGAAAACCCCTTGAATTTTTATAGGGATAACCAGAACTCTCTAGCAAAGGGGATTAGAATTTATAAGGATGACTAGAATTTATAAGGAACTATTTTTCCGAGAGCCACAATTTATTTTTTAGATACCAGTGGCAGATGTTTCGTTCAGTGTCAGACCTGTTGATGTTTTCCCGCAGATTTCGGTTGAAATGTGCATGCATCCAATCATGATGAAACCAAATGTGTCAGTGTGCAGCCCCTGAAACATTAACAATCAAATCCGGCAACACAACTAAAATGCTACGCTAAGTATTTCTAAAGACGCATTGAAGTATTAGTTAAAGACCAATCAGAAAGTCGTCGATAATATCAGCTCAAACGTATATGGTAAAGCATTGTTGTTTGTTGTCTTATATCCTTGTATTTTCATTAGCACATACGTGGATGTTTAGCAAGTTCATGTGTAAAAGTCAATTCAACAGTAAACAGAAAACACGATGGAATTTCTTTTTGTGCGACAAATTCTTGCAAATACTAATGTGCGAACGCAAAACTTTGAGAAGGGTTGTCATCCTACGTAACAGCACTCTTTGGATGTGATTGGTGTGTGTGTGTATCATCCTGCAATATGTGTATAATGCGAGAGCAAAACACTATCAAGTCTTGATCAGTTACTTCAAGACTTATTTACAAGTTTCTCTCAAGTTCCGGTAGCGCAGCTGCCTTTGAAACAGGTGTGTACAGAAGTCTGCACGGGCCCAAGTTTCCAGGCTCGGCCCCCGGCCCGACTCATCGAAAAAAAATTCGGCCCGGTCCGATACAAAAATTAAAAGTTCGACCCGAGCCCGACCCAACCCGGTATAACAGCTAAAAGTTCGGCCCGATCCTGGCGCGGCCCGAATGAATTTCTGCAAAACATTGATTTTTACGTTGATTTGGTTAATGATTTGTTTCGTACGAGGAGTTCTAACCAAACATATTTATCTTAATTTTTTTTTCATGTTTATAATCTTCAGTTTTATAGAAGTGACGCAGACTGAGATATCTATTTTTTTAATAAATCTTCATTTCTTGTATGTAAATATTTCAAATATTATGAATATCGTTGATCCATATTCCATGTATTTAAGTGTTAAAAATCTGAAAAATGTTATACAGTAAAATTTTCCAAAGCGGAATTGCATAGAAAAGGGGAAAAATGCGTTATGGACAACTTTCCTTCTTAGCAAGTTGTAAGTGTATTATATAACCTTTTCTTACGTATTAGTATATTAATTTTGCATAGATCAACACGTTTTTTAGTTTGTAACAGGATTCCGTCAAAGGCAGTTTCTTTTTCAAACGTTTTATTATAGTTTCATTTAGCTATATTTTAAAAAGCGTAGAAATCCACTATTCTTTAAAATGAATAAATTTGAATGCTCAATTGTAGAATAATGTCGGTTTAAAAATGGATGTATTTTTTACAAAAATTTTGGAGCCAGACCTAATTTTACTGACCTTTGAACGGACCACGCCACACCGAGACGATCATTTTCATACGGGCTGATTCAAAACTAGGACTGGAAATTTTGGGCTGTGAAGATTTGGAATGAAACCAGTCCCGGTCTGGCCCGATCCTCCAGGAAAAAATAAGGCCCGTGCAGATCTCTAGGTGTGCATTTAGTACCTTCCCGAACGATTTAGCCACTTACTGGGAAAGCTCCTATGTGATACATCTAGGGTGTCATTTTTCTAGCATCGGATGACTTGCACTGAAAGAAAAAATTATACCGCCTTCATCTAGAACGAATATTTATAATTTTCTAAATCCCTCAACTAGAAATTTAGATTTCCGAGTTATAAGAATAATGTAAACAAATAAACTCAATAGACATAATCGAGAATTTCTAGCCTATAGTTTTCTCAGCGATGAAACGATACGTTATATTATCAATCATTTGAATTGCGAGAAATTATCACTTGATTTCAAGATTTAATACATGAACTAGAATTACAATTAATAAAACTCACTTCTTGTGTTCGCATTTATTTGTAGAGATTTTTAAATAAGTTTGACCACGATAATGTAGGAAAATGCTCTCGAATTTTAATAGCGATAACTAGAACTCTCTAGCAAACGGAACTAGAATTTATAAGAATGACATGGAACTATTTTTTTAAAGGCACAATTTATTTTCTAAATTCCAGTGGCAGATTTTTTTTTTTTTTTTAGTGTGATTAACGACTTTTTGAAAAGCGACTCGTCCGTCGCCATTCGCGACTCCATAAACATGACTCATTTCCGCGAATTCTGTATTAGTGAACCAATACATCCTCTCTTCAGCGTAATCGTCTGAAGTGATCGTACTTCCCTTTCGCCAATATTCCCACGAACATCGTCATCGCGTTTTAACCTATTAAATTTGTTCGTCCTTAGACACCAGTTAAATTTTTAAACGTATTTTTCGAATTTCCTATCTAATATATTAAAATGAAAATTTGTCTGTCTGTTTGTAATTCTATACAAATCCACAATTTGTAAGCCAGAATTGTGAACTGTTATGTACATGTGTATTAAAACATTGCCGAGGCAACTAAAGTAATCCGGAAACTTACTAAAGTAATCCGGAGTAATAACTTATAGTTAATTTTTAATTAATAAAAAACCACAAATTTAACAGCAATTTCCAATGAAATTTGATCATTTTTCGTTACAGCTGTTGCCAACAATGAAAAATCCACAATAAAATACTTACCACAATAATTTTTTTCTATTGCAAAAAATTAAAAATGAAATGAAATAAATAGCTGGACATATTTAAAAAAATAATAATATTAAGTCATAACTTTTCTATTGTAAGATTTCTACTTGAAAAATGAAAATGAAATGAATAGTTTCACGAATTAAAAAAAGAATATTACGTCTTATTGGAAATATAATGGACGTCAGCAGGTAAACGTATAACATCCTGCGAGTTTGAAAAAACGTATTGAAACATCGGGAAAAAAAAAACAGATTATAGAAATATTGGCATATTTTAACATTTTGAGATTCTCTGACTTCGTTTTCGCCATTTTTAAATATACTCCCTATATATAAGTGTGTGTAAGCGTGTATAAGCGTGTATATTATAATTTCTACAAAGGTTTAGGTCCCTAGAGCTCATTTTTTGTGAAGAACTGAAATAAAGATTTCACATTTTTTTCAAATAGAATTCATAGAATTTTTGTACTTGCAGTTTTTCTTTAATCGTGAAAAAATTATTTAAATAACAAAATACTCGGAAACAACTTTTCATCAAAGGTTCGCTCTTAATCCAGATCACAGATTATATTTGCTAAATAAGTAGGCAATCTGTCGTCCGGATTAAATGAAAAAAAAAAGAGTGAAAATTGCGTAAATTAACACGCAATCGTTGATTTTTCGAAACAAACATTCCTAAAATTCTAACGCCGGGTACTTTAGCTAGTAGATAATAATAATGAATATTTAGCTAGTCAATATATGGGTTGAACAACAGCAAATTTACTAGCTATTTCCTTCAATATTTAAAAACTATAGCTTTTTGTTTAATAATATTATATGTTTACCACCGTTTTACTATTTTTGTTATTACCGACATACAAGGCGTTTGCTGAAAATTGCCTGAATGTTCTAAATAATAATAAAAAGAATACAGTAGTCCCCAATAAAACCTAAGAACGTAAAGCTTATAGCATTGTTTCAGTACCCACACACACACACACACAAAAAAGCAATTTATCAAATTACAACGACCATTTGGAAAATGATTTTTTCGAAGATTAAAATTTAAGACATAAAAAATTTCACGGATTTGATCATACATTACGTACGCCATGAATTAAACATTAATAGTGTTATTACACGTAAAAATTCCAGGCGACAAAAATCGCCTCCGACTCGTACGTATTATCCACCTGAAACTTATGTATTATGCAAGCATTTCATTGGCTGTTCGGGGAAAGGCTTTTCCATCGTTAGATTTCCAAGAAATCTGACGACCAATTTTAAATGAAATTTATTTATTAAACTTCTAAACATCCCACACTATTACTTTTTATATCGCCGAATATAGAAAAAAAATGTACTTTTAAATGCAATTTGTTTGATAGCTTTATCTCAATTTGTTTCTGAGTTATTAATTTTTTTGTAGTTTTTATTACTTTTTTGTCATAGTAGCAACACCCTGTTGTCCATCTCTGTTGAAAGTAAAGGGAAATACAGGTTACTGTATAGACCAATCAAAAAACGAATAAAATGCGGATTAAACCAATAAAAACCTTCAGCATATGCATTTGATTTCCAATCCTGACGAGAACAATAACCGTTTTTTCAAATGGTTAATAAAGGGATGCTGTATAATGTTATTTTTTACGATTGTTTCAAAAAGATATTTTAAAAGGAAAATATATATGTATTTAAAACACATAGTTAAAAATTACTCAAATTTCATTGAAAAAATATTGGAAAAAATATCATAATACAAAACCTTTTAATAAAGAAGATGTATTTTAAATTCAAAATAAATTCCCATATTTATATTTTCAATAAAGCGTTAAATATTTTACGAAAACTCTGTTTGTATATTTACATATCACCATTTACTATTAATGTTTAATTACATTCATGTTGTTCACTTGAAATTTAATTAAAGATTTAATTCAAGAGTGAGAGAGAGCAAATAGAATATTAAATTATACGTATTGCTACTTTGTATATTTTACGAATTAAATAATATTATCTGCATAGTTAGTTTCATAACACAAATCTAAATTTCAATTTAGGCATTATGAATTTAAAATAACAGTTTCCATTATGCATATTAATTCTGCTATGCTGTCACGATTTAAATTTTGTTTCATTAGTTTGCGGAGGCTAAGTAGAGTTTTCGAAAATTAAAATATTTATTGAAAGAGTTATGTAGAATGAAATACAAGTCTTTAATTTAATTAAAGATTTATGTAGGATTTATTTTTACACTATTTTAATTACCTCAACCTAGTTTTTGTATGCAGATATTGAATTTGGCAATCGATTTTGAATACCCTTCCCATATACACTAGAATTATAAACCTTATATACAAAGGTATATTTCGGATGGCAGTAAAACATTTTAATATTTTTAGAACTTAATCATAAAATAACACATTAAATGTAAGGCATTTTCAAATTAGAGGAAGGGAAGGGGGGCGGGGAATCCGAACCGTAGTTCCAAGCTGTAAGACTGATAGAGCGTTTTTCTACAGACGCACAGTGGGGCAAAATCCCAAAAAGCTGGTTAAAAGTCAAAAAATAAAGTTACCATTTAGGAAATTTTGACTATACAGATGGCTAGAATAATGTTCGGAGGGTCAGAATTTATATGCATAAAAAGGTTTTCGTTTTGCTTTGGCAACCTGTAGTCCAGGCAATAGGGAGTTTTACCTAGCAAAATTAGTTGTTCTGGTAATCGTCTTAATTTTTGTTTTTTGGGTCACTGAATCCGAATTTTAACTTCCCACCAAAATTTCTCCCGGCAACACCCCCAAATTTTGGTAAAAAGCACCCCCAAAAAGGTTTTTATTAAAAAAATTAATTTTTTTATCGTTTTAGGGGGAAAGTACCTAGAAATTCAGAAAGTAGACAAAATTTGCAACAAATTAGATATATGACATTATGACTTAGGATGAAGGGGAAGGAGGGATCTGCCTCGGACCATGCGCGCGGTGCTGCGTGGACTAAGTTGCGCAATTCCACTTAACCACTCACACGTTTACATTCTCCCTCTCATCTCCCCTCCGAACTTTCCTTATAAGGTTTACTTTAAGTTTTTTGGGTCGCCGAATCCGAATTTTTAACTTACCCCTAAAAATGTCTCCCTCGAAACCCCCCCAAATAGTTGTTTTTAACTTAAATTTCTCATTGTTTTAGGGAAAAAGCATTACGAAATTCAGATACTAGACAAAATTTGCAACAAATAGGATAGATGACATTATGACGTAGGATAAACGGGGAGAGAGGTAACTGCCTCGGAACATTCCCCGCGCGCTTTTCTCAACAACCAAATTTTTTCAAAAAATCAATTTTGGGGGGGTTGCCGGGGGAAATTTTGGTGGGAAGTTACAAATTCGGATTCAGCGACCCCAAAAACATAAAGTGAGTCGAAATCCAGAACTAATTTAACAGAACTTTAATTTTTCCAGGTAAAATCCCATATTGCCTGGACTTCATAACTTAGTGCACGTAGCGCCGCAGTGCATGTTCAGAGGCAGCCACCCCCCCCCCCCCTCCCCGTTCATCCTACGTCATAATGTCATATATCCTATTTGTTGCAAATTCTGTCTACTTTCTGAATTTCGTAATGCTTTTCTCCTAAAACAATAAGAACTTTAAGTTAAAAACAACTATTTGGGGGGGGGGGGGGTGTCGGGGGGAGACATTTTGGGGGGAAGTTAAAAATTCGGATTCAGCGACCCAAAAAACGTACAGTAAACCTTATAGAAAAAGTTGGGAGGGGAGATGGGAGGGAGAATGTAAACGTGTGAGTGGTTAAGTGGAATTGCACAACTTAGTTCACGCAGCACCGCGCGCATGTTCCGAGGCAGATCCTCCCTTCCCCTTCGTCCTAAGTCATAATGTCATATATCTAATTTGTTGCAAATTTTGTCTACTTTCTGAATTTCTAGATACTTTTTCCCCAAAACAATAAAAAATATTGATTTTTTTTTATAAAACCCGGGGGAAATTTTGGTGGGAAGTTATAAATTCGGATTCGGCTACCCAAAAAACATATATTAAGCCTTTTTCCAGAACTACCATGAATTTTGCTAGGTAGAGCCCCTGTATGATCTCTATTGCCTGGACTACTGTATCCTTTTAAAAGTGACGCTTAGAGGATTATCATGTGAGGCGAACAAAAAGAGCAAAACAGTGTTTCTTCTAAACACGTGCTACGTTTTTTCTTATCATCCGATTTTAATGCTTTAAAATGGATTCACACGATGATAGTGTGTACTTTTTTTGCCAATGTTACAAACATTATATTAGATACATAAAATTCAATAATTTCATGATTCTTTTTGATATATATTTTTTTAAATATATTATTTTTTTGCTTTCAAACATCAAAAAGTTTATAAGTTCCACGGTGTTCCGCAACGACATATAATGGAAACAATAGCCTGAACTATTATCTAATGAATTATGAAAAATTAGTTGCCAAAAACTGCCATTCTGCATTTCGTGCAGGTTTTTGTAAACACAAGTAAAAATATCATTTTTTTTTTTAGTCCCTTCAAAAGCTATGACATTTATTAATTTTCACAGTAATTTAGCTGCAAAAATTTTTGAAATTTTTAGATAATTCAGTTTTGTGATAGATTATTATGTATTATATTACAAATAAGTATTATAATCATCAGCATAAAGGAATTTGATAAGCAAGATTAGTAACAAAAAAATGAAAAGAATTCTCTATCATCGATACAATAGAAATACATTTTCTTATCGTTATAGCTAATAATTCTGTGTATTCTATCGTAATTAGAAGAATTATCTTGTCAAGTATTTTATTAATGCAAACGGAAATTATTAAGAACCTGACTTCCGAGAACATTAGCAATCTGAATTTTATTTTCAAGTGGGGATGTGATAGTACATCTGGTCAAAGTACATTTAAACAAAAATTTAGCGTTGATGATGGTAGAAATTAGGTTCTAATAACCTTTTCACTTCTCTAGTGCCACTAGAACTTAAGTGTTGCGATGTTGCGAATAATTCAGAAATCGTTATCTGGAAAAATTCGAGATCTTCATCTCCTCGATTTTTTAGGCTCATCAGAATCCATTTTTTTGCACGAAAATATGGAAGCTACTGTCAGTGAAAGGGATTATATTACAGATCAGAAGAGTAAACTTAAAACAATCATTGATAGAAAATAAGTAGGCGTTAATTACAAACTAGCTTTAACGATGATTGATTGTAAAATTTTTATTGTCATTACTAGTAATTTGTCAACTCAACGTTGATACCTATATCAGGCAACTTCAAACCAGTTTAATAATGTTGATGACATTTTCAAACTAAAAGTGAATGAAAATCATTTACAATTCGGGATATTCACGTCACATGCCTGTATAAGATCTTTTGAGTATAGCTTGCATTTGGCATACAAACGGGATATAAAGGAATGTCAAGTGTGCACTCCTGACGAGTAGAAAAAAATTAAAATTGCCAAACAAAGTTTAGAAAAAAGATTTCGTTTACAATTAGGACTTCTTGTCGATGAATTAAAGCTCGGATTTGGAAGCACAAATGATTACAATACAGTTCGCCGATTCTTTAAAAACGCAACTATTTCTGCTTTCATAAGGAGCGTAGACGAAGATTTGATCAAACGATTCCACGTCATATTACAAGTAATTTCTTAACACTCATTTGACCAATTTCGTGAATTATTGCTCACAAACAGCTTGTAAATTCGTTGAATTGTATTCGTAGTTCTATATGGCAACTTCAGTGCATAAACTACTTATTCATGGCTCAGAAATAATAGCTTCCTCATTATTGCCTGTTAGGCAAATGTCGGGAGACGCTCAAGAATCGTGCAACAAATTGATCAAAAAGTATGGAGAAGATTTCTCTTTAAAATGCAGTAGGACGTAAATAATGAAAGATTTTTTTGCGGCTTTTAATTTATCAGATCCTTTCATTTCAAGCTTACTTAAATTACCACCGAAAAAACTGATATCCTTGCCCCTAGAGACACAGAAACTTCTGTAAAATATTCCGACACCTCGCCCTCTGGAGAGTCTACTTAGTATACTACAGATGGTTCAGAAGATGAATTTTAGAATATCTTTTAGTTTTATTTTAATAAGAAATTAAACCTTGTAGTATTTTATTTTTCATTAATGTACTTAATTATATTTCATAAGTAAATATTCATCGTTTAATTTCGATTAAAAACATCTTAGTTCCTTGTAACGTTTAGCATCGAAACTTTTTAATTTCGAAACTCGAGATATTTTATTTAAATCTAATTGTTTTTATTTTTAATTCGCCATTTTTTAAAATTTAATTTTTGAATCGTACTTAGCACCCTCAAAAGTAACTGTATACGAAATTTCATAGAAATGGAATAACTTTCAAAGCATTTTAATTTTAAGTCCGCCATATTGGATCCGCCATTTTGTATTTTGCAATTTCAATTTTAGAATCGTGATCAGAATCCTGAATAACACCTGTGTACGAAATTTCATGACATTTAAATAACTTTTTCATATTTTGGCCAGCTTTTCTTGATTTTCCCCCTCTGTAGGACGGCCGAAACCCATTTGTAAGTAATTTGTAAACAAAGTAATTTGAGCTATGTTTTAATAAATGTTTGTCTCAAATAGTAGTGTTTATATATATGTTTGCTAATTTTTCTGATTCTCCCTATACATATCTGCACTGTAAAAAAAAAAAAAGGAAAACGTTTCATAATACAGGAAAATGTAGTAGGGTCACAAATAGACCGGGAGGCGAATACACGAACCATCACCTCATCGAGTTGGAGGCTTGAAATTTTAGGATTAGTTAAAACTTGATTCGCATATTAAAATGCAACTGGTCTGCCAAGTCATATCTTGGTGGAAAACACCTGCAAACCTGATTTTAGTGGTTTACTGGTAGGCTTACCATTGTGTTATCCTGCTCCCAGTCCTCCATGTTTTCATACCTATGGGTACAGGGGGGGGGGAGGGAAATCCAAACCATAGCTCCAAGCTGTAAGCCTGAAGAAGAGTTTTCCTACAGACGGCCGAAACCGTTGCCTTCGAAATACTCAAGGCCCGAGGACACGAGTTTTGACATCATCACTAATCGACCGAATTCTTACTACTGTTGGAATTCTCACCGGACAAATTTGAATAGCAATTTTATTTTATTTTATTTATGGAATATGTATCATTCTATTAAACAATACTAACTATTTAAACTTACTGGTGAGAATTTGGAATCCCTCAATAACAAATCAGCCAGATGAGGCAACACTGTGACATTCCGCATCTAGCTGAATTTTTATTTAGGGATTCCGAATTCTCACCAGAAAGTTTAAATAGTTGGTATTGTTTTATAAGATAATAGATATTCCACAAATAAAAGAAAAGAAAATTGCTAATCAAAAATTTCCGGTGGAAGATCCAACTCTAGTGAGAAGTCGGTCCATTAGTGATGACGTCACAACTCGTGTCCTCAGGCCTTGAGTATTTCGATGGCAACACCGTAACCCATTTGTTAGTCCATCCTTTTGACAGCAGGTTTTATAAAGATTGGTCAATGTTTATTTTTATGCTTTAGTAACTCAAAAAAAAACTGTAAGATTCTCAATATAGCTGTCTTTTTCAAAACACGGCGATTTATAATGAATACAAAATATTAGTAACAAAAACACTACTTGTAATAACTATAACACCAATAACATAAAGATAAAAATAAAATAATAATAATTATTGAATACATATGAAAACTGTTTACGATGGAAACAAAGAAAATAACAAAAAAAAAAAAAAAAAAAAAAAATCATAAATCATCGTCTGAAGAAGTGTCCAAGAGGTATGGATAATTATTTCAAAAAATAGCATCATTTTTCTCTATAAATCTGATTAGTGCTGATAATCTGTTCATGAGAACAGGAGTTTCACTAATATAATTAATCCTATCCGAAATCGCCATACTTCTGTGTTTTTAACGTGGTAATATGTTGTCAGAGGACAATCCAGTACGTAGTGCAGTGAGGTGGATGGAAGACTACGTACACAAAGAGGGGGTCACGGTTACCTAGGTCGCAGAGATATTTCTGGAAAGGGCCGTGATTTTTGAAGAAAAATAAAAGGTTACGATTATTTACGGTAAATTGAATGGGGACACTTCGTAATAAGTTATGTGTGTAGCGGTTTGTGTTTTCATTGTCGCATCTTTGCTGCCATTCATTTTTATTTATATTTTAAATGAGAAGCTGGATGTGGAAGGAAGTATGATGTGACATTAGTGTCCTCTACTGCCATTTTTGCAATGGTACCAGCTAATTCATTCCCTGTGAATCCTGAGTGCCCTTTAATCCATTTAAAGAGGAAAATTTTGCTGGTCCTCCACAGGTGATAAATCGCCAAATATTCTCTGTAACTTGTACAATTGTATGGGAGTTGAAAAAACACTGGATTTAATTATGCGCCAATAAATGCTTGCCAAAATATGGAAAAGTGCTGTGAAACAGCAAAAGTGAAACATTTTAATTATTAAAAACTAGCAAATTAAATTATCAATAAAAAATGGAGGGTGTAATCATACTCCTATTATAAAGAGGTAAAAATTGTTTATTTGTCGGAGATAAGCTCAGGAACTACCGAACCGATTCCAAATGTAATGGTATCAAAATGATCGTGTTCGCCCAACTTAGAACATAGGCTATATCTTATGTCGGTGCCACTACCCCAAAGGGGGTGCAGGAGCAAAATACGTTCTAAAAATGCGATTTTTGCGTTACTGAAGGGCCTAGAAATATGAAATTTGGAATATTAGTTATTTATAAGATAGAAATGGTGTATAAGAACAGTTCTTAAACAATTCGAAATTTAAAAGGGGTGAAAATGCACAAAAAGCGTTCTAAAAAACGTTCTAAATGGTAGTTTCTACATAATCTCAGGAAATACCAAACCGATTTCAAAAGTAATGGTATCAAATGATGGTGTTAGTCCAACTTAGAACATAGGCTATATTTTATGTCGGTGCCACTACCCCAAAGGGGGGTGCAGGAGCAAAAAACGTTCTAAAAATGTGCTTTTAGCGTTACTGAAGGGCCTAGAAATATGAAATTTTGAATATTAGTTACTTATAAGATATAAATGATGTCTAAGAACAGTTCTTAAACAATTCGAAATTTAAAAGGGGTGAAAATGCACAAAAAGCGTTCTAAAAAATGTTCTAAATGGTAGTTTCTACATAATCTCAGGAAATACCAAACCGATTTAAAAAATATTGGTGTCAAAATGATAGTGACAACGTTTGCTCCAAGATAGGCTATGTTTTATGTCGGTGCCACTGCCCTAAAGGGGGTGTAGGAGCAAAAAACGTTCTAAAAATGCGATTTATGTGTTACTGATGGGCCTAGAAATATGAAATTTGAAGTATCAGCTACTTATTAGATATAAAGGATTTCTAAGAACAGTTCTTAAACAATTCTAAATTTAAAAGGGGTGAAAATGCGCGAAAAGCGTTCTAAAAAACGTTCTAAATGGTAGTTTCTACACAATCTCAGCAAATACCAAACCGATTTGAAAAATAATGGCGTCAAAATGATGGTGAAAATCCCTGCTCCAACATAGGCTATGTTTTATGTCGGTGCCACTGCCTCAAAGGGGCTGCAGGGGAAAAACGTTCTAAATTGCTGTTTTTGCGTGACGGAAGGGCCTTGAATAGTGAAATTTAGAATGGTAGTTAGTTATAAGATATCAATGATCTCTAAGGACATTTCCTAAAAAAATCGAAATTTAAAAGGGGGGGTCATAGTGCGCAAAAAGCGTTGTAAAAAACGTTCTAAATTGCAATTTCTATGCAATCTCAGGAAATAATGAACCGATTTCAAATATAGTGGCGTTAAAATATGTTTCCACCAACCCAGAGGAGATGCAGGAGCAAAATGAGCGAAAAGCGTTCTAAAAACGTTCTAAATGCGGATTTGTCACCAATATCTCAGGAAGAATCAAACTGATTTCAAAAGTAATGTTAAGAAATTCATGCTGACAGCCTCTGCTTTAACATAGACGCTATTTTAAGTCGGTATCACTATCACCTAGACGTTGCAGGAGCAAAAAAGCGTTCCAAATTTCGATTTTTGTGATCGGTAGGGGCTAGCACCTTAAAATTAGGCAAGGTACATATGTATTACATATAAATGATCTTTAAGAACAGTTTCGAAAAAATTGGAAATTTAAAAAGGGGTGAAAATGCGCGAAAAGCGTTCTAAAAACATTCTAAATTGCGATTTCTACTCAATCTCAGGAAATTCCAAAGCTGTTTCAAAAGTAATGGTTGCAAATCAATGGTGACAGTCCCTGCTATAACATAGGTTATATTTTATGTTGCTGTCACTACCATCTGAGGGTTGCAAAAGCAAAACATGTTCTGATTTGCGTTTTTTGCATAACTGAAGGGTCTAACACTTTGAAGTATGGCATGGTATTTACTTACAAGATGCAACTGCTTTCTAAGAACTGTCGAAAGAAAATTTCAAATTTAAAAAGATGAAGTGAGCGAAAAGCGTTGTAAATAACAATTTTTATGTAATCTTATCAAATACCAAACCTATTAAAGAAATAATGATGACAAATTGTTGGTGATAGAACCTGCTCAATCATAAGCTATATTTTATGTCTGTGCCACTACCACCAGAGGGTTGCAGTAGCTAAAAACTTTCTAAATTGCGATTTCTGTGATACTGAAAGGGCTTGAAACTTTAAATATGGCATGGTAGTTACTTATAAAATATAAATGCCTTCGAAGGACTGTCGAAAATAAATTCGAATTAAAAAGGGGTGAAGTGAAGGGGAGGTGCGAAAAGCATTCTAAAAAAGTCCTAAATTACGATTTCTACGCAATTTCAGGGAATATAAACCAAATATAAAAGTAATAGTTGCGAATCAATGTAACAGTCTCTGATCCTACACAGGCTATATTTATGCCGGTGATTCTACCACCTGGGGTTCACAGGAAGAACAAGCGCTCTAAAAAGGCCTTTAAAAGCTCTCTAAATTACGTTTCTGTGGAATATTAGGAAATAGCAAACCAATTCCAAATTAATGTTGAAAAATTAATGGTGACAGTTTCTATTTCAACACAGCCCTTTATGTTGAGAGAGGTGGTAGAACTTGGAATTTGACATGATGGTTAATTTTAAGATGTAAGAAGATGGTTTCTAGAAAATTCAAAACTTCAAATGAATACTGAAATGAGCGTATTAACTGAGCATAAAAGTTTCAAAATATTTTCTAAATTATTATTTTAGTTTTATTTCGTTTTATTAATTTAAGTCTCATTTCTGCTTTATGCAGTGTAACAATGAAGCTTAATCAAATTGTGTTTTAAATAGTAATTGTTTTAATTATTCCTAAAATTAATAAGTACCTTTTAATAAACTAAAATATTACCTTTTAATAAAATAAAAATTTAGTTAGTACCTTTTAATAAAAATTAGACATATAAATATCACTTGGCATATTTCAAATATTACGCGAGCAAAGCCGCGGGGTTTGCTAGTCCTATTATAAAGAGGAAAAAATTGTTTATTTGTCAGAGGTAAGCTCTGGAACTACCGAACCGATTCCAAAAGTAATGGTATCAAAATGATGGTGTTCGCCCAACTTAGAACATAGGCTACATCTTATGTCAGTGCCACAACCCCAAAGGGGGTGTAGGAGCAAAAAACGTTCTAAAAATGTGATTTTAGCGTTACTGAAGGGCCTAGAAATATGGAATTTTGAATATTAGTAACTTATTAGATATAAAGGATTTCTAAGAACAGTTCTTAATAAATTCGAAATTTGAAAGGGGTGAAAATGCGTGAAAATCGTTCTAAAAAACGTTCTAAATGGTGGTTTCTACACAATCTCAGGAAATACCAAACCGATTTAAAAAATATTGGTGTCAAAATGATGGTGACAACGCTTGCTCCAAGATAGACTATGTTTTATGTCGGTGTCACTACCCCAAAGGGGGTGCAGGAGCAAAAAAAACGTTCTAAAAATGCGATTTACGTGTTACTGAAGGGCCTAGAAATATGAAATTCGAAATATTAGCTAATTTTAGATATAAAGGATTTCTAAGAACAGTTCTTAAACAATTCGAAATTTGAAAGGGGTGAAAATGCGCGAAAATCGTTCTAAAAAACGTTCTAAATGGTGGTTTCTACACAATCTCAGAAATATCAAACCGATTTAAAAAATATTGGTGTCAAAATGATGGTGACAACGCTTGCTCCAAGATAGGCTATGTTTTATATCGGTGCCACTACCCCCAACGGGGGTGTAGGAGCAAAAAACGTTCTAAAAATGTGATTTTAGCGTTACTGAAGGGCCTAGAAATATGAAATTTTGAATATTAGTAACTTATTAGATATAAAGGATTTCTAAGAACAGTTCTTAATAAATTCGAAATTTGAAAGGGGTGAAAATGCGTGAAAATCGTTCTAAAAAACGTTCTAAATGGTGGTTTCTACACAATCTCAGGAAATACCAAACCGATTTAAAAAATATTGGTGTCAAAATGATGGTGACAACGCTTGCTCCAAGATAGACTATGTTTTATGTCGGTGTCACTACCCCAAAGGGGGTGCAGGAGCAAAAAAAACGTTCTAAAAATGCGATTTACGTGTTACTGAAGGGCCTAGAAATATGAAATTCGAAATATTAGCTAATTTTAGATATAAAGGATTTCTAAGAACAGTTCTTAAACAATTCGAAATTTGAAAGGGGTGAAAATGCGCGAAAATCGTTCTAAAAAACGTTCTAAATGGTGGTTTCTACACAATCTCAGGATATACAAAACCGATCTAAAAAATAATGGCGTCAAAATGATGGTGACAACCCTTGCTCCAACATAGGCGATGTTTTATGTGGGTGCCACTACTCCAAAGGGGGTGCAGGAGAAAAACGTTCTAAATTGCGGCTTTTGCGTTACGGAAGGGCCTAGAATCGTGAAATTTGGAATGGTAGTTAGTTATAAGATATCAATGATCTCTAAGGACATTTCCTAAAAAAATCGAAATTTAAAAGTTGGTCAAAATGCGCAAAAAACTTTGTAAAAAACGTTCTAAATTCCGATTTCTATGCAATCTCAGGAAGTACTGAACCGATTTCAAATATAATGGTGTAAAAATGATGGTGACAGATCTTGCTCCAAGATAGGCTATATTTTATATGAGTTTCCACTACCCCAGAGGAGATGCAGGAACAAAATGCGCGAAATGCGTCCTAAAAACGTTCTAAATGCCAATTTGCCGGCAATATCTCAGGAAGAATGAATCTGTTTTCAAACGTAATTGTAGGAAATTGATGCTGACAGCCTCTGCTCTAACATAGACGCTATTTTATGTCGGTATCACTATCACCAAGACGTTGCAGGAGCAAAAAAGCGTTCTAAATTTCAATTTTTGTGATCGGTATGGGCTAGAAACTTAAAATTAGGCAAGGTACATATTTATTAGATATAAATGATCTTTAAGAACAGTTTCGAAAATATTGGAAATTTAAAAAGGGGTGAAAATGCGCGAAAAGCGTCCTATAAACGTTCTAAATTGCGATTTCTACTCAATCTAAGGAAATACCAAAGCTATTTCAAAAGTAATGTTTGCAAATCAATGGTGACAGTCCCTGCTATAACATAGGTTATATTTTATGTTGCTGTCACTACCATCTGAGGGTTGCAAAAGCAAAACATGTTCTAATTTGCGTTTTTTGCACAACTGAGGGGTCTAACACCTTGAAGTATGGCATGGTATTTACTTACAAGATGCAACTGCTTTCTAAGAACAGCCGAAAGAAAATTCCAAATTTACAAAAATGAAGTGAATGAAAAGCGTTATAAATTACAATTTTTAAGGAAACTTATAAATTACCAAACCGATTAAAAAAATAATGGTGACAAATTTTGGTGATAGAACCTGCTCATAAATAAGCTATATTTTATGTCTGTTCCACTACCACCAGAGGGTTGCAGCAGCTAAAAACATTCTAAATGGCGATTTCTGCGATACTGAAAAGGCTAGAAACTTTAAATATGACACGATAGTTACTTATAAAATATAAATGCCCTCGAAGGAACGTCGAAAATAAATTCGAATTAAAAAGGGGTGAAGCGAAGGGGAGGTGCGAAAAGCATTCTAAAAAAGCCCTAAATTACGATTTCTATGCAATTTCAGGGAATATAAACCTATTATAAAAATAATAGTTGCGAATCGATGGTAACAGTCTCTGATCCTACACAGGCTATATTTTATGCCGGTGATTCTACCACCTGGGGTTCACAGCTACAACAAACGTTCTAAAAAAGGGCTTTAAAAGCTTTTTAAATTACGTTTCTGTGGAATATTAGGAAATAACAAACCGATTTCAAAATTAATGTTGGCAAATTAATGGTGACAGTTCCTGTTTCAACATAGCCCTTTATGTTCAGAGAGGTGGTAGGACTTAGAATTTGACATGATAATTAATTTTAAGATGTAAAAAGGTGGTTTCTAAAAAATTCAAAACTTCAAATGAATACTGAAATGAGTGTATTAATTGAGCCTAAAAGTTTCAAAATATTTTCTAAATTATTCTTTATTTAGTTTTATTTCGTTTTATTAATTTAAGTCTCATTTCTGCCTGATGCAGTGTAACAATGATGTTTAATCAAACTGTGTTTTAAATAGTAATTTTTTTAATTATTCCTAAAAGTAATAAGTACCTTTTAATAAAATAAAATATTACCTTTTAATAAAATAAAAATTTAGTTAGTACCTTTTAATAAAAATTAGACATATAAATATCACTTGGCATATTTCAAATACTACGCGAGCAAAGCCGCGAGGTTTGCTAGTATTACATAAATATGCTTTAATCAATTAATAGTTAAATATTAATTAATCTACGATTATATGTTGAGAAATGAATTTATAAATCCTATAAAAATAACTTAATCTTTCATTTTGTCTTTCCTGTTCCTATTTTTAAAAAATAAACAGAAATGTAAAAAACGCAGGGAAATTTTCATAATCGAGTTTGTTGCTTACGTCAAATCAATGTATTGTAACGGAAATGTTTGAGAAAAACATGAATTTCAGTTTTAAAAAATAGGCAGCATTTTCAACACGGTCAGTAAATCCCTAAAAAACAGTGCTGTTTAAAAAGCTGTTTATTTATTTATTTTTTTATTTTTTTGGCTAAGTTTATTGTGCATTAAAGAAATAACAAGGCACAAAAACTTGTCTCAAAGGTAATGTTTATAAGTGCCAAAATGGTTAAAATTAATGAATAATTTGTAATTTTTAAATTACCTTCATGCTGCATACTTCATCTATGATATGCTTATACAGATCTATATTAATATGTTTACATACACCCAGGTTATATACTTATACCCATCTGACATACATACATCTATCTTACACATTCTATATCTGTGTTACTTTGCACTCCACATCAGCCAAATTACAATAAAAATACATTGATTGTAAAATTACTACAGCAAAACTACGCTAATATGAATGTTCCAGCTTTTTTTAATTTTAGAAATATAACAGCCTAAATTATTGTGAGCCACAAAGAAATTAGTTATTTCTATAAATAAATTCAAGAGTTAAAAAAATTTTCACTTTCCACATTTGCATACCATCACTTTAAATTATTAATTAAAATAAAAGTTATTATTAAATTATTTTTGGAATTGTTCTTTAATGTTTAACCATAAAGAAGGAGTATATGAAGAACGTTAAATTAATATTGTTGCTATTTCATAAACTGTGAGATTTTATTAATATTTTTTGCGTTGTACGAAGATAAGTGCCTATTTAATTACTTTGAATTCTAAATAATACTTTCTATGCATTATGCTAGTTTTCGGTCCTTAGAGCCATAATAGCCATGTTGTTCATTTATTATATGTCAACAACATTTTTAAATGTCTTTTTAGGCCCAAGGGAAAATAATAGAATATCTGTGCATGCTTTCACTGATTTGCCAACATTAAGTAATATGACTTCCGTGGATCTGGGCTGCAATAGATTAAGGGATTACAGGACTCTTAAAATTAGAAAAAAGGGGAAAAAAGACCATTTGCAACATTTAATATCCTAAAACGTATATGAGATGCATAAACGTATATGCATCGGTGAATATACAATTGTATATTCACCTATGCTGGGTTTATTTGCGTCTCATGTTACGCCGCTAGAATGTGTGCTCATGAAGACTTCTCCATCTTGTGCTGCAGTAGCAGCCTTACCGACTTATATAAGTGAGAAATGCCAAGCTGGACATCGTCCTTGTGGTTTAGTGGTAGAGCACTGGAGATCTATTCCAGGGACCCGGGTTCTATTCCCGGCTTGGACATTTTTCACTGAGTTGGTTTACGCTTTGTAGCAATGTGATAATTCACATCAATTAATATTCAATAATTTCACTGCTGAAATGTAGTTGAAAAATTAACTAAATAAATTTGTATTTAAAGCATTTTTATATTTTTAATACAAAGTTGTATTTAGCTAATACAAAATTTTGAAAATTTCGACAGTATGATCACCTAAAAAAATATTTTTTTGAACAATAAAAATGAAATTTTAGGTTCAGTTTTTACAAACTAACATAACATATGTTTTGAAAATTTCATTAAAAAATATTAAGAAGTTTTTCAGATATCGTGCGCGTTATGCTCAAAATGTCATTTAGAGAAAAATGACTTCAAAGTTTTGGAAACGCCTCATCAGCTATTGAGTGGGTATAATTCTAAAAGCCGTAACTTCTTTTCTAATGGGAATTTCAAGGAAAAAAGCATATCAAAATGTTCAAAAAAAGATAGAAGTTTAACATCTAAAAAAAATTAAAATTTCGAAAATTTTGATGGTTTAAGAGTCTTGAGACGCCTTAACTCCTAAAAGTTAAAATCCTTATGGTTTTAAGATGCATAAATTTAATTTTCTTTTATTGCATTACTAAAGGTTTGAAAGGTAAAAAAAATCTGTTAGATAAAAAAAAAATCCAAAAGAAAAAGTTTCAGGGAATATTTTCAATGAGCTAAAATTTCTTAATGTAAGTTAATATCTTTTCTTTTTTCTTTTAAGGAGATTAAAGAATCATGATTTGTGAGATCTGGCGTTACTATATTTAAGGATAACACATTTGCGATCGAAAAATTCTGACTATTTACATATGAGTTTTTAAATCACTCATCTTACCAATTATTGGCAATAAACTCCACCGCTGCTGATTTAGTTACGTAATCATTTAATTTTTCCATTTCCACCGTATTTGTTTTTCACCTATCCTTCGCTTAACAAACCCTTTTCAAAGTTTAATCCTTCCTCTGAGAAGGAGGATCTGGTTATCTGGTTAGGTTATCTGCAAGACAATTTGATTTCTGACATAACATTAAAGCATTTCTATGATAATTACTCTAACACTTATAAATTTATATTTAACATAATTATTCGCATGTCATTTGTTGTTTCAGAGCATCTAAACATATTTGGAGAGTAATACTCTTTAATCAAGGATGAAGCTAAAAAATATTTAAATATTGCCACTAATGCATATAATTTCGGTTAAAAAGCCGCCACATCAGCTTACTACGCTATATGGCCAAAGATGATTGGTCACTTGCGATTTTAGACGTTTTGTTTAATATCTAGAAAAATACATGAGTAATTATCCATAAACTCCAGGTGTGTAAACAGAATAGTATAGGTCATGTATTTCCGCGCATATTTTTTTCCGATACCCCGTAGAGGTCATATCTGTTGATTAGTCTCAAGACAGTGTACACAGTATTGCATGAACATATGTTGTACATTGCATGTACATATTACATGTATATTTGGATGCAAACCCTCATCCTTTAGCTTCCCTTTGGGAACAACGGATTTCGAGCTTATTCTATCGAGAAAAAAAATTCAGAATTTTCAAGCTATGATTTTGAGACTTTCACAAAAGTTGTTCTATATACTTAGCTAATACATTATGCACATTATGTTTTGACTGCATTCGTGCATGCGCAGCGAATCATTATTTAGTAAACCTGCTCATTTTTCATCCAATTGTTATTATTTTTAAATTATAATGCAGGGTATTGTGTACAATGTTATTTGTCATAGTTTTTGAAAAGATCATTTTTTTAAATTAAGATCTCTTCAAATTACAAGCAAAAAACTTGGCAAAATTTGGGACTGTTTTTATAAAAACCTTCTTTTCTCTACTAGTATACATGCTATGCGCATAAAAAAGAACATAGTTTATTACAATAAGCCTCTTAATCATGTACTACAGTTTGAACGATTTTACTACATTAGTTTTTACAGGGTTATCCAAAAGATATTCGTTCATTTTCAATTTGTTGACGGTCCCCTACGGGGTTTCGGGAAAAACTCTTCACGTAAATATATGACCTATACTATTTTGTTTACACACCTGGAGTTTCAGGATAATTCCTTATGTGTTTTTCTAGATATTTAACAAAACGTCTAAAATCGCAAGTGACCAATCATCATTGGCCATGTAGTGTACACTAGATCCTATGAAAATTTCCGCAATTTAGACCGCTTTCGAAAGGAATGGATTTATCAGCACTTTACCATCCAGCAACCAATCAGCGACAGAAATTTGCATAACCCGGTGTTTACGTGGATCTACATGGTATGAACGATATTGAAAAATAAAGGAATATTCCCGTACCAACACTTCCTCAAATCGTATATAAGTGCGGCAATGGATCCGTAATAACATCTACTAATTACTAATATACTTAAGTTTTTCTTACGGGTTCATATAAAAGTGTACCAAACTTTTAGATTTCCAACACTACCACCTAATTTTTCATCGTATTTAGGTCCTTCGGTAAGTTTTAATTGGAATACCAAACGAGAAGTCATTCGGTAAATTAGTTGAAGAATTGTGAAGGTTTAAAATTTCGAGCTCCTAATGTAAAATTCATTTTTAATCGTTGCAAAAAAAAGTAATAAATAGAAATAAATATGGGCAGTTCATTAAGCACAACGCTATAAGTACTTTCGGAATGAACTGCAACTTTGGACCCGCGTATTTTAAGCTTTTAGAAATCGATTTTGGTTTAAAAATTCATTGGTTAAAATTCGTATATTTTTGGAAAATCTATATATATATTACGCTAACGTACGTGGCACAGAAATCGCGATTATTTATTATTGTCTAATGGCAACGCCCGAGAAACGCATCTCATTGGTTATTGTGAAAAGTCCTTTGACAGGATTTAGGGCGATCGGGTTTATTTACATTTCGCCGTAGAGGAAAGAGTTCCATGATGTATCCCTCTTTCGCTGCAATTATAGAGCTTCAAAATATCATTTGAAATGCCCGTAAAAGATCTCGGCGAATGCTTGAAAGTGAAGAAGTAAACGAATTAAGAACAGAAAATCGAAATAGATTGAATCGGGAATAAAGTTAAACACAGAGCATAAGCGATCGCTAAAATAGGCTTAATAACCGCAGAGTGCACGCGTTGCTTCTGAAATCCAAATTATTGATTTAAACGTTCCGGGGGGCATAACTGTGGAACTTTGAGTAAAACGTGCAATTTCTGCAAAGCATTATATTGGAAATGCGAATTAATCAGCAGCAAAAAATTTAAAAATGTTGTCATGACGTTAAGTAATTTTGCTTACCCCCCTCTGTACGAATCTGCTATACGAATTTCGGGTTCATTTAAGAATAAGAATATTATTACGAGTGCACCAGAAGTAAGATAGAATAAAATCTGCTTAGACGGAAACGACCAGTGATAAATTCCGTTTTATGCAGGTTATTTAAATTGAGCAAAGCATAATAATATTTTTAGGGAGAGAGGGAAGCTGGAACTTTATTTTTTTTTTTTGTTGTTGTTTATTGCAGGATTCCATTAGAAACAGGTTTTACTCTTTTAGAAAATAAATTTGCTGGATGGTACTTTTTAAAATATTCTATATAGTAATATTTGCTTACAATGTTATTATTTCTTTTTCAATTATTACAGTTTATGTTGTATTTGTAATTGCTTTTTCATCCAAAGATTTTAAATATAAAAAGATAAAAATTATTGAAAATATAATTAAATTTTCATTGAATTCATCAATTAATTTGGAATAAAAAGAGCATGAGACATATAAAAATGAAAAAACTTAACCTGTGAATTTACACAACTTTGGAACTGAACAAGAGTCGTGCCATGGTAATTTGCACTAAATTTCAGATTCATTTAAGAATATTATTAAGGCCCGGGCAACGCCGGGCGGGTCAGCTAGTTAATATATATATATAGATATTGAAATAAATATTAGATTAATTTTCAACACTATTATTTAATTGGTAAATAAATCATAATAGCTGCATGTGGGTGAAAATGTTCGAACCAGGATTCGAACCAGGGCTCTCCTGGCTAAAACTGCCAAGTGAGCCATCTCAGGCGAGCCTGGAGGATCTAATAACGAATGGTGAATTAGGTCCTCTGGTTTTGTCCGGTATGGCTCAGTTGTTAAAGCATTGGCGGCTTCAGGGGAAGAGATCTCTGGTTCGAATCCTGGCGCGGACGTTTTTCACCCACTTGGAAATTTACAACTTATTGAAAAATATGTTTAAAAAATATATATATATATATGAAGGACACACCTTAGGATAGCGTTTTGTATCCTAAAGTAAAATTTACCATAAAATCCAAATATGTCAAAATTAGAAGTTTATATAAAAAAATTCAGTGGTTTATAAAATTTCCTTATGAAAAGTGACCCTAATCTTATTTATTCAACTTAAGTTAAAAGAAAACATAACTTCCAGTCAAATGGCTATTTCTGTGTTTTCTTTCTAGGACAGATTAAAATGTATGGGGTGTTTATTTATTTATTTATTTATTTTTTTGTATTTATTTATATATATATATTTTTTTTTTTTTTTGGGGGGGGGGGGGGCGTGTTGGGCAGTGATTATGCAGTAATAGCTGCTTGCAATAGGTGATGTTTTGAAGAAACATCACCTATACTTCCCAAGAATTCACGACCTTCCATGTTGCTTCATTTCTGTGACAAGAACCTGTTTTTTTTTTTTTCTTTTTTCAGCAAGACTAGATATAGAAACCGTATGCTTATTTCACACAATTGTGTAACTTACAATATGTTTTAATCATTTGCCAAAAAATATTTCATTTGTTATCAATAATGACTAAGAACGTAATGTTTAAAGTAAAACGACTAAATACTAGGCTATGATATACCACATCATTTGCAAAAACTGGCCGTTTAATTGTGCTCAAATATATATATATATATTTTATAAAGGCAGAATATATTGGTTGTTACTTTTATTGCCTTTCATATAAACAAAAATTACTTTACGATAAGCTTTTACAAGAATCATTTAAAGATTATGAAAATTAAACACTAAATATTTTTGTATAAGTACATATTTACAAGTCTTTTCACTAAATAAGAATTATAAATCGCCGTTTTAAGGAAAATGCATTTATTTCAAAAACAAAATCACGAACTAAATTTTTCATAAAATTTTTTTTCAAGATTTACATGGCATCGTTTAATACTGTTATTTAATTATACACACGTTGATTGCTTCAAACTTAATTACAGCGAGAGAACATTTGTACAATTAATTAACCTTATTACTATTTCATAAGTTTAAAGATTTAATTAATAATTTCTGCATAGTTAAGCTCATAACGCAAACATAATTTTTGTTTAGTTATTATAAATATTTCCATGCTTTCAATTAATTTCTGAGAATACGTTGTCACGATCAGAAATTTGTTTAATTAATTTAAAGGTTCTTTATATACAGCATTTCTGAAATAAAAGATTATGCGCATAAATGTATTTAAATAATTAAGCTCTATTCTGAAAAAAAAAATATCAAGTCATTTTTGTTTAGATTAGTGATACAGTAGACTCGCGATTTAACAATCTCGGCAAGTGGGACATTAAATCGAATGGTCGTTAAATCAAATATTGCTAATATTGGTTGATTTTAATGCACTTTAAAAATACCTAGCATTCTAATGTCGTAAAAGCTACTGATTTATACAATTAAAAAATATATTTGTAATATTTAGTATAAATTTTTAGACTTATAAAATTGTTAAAAATTGTGGAATAATTTTATAAGAATTTAAACATAAAAAAAAAGCCATTTAACAAATTACAACGATCATTTGGAAAATGATTTTTTCAAAGACTAAAATTTAAGACATAAAAAATCGCACGGAGTTGATCATGCATTACGTACGCCATGAATTAAACATTAATAATGTTATTACACGTAAAAATTGCAAACGAGAAAAATCGCCTGCGAATCATCAGATTTCCTAAAACTGACAAATTATCCACCTGAAACTTATGTGTTATCCAAGCATTTCATTGGCTGTTCGGGAAAAGGCTTTTCCATCGTCAGATTTCCAAGAAATCTGACCAATTTTAAATGAAATTTCATTCTTAAACTTTTAAACATCCCACAATATTACTTTTTACACCGTCGTATAGAGAAAAAAATGTACTTTTAAATGCAATTTGTTTGAAAGCTGTATCTCGATTTGTTTCTGAGTTATTAATTTTTTTTGTAGTTTTTATTATTTTTTTGTCATAGCGGCAACAGAAGGTATCCATCTCTGGTTGAAATTAAAGGGAAATGCAGGTTACTGTATATACCAATCAGAAAACGAATAAAATGCGGATTAAACCAATAAAAACCTTCAGATATGCTTTTGATTTCCTACCCTGACGAGAACAATAACCATTTTTCCAAATGGTTAAAAAAATTACTTATTTTATTTTGTTAGTTTAAGTTGTTAAGTTAAAGTTAATTAATATTTTTTGAATAATCATATTATACTTTTTGCATTAAGTGGCGGCTGAAAGCTTCGAGAATACTGCTTTTAAGGTCATTGATAATCTGAAAGTAGTCGTTAGAATTTCCTTACCTTCCAAAAATGTTCCATACAGCTTGATGACATCCTCTGCTTTTTTATGAAGGAGGTATATATGGAACATCGTCAATTTCCCCGTCGGAAGAATAATTTGGAATGTCCAATTAGGATTGAGAAGGCTGCAGATTAAATCATCTTTTGAAAATGTTTTCTCAGTTTTACACTTGTCAACATCAACATAATCTTCAAATGTGAGATTTTCCGGCCAAACAACGTGTTTTCGTAATGCTTGCATATTAGATTATTGTTACCTTCACTTTCGGTGTTCTGTTTTTTCAACACATGGGCGGAAGGTTCAAGTTGCCAAGCTTGGTTCTTTAAATACTGTAAAAGCACTTATTTTCGCTAGGCTTTAATTTTCGCGAGCCCTTTATAATCGCGAAAATTTAAGCCTCGCGAAATATATATATATATATTTTTCGCTTCAAATAATAATAAAAAAATCAGAAAATTTTCACTTATCAAAAATTTAATGATTACACTTACTTAGATAAGAAATAAGTAAAAGTTCTTTTGAATACTTACAACTATTTCTTGAATACTATACAACTACTTCTTGAATAAAAACAATAATACAACTAATAAAATGCAGCTCATTCACTTACAATATTTATACCAGCTTCTTTGAAGGCATTCATTTTTAGAGCGATGTGGAGAGGGGGTGGGGGAGAACTTTTCGGACAAAAGGGAGTTTTTTTAATTGCCTTATGCAAAAGTGGTTCTTTTTAGGTAGTTTCGGAATTTTTCAACTTTCGGTTCAGTTCAAGGAAAATTCGTGAAATTTTCAGCTCGCGAAATCACCGATATCTTCATTTTCGCGAAAATTACAGCTCGCGAAAATAAGTGCTTTTACAGTATACGGCGGAATGGAAGTAAAATTGTGTCCTGAAAAACCGCTTGCCGAGTATATATTTTTAGAATTTCTAAATTGAATTCTTAGCGTATAATCACAATTGAATTAATATGAAACTATGAATTCATTAAAGCGAACTCTTAAAAATCTATATGTTACACATTTTATTTATATTTTCAACTGTTTAGTGTTTGAAGTAAATAGTAGTTGCAGTTTCACAGCCTGTTGGTCTATTTCGGCAAGCATAGTTTAGCTCATAATTAAATCCACTGTTGTAACTGGTATAAACTTTTAACCATAAAGAATATGCGGAGATTTATCAGCTGCGACCGGCGAACGAAAAAGGTGATTTAAATTTAATTTATTAATTTATAACTAATTTCTAAAAATATTAGAGTGTTTTATTGTCCTCAAAAACGCACCTGGAATATGATTTTTATACTCTTGGGATATCAGGAAGTAAAGTATTTTTTTTTTTAATTCCATCTTTACATGCAAAAAACAAGTTAAGTTAAACAAATCGGAAATTGTGCGTCAAGCGTCGTAAATAAGGGTGCGTTCGTACTAAAACTAGTTTTGTAAATATTCAGATTTTGGTGCAATAGCTGTTGCACTCTTATGCAAAAATGCATGAATACAAAATTTATTAAAATTATATATCTATATATATATAATTTACTAATACGGAAATAATATGACTCCATCTTAAATAGCACGCCAGTATCATGGCAACCTAGAATTATTACCTATCGTGGGATATCATCGAATTAATTAAGTATGATAGTATTTAATAGAATGAAGAAAGCTTTTATTAATATATTTTTAAGTTTTGATTCTATTTTCATAAAGTATTTGAAAGGACTCGCAAAATTCTGCAACGATTATATATATTAAATTTCAAACCACTCGTTTGGGTAGTTTTTGCGCTGTTATATACGGACAGACGGAAAGACCAGGCGAGGACTATAGGTGTTATGTATTCATATAATTACGAGCTCACCTAATAAAAAAGTGTAAAAATAATAATCATTTTTACTATTTAACTACTATCAAAATTTCCATGTTGAATTATTACTGATTGCTACTACTTATCTTGATATTTAAAACATGGCTTATGTTTATTTCTTGTAAAAGATAGGATTATTTCGTATGTTTATTTTTTGAGATTTTTTTAAATATAATAGTCAAAAATAGACATGTGCAAATTGTAATAATTTGTAGTTAGTTACTTGAAGACTGCGTATTTGGGGCATTCTCACAATCCTTTGATTCATGTCCCTGAATAATAATTTTTTATTTAATACATTTTTTTTGTGTTTTTTTTTTATTTCATATACTGGGGAACATCCCATTGCATGATTGCATAACAATATTAACAAGATAAATAAGTTTTGGACGATGTTGGGGGTCCAAATACCAGGAAAACTCATCTACCGTTCCGTGTCCCTGATGCTGATTTTTAAGTTTGGAGCTGTCTGGATAAAATTGTTTCAATAAAAGTAATTCAATGTAATTTTTTTTCTGAAACTGGAACTATTGTTTTATATAAATATGTAGCTAAAAATTAACATGCACACATTTTTAGTGTTGTTATTATTTTTTAAACTCTGTCCCTGGGTTTTAGATTCCTTACCATCCCTCTTCTAAAATTAAACAGAAAATCATTTCAGATGTAGCCGCAGAATTTTTTTCAAGTTTTTTCTCATGCAGAAGTATGCTAGAGAAATAATGTCTAAAATTCTTTTGCAGAAAATTTACTGTAGAATTTAAATCAGCATTTAAACATCAATTTCAAGCATCGCGGCTTTATTGGTAGTCTCACCGCCCCCAATGTTTATTCCTGCACTTTTCGAGGTAAATTAAAAAGAAATTTAATATAATCCAATGTTAACAACTGTTTCTAAAAATCAATGAACATTGTGGCTATCACTTAGTCTTAACATGATTTTCCTAAAAATAGGTGGTAATTTTCCTTACCTTTCCATCCTTACCGTCCCTTTTTTTTTACCATTTCGCCCCTTTTTTCCAATACCATCCCCCTTTTTTACCTTACCGTCCCTTCTTTAACACCCCTTTAAGACAATGTTATACAAAAATTCTGTATTAAAAGTACTACATTGTTATTATTTCTTATTTGAATGTCCTGTGGGTACTATGCAAATTCATTATAAGTAAAAATTTGGAAGAAAATAAAAAGTTATAGGGGTAAAATGGTAAGGAAAATTAAACTCGCAAGTTTAACTTAAACCTCAGTTAAATAAAAATAAATTCACTGCTGACCATTTTTTCTTTATTTTGAATCATTAAGGCATTTGTCTATCGGATTAAAATGTTATTTTAGCAACTTTAATTTCGTCAGATTTTTTTCCCCAAAAAGTAAAAAGATTGTGAGAATGCCCTATTTACATGAGTATGACATTAAGCAAGAATCACAAATTTACTTTATTGCTACAGGATTTCTACTTAAAACTTAGCATCTGTTTTTTTACAAACAGGAATTCTCTTGTACTCTCATTAAAATGATTTAGAATTATATCACACAGCGAGTTGTAATTTTTCCAACCATGATTGGAAAAATGTCTATGCCAGGAGTGGAATTTAGAACACCTGTCTTAAACTACTAATGTTCTATATATTGAGCTACCTGGATGCCTAATACAGCAGACATAAATTACTCAGACAACCTTTTAGGTATACCAAATTTGTTTACTCGGTTGAAAAAATTTGAAACCGATTTTTATTTATTTATTTATTTTTACCGATGAGTATGTTTGTGTTAAAATAATAAAGTGTTGTAACACACTATTCTTAAATTATCTTTCTAGTCGTTTAACTAGTCGCTTTTAAGCCATATATAAAAATATAAAATATTTTCACAACAATTTCGTTTAGTTTCGGCCTCTCAATCGCTCCTTCTATTATTTCAATTCTATCAGTAGAAATCAGAAATAATATTTTGTAATAGATTAAGCTTTCTTTAAACTTAAATAATGTAGCTAATACTGTTAATATAGAATATATATATTTATCATAAACAAAAACGTTGTTTTCAACTTCGAAAAAAGAAATGGAAGATCGTTACTAAAATTTTCTGAAAAAGTATTAATGAAAAGTTTTTTTAAGATTGGTTGATTTCATTTCATATTCAGAAACGCCTAAATATACTTCATACGCAAATAGTACTAATATGTGATAGGACAAACTAATAAAAAAAAAAATACTATGTCCATCTTTATCAAAAAATATCTGCGCAATCTGTCGATAAGCACAACTTTATCTGATACTTTTTATCTTCAAGTGTATATCAAAATAGAAAAATAAAGTCTATTTATATAATTTCCTTTTATTCTTCATTTTAAATCCAGTCAACAGAATACAACATTACTTCACTTCCTTTCACACGTAGAAGCACTCAATTTTATTTAACTCACAAATAGTACGAAACCCGATAATAACAACCTCTGTCACTTATAAGTAGGTGTCTCCCCGTATTGCCATTAAAAAACTACAAAATTATCTGATACTTCTAACCTCTGTTCGATTCTCAGATCGATGTCTGACAGAAATTCTTGTTAGCAGAAGTTTCTGTATCAATTACTGTCATTTGAAGGAAGAACTGCTGTAAAAGAAATCTTAGAACTTGTAACTAGGGTACTTAATACAGGAGGAAAGAATTTTTTTTATGTTTTGAAGATGGCAACGATAAGATTCGAGAAAATTTTCTTCACATTTTACAGTTTATATTAGAGTAAATGAAAGTAATCGTATTTTTAAAAGTACGTGTATTTTTTTATTTACTTTTATTCAAATTTTTTAGATCTACATTTATTATTTATACGAAATTTCGTTTAGAATAATTAAATATTTCGATATTGCTAATTTATGTTTTCAAAATGGTACTGTAAAGATTAATAACAACAACAAAAAAAATCTTCATGTTTTGCAATGTATGTTATAAAGCAAAAACACGTTCGTGAATATTGCGGACGTCACACAATAACAGCGGAAGCGATCTGAACAATACATTTCGCGTTTAGTGCATTTCTTTTACCATATGACAATTGCACCATTTAAAATTTTACACTGTCGAACAGAACAACATGCACTTTCAAATACATATTGTTTGAAAACTGTATCTCAATTCACTGATCTTTTATGATTTTTCCAATAATTTTTAAGCATTCGTATTTTTAAACATGCGTAACGGCGCATTGACGGCAGAAGCAATCTGAGCAATACATTTCGCTTTTAGCGCAATTCCTTTGCATTATAAGCATAGCATTAGTTTTTAGATCGTCGAAAAGAAAAAAAAAACACTTTCAAACGCATATTGTTTGAAATCTGTTTTTCAATTCACTTTTTTTTTATGATTTTTAATATAATTTTTAAGCATTGATATTTTTACATATGTGTAATAGTGCATTGACGGCAGAAGCGATCTGAGACATTTCGATTTTAATGTTCGCTTTATCACAATTTAAATACCTTATAACCATCCCACAATTTAAATAGTTACACCATTGAATAGAAAAAAAAAATGTACTTTCAAACACATATAGTTTGAAAACTGTATCTCAAGTCACTGATTTTTTATGATTAAAAAAATTAATTTTAAGCATTAATATTGTTAAATATGCATGTATCCCAATTTCGGAAGACTAATCAATTTACAGATAAAAGAATATAAATAATTCAGAATTTGTTTTTTGTCTTTAATACTCCATAACTAAATTACTAAACAAAAAATAAAACTAAAGAAATGTAAATTTTTGCAAAGCAATGCAAATATTACAGTTTCGCTAAATATATGTCTATCTAATTTTTGTTATCTGTATTTTCTGATTATCTTACTATTTATAGAAGAAGAAATTAATGTAATCCAATTGAAAATGATACTGGTATTGTATTTCATTGTTTGTTTAAAATTTTATTTTGATCCAGACAAATAATTGAGTTTTAAAGATAAGAAACTATAATTTACTGCAATTTTTCTTTCAAATCTCTTTCTCTTTCTTCAATATCTTTATTGAACTGCACGAAAGTGATAAACTAATTAATTATTTTAATTATACTGGATATTTTTTGTAGTGCCGCCAGCATTTTTTGTTTTGTGACGAACGTTTGAGAAACATTTTATTGAGTAAAAACCCTGATGAAGGTCTGGTGCACATTATAAGTATCAAAAGTAATTTATAAATAAATAATAAATCCCGTATGAGGAACTTAAGAACATATTGAAGACATACATTAGGGGCTATACTTATATAACGTCATCAACTTTTCGGTCATTTGAGACCCCCTCCCCCCTTACGATATCATACGTTATCATTCCTCGAACACCCCACCACTCACCCTAATGATATCGTTATCAACGTCTACAAATTCATTTGATGGTTGCAAATTTTTTTCTTTTGTATGCAGTGATATACGGATATGGCTATACATTTATTATTTGCATACTTTATTCATTCAAATGGAAAGAAGTCGATAAAATATCACTATTATATATGAAATAATTTTTATATTAAAGAAAATTTAAAAATAAATAGTTACTCTTTAAAAACCGAAAGGGGAGGGTGGGGGGGCCGGCAGAACTTTTTATCAACAAAAGAGGTGGACAAAATTCTTTCTCTTTTCTTTACTGGTAAACACAAGTATCATTTCAAATATACTTCACACATGGTTTCTCGAACAGCAGATTACATATGCATACACATATGACTAAAGAATAGTAATGCAAACTTTGGGGTATTCCATATTTTGGAATTAAAAAAATTTATAATCATTTAATGATTTTAATAAAAACATTAAATTTTCATAAAAATAGATACGACGAAAAATATTGCAGACTTTTTTGATGTGAAGAACGAATTACAAATAAAAATAGAAAATTTTGATGCAAAGAACAAATTACAAATAAAAAGAGAAAATTTGATGCAAAGAACAAATTACAAATAAAAAGAGAAAATTTTGATTGGATCAAAAATGATAGCGATATCAAAAGACAACCCCACCACCCCCTAGAGATATCTTACGATATCATGCGCCGGACCCTTTCCTTTCCCCCTAAAGTGATAACGTTATATATCCACATCCCCTTAAGAACATTGTACGCAGTAGAGATACATTAAGAACATTGTAGATAGGGTTTTTAAGGAGAGCACCTCCCAATACGACTTGATGTTGGACCATTTCGAGTTTTTTTTTTTTCCTTATTTATGTTTAAATAACACTCATTGCGCTTTTACCTAAGTGTGTGAATAGCGTTATGTAAAAATTTTGATATTTCAATTAATCTAAAATCTCCTAAAGTTCAGTAGGCGCAGCGTATATGTGATTGGGATCGTGATAGATATTTGAAACAAAACAGTCACAGAAGATTCTGAAAATATATTAAATTAGTTTAAATCTAAACCTCAAACAGATAAGATAAATGAAATTTCCACAAAATGACGGCAGTTCGAGTTTTGAGGTCAGTTTTCGGAATTAATTTTTCATTTTCGAAATTTAAAAAAAATGAAAGTAATGGAAATTTTACTTTTTTTTTGGAGATTTGTCTTTTAGTTAAAACAATTTAGTTTAATTTAAAAAAAATGATCAATAACTTGAACGGTAAGAGTGAGAAAGTACATCGATTAAAAAAAAAAAAAAACTTGCTTCAGAAAATGCGTTTACAGTTTTGATCAGTCATTTTGTGAGCGTGGCACAAGTCCATGAAATTCGTTGTCAGGGCTTAAATATTGGATGAAAATGATAGTTAAGGTTTTGAGGGCATATTCTAGGTAATTTATAAAATCAAAATTGCAAATAGTTAACTTTTAATAGCGACATTGTAACACACTGTGCACGAATAATAAGCTTTAAGTTCAATGTTAAACAGAGTAAATTTGTAATTATCCACAACATTTGTTAGGGCAGTTTCTTCTTTCAGAGCCTTAGCCAGAAGGGTCATCATTTCTTCTAGTGATACTCGTTATTTAAGCTACGTTGCATTCGAAAGGAAGAGTTGACACATTTCTTATCAACTTATTCCATTTGTATTAACTACTGTAACTGCTAAAATCTTATCTGGGAGCAAAATGAAAGCTGCTATTGATAAAAGTTTTTTTTTTATGCGTGAGTGGCCTTTCAAACCATATTATGTAATGTTTCATATTTCAAAGGAGTTTTTGATTTACAAATTGGGTTACATTAGATATTTGTTTAATAATTGATTATAAATCAGTAATGATGTTTAAAAAAGAGCACTTGTAATACAGATAATTATAGTGCAATAAAGGTAGATATTAAACATAAGATTATAAATATATCTAAAGTAATAAGTTATAATCATAATATCTTCAAGTTTTTATCCGCTTATTGGCTATTAAAACTATGCATACTTAAAAATCATGATGTGCGTTTATGAAAAAGCTTTAATTTTTCAGTTGGAACATTAGAAACTATAGTATTTTTATTACATTTAATTTATTAAAAAATAACTTCTACTTTTATGGATAAAAAGTTTTTTTTTACAAAAAAACTGTTTTTTTTACTACGATATCTATGTTATATGAATAGCAAAATATTATCTTAGAGGAAAATGTAGGCTGTGAGTTATCATTTTAAGCAGGCCTTTGAAATAAGATAATTTAGGGAATGTAATATGGAAATTTACTGTATAGGAAATATAATATAGGATTACAGGAAATACAATTAGCAAATACAATATAGTAAAACAGTTAATTATCAGTATATAAAAAAAAAAATCTAAAACAATAAAGTATAATAAATCGAAATATTTGTGTAAAATAGTAAAAAATAAAATAGAAAAACTGGAGAGGAAAACGCATTGCTGAAAATTAGTTATTAAAATAACAAACAAAAATTGTAATTAAAAAACATGTCAATTCACTGCAAATAGAAGCGTCTTAAATTTAGACACATATGTGACTGAAAAAGAAATTTAGACACTTAAGTGTCGTAATCTGAAAATTCAGACATTATAGATGTCTTAATTTAAGATACATAAGTGTCTTACTATGACCATGGTGTAAACGAACTGAGAATAATGTCTAAAATATCCGCAAACGTCTTATTTTAAGACACTTCATTGCTTTAAACGTGTCTTAATTTAAGACGTTTTGATTCTTCCGACGCAATAACCACCAGGGGGCACTAGCACTCCCAGTTGCGCATGCGTTTTAGATGTCTTCGTTCGAGGTGGTATACGTTGTAATTCAAACAAAGTTTGTTTTTATGCACGCGTGTATTTTAATTCGTTTTTTGCGAAATGTGAAGTACTGCGATTTTAATTCGTATTAACTTGGATTATTTATTTAATGAATACATACATCTGACGTGTGTGCTCGACATCAAATGTCTCTTAGAAGCTGTCGTCGATATAAGGGCGGGATAAACACAGAACAGAAGTAGACGACGGTTGAAGATTACACCCGGAAATTCTACAAAGCGTGTGCAATGGGCTTAGTGTTAACTCGTATTAATTTATATCAATAATATTGTGTTATTCATCTTCGTTCTGTCGAAGCTGGCAAAAAAAAGAAACTTTTGTCTGGCGGGTCCTGTTTTGAGGATGAAACATCTCATTCTTTAAATATGGCTAGTCGGATGTATTATGGGATTACCTTTTAAACTGATGAAAGTCTTTCTCCCTCACTGTGGTTGTGGTAGTTTTTAAAATTTCAAATCGAGGAATATTTCTTACCTCTTGCAAACAGCGATTGAAGTAAGTGTTATAATTTCGTTATAGTACTAAAATTAGTGTCTTTTATGATTTTATTTATTGTACTAAACAAAATCTTACATGAAATTTAATTAGTTTTGAATCTTTTTGCAAAAAAAAAAAAAAAAAAACCACTAATTTTAGAAGTATATATTTTTAAATTTATGACGTTGTCTTTTATTACAAATTATGTGTTATTTATTCTCATCTTTTTTTCTCAAATTTAAAGTAATAACATCACTAAAAAACAGACATATTTAAAAGTTAAGTTCATTCTCTTGTTTTGTTTTGTTTTCAATATGGCAGTTCTTAGTTTCAATGGATCCGGATTGAGATCCCGGGATCCCGCTTTAATTTTAACCCCGAAAATCACGGAATTTTTACTGGAAAATTCCGGGATTTTCGGGATTGCCTTTTTTTTTCTATTGAACAATATTCAGCTGAAATTAAAAAATATATTTATAAATTTTCGCTTTTGGAAAAGAAAATCAATTGATTTTCATGAAATTTATATATAATTGAAAATGAATGTTTATCTCAAGTATTTCTTAGATATATTTCTAGAGCTATTAAATCTTTTAATGTGTGAAAACTTTTGACTTTGAAACATAGAAGTAAGCCAGTCAGGAAAAAGGAAATCATTTGTTTATTTAGATTTCGCTGCATGTGTGGATTCGAAGGTCATTTTCCAATTAGACTTTACTGATAAACATCGCAAGTTTGTAACATACTGATATCATGTGCTAACTTTTTTTTTTTTCTTTAAAGATTTTTTGTTTAGTAGCTCATAGGAATGATAACAATAAGCCCATGTGGCAATATAAATTTTTAAAAAATCTAATTTTTAAATGATAAGGATTTTTATTTTATTTTTTTTCGGGGAGGGGGGAGGGGTATTTTGTATGAAATTTTCGTAAAGTTGATACCTTAAATCTTGCACTGATTATAATGAAAGTTTTGAACTTTTAGAGTAGGACAAGATTAAAAAACACAAAATATAAATAAACAAAATACCGAAGTAATTTTTGTCTCAATATTAACCCTTTGCACTCGAGGGCTCCGGAGCGAGCCATTTAAAATTTGTCTTCAAACTCGAGGTCTCCGCTACGGAGACAATGCAAATAATTTTGTGATACCATGTAATCTTGTCTTTTCTAGACAGGTATTACAAAATTATTTGCATTGTCTCCGTAGCGGAGCCCTCGAGTTTGAAGACAAATTTTAAATGGCTCCGCTCCGGAGCCCTCGAGTGCAAAGGGTAAAGTAGAATATTTATTTATTTATTCATAGTTAAATAGCTGTTGTGATTATCATCTGATATATATGTAAAATTGCCTATGTGGCAATATAATTTTTTAAAAAATCTATTTTTAAATTATATGAAGTAGAGTAGGACAAGATTATAAGAAATATATATATTTATCCATGTACTTTAAAAGCCCGCAATAGCCCTTGCCGCTGAATTTGTCCGATAATCGGAGATGTCTGCTTTTGTGAGGTAAAAATATACAAATATGTATGCCATGCGGATTAAAAAAGTATTCGCTAAATAGATGTTTCAGAATAGCTATTCGGGAATGCCCATTAACCTCAACAACGGATACTCCCGAATACCGGGCATCTCAATTGAGATAACAATAATGCAGGGTTGCATTTTTTGCAAAAGAACTTCTTGATTAAAGAATGGGCATACTGGACCGTGCCCCGCCCCCCTACGATTTTAGTGCCCACAAATTTGATGTGCAATATTTGTAAAGCTTATTTTTTAAATCTGTTCCGAAATTGTATTGATTATAATCAATATTTTGAACTTTTAAAGTAAAATAAGATTAAAAATAAAACAAATTTTAAAAATCTAATATTTAGATAAATATTTTTTGTTTTAATCTTGTTCTACTCCTGAAGTTCAAAATATTGATTATAATCAGTAAAATGTCGTAAAAGATTTAAATTATCAGCTTAACAAAAATTGCGTACCAAAATTGGGAGCACCAAAAAAATCAGGTTGTAGGGGGGGGGGGGGGGCAAGACCCCAGCCAAATATTTTTCCAGGGTTCAACGTGGTCAAACATGGCTACGTATGATGCTTACAAAAAAATGGATGCTATTAAGACGTTTGAAGTGTCTGAAATTCAGACACGAAAAGTGTCTGAAAAAATTCAGACATTTTAAAATGTCTGAAAACTGAACACTCCGTTTCAGACACTTAAGTGTTTGAATTTAAGACATTTTAATTTACAGTGTTCCTAATAGTAACGAAAAAAAAGTGCTGTTAAGAAAAAAAAGCAAAATGAACGTTTTAAAAAAGATATTTATAGTATTGTGTAAAAAAAGAAAAAAAAATTCCCAAAACGTTTATTCTTGCCTAAAATGCTATAAATCATATAACTGCAAATTATGTCATTATAAATTGAATTGTAATAATTATCCAAATACGAAAGTTCAAAAAATTATTACATACTTTTGAAAACATACAAAATTAATCATTTTAACAACCTATTCATTTAAAACTCCAGACAAAATCAAACGGATTTCTTATTCGGCTAAACTTTAATAATTATTAAAATTATCTCTTTTAAAATTACCCTTTTTTATTAATACTATTGCTATCATACCATGCATAATATTATTAATTTAATCGCTATAAATTAAAATGTAACAATGTTACAATTACGAATTTAATAAAATTTTCAGTACTACGAATTGAATCAATAGTAGTATAAAAACGATCATGCCACTATTCACTTTAAAACTCAATACAGAATGACACAGACTTGACTAAACTTCATGATTTATTAAAATTAACTAAACTAGTAAATCTGCAGATCAGGAGCCTCAACGTCATCTTTGCAAGTCATTGTTTTTTAACACTCATTGCGTAATATTCATCTTCCTACAAATCGCTAGAAATAAATGACATGTATATTTTATTTCCTATGATACAATGATATAGCGTATATATTATATATATTTCTGAGTTCTTTTAACTCATTACTTACATAACTAAATAATCTTTTTTCCTTTATGAAACAGCAAGCTGTAAAGAAATAAATGATATTATTAAAAATTAACTAGTTTTAAATTAAACAGTCATATTACAAATAAGAGAGTAATATAAATTCAATACTCTTAATTCAACAAATATCAATATTTCAAAAAAAAAAAAAAAAAAAAAAAAAAAAACTACCAGATGCTTTAAAAACTCAGCACAAATTTAAATATCTTTCTAATCTTCGTATTTTATTGAAACTAACTTAGCAATAGATTAATTTTAACACAATTATTCTTCTAATTGGTAAGTAAATCATATTAGATGTAAATTTCCAACTGGGCGAAAAATGTCCGGACCAGGATTCGAACCAGACATCTCCTGGCTGAAGCCGCCAGTGCCCTACCATCTGAGCTATCCCGGACGAATCTGGTGGAACTTGGAGATCCCTGGTCCGAATCCTGATCCGGACATTTTTCGCCCAGTTGGAAATTTACATCTAATATTATTTATTTACCAATTAGAATAATTTTGTTAAAATTAATCTAGTGTAATTACGTATCCAGCGATTTCTGGAGTTCCATTACCTGAGATTTATTCTGTTGAGCTGAACCAGGTTTCATGCCAGATGCTATAATCATTGAGGTTTGCTGGGTGAAAAAGTTCCACTAGATTCGTCCGGGATAGCTCAGATGGTAGAGCACTGGCGGCTTCAGCCAGGAGGCTTTCCCTGGTTCTAATCCTGGTCCGGGAATTTTTCGTCCAGTTGGAAATTTATATCTAATAACTTAGCAATGTTTTGTTTTTTTTCACTCATATTTCAAAAAGAATTGCCAAATTATTTGTCAGATATACGAAAAGATATTGTGTGATGTGAAACTTTTTTTATATGAAGAAAAACATTTTTCTTCTCTTGACTAGGATTTTTCGAGCCAAGCTCCAAAGGGTGATGTAAATGTTAATGGGAAGTGTAGCGAAGTTAAACATTGCCAATATATCCGATGTAATTTATGTTACTTAGTATGGATAGATCCCCATTGTAACATTTCAATTCTATTGGAGTTTATTAATTATCTTTAAGAATTTCATAAATTTAAACTACTCCCTACATTGCATTTTTCAAAATGTAGCGCGCTACAGTACAAACTATAGAAAAATATAAGCTAATTGTAGTTTCGCTACATTAGCACGGTAATTCCGAAACACTGACTTTAATAAATATTATTACGATTATACTTTTACTCAGTGTTGTTATTACGAATTAAATCTTTTTAAATTACAATTTAATATTAGAAATAGGAACGTAATAAAAAATTTATTCAATAAATATCTCTATAAAAAAAGGATTTTGGTAACACCACGCGATTCTCAAACTCGTCACAAAGTTAACTCTCTTTTGTATCGCACTAGACATTGTGATTTATTTCAATTTAATTAACAATACTTTTTTTCCTTATATTTCAAAATAAATTGTCAAATTATTTTTTATATATAGGAAAAGATATTATGTGATATGATACTTTTTTATCGAAGAAAAATATTTTTCTTCTCTTGACTTCGAATTTTCGAGTCAAGCTCCCAGTGGCGGTGTAAAGATTAACGGGAAGTATAGGGAAGGAAACATTACCAACATATCGGATGTTATTTATGTTCTTTAGTATGGATAGATATCGATTGTAACATTTCAATTGTATTGGTTAATACTGTTTAAGAATTTCATCTATTCAACACTTAAATGACTGCTGTTGCTTTTCGGCAACATACCCAATTTAGGCTCTAAAATACTATTAGAATAATATTGAAGCTATAATGCCTAATTTTGCCAATTAAATACATTCTGAAGATATTATTAAATTGATTTTCAACATGTAGATGGCAACACTTGTGTTGTTTAAGAATAAAGATAGATTTATTTTTTTTCAATTGTTGCTACTTGTTCTTTTTATTTTGTTTGGAAGCTTGCGAAGTACGCTATTTTGACCTGCAGTGAGCAAGTAAAATTTATTTCTTATTATAGTTCCTAAAATTCTTGTGTGTTTAATATAATAGAATTTTATCAAGGGAAATTATTTTTTCAATTAAACACCAGTATTGCTGATTAGCAACAAATTGTTTTTTAGCCGTAAACTATACTTAAAAAAAATGATTTTTTAAAGTATTTTTCCCATGATTTATTTAAAAAATGAAAGCCGAAAAACATTATCACAATGATTTTTGAAAAATCAGGCATTTAAGGGTTAAACTACTCACTACATCACATTTTTCATAATGTAGCGCGCTACAGTACAAATTATAAAAAAAGACAAAAAAAGACAAAAAAAAAAAAAAAAACTAGCAACTATTGTAGTTTCGCTGTATTAGCACCCTACTTTCAATCGCTAACTACAATAAATAAATGTTATTACGAATTAAATCTATTTAAATTACAAATTAATATTACAAATAGGTATGTAATAAAATATTAATACTCTCAACAAATATCTGTGTAAAAAAAATATCATAGTAGTAGTAAATTCTTTTAAAATTCTATACAAAATCAAATATATTTCCTATGACACTAGACTTGGGGATTTATTAAAATTAAATAATCAGAAACTTTTTTCCCTTATATTTGAAAATGAATTGTCAAATTACTTTTTATATATGATAAGATATTGTACGACATGAAACTTTTTTTATCGGTAGAAAAACATTTTTCTTTTCTTAACTTGTATTTTTCGAGTCATGCTCCCACGGGTGGTGTAAAGATTAATGGGAAGTGCGGAGAAGGAAACATTGCCAACATATCCGATGTAATATGTGTTCTTTAGTATGGATAGATCCGGATTGTAACATTTCAATTGTATTGGAGTTTATTAATTATGTTTAAATATTTCATATACAGTGAAACCTCTCTGTAAGGGCCCCCTGCCGCTCCATTGAAAATTAACCCTTATGAGGGGTAGCCCTTGAATAGCAACTAAAATAAGGAAATCAAAACCTATACAGGTAAAAAAAAAAAAACTGTTTATTAACATTTTCAAACTCTATACTTGATTGAAAAAATTTTCTATTGAAGTTTGTTTACTTTTCATAATTTTTTCTCAGACAATTTTGGTTTCAAATGATTCTTTTACTTTATGGAACAAATAGTTAAATTTGCATCATATATTAATGCCTTGGAATGATATATTAGTTTATTTATTTTGGTTAGCGTTGCCTGACAGGTGTAAAAATTGTGATTCAATATGCATTCACAGTTTTAGTAATTGTGGAATTGGTTTTTTTAGATAACCTGTTACCCTTTGTGTGCCCACAACAAAGGATCAAATTTCCCCTCCAACCCAACCCCTGCAGGTTGAAAGATCAAACAAAGTGTGAGGAACACCTGTTTGTCTCGCTTGCGGATAAGTTTGTGGTCTAAATCCCGAAAAGTTTGAGGTCTAATGGTGTACTAACTCCTCCCCATCTCTTCCTGCCTTCCTTGTTGCAAATGCAATTTTTTGCTGTACTCTTATCTTTTGGTTCAGGAATTCAATGCACCTTTTTAGTATTTAAAGCACATGCGAAAAAAATGGCCTTTATGAGGGGTAGATGCTGCTCCTAATAGGAGTAAATTTAACATTATGTCTATGACAAAATTTTCGTTCCTAAATATATTGGTTCTTAATAGAGGAGGCCCTTGAAGAGGAGTGGGCTTTAAAAGAATTTTCACTGTATTTAAACTACTCCCAACATTATATTTTTCAAAATGTAGTGCGTTACTGTACAAACTACCGAAAAATCTAGCAACTATTGTGGTTTCGCTACATTAGCACGATACTTTCAATTGCTGACTGCAACAAATAATGTTATTACGGAGTTTACCTTTATTCAATAGTGTTATTTTGAATTAAATCTTTTTAAATTGCAACTTAATATTACAAATAGGTATGTAATAATACGTTAATACTTTTAATTCAACGAATATGCCTATAAAAATTATCATAGTAGTAGCAAAATTTTTTTTTAAACTCTATACAAAGTCAAATATATTTCATATCGCACTAGACTTGGGGATTTATTGAAAGTAAATTACCAGAGACCTTATTGTCTTATATTTCAAAATAAATTGTCAAATTATTTTTTAGATATATGATAAGATATTGTATGATATGAAACTTTTTTATGAGTAGAAAAAGATTTTTCTTTTCGTAAATTCGATTTTTCGAGTCAAGCTCCCAAGAGTGCTGTAAACATTAATGGAAACTGTAGAGAAGGAAATACTGCCAACATATCCAATGTAATTTATGTTCTTTATTATGGATAGATCCGGATTTTAATATTTCGGTCGTATTACAGTTTTTTTCATTATGTTTAAAAGTTTTATGTAGTTAAATTATTCTCTACATTCCATCTTTTATAATGTATTACACTACAGTATAAACAAGCGAAAAAAGTAGAGAGTACTGTAGTTTCGCTACTTTAGCACGCTAATTCCTACCACTGGCTACGATAAATAATATTATTCCGAATTATACTTTTATTTAATGGCATTATTACGGATTAAACCTTTTTAAATTACTGTTTAATATTACAGATAGGAAAGTAATAAATATTTATTCAACAAATATTTCTATAAAAAAAAGATCATGGTAGCACCATATGCTTTTAAAACACAGCACAACGTCAAAAATCTTTTATATCTGACTATACTTTGTAATTTATTGAAATTAACTGAACAATTTTTTTCCCTTATATTTCAAAATGTATTATCAACTTATTTTTTAGATATACGATAAGATATTTTGTGGTATGAAACATCTTTGTCGGAAGAAAAACATTTTCTTCTCTTGACTTCGATTTTTCCAGTCAAGAACCCAAGGGTGGTGTAAAGATTAATGGGGAGTGTAGAGAAAAAACATTGTCAACATATTGGATGTAATATATACAGTTTAGTGTGCACAGATCCAGATAGTAACATTTTGATTATACTGGATTCATTAATTATGTTAAGAGTTTGATATATTTAAACGCTACTATTGGTCTATTCAGTACATCCCATTTTTAGGTAGATTTCATATGAAATACTACCTAATAAGATCTCACCTAAGTTAGAATTTCGGAAAAGTTTTGCAGATCTACACCGATCATGATTCCTAGAACTCAAAACCAGACCAAGTAAAAAACTTTATTTATCTATCTGTGTCACTTTTTTACGGACACGATAGTGTCCATAATTCTGCACAAATCTTTTCCAAATTGGTACGTAAATTCAAGGGGTATAAAATCTCGGTGAAGCTCGTTAACGGGCAAAATCGGACCAAGGGGGTAGAAATAGGGAGGGGTTTTGTGAAAAACGAAAAAACCCCATAACTTCTTAATTATAAAACATATCGACACAGTTTAAAGTTATTATTACTTCTAAAAAATGGGCCAAAAGTTTTTGTATGACAGATTTGTGATAAAACTAAAAATGGGGTTTTGGGGAGAAAAAAATTCATAACTTCACCAGATCTCAAGATATCAAATCCAATTAAATTTATTATAAATTGTCGTAATATTATCTACAAAATTTATACTGACACGTTTTTGATAGGACGAATTCTTACCGCAAAAAAATAAAAAAAGAGAAAAAAAATAAAAACGAAAACAAAAAGGGGAAGTTAGAGAAGAAAAAAATCCATAACTTCGTTAATTCACAAGATATCGAATCCGCATGAATTTATTACATATCTTCTTAATATTATCTACAACATTTATACTGACAAGTTTTTGGTAGTACCAATTCTTACAGCAAAAAGAAATAAAAAATACATAAATGTTAAAGAAAAAAAATATCGTTTTAAGGATGTACTCAAATCCAAACTGCTTATATTCTGGCTCATTTTTAAATTCATTTTTGCTTTCAAACGCATCCATTTGGTAGGTTCTCTTATTCAGAAACTAAATTATGTGCCGTAATGGTCGATTTTTTTATAGAAGCAGAATATATTTTAAAAAATGATGTCAAAGTGGGCATTTTGAACCGAATTTCTCGAAGCGATTGTGTTGGAAATGAAAAATATAGTCCTACTGACAAAATAATTGTTTATAAATCAAGTTCTAATTAACTGAATGAAAATAAAAACATAGGTCGCTTATAAATTTCTTAAAAAATCACGTCAGCAAGTTTCATGTTTTTCTTTTAAAAAATGAATGTGAAAATGTGTCAGAAAATTTCGAGTTGTTGAGCATAGAAAAATAGTGTCTTAGCATGATTCTGATAAAAGCAGCTCTTACATAAAGAATAAATTAAAAACTCATCAAAAGTGGCCAGATAAAATTATTAAAGTAAGGTGAAATTAGTACTTAACTTTGAAATCTACCTGCGCCTATAGGACGAGCCAGCAGGGATTTTTTTTTTTATGTAGCGCTCTACAGTACAAACAATAAAAAAAAGTAGCGACTATTGTAGTTTCGTTACTTTAGCAAGTTATGTCACACCACTGACTACAATGAATTATATTATTACGAATTATACCTTAATTCAATTCTGTTATTAAGAATTACTTTTAAATAAGAATTCAGATTTACAAATAGTAAAGTAATAAAACATTAATACTCTTAGTTCAACAAATATCTCTATAAAGAATATCACGATAATACCACATGATTCTACAACTCGGCAGAAAGTCAAATATCTTTTATATTTCATATTAGACTTTTTAATTTATTGAAATTAACTTAATAAATTTTTTCCCTTTATATTTCAAACTGAATTGTCAAATTATTTTTTAGATATACAATAAGATATTGTGTGATATGAAACTTTTTTATCGGATGAAAAACATTTTTCTTCTCTTGACTTCGATTTTTCGAGTCAAGCTCCCAAGGGTGGTGTAAAGATTAATGGGAAGTGCAGAGAAAGAAACATTGCCAACATATCGGACGTAATTTATGTTTTTTAGTATGAATAGATCAGGATTGTTACATTTCGATTGTATTGTAGGGTTTTTTCTGCTGAAGATTTTTATATACAGTGGGTGATCGGTTAAGGAACTTAATCCGTTCCAAAACAGTTATCGCTAACCGAATTTTTCGTTAACCGATCATAGATTTTGTATTGATTTATATGGGAATTTAATCAATTCGTTCTTAAAGCTAAATACGAGAGTATCTATAAGTTTTTGCCCTCACATAGAAATAATTGAGTGAAATTTATGAAATTGCTATATTTTATGAGTCCTTTTCTATGTAGTCACCGTGCACAGTAACACATGTGTGAAACCGGAATTTCAATGAGAGGGGGGAGGATGTATTCCAGGAGGTGCGATAGTAGACCCAAAGGGGAGCATTTTTCTAACTTTTACCGGCATCCACATGTGACATGTTGTTGGAAAGGCCTGTGACACTTATTCATGCTATGTAGCTCCCTCCCACCTTCCCCCAAATTTGCTCTCTGGAGGGTACTTTTCAAAATTTTGAGGACATCATTCATGCCCCCCGGGGGGAAATTTGGGGGAAGGGGCTAAGGAGGTGCATAGTATGAATAAGTGTCACAGGCCTTTCCAACAATAAGTCACATGTGGGGGTCTTCAAAAGTTAGAAAAATGACGCCTTTGGGTCTACTATTGAGCCTCCTGGAATAAACCCACCCCCCTCTCTTTGAAATACCAGTTGCACAAATGTGTTACTGTGAACGGTGACTATGTAGAAAAGGACTAATACAATGTAACAATTTCATAAATTTCACTCAATTATTTCTATGTCAGGATAAAAACTTATTGATAAACCCTCGTAGTGTATAAAAAATAACATAAAACTTCCCTTTATAATAGGGTTAATATACGTCCTTCTTTAATATGGACAGATCATATTTTAATTGTTTTATCCGTGTCGTGGTGTATTAAAGGAAAAATAAATGCTACGTCCTTTGTAAAACTTTTAGGTTTACATTCCTTGACTACGGCATTGAATCATATCGATTTGTCACTTTGACCTTTCAAAAAGTCCTTAGTTCTCTCAAAGACCGCCTTTATCGCAGGGCCCTATAAAGCTCAAATGGAGCCTAGAGCCTGTTAAAAATTTTTGAATTAAATTGCAATAAAAATAATTAATTTGCAATTAAAAATATTTCTTTAAAAAGGAAATCTAAATGTAAAAATTAATGTTTCTGATCTGTTCATTTTAATTTGGGGGAGGGGTGGGGGGAAAATGTAGGGTCTGAACCTTCGGTAGCCAATGAATTAATTAGGTCATACATATACAACTGTTAAAATGTTCTCTAAGTCACAATAGATGCAATTACATACAGGCAAATCTGAAACACAGCATAGCTTCTTTTTGACTTTATTTTGTGAAGTGTTGGTTAACCGAACATGTGTTCGTTATCCGAACATAAAAATCTTTCGTGAAAGTGTTCGTTAACCGATCTATTCTTTTAACTGAATAGTTCGTTAACCGATCACCCACTGTAATTAAATTTTTAAATTGTATTACACTTTATATTTTTCGAAAAATGTACACTTGTGTCGTTGTGGGTTAGGATTAACTCGTGCGACACTTAAACAATCACATTTTAATAAGAATCACACACAAAATATATACAGATTCGCGAAAAAGCGCAAAATAACTTTGGAACATACATATTTCCAAAAAAAAACATCTCTAGGGGAGATACATTTCGAACACACGCCGAAACTTTACTTAAACCCGCGCAATCATGATTACATACATTCACTTCACTTCATCACTTCATGTTGGCAAAATATCTCAGGATTTTTGCCGACAGTGGAAGCAGCGCCATCTATATGCTATAAAAATAAGGGAAGGTAGTCATTTTGTTACAACCTCCCCCTCTGGTTCCGCGGACGTCCCGGTGAGGAACCAGTAACTTTTTTAGGTGGTCTGCCACGTTTCCTAATAGGTGCAATTGGCACAATGTCAGAGTCATTACACAGTTTCAAAGCTGACGTATGACATGTAGCAAGCGGTTCATTTGGATTGTCCATGCTTGCTATAACAAATGTGGTGGGTGATTTTTGAGTTAAAATAATGCATGGTCCGTCACGTTTAGGCATGAACTTTGCAGTTTTACTGCTAGAGGCTTTACTTACTGGATGTAAGTCAACCCAAACTTTGTCTCCTGGAGCAAAACAATGTCCTGATTTTCCTTTACGGTCAGCGTATTTCTTTCTTTGATCTTGCTTGGCTTCAACTTTGTCCTTAATGTCTTTGGTGAAGTTTGCAAATTTCTTGAGGTATGGTGTAATTTCAGGTACAAAGTTGTCATTGTGAATTACAGCACGAATGTCGTGTTGAACATCGTCTGTAGTTCTTAATTCTCTCTCAAATTGTAAAAATGCTGCTGTTTCTCCAGTGGTGTCACACTTAGCAGTATTCATTGCAAAACGTATTCTTGGAAGTTTCTCTTCCCATGAACAGTGGTCATTCTCTACTAATATAGCCCATCTCGGCTTGAGATCTCTATTTTTTCTCTCCACAGGGTTTGCCTGAGGATGATATATGGGAGTTGGGTTTTGTTTGATACCTAAAAGAAAACAAAGTTGTTGCATTACACTACTAATAAATTGTGGTCCGTTATCACATATTATACGTTTGGGTAGACCATATCGAAGGATAACTTCTTCGAGCAACGTAGTTGCACACTGTGCTGCAGTAGCTTCTGTAAGGGCAAATAGTTCAACCCATCTTGTTGCACAGTCTTCTACTATGAATATCCATCTTTTACCATTCTTACGTTTTGGTAAAGGACCAAAAAGATCAATTGATAGAACTTCAAATCGTTCTGAATACACTGGTGTTTGTAACAAACCGGATGGTTTTTGATTAGAAGGTTTATACCTATTACATTCAGAACAATGTTTGACGTAATCTGCAATGTATGAACGCATTCCAGTCCAATAATATCTTTTGGATATTCTATTAAATGTACCTTCAGCACCGTAGTGACCAGCCGTAGGTGAGTCATGGTGTTCTTTTAAAATTTTCTCCCTTTCATGTGAGGGGACTACTAGTTGTGCTTCTTCAGATTCCGAAGTTGGGGAATACCTGTATAAAACTCCTCGGTTCATAACATAACCGCGTTCAGTCTAGTTAGTGTAGTCTAGAGTTTTTTCTTCATCTTCGAAACTTTTAATAATTTTCTTTAATTCTTCATCTTTCATTTGTTCAGCACGTAGATTACTATGCATTTTAGCAGGGATATCAATCATTATGGTGCAAATATCACAGTCTTCTTTACTGATATGATCACACGCAGGACGAGAAAGCATGTCAGCTATGACGTTCGCTTTACCTGGAATGTATTCTATTTTCACATTAAATTCTTGCAACTGTAAAGCCCATCTGGCAAGTCTTCCAGAAGGGGACTTTAAGCTCATGAGACATCGGAGAGGCTGGTGGTCGGATGTCACAGTAACTTCTGTTCCGTCAATGTATCCTCTGAATTTATTAAGAGCCCAGACAACAGAAAGAGCTTCCCGTTCCGTGGTGTGATAGTTGCGTTCTGCAGGAGTCAGTAATCTACTGGCGTACTCAATCGGATGCTCTTCCTCACCTTTACCCTGGAGAAGTACTGCTCCAAGAGCATAATTGCTTGCATCGGTTCGAATGATGAAGGGTTTTGTTTCATCAGCCTGTTTCAATATTGGTGCTGAAACCAGGCATTGCTTCAAGGTTTGAAATGCATTTTCTTCATCGGCACCCCAATTCCATTCAACTTTCTTCTTAGTGAGGTTACTAAGTGGTCTAGATATTTCTGCAAAATCTTGTATAAAACGGCGATACCATGAACATGTCTGCAGAAACGATTGCAGTTGTTTTATATTCTTGGGAGGCGGGATCCTCACAATAGCATCAATTTTCCCAGGATCAACTTCTAGGCCATTTGGAGTGATCCAGTGTCCTAAGTACATTACTCTGGAACATGCAAAGTTGCATTTTTCTCGATTTGCAGAAAGTTTCCATTTGTCTAATCTTTGAAAAACAGCTTCAAGATCAGATAGATGTTGTTCAAAACTTGATGATAAAATAATGAGGTCATCAAGGTAAGAGAGAATATTTACATCTGGGAGTCCGTTGCGAAAGTTATCCATCGTCCTCTGAAACGTTGCAGGAGCGTTACGGAGTCCAAAAGGCATTCTTCGAAAGCGGTATGTTCCGAGAGGACATACAAAAGCAGTTTTATCACGATCAGGCCCATAGACACTCACCTGATGGTAGCCAGCATTCAAATCCAGAGTGGTCATGAATTGGGCAGTCTTTGCCTGATGTAGAAGATTGTCCATACGAGGAAGTGGATAGGTATCCGGTATAGTCACCTCATTGAGCTTCCTGTAGTCTACACATAGACGTACACTACCATTTGGCTTAGGAATGAGCACGATTGGTGCAGAATATGGAGATTCGCATTGCTCAATAATTCCTTTGGCAAGAAGATCATCAATTTGCGTTTTCAACAACTCTTTCTTTGCCGGTGATAATCTGTAAGGTGGTAATGATATAGGACGATGTTCTGTAGTGTTTATGTGATGTTCGACGACGGGTGTTGCTTCTCCCCCTGGTTGAAAGGTATTGGAAAATTTTTCAAGCAAGTCATTAAGTCTCTTTCGTTGTATTGCAGATAGGTTTTGACCTTCAGTTTCTCTTAACATAACTGTGTTAACTTTGACATTTGGTGTTGAGATTTCAGGTGCCGTTTTAAAAGGATCATCAACAAAAGGAAATTTATATCTTGGATTGTTCTGGAAATACCAACTTTGGCTTCGCATATCCAACACAATCCCCATTTTATTCAAAAAATCTATGCCTAACAATGTTCTATTTCCGGTGGCTCCGGGTAACGCAAAAATCGTGGTATTAGTTCTACGACCTTCTATTTCAACAGTGATTGTTGCTTGAAGAACGTTAGTTTCTTTTCGTATGCCATCAGCGAGCGTTATGTTTACACTGGTCTCTTCGAACGAAGTTCCTTGGTCACGGAGAAGCTTGAACAACATTTCCCCAGCAATGGAATGAGTAGCTCCGGTATCTGCGCAAGCTACCCCTGTAATACCATTTACCTTTATATACAACATAGGTGTTGTCTGTGTATTAATATAACAAGATTGGAGATGTAGGGAACTAAAATTTGCTGATTTTACTTGCGTAGATGGGGAACAATTAGGACATTTTGCTTTGACAAAACCTTGTTTCCCACAGCCATAGCAGCTTATAACTGGACGCTTATCATCGTTTACAAAGCGTGAATTCGTATATTTTGAGGTAGAAGTATTTTTGAAATTTCCAAAATGTTCGCTAGCTTCATTTTTGGTTACCTGATTTTTCCAGAATTCCTGACCATTTGAATTTTTTGACAAAACATGTTTCTGTGTTTCACGCGATTTTGAATTACTTGCTGATTTTTGAAAAGGGGGTCTAATATTTTCATATATGTCAAGCTTTTCGGCCAACAAGACAGGGTCATTTAGTTTGTCCCAACCATCTAAATAATGATTTTTATATTCTGGTGGGCACTTTTTTTTAATCCGATCAGCGATTATTAGTTCTGAGAGCTTTTCAAATGAATTAACTTCTAATTTGGATAACCAACCTTCAAAATAATTTCTAATTTCAAAGTAAAAATCTTTCCAAGTAGAATTCTCTCTTTTTTTATGTCGGCTAAATAATACCCTAAACTTCTCCGCTGTTAATTTAAATCTTTTTAACAAAATGTCACTTATATGTGCATAGTTTTTGAACATTTCTTCAGGCTCTCTTGCTATAAGTTTAGCAATGTCATTCGGAAGTACGGCGACTAATTGTGAGACCCAAAAATCTTTGGAGACATTTAACATTTTCATTTGACGTTCAAACATTGTCAAGAACAACGACATATTATCTTTTTCCGGATTAAATGGTGGTAGGATGTTTTTAATATCTATACGCATCTGGTCCATTTGATTTTGTGGGACAGTTGTCGCGGTATGGTTTTGAGCTTGCAGCTTAAGTTTTTCTAACTCATAAGCTCTTTCCTCTGCGATACGTTTGTCCTCAACCCTTTGTTCTTCTATGCTCTCTTGTTTTTTCCTATTTTGTTCTTCTATGCTCTCTTGTTTTTTTCTATCTTCCACGATAGCAATCAATGCCTCTTTTACAAATTGTTCATCGTCTTTAAAAAGGGCGCACTTCATAATTTTTTCACGCAAGACTACTATTTTATCATCTGCATCTACCTGAAGCTCTAATTCGGTAGCCAAATTATATAAATCGATTTTTTTCCCTTTAGAAAGAAACGTCATTTTTCCTCAAATCAGTTAAATTTATGCTTAAATTACAAAATTATATACAATACTTGACCCATTAAATAATCAAATAACAAAATAACTACCTTCCCCTTACAGGTAAATATGCATAAACTTTCATAAACAATTGATGAAACATACAAAAAATACTTTAATACCATACCAAAATCTATCTCTAATTAAACATGAGCTCATGTAAATATTAATGCAAAAATATTATAATCAGTTAATATGCAACTTTTTTTTTCTAATATAACATACCGTATAAAACTGTCAGAAATATTTAAATCATAAAATTTTAAGTATATGAAATACCATCGATAATTTAATGTGAAAAAAATTTTCATTCACAAATAAATATGAAAGCAACAAAAATATCAAAATAAAGTACTTACTTACTTCTTTAAAATAAACAACATTCTAAATAATTATTGACGATTACTGAAATCACTTTTCTTTTCTAATATACTACGCTGTGCACAGTTAGAACAAATAATCATAAAATTGACCTACTCAAATAATATTGCATTGAAAAAAGAAAAGAAAAAATATTACCAAAAGAATTTATATAAATCTCTTTTTCAGAAAATTAATCTTTCATAATACTCAAAAGAACAAAAACAAAAAAAACCCACATACATAAAACAGCATTTAAAAATAAATAAACCACCAGCTGGCCAGCAATAAACAGAAAAAAAAATTTCAACTTTTTACCGGTAACAAAACAAATAAAATAAGATTTATCTTTCTTTAGCTAATCACTTTTCAATGATTCATATGGCGGTTTCAGATTTCTTTTAAACACACAGAATATCGGCGATAGTAGAACACTGAAAGTTATTTCGAAAACATTTTAGAACTGTCTAAAGACTTTCCGATGATCACAAACAACAATTATGAAACAAACTCAAAAAAATTTTTTCCACTTTTAACAGCACACTTTCGCCTTGAGAACTTTGAAGCTTGAAGCATACCCCACAAATAATTATTCCATAAGGATGGCACTAATTACTTGATTTAATATCAAAAAGAATGCACACATTAGAACCGAAGTGGTTCTTTTTTCCTTTTACCATATTCTTGAAATGATGATTTCACACAATTACGAATCTCGCTGAATCTTTTTACTCATTTGCCAGGGCGGCAATACACTATAGAAGGAAAACGCTTTTCTTGAAATTAGGCTTTCACATTCACAGAATTGAGAATGGTTTCTCAAACTTTAGAATTTGGAGATTCTTTTTAATCACTTACTTTGTCAGGATGACAAATACACAATTATCCACTGTCATTATTGTCCGGATGACAATATTTTGAACCTGGTATAGCGGTTCCTTTTTATTTCGTTTTTGAAGAAGGAGATTTTTTCACGTTGGGCGTCATTTTGTGTCGTTGTGGGTTAGGATTAACTCGTGCGACACTTAAACAATCACATTTTAATAAGAATCACACACAAAATATATACAGATTCGCGAAAAAGCGCAAAATAACTTTGGAACATACATATTTCCAAAAAAAAACATCTCTAGGGGAGATACATTTCGAACACACGCCGAAACTTTACTTAAACCCGCGCAATCATGATTACATACATTCACTTCACTTCATCACTTCATGTTTGGCAAAATATCTCAGGATATTTTGCCGACAGTGGCAACAGCGCCATCTATATGCTATAAAAATAAGGAAAGGCAGTCATTTTGTTACACACTGTAATATTTCTGAAATATTATGAAATTTGTTATGATTTCAGAAATTACACATTAATTCTTCCAAATAACCCACGATTCAGAAAAGCCTTTCTTTTTCTGCCGAAACCTCTAAAACTAATGTATTTTCGAGATATTTAAAGAATAATTTCTGAAACAAATGTTTACTTTGCTACCGTTAATTTCTTCCAGAAACTTTTCCGAGTACACGAATATCCTCAAAACGAACTTTCTTTTTTCGCATGATACCTATTCTCAACTTAGCTTTTTCTTTCTCAATAAAAAATTTCAACAGAAAAACATTCTAATATAAGAGCATTAACGTTAACATTTTTCTGTCACTCATGCATGTATGCAAATTCTGATACGCAGCTGCAAATGTTAAAATCAGAAATGATCACTAGAGATAGACCGAAAATTCGGAATCATTTTCGTTTTCGGTTCAGAATCTGCGTTTCGTCGAAAATTCGTTTTCCTGAAATAAATTTATGTACGAATTTCACACCTACGCTGTAAAAAGCAAAAACAAAAACAAAGAAAAAACGGTGATTTCTACTGGCAATCGAGACAGCAATACTATTTCCGTATTTTAACGGCAAATTTCCCCCATAAATTTCTGTAAAACAGAAAATTTTCTGTAATTTATGGGGAAAATTTCCGTTAAAATACGGAAATAATACTGGCGTCTCGATTGCCAGTAGAATCTCCGTTTTTTAGTCCGTTTTTATCGGGACATAGCACATTATACAATTTTAAATCAGAAATTATATGATTTTCTTTTAAAAGACGGATTTTTTCTTTGTTGTTATTCGTTCTGTTTTACAAAGGAAGCCCCTAAAGGTTGTATAAAAAGAAACATTACCAACATACTGACATAACTGAATACATAACTGGTGTTCTGTAGTTTAAATTTATTCGGAATTTTTAAATTTTGGTTGTATTTTCGTCCTTTTTTTACTTTCTCTTAATTTTATTTATTCTTGTTGTTGTTGAAGTTGTTGTTACATTTGAAATTTCTATTGTGAAAACATGATATTATCTAAATACAAGTATGTACCGAGTATATACTATACATACCTCGTATGTAGCAAATTAACACCTTGAAATAATATACTAATTTCAAGTGCTAAAAGGTGTTATATAAAACTTTAAAACCAGTAAAAATACGTTTATTTCGACTGTTGACATGTTTCGTCTCTCCCAGAGTCATTTCCAAAACAAGTAAATAAAATTATTCTAAATTTACACGGTCTACAAAACGCCATCATTCAGTTTTTCACGCATTCTTTCATGTTATGCATGTTATTTTTTACTTTACTAATTTTTAGTGCCAATTTAGAATAGTTTTATTTATTTGTTTTTAAAATGACTCGGGGAGAGTCAAAACATGTCAACAGTCGAAATAAACGTATTTCTACTAATTTTAAAGTTTTAATTTACATCTTTTAGCATTTGAAATTAGTATATGATATTTACATTATAATATTTCACAAGATCAAAAAATAACCTGATAAAAAAACATTTAATTTTTCGGTACTTAACACGTTGAATGTCTCTGCAGTCACCGGTGACTGACGCTGAACTTTCCGTTTAGGCCGCGTCAGTCATCGGTGACTGACATGTATAGATTTTGCAACGGGAATCGTATTTCGTGGCCCAAATGGAAAGACAGAGAAAATAGACTTGGCATTCAACGTGTTAAACAAAACGTGTAATCAAACCAGCTTAATGCAGTATCAGTTAAAATATATATACCCCTCTATGTGATACGTATTCTATGCTCTAAAATCACTCAATTTTCAATCACAAAATTTCATTCTTTAAAATGTGCATTTTAGAATAAATTTTATTTCCTGAATTTTGAAAGAATTGTGCCCCAATCGATATATATTATATAATTCTTAATTTATAATATTTTCCTTTCGAAGAATATAGTCTCAATACTATATACACTGCGTATTATGTAACTACACATGTGGGAAAGCCAAACGTATTATAATAAATTTTTCTTTTGAATTTTTAGAGAAGTTTGAAATTAGGATATTCTAAAGCCACTATATCACTTTAAGGGAGTGTAAATCTTATGGTATCTTATAAGCGAACTTTGATGGGTACTAACAGGAAATTTTAATTTTTAAATTAACTTGACTGCTAAAGTTTTCAAAGGTAATCTAGAGTTAAACAAACGCTACTGATATAATCAATGACATCTGGTTCATCTGATAAATGCAAAAATTAAAGGCAAATGATTCTCCCTTCTATGCGAATTTGTTAAGGCTTCGTTATGTGTGGTTAATATTAATTGAATATTCTTATAGAAAATATCGCTACAGTAATAGCTGATGATTACATCAAAATGCTTCTGTGAAGTTAAAGTTCCTGTGCTTACAAATGCATGTTATTACCAATGCAAGAATAATTTGATCAATAAAATTTTCCTAGCGTGGTAACAAATGTTGCAACTTATACAGTATGGGCTAAAAAAAGCTAATACTTTTTTCGAAGATGCTAAAAAAATTAATTCATGAATGAGTACTGGATACATTTAATAACATTTTTATAAGTTACATTATTTTTTTTTTTTACTTTCTTCTATCTTCAATAGAAGAAAGTATTGGAATAGAAAATTTTTTTCGACTTCCGATTTTCGACGGATTTACACATTTTAGACGTCCCAAAAAACATGTTTTTACAAAATGTATGTCTGTCTGTTCGTGTGTCCGTATTTCGCTATTGTACCATAGAAAAGTGTATGAAGTTATCATCGAATTGAACAAAATTTATGTGTATGTTTTTGGCTGTAGCAAGCAGGTCATTCTTCAATTTTGAAATATTTCGCCGGAAGGGGGCGCTGTAATAGCGATTTTTGTGCTATTTTCAATATTGTACCATCGAAAAGTGTATGAAGTTATGCATACAATTGAACCAAATTTTTGGATATGTTTTTGGCTATGGCCAGCAGGACATCCCTTAATTTGAAAGAATGCTGTAACAGCGATTTTTGTTCTATTTTCCTTATTGTACCATCAAAAAGTGTATAAAATTATGCATAAAACTGAACCAAATTTTTTGTGTATGTTTTCGGCTATGGCCAACAAGTCCTCCTTCAATTTGGAAATATTACGCCGGAATAGTGATGTCTACGCTATTTTCATAATTGTACCATCGAAAAGAGCATAAAGTTATGCATAGAATTGAACCAAATATTTTGTATATGTTTTTTGGCTATGAAAAGCAGGTTTGCCCAGAATTTGAAAAAAATCTGCCGTAAGGGGGTACTTTAATATCGATGTCTGTGCCATTTTCATTATTGTACCACCGAAAACTGTAATAAAGTTATGCATAGAATTGAACTAAATTTTTTGTGTATGTCTTTGGCTAATGGCTAGCAAGTCCTCCTTGAATTTGGAAAACTTCCCCGGGAAAAGGGCGCTGTGATAGTGATTTTTGAATAATTTTCTCGATTTTTCACAGTTCTATTGTCCATTGGTGGCTCGTGCAGAGACGGGAACTCGCCTCCTGCTAAACCGGCTATTCGTAAACAGCTGATGTACAACAGAATAAACGAAGAACTATTGATTTAAATAAATATCATGATCTAGATTAACTTATTTTTATTCCGATTAATTGACTGAAGCAGAAACGTATGAAGAAAGTCAAAGTTGGTACAGTACTGAACTAATGATATTAAGGTATTAACATGTGTAAATATTTAGATGATGATACATTAAGGTGTGAAATATTAAGATGTATGAGATAGAAGAAAGTTTTGAGATTGGCACATCCAACTAGTTTGCACTTATTAAGAAATTTCTGCTAATAAGTAATATTTTAAAACCATTAAATTTTAGTAATGAAACCAAATTTAAACTGCATATTTCAATATTTCATCCTATTTCACAATCTTTCTATAAAACATTTGCCGTAATCATTTTTCTTCAAGGCCGACTTATTTCACGATCTTAAAATACCGATATTTATTCTATTAATGTTACCTGTTTTATACCATTTTCATTTTTCTCATTTTATTCCAAAAGTCAATTTCGCGCTCCTTCTTGGGAGCACCGCAGGCGTCCTAAATTATTACGCCTCTAGAATATAGTTAGCTTTTTTTGAGCCACGATTGTTTCGTCCGTGTATCTGCAATACCGAAAAATCCTTGTGCCCCTTTTGGTATTTAACAGCGAGCATGAGAACGGAGCCCAGAAATTTCGTGGAATTTGTTGTCTTCTAAAACTTCGCTGCTGCCTGGAAGCGAGTGGTCAGAGAAATATAATGTTATATTAACATTTTTCTAGAATGTAACTTGTGACGACATGAACAACTGCTAAAGTTTTAAAAGTGAAAATGTTCAACCGTTTTATAGAATTGTTGCGGATGTTTGAGTTGTAGAATACTCAGCTGAATTTTAAGTAAGGTTTTTCCGAATGGATATTTTTGAGTTCTCCACTTAATGGGAAAATTCCATTTTTTTTTTCGATTTCATGCCAACGCTACCGACGACTCCATATGATCTGCATTAATATCGTCACCTCAGAGTAACATTAAGACATCTAGTAATAACAAAAAATGATATGTCTGACTTACTGCTATGAGTAACTGTGTTTGCATCTAGTGGAACAACTTTTGAAACACAAAGTTATGTTTAATACTATATCTCAGATGTGTTTCATAAAAATCCCCACTGTTCCACTAGATGTAGCCGCAGTTTTTAATAGCAGTACGTGAGACATCTCATTTTCGATTATTACTTGATGTCTTTTTGAAGTGAAAACTTCTTTAGGCGCGTTGAGCTTTTTTTGAGATGAGGAAAAACCACTGATTTCGAGACACTGTAACGTAACCGACATGCTAGCATTTTGACACATAGACACTAGCGCGCCAAGCGGTGAATGACAGGAACTTTTCCCTCTTCAGCTAAATCCGCAAAAGAAGAAGGAAGCTAAAACTCACTTTTTCTCCCGGCGTATTGCTAAAACAAATTATTATTTTGTTTTTCGTCAGTTAAAATGAATTATACCGTATTCGTGACCTACCTATTTCGTGTAACTAAAAACCGAAAACGCTGTATTTTATCGTGTTGATGGTCTGGTCAATGACCAACAGTATTTGCGGGAATTTCGATTACGGAAGATAAAATACTGGGCACAGATGTCAGATACGCACTTGGGTACCTAATTGACAGCAAAATGGCGTTACTTTATTTTACAAAGTAACCCGGCTACTGTTGCTTATTTATTAATAAATTGTTCATTTACTTTTTATTTTTTAAAATTGTACAATTGTTTTGTTCTATAGTTATTAATGAAATTACCGTTTATTTATTGTTGTTTACTTTTTAAAACAATAGAAAATAATTTAAAAATATATATTGTAACTGGTATTGGAAAATGGGCTTTCGCCAAATCGACGTTAAAAAATCGCGCCAAACCTGGTTCGTATATCACATCTCTGCCAAATTCTCGGTTTTTTGATTTTTCGACTTTTTATCCAAATTTTCCGGATTTTTTAAATTTTCCCTTTCATTGTATCCCAAACACTACCTTCATACCAAATTTCAAGATTCTAGGGATACAGGACGTACCTCTGAGTTTTGATGATCGGTGAATCAGTGTCGAAAAGGGGAAAGTTTAAGTTCATATATCTCCTGAAATAAAAAAAGATAGAAACGTGAAATTTCAGCATTTAGTTCCATTTCCACATTACTTTAGATTTACGAAGTTTCAAGTTTCTGGGAATCACCAACACAAAGATATTGGGGGGTCAAAAGTACCCTGAGTTGCTTCTAGAAAAAGATGCTTACGGCTGTGCTTTCAAGACTTGGCAGGGGCACTGCCGTGTCCCCAGATGCTTTCATTAGTGCTGCTACACAATTCAACGCATAAAACATTTCCTGACGATTAAAAACACACACACGTAATTGTTGAAGTTTTCACTTCTATTGGCACTCCCGGAGTGCCACTGGTTTTTTATTGCTCTGGAGAGACGATACATCGGATGCAATTAATATTTCCTAATAAATGAGTCGAACAGTGCTGATTACGTTTCTAAAATGGAATGTTGCGAGCGATGTGATCTACTGGAGTATTATAATTGAGTCACGAGAGAGCGATGTTTACTTCATTTACTTCAAATAGTCGTTACATGTTACGAATAATAGTAACATACATAAATATATATAATTTAAACATATTATATTTAACTAGCCGCTCTTGGTGACCAGTTTGGTCTCCGTTAAAATTTATGTTTGGGAAAGCATGGTAAGCATTGTATCATGTTACTTTTATTCATAATTTAATTTACTTCGACTCCCTTAAATATAATTAATGTATTCCCTTAAGCTAATATTAGTTTAGTTGTATTAAAATAACTCAATTTGTTGATTTTCTGTAAGCAAGTAAACCCTATTGGTTTACAATGGAAGTCCATGGGAATTTGCGAAATATTAAAGATATCGCCAAGTTTGCGTCACTTTTGGCGACCAAAATTGGTCGCCAAATTTGGAGATATATCGCCAAGTTGGCGGCATTTGCCGACAGAACAGATCTCCCCTATGGTAACCCCTCTATAGGTATAGGGATGCATTAAATGCTGTTCAATAACCAATGAGATACGTTTCATTCAAGCGTTGCCATTAAACAGTTAACAAATAATCGCGATTTCTGTGCCACGTAAGATAGCGTAATATATATATAGATGTTCCTAAGTATAAATTTAAAAAAAGGAACTAAATTTTCGTTTTAAAGTTAATAGTCTGTAAAGAATCAGTTAAACTGGTTTTCCAGTACACTACTTGACTTAATCCTATGTTACAGTATCGAGATACAGTTGTGGAAAAAAAAAGTAAACACCCCTTACTAACTCTGCAAAAAATTATCGTAGAAGAAAGTTACTGGTACCACACGATTTGTAATAAAGTCTACTTTTAAATGATGTATATGAAATTTGCTTAGTGGGCATCTACATATTAAAACGAACCATAACTTCGTTTGCTTCAACAGCAGTACACAATTCTGACAGCATAAATGAACTCTACACCCCTCAATTAGCCTAAAAACAAATTTTTATGCAATTCGTATGATAAGTTTCCGAGAAATTAATTATTTTAAAACGAGCGTATTTTAGGAGCTGTATCCAAATTGAAGTTCGATACTCGATTGTTGACCGAGACCCCCTTCTTGATCAAGGCATCTTAAGCGCTAGTCAAGCAGTCATTGAAGACTACCAGATTAAAGGATAGCATAAGTAATTTCAAAATATCTAGAGACTTCTATCATAGACGGCCCCTTAAACCACCATTTTGCCGTTTTTTAAGCATAATTTGAAAACTACTTGGAAGAAAAATGTGAAATTTTAGATTTCCATAAGCAGGACTTAATAAATCTAAATACATAAAAAAAAAAATTATAGGTTGCAATTCATAATGTTTTCCAATATTAATTTCATAATTCATATCATAAAATTATAAAAATTGCAAACTCAACGTATTTATGTTTAGGTATTTTTGTATTATTTCTACGCAAAAAATTAGCACATTAGGAGTATAATTTTAGGAGATATTAATAAAAACATGAAAATCTAATTTAACATTAGAAACATAAATTTTGAATGTTTATAATTCAAAAACGTATCATTGAAATGACTTGAAATTTGGTTTCTAGGCATAGGTTGAACTGAAGATTTGAAATATCTCATTAAAATTGGGTATTGCCATTGAAAAAAATGAAGTTTGGTTCGTTTTAATATGTAGATGGCCCCCTAAGAAAATTTATATACATCATTTAAAAGTATACTTTATTTCCAATCGTTCGGTACCAGTAACTTTCTTCTACGAAAATTTGTTGGGGAATTAGTAGGGATGCTTACTTTTTTTTTCCACAACTGTACATTTTTGGCACATCACGTATTCTTTTTTATTCTTTTTTTTCTACGTAAAATATGTGTTTTATTTTATGTAAAATCGTTAATTTACTAAAGCCTCAAGATAAAAAATTAATTTCGAAAGCGAAATATTTAAAATATCAATATACAAAATCTTAAATAAATTTTATTTCCAAATTAGCAACCGCATAAAAAAATGTACTGAAAGACACCTGTCAATAAATAAATAAATAAATAAAATAAAGAATAAACATAAAAATTTCAACGAGAAAATAATTTTTTTTTTACATTTCTACGAAATTTGTTTCTATACAAAATTACGATACATCCATCCCTAGGAGTAGCATTTTACCTTCCCTGACAGGTTACAATATCAAGAGATTCCCCAATAAACTGGAGTAGTAAGAATAACATGGATCTCTGTAGAGATATTATTGATTTATTTGAGCGTACATATTATACATGTAAAAAATATCACAAATTCATTCAAATATACTATTTTAAAATTGTTAAGTAAATATTTTAAAAAAAATTGCCTTAGGATTTATTGTTCATGTTATATAAAGGTACAAAACAAAAGTAGAATAATGATAATTTTTCAATATCTTACTTACATTTTCTATAATGCATAGAATAGAAATAACTTTTTGGTGTAATTTATTTTTTTCTTTATTAATTCTTATATATAAAATACAACTTTTTGTTGAACTAAACTCTTTATTTTACAGTCATATCACGATAACGACTATTTCAAAAGCATTCTAATTTGAATACATTCTGCCATACTTTATTCGTAATCTTAAAAATATTTCATTTCGAAATTCACGAAGACATAAATAAACGCTACAAAAGAACTCACAAAAAGGAAAAACCGAATAAATCGCAGAAATTCAGAAGTACAAGGCATTTTCATTCAATTAACATGTAAAAATTAAATTAAAAAAAAAAAAAAAAAAAAAAAAAAAAAAAAAAAAAAAACCGACTGCATAACAAACGACCGAATTAATTATTTCTCATCAGTGTGACACTATTGTTTTACATTAATTACTTATTTTTTTATTTACTTGTATTGATGACTTTTAAGTTGTGTTTAATTGTTAGTTGCTATCTATAAACATTGTTTTGATGAGGCCTATAGATGTCTATGAAGGTTAGAGTTGCAGTAAAGCTAGAGATCCTACCTACACAGATTCCAGGTTGTGTAATATTTAAACGGAGCGTCTAACTGTAAAATAGTAATTAAAACATCCCCTTCATTTTGAAAGACCTATCCAATGATATGCCACTCAATATGGTGCGTAAATTGTTTGCGTCTCTATCACAATTTGAATTTATAAAAACAAAACCTAGCCTATAATCATTGGACAGTTAAGATGAATCGATAGAGACCTCATTCATTAAAATCCATCCAGCCGTTGGGATGTTTCGAGGGTATAAATAAATCCACCCACCCAGATACGCGTGAAACGCATAACCCTTCTTGGCAGTCGGATAAAAAATGTTTCTATGCAAATTACGATACATTCATCATTAGGAATAACATTTTACCCTCCCTGATAGTGATAGGTAACACGATCACTAATGAAAGAAACAGGAAATATGCTGCAAATATTGACTATATACTGTATGGAGAAAAATCATAGTTCCAATTTTAGACGTTTTGTCGAATATATAGAGAAATATATGACGATTTCTTCTGGAACGTCTGAAATACCTCATATCTTTCAGCCAAGGTTTCATTACGAGGCCAATTAGGGAACAAAATGGATTTAAACTAGTCGGATATACCAATCCCAAAACTTTCTTCTATCTCGTACAGGTTAATACATCAAAATTCGCTATCACAGTGCCGAAATTAAATGGCATTCTATGCCCATCATGAGGATTCTAAAAAGATGAAATTCCGTGCATTAGTTCTTGAGTTATGACTATCGTTTAAATCGTGTAAATCCAGCAAAATGCAGTATATTAGCGCCACCTATTGGGCGATTTACACCAGAACCTAATCACAATAAACTTATGTCAACTTCTAACTGAATATGAAATTTGGGGAAAATCCGTAGTTTTGAGATAGAGCTATTGCGAAAATCGTTAAAAATACAGCATAGCAGTGCCACCCATTGCGCGGTTAACACGAAAACCTAACTAGCATAAACTCGTGTCTATGTTTAACTTTATCTGAAATTAATGAAAATTCGTGAATTGTTCTTGAGATAGAGCTATGCGGAATTCATGAGAAATGCAGCATAGCAGTGCAACCTATTGGGAGATTTACACCAACATAATCAGCATTATTTCATATCAAGGACCAACTGAATCTGAAGTTTGATGAAAATGCGTGCATTGGTTCTTGAGTTAGAGCAATTGAGGAAATCGTGTAAATCTTGCAAAATGTAGCATAGCAGCGCCATCTGTTGAGCGATTTACACCAAAACATGAACAGCGCCAACTCATATCAAGGAATAACTGAATCTGAAGTTTTATGAAAATCCGTGCATTAGTTCTTGAGATAAAGCGATTGCGGAACTCATGAAAAATGCAGCATAGTAGCGACACCTATCGAGCGATATACACTCAAAACTAATCAGCACCAATTTATATCAGGGAGTACCTGGATATAATTTTTTATTAAATTCCGTGCATAAGTTCTTGAGATAGAGCGCCCACAAAATTTGTGTCACATATAGACAGACTCACAGACAGATATTTTGTAAAAACATGTTTTCGGGATCTCTGACCCCTAAAACGTGTAAATCCGTCGAAAACCGGGACTCGAAATATTTCACGAATCCAATACTTTCTTATAGTAACGATAGAAGAAAGTAAAAATTATATTTACGATCTCTCTGTAAAATGAAATGATTGGAATTGATCCGTAGTTGTAGCATATGGCTATGGGGATATTACAATATTTGTGTCCGTTTGTATAAAAATAGCACGTATATTCACGGAAATATAAAGGTTCATTTATAAATTTTAAGGAACTTCTGGATGATGTTTTCTGTTTTGTGCCGTGTCCTAAGAAGGCGGTAGCGATGGTCGAGGGTGTTAATCTTCGAAGGCTTAGCAAATTATATTCTCTTAGAATATGATAACATGAAATTTATTTTATAACACAGTAAAAAATATTCTGGAGTAATGATAAGTTGCTATGTACACAACAATGTAAAATTTGTTGAACAAAGTTTATGTATCAGAAATAGTGTCTATGAGAAGGTGGCCTAGTCTATTAAGTCCACAGGCATTGCATCACTTGAACGGAAAGCGCTGGTCTGGTCTCCGAGATAAAGATCTCCTTTTTCCGCGACGGCACCCTGGTGCCCTGTCGCCGCTGATTCGCTCCAATTGGGAGTCTCTGGAAGATTGATACAGGTTATGAAAAGCAATATTTTCTACATAGGTCGCCAAAAATTTACCAGATTTGCCATATATTTCCAAATTTGGGGACATTCATTCATTTTGCGCCAAGTATTTGTTGAGAAAGTTTTATGTACTCTGATTAATTGAATTCTGTTTTCGAGAACGTTCTATAGACTTTGATTGATTGAATCATGTAACTTGGCTCCTATTGGGAAGTGTTAAAAAATTCCTCCAGATTCTGAAAGCCAATTTTTTCGCCAAATGTCACCAAATATGGCGAGATTCTTTCATTTGACACAAAGCATGTGGTATGGCATTGGTAATCTTGAAAGTCGATTTACCCGCCAAATCTCCCCAATTTCATCAAAATTTTGCCAAATATCGCGGAATTTCGAGAGATGTTGCCAATTTTGCGACTTCGGTTACTGCCAACTATTCAACAATTTAATAATTGTTTGAACAATTATTCTCATTGAAATATATTGACCCTTAGTGACCCGAAATCGACGCACTAAGCGAATTTTCCCGAACATGTGACCTAGCCCAATGGTCTTCTCGTTCCCTAAAACGGTAGGTTACAAAATTTAGTCAAAATCGTCAGAGTTGATTTTTAGACAAAATTTGCATGCACACACATACACAAGATTTGCTCGTAACATAATATATGAATCAGGAAAATAAAAACAAAGTACAATTATAGTTTTAATATATAAAACATTTGATAAAATATGAGAATTTTCAGAAGTAATTTTTAACTGCAATTCCAGAACGGAAAATTTAGTAGTCAGTTATATAAGTTAAGTCATATAAAAAGACCAGTTGACCATAGTGTAAATTTAGTAAGATATTGGCAATAAAATGAGCTGAATTTCTTTTGCTTTCTAAAAGTTTCTATATAATAAGGGAATTTTCAGAAATTGACTTATTTCACTTTTTTATTTTTTCGTTTTTTATTGCTGTTTTACATTTTCTTGGAAGATTCACCAGAAAGAGCCCATTCTAACGAAAAAGGAATTTACAAAATCGAAGCATCCGATAAAAAGAAATGCATAGACATATGTTATCCAATATATGGTCAAAAGTGATTGGCCACTAGCGATTTTAGACGTTTTGTTAAATATCTAGAAAAATACATGAGAAATTAACCTGAAACTTCAGGTGTGTAAACACTATGGTATAGGTCGTATATTTCCGCGAAGATTTTTTCCCGAAACCGCATAGGGGACCGTCAACAAATTGAAAAAGAACGAATATCTTTTGGATAACCCTATCACAACTAATGCAGCAAAAGTGTTCAAAGTGTAGATTATGATTAAGTGGTTTACTCTAATAATTTGAGTTTATTCTTATCAGGATAACATGTATACTCTAAGAGAAATTCAGGTTTTCATAAAAACGTCTCAAATTTTAAGAATCCATTGATTAGTGCCAATATAGCATACACAATATTGCACGCACTACTGTATTTGGATACAACCCCTCATCTTTTTGCTTCCTTTTGGGAATAACGAATATTGAGCTTATTCTATCAACGATAATTTTCAGACTTTTCAAACTATGTTTTTGAGACATTCACAAAAGTTGCTCTATACATTTAGCTAACACATTATGCAAATTATATATTGATTACATTCGGACATGCGCAGTAAATCATTATTTAGTAAGCATTCTCATTTTTCATACAAATTTTGTTATTTTAAAATTCTGATTGCAGGGTATTCGGTACAATGTTGTTTGTTATATTTTCTGAAAATAACTTTTTTTTATATTAAGAACTCTACAAAATATAAGCAGAAAACTTGGCTAAATTTGGGACTCTTTTTATAAAAACTTTAATTTCTCTACGAGTATACATGCTGTCCTCATAAAAATGAACACAGTTTATTACAATAAGGCCCTTAATCATTATCTACAGTTTGAACGCTTTTGTTACAATAGTTTTTACAGGGTTATCCGAAAGATATTCGTTCAATTTGTTGACGCTCTCATATGGGGTTTCGGGAAAAAATCCTCACGGAAATGTATGACCTGTACTATTTTGTTTACACACCTGGAGCTTCAGGATAATGCCTCATGTAGTTTTCTGGATATTTAACAAAACGTCTGAAATCGCAAGTGGCCGGTCACCTTTGGCCATATAGTGTATAATAACTATTTATTGGAAGCCAGATAATAAATGACAATTTCTGGAATATCATTTATCACCAGCTACTTTTTTAAAACAACTGAAATTAAATTCGCTGTGTGGCAGATATCTTTCTGCATTTTCATGATATTAAACTAGCCTTTTTGTATGAGTTTCCTTATACTATTGCAAAATATACAATAAATATGCAATTGCAAACATACAATATTATGCGAAAATAAAAATTCCTTTCGTTCTGTTAAACTTTTCTTACAAATGCTCTTATTTCATCAAATATTTAATGTCAAATATCATATTATTTCTACTGTGTTTTACGAATTTTCCTGATATGGACGTTAAATTTTCTTGAAAACCTTGTATACTACAAACAAAAACATTCCGAAATTTATTGAATTTTTTAAATAGGCGTCTATATCTCTTTGAATATACGTGTAATCTTACAGGAATGAACAAAAACATTGTACAATATTCATATAGTCATGCGTTGTAGCGACAGATCATTTCGTTGCATTTTATTTTACAGGTGTCCGTATATATTATTTTTTGCACTTCTCCAATATCCAGTCGACTACTTTTTTTTTTATTCAAAACTATCGTCAAACTATAGGATTGAACGCCAAAATTGCGTGATCGTGACATCAGATTCAATTGACGTCAGATGCGTTATCCGTGTTTGTTATGGTCATCAATATTTTTTTTTAATTCGAAGTTTATCTGTATTTTAAATCAGAGTTACATACAATAGGTCAGTTTCAACTAACGTCATTGACATCCATCAGCCGAGAAGGATAATTAAAAAAATAATAATGTAAATAAATAAAAATCCAAGATTTTTTTTTCTGTTTCCATTAATGTATTGTAAAATTTATTGTTTAAAGTTATTGATTGTTGACATAGAATAACATACAAGATGGGACATTTACGGAAAAACCTGTAATGGCAACATTACTGGCGTCACTACAGACAAGGGGGGGAGAATTAACAAGCATCCGAAATTTACCAATGTTGATGAAATATATTTAGACTCTATGTTTCGAATAACTATTCTCTCCTAAACGAGGCAGACGATATTGTATTTATGTTTGATTTATTTAGCAGCTATTTTTTTTTGCTATCGTTCACCTTTAACATGCAAAATAATAATTAGAGTAATAATATAAAAGAACTAGTTGGATGTGCCAATCCAGAAACATTCTTCTATCTCATATATTTTAATATTTCAAAATGTTGTTACAAATGTCAGTATTTAATTTTTATTAGTTCAATACTATATCAACTTCGAAAGAAAATTTCACAAAAATTGCTATTATAGTGCCCCCTTTCGGCGGAATATTTCCAAATTCAGGGAGGACTTTTTTGTTATGGCCAAAAACATACGCAAAAAATTTGTTTCAATTCTATGCATAACTTCATACACTTTTCGATGGTATAATATTCAAAATGCCACAAAAACGCACAAAGATCGCTATTACAGCGCCCCCTACCGGCGGATTTTTTTCCATATTAAAGGAGGACCTGCTTGCCATAGCCAAAATCTTATAAAAAAATTTGGTTCAATTCTATGCATAACTTCATGCACTTTTCGATGGTACAATATTCAAAATGTCACAAAATTCGCACAAAAATTGCTATTATAGCGCCCCCTACCGGCGAATTTTTTCCAAATTAATGGAGGATCTACTTGCCATAGACGCAAACTTAAAAAAAAAAAATGTTTGAATTCTATGCATAACTTCATACACTTTTCGAAACTTTCACACTGTCGAAAGGATTTTTTCCTATCTGTAATTTTATTATTATTATTTCTTATATCTCTTTTTATTGAATTGATTGTACGTTATTTGCATTAAAAACAATATTTTTATTTTTATCTCTAAGAAAGTGAAAATGCGTACATTTTAAAAGGTTATTGTAAAGATTGTTTAATACGCTAAACTTCATAAATTAATAAAACATCGGCTATAAAAATTTTCCTACCAAATGGGAATAATTATGAAAATTTCTGGGACTTGTAGAGTGCAATATTTCGTATATGTTTATATTACACCATTGCTTTTGACATATGGCATTCAAGACGAAATTTTTACCTTGTTTTTCTTTGCACTTAAATCGTTCACTCATCATGTAAAAGAAGAAATATATATTGCATGAACATAGAATAGATATTAGATATATAAAATAGAATATCTATTCTTTGTTCATGTATCGGTATGTGTGAGATTCTATTGAAAACATAAACATGCATTAAAAATAGAAAGATTACAATAATGTAGATACTCAATAATAAAGATATTGCAACTCACCATTGTCACTAAAGGCGCTACGATCGCAATCGCATTACTATTACGCTCTATGGGAGTGTCCGATCTTGTTTGTTAATCTAAGATATGGGACAACTTCAGTAAGTGCGGCTTTTCCTTTTTTTTTTTTTTTTTTTTTTTTTTGAGATTCCAATGGCAACATTCTTCCATTTGTGTATTATGTTGTTGACGGGATAATGGAGAAGATTTTATATTTTTATTCAGTTTGTTGTTGGTTCTCCCCTAATCAAACCTTTGTTGAACAATTATGAGGTCAAATTGGTTCCTGAAGTTCCAGAAGAATTCGTATTTTTATAGATATTTGAGAAAAACGTCTAAAATCGGAAGTGTCCTGTCACTTTATGCTATAGTGCGTGTATCTTTTAATCAAACACACTGAAAAAATTAATTTACATTTAAAATTTTCCATCCAATTTAATGGATAATCTTATTTCTAGTGCATAGATTCTCAATGTTTTGTTTTCCTGTTTATTTCACATTCAGAGATACTATTTAAAGCCTATATGGTAATGGGAGCTATGGAATCTATATATATATTATGTTATCGTACACGGCACAGAAATTGTACATGGCGATTATTTGTTAATTGTTTAATGGCAACACCTGAATGAAACGCATTGGTTATTGAACAGCATTTAATACATCACCATACTTATAAGGGGGGTTACCATAGGGGGGAACATGTTCTGTCGCCAAATGCCGCCAAGTTTGTCACCAACTTGGCGACAAATTTGGCGAGCAAAATATGTCGCCAAAAGTGACGCCAACTTGGCGCTATCTCTAATATTTCGCAAAATTCCCACAGACTTCCATTGTAAACCAATAAGTTTTACTTACTTACTTACAAAAAATCAACAAATTGAGATATTTTAATACAACAAATACTAATATTAGCTTAAGGGATTATATTCATTATATTTAAGGGAGTCCTAGTAAATTAAATTATGAATAAAAGTAACATGATACAATCCTTAGAATGCTTTCCCAAATATAAACTGGTAGCCAAGGGCGGCTAGTAATCAACAAAATGCTCTTTCCTAAGCTAAATTACGTTACTTAGCGGGAGCACATATATTCCAAGTTTTTACTTTATGCCTATAAACTATTTATTTTTACATATGCTGTTATGAATGATATTTTTATACTATCTATATTATAGAGGACAAACGTGTCTGTACGTAAAGTTCACGTCTTTTTGACGGTGATAACGTCAGGCGATTAAATTTCGCTTTTGCTGCAATTTTTTAAACTTCAAAATATCGCACATTTTCAAATTTTACACAGACGAATAAGAAAAAAAATTACTATTCCATTGGAATTTGTTTGAAAGCTGTATCACAATTTGTTTAAAAACTGTATCGCAAATTACTGATTGTTTTATGGTTTTTAAAAGTAATTTTCAAACATGATTTAAAAAAAAAAAAATCTATCTCTATCGCGTTCAAACTATTACGAATGATAAATTCGTTTTCGGTTAAATTAATATAAATATTATTAACTATATATAAAAGTCACTTCAAAATATCAAAATACTCAATAATTCCTATAAGTGATAAACATAAATTTAAAAAAAAGGCAAAATACCTTTATTTATTTACATTTCGACATGTTTCATTGCATCAGACGGTAACATTCTCAAGAAAATAAAACGATAAAAATATTTTTGCAAAACTTCAAATTGAAAAACTAGTAAAGAAAAACAAAAATCACTCAAGCACAAGGATAATGAAATTAATTGCAATATTAAAAATGAAAATTTGTGAAAGTGAATTATTTTACATTTATTGTTTCATGACTCTATGTAACATTTCTTTCCAAATTTTAGGGACCTCCATGGATGCTGAATCATTGCAAATATTCTCATGCGTAAGAAAATCTCTATTGATTCTCTGATGATGGATGGAAAATAAGATCTTGATGGATAACTTATTCTACTATTTTTAAAATATATTTGTAAAGGTTATCTGTTATATAGTCTGGCCACAGCTGTAGTTCTCTTGTTATATTTGATATTTGCTATATGTTCTTTACCTTTCACCAAAGCAGATGGAACAGTGCAATTTTATATAGGAATGACAAATAGAAATCTCAAAACTAGGATCAAAGAACATATAGCAGACATCAAATATAACAAAAAAACTACAGCTTTGGCCATGTCCATCAAGATCTTATTTGCCATCCATCATCAGAGAATCAACGCAATTTCTTACCCAATTAGAATATTTGCAATGATTCAGAATACAGGTCCCTAAAATTTGGAAAGAAATGCTACATAGAGACATGAAACAATAAATGTAAAATAATTCACGTTCACCAATTCTCATTGTTAATAATGCAGTTAATTTCATTATACTTGTGTTCGCGCGATTTTTGTTTTTCTTTACTAGTTTTTCGATTTGAATTTTTGCGAAAATATTTTTATCATTATATTTTCTTGAGAATAATGCCGTCTGATGCAATGAAACATGTCGAAATGTAAATGAATAAAGGTATTTTGCCTTTTTTTTATTTATGTTTATCACTTATAGCAATTATTGAGTATTTCAATAGATGCAAAGGTGTAAATATGGGCACCCTCTTTTGGTTTAGATTTAAAGTGACTTTCATTTAAAATTTTTTAGATTTTTGACCAGTTTTCAGCAGCCTCATCAATTAGCATAACTAGAGTTTAATGTGGTTTTAAATCAAGATAATTCGTAAAAGAGGGGGCCCATATTTACAACAACCCCAGCTAAGAAAGATGGCCACATTCATATGTAAACTAAAGACCTTTATCAACAACTATAACAGGTTTCCTTAATGAGAGGATACAAAACAATGATTAATATCATTTTTTTCAATTCAAAAACGAAGATTTACAGAAAGCTTTGAAAGAAGCACCAGAAAAAATGGTTTATAAATATGGATCTTCTCCAAATAAAGGTCACAAAAACTAGTTTAAAATGTTTGAAAGCAGGTTAAAACAATACAAAATGGTAGAGAATTTATTAATCACAGAAAAAATTTATTTTCAGAAATCGAAAACATAACTGGCTCTTTCAGCCCTCCACAATCTAAGTGAGCCTACATTTGGCACATAGCACATTTAATCCACACTTCTCTGCGAGTATCTTCACAGAACTTTCCATCACAAAAGATGCAAGTTGGTTCACTATGAATGGTTTAGTGCCATCGTAGAAATCCAGGTTCATATCATCATCACTGTCCACAAGGGGAAGGGCAGTGATGCGTCTGAGGATAAATCGTACCGTTTCGTGGGTCGATTTTTTTAAAGGCCTTTGGTCTTCGCACCCCTGCCGCCTGACCGGTCTCTTACTTCGGGAAAACTCAAGAATGTCTTCTTGAAAGCAGTTTTGTCAAGCGACTTGATCAACTGATCCTTGCATCCAGTGATGACTCTCAACTTTACCACTTTGCGTCCATGAGTAATGGTTCTTTTGTTCATGTTGGGGACAGCACGATATGTCGATCGAAGAAACGACATTTAAAGTTTCTCGGGGAACATTGTGGTGTTTCAGCAGCCTCATCAATTAGCATAGCCAGAGTTTAATGGACTATTTGAAATGGATAATTCGAATGGATAATTCGAAAAAAGAGGGGGGCCCATATTTACACCAAGAAAGGGTGTCCATGTTTACACCAAACCCAACTAAGAAAGATGGCCACTTTCATATGTAAACTAAAGACGTGCGTGACTAAAGGCGTGCTTCTCAAAGTAGCTTAGGATTTTCGCTTTCCCGATATCACTCTGAAATTATTTTAAACTAAATATAAGGACATGCATTCAGATACCCGTCAAAAGTTTGCATTCCCGAACAAACACCAATTCCCACAAGAACTCACGCTGCATTCACACTATTTAAAAAAAAAGCTTCCAACTGCTCTCTATTATCTTTTATCAACATGTGGCATCATATACAGTCCTGTCCGCCAGCTTTCAGCACCTCCAATAGCCGCTTTGGGAGGGGTGTCCATATTTACACCTGTGCCCCTTTTCACACCTTCTCCTCTATAAATAGTTCAGTATCTTTTTTCGGCTTATATTCTGTACCGAAATCAAAACTTCCTCAATCTATAAAAACTGAAATTTAAGATACATAATCGAATTACGCTCTTAAAGAAATATCAAAATCAAACAGGCTGCTGTAAATAGTGAATTTTGGCGAATTTTTTGCTGTCACGAGGGCAATACAAGAATGTCGCTTTTATAAATTTCAAAAAATTTTACTTGAACACATAATTGCTACTTTTCATATAAAAATGATTTATTGTATTGTAGATGCACAATATAAAAAAATATTAAATGTAAAAAAATCTATGAGAGTTATCAATTTAAAAATCGCGAAGTCCGGGTTGGATCTTTTAATTTCTGAATGCATATATTTATGATGTTTATACATATACAGTGATACCTCGACTTATGCCAGTAATTCGTTCCCTGACTAGCGACGTCAGTCGAGGTACACTTAGTTGAGTAAAAAAGGATAAGTAATAAAAATTCACCAAAATCTAATGAACATATTCTATTGTATTTAGGGATTATGTTACATGCATTTAAAAAAATGCACAACAATTTGGAGTAAATCAATAAGTTGTTAACTTACAATTTATTATTCTTTTAGCTACCCCGTTCAAGTATTTAAGTATGTGAAAAAGACTTGCAATGAAGTTTGAAGCGACAAAAAATCCCTTTCTTCTCTTAGAAGCTCTTTGCAACAATAGAGTGAGTTTTCTAAGCTTATTTTAGTCATGTCTAGTTAGTCATGTTTAGTTTTTTTTTGCATGTCTGAATCAATATTTTCAAGAACCGTCATTCCAGCTTCAATAAGGTTAATTTTGCAAACGTCATAATTCATAATGAGTTCAACATCATCATCAGCATGCATCTCTAAGTAGACTTTTCTTCCATTTTCGACGATTTCATCAATTAGGAGAGATACAGAATCGTAATTTTCAGATTTTTTTTAGTCTCTGAGAAGGAAAAAGAGCACAGTCTTTTGCAAGCATCTGTCATTGTTTTTGCTGAACTTCATCCCATGAATACCACCCTATGACTGTGACTGCATCTGAGATTTTAATTTCTTCCAAAAGTCTTTAAAAAAGCTAAAAGTGCGCCTTAGTTAAGGTATTTATTCAGGCCAGATGACGTATATGGAGGGGGGAATGACGTAAATCGAGGGGACGTAAGTCGGGGTACTACTGTACATATAAAATAAGATTCTTATCTTTAAACATATCATTTACAAAACTGTTAAATGAATATTTTAAAAGAATTAATCTTTCGTATTGAAATTCATTCCAAAAGATTCAAAACAAGAATGGAATATTTATTTTTATTCGATACCTTTCTTTTTCATTATTATTATAATCTACAGTATCGAAATATCTCTTTACATATTTTCTCCTACGTGACATTCTTATCATACTGACATATCAAGATAATTTATTTCAATGAAATTTTTTAATAAAAGCCGGTGTCTCTTAAAATACTCATATCTTAAATGAATTTTATTTCCGAATTCTTAAAGAAACAAATAAATTACATGAATGTCAAATCATTTTAAACCTACGTTAAAAGACATGTGACAAAAAGTAAAAAAAAAAAAAAAAAAAAAAAAAAAAAAAAACAGCGAAAATTCAACGTGAAGAGAATTTATCATCCGATTCAAAATTGAATCTATACAAAATTACGATACATTCATCCTCAGGAGTAACATTTTACCTTTTCTGACAGGTGACAATACCATGAAGATGCCTTAGAAACACGAACGACAAGAATATCAGGGCTTTTTCTGTGCAGATTTTATCTCTTTCTTTGTTCCTTATTTTTTGTGCAATCAATTACTTCTGGAATCCCCAGCAACTTGTCACATTTCACAGACGTCTTCACCTTGTGTTTGGCCAGAAAAAAGCATGTGACATTTGAATCAATTGTTAAAGAGAAAAGGGTGACATTAAATGACACAAGACACAAGTGATGTAATTAGATTTTGTTATGGCTTTAATATTGCTTATTCTACACACGCACATTATAGATGCAAAGTTATAAATTCAGGTATATATTTGGGTGTAAAAGATAGGTGATCACAATTTCAAAGGCTTTTAATTCATTTCAAAACTTTTGTAAGAACCAAAAGTCACATTCGAATTATTAAGTCAAAAATACAGGGTAAAGAGAAAAGAGTTACATTAAATGACATACGACACAAGTTGGCTTTAATATTGCTTATTCTACACACACACACACATATACATATATAGATGCAAAGATATAAATTCATATATATATTTGTGTGTAAAAGAAAGGTTATCATAATTTTAAAAGATTTTAATACATTTCAAAACTCATAGTTTTTGTAGAAGCCAAAGTCACATTCGAATTATTAAGTCAAAAATACAGGGTAAAGAGAAAATGGTGAAATTAAATGACACAAGACACAAGTGATGTAAAGATTTGGTTATGAAGGCTTTAACAATAGTTATTCTACACATACATACGTATATACATATAGATGCAAAGATATAAATACAGGTATACGTTTGGGTGTAAAAGAAAGGTGATCACAATTTTATAGGCTTTTAATACATGTCAAAACTCAGTTTTTGTAGAAACCAAAAGTCACATTCGAATTATTAAGTTAAAAATACAGGGTATATCACTAAAAGCTAAACACAGATTTTTATTCATAATTTTAACGATATTTTAACGAAAATTTCAATAGACTAACTTTGCGTTGAGTGAAATGTGATGTTTTATCTGGAAGTGCTGTAATCTTAAAATAATTCATAAATTGACACCACTTGTTCAGTAGACTACATTCTGAATTTTAGTAAATAGTCTAACTCAGTATTGTTTGGACATGGATGGTAACCATCTTGTTTCAAAATTTTGTATACACAAAATTACGATATATCCATACTTAGAACTAACATATCCGGAAAATGTATGTGACATATGAATCATTTGTTGAAAAAAGGATGATATGAAATTACACAAGTGATGCCATTAAATGTTTTTTATATTGGGGAGGGGTAGCTATTTTTATTTGGACATAAATACGGAAAGACAGCAATAGAAATGGTTTTTGATTAAAAAAAAGGACATACTATTTTATCTGATATTTATATTACAATAACGTTTTTTATTAAGTTCTACATTAGAGAGGTTAAATCTGCACTACAAAAATCATTACTATAAAAAAATAAAAATAGGGGTGGCTTAAGGGGGGGGGGGGGCAATAATCCCTGACATACACTTATTTGTCTCTCCGTCAATATGTTTTATTAATTTAGAATTGAATATCCGAAATTAATGTCTTTAAAAAGCAGAGTTCTTGTTCTGGCAAACATCGACCAAGTTCGTTGCAATAATTAGAAGAGTTTAGCCTCCAGATCGATAATTTTCACCGAACTATAATCCAATTCATAAAACTGCACGTAAAATTTGTAAGTCTTTTATTGCTCTCATTATCTTTGAATCAGATTGCAGTGATTAGACAAAGAACGTTTTTTCCGATTTCAGATCTTCCTTGCAAGTTTAAGTTAATAAGCGATTAATAAGTTAATAAGTTGGTAAGCGATATTTATTTTTTTTAACGAATCTCTATTTCTTGCATGTAAATGTTTAGGTTATCATTAATATTGTTAATCAGTATTCCATGCATTAACATACATGTATTCCATGTATGCCAAAAATCTGAAAAATTCTATACAGTAAAATCTTCTAAGACGGAATTGCGTAGAAAAGAAAAAAAAATGCGTTATAGACAAGTTCCATTCTTAGCAAGTGTAAATGTATCATATATTATTTTCTTACGTATTAGTATATTAATTTTGCATGGATCAACACGTTTGGTAAATTTGGATTGGGTATTTGTGAGTACTTTTAAGTTCTGACTAACTTGCTAATTTCCTTTTCTGCTTAATTTGTCTACTTTCTTTCTTTCATTTTTTTTCCTTTTATGCATAAACGAACTAATTATCTGCAAGTTAAAAGTGTTACAGGGCATACTAAATTCAGAAGTATAATTAAATAGGGTAGATGTGCCAGTAATGGACACCCTTCCAGTAATGGACACCCCTTGATGTTTTTGGTTCTAGAGGTCTGCACGGGCCGAAATTTCCAGGCCTGGGCCCGGCCCGACTCATCGAAAAAAAAATTCGGCCCGGCCCGATAAAAAAATTAAAAGTGCGGCCCGAGCCCGGCCCGGCCCGGAAAAAAGTTAAAATATCGGCCCGGCCCGGCCCGGAAAAATCTAAAATCTCGGCCCGAGATAAAAAAAAAACCCAGCCCGAGTGAATTTTTTACAAAACATTGATTTTTACGTCGATTTGGTTAAAAATTTGTCTCGTACGAGATAGCTCTGACCAAAAATATTTATCTTAACTTTTTTTTCTCATGTTTATAATCTTCAATTTTAAAGAAGTGACACAGACTGCGATATTTATTTTTTTTAACGAATCTCTATTTCTTGCATGTAAATGTTTAGGTTATCATTAATATTGTTAATCAGTATTCCATGCATTAACATACATGTATTCCATGTATGCCAAAAATCTGAAAAATTCTATACAGTAAAATCTTCTAAGACGGAATTGCGTAGAAAAGAAAAAAAAATGCGTTATAGACAAGTTCCATTCTTAGCAAGTGTAAATGTATCATATATTATTTTCTTACGTATTAGTATATTAATTTTGCATGGATCAACACGTTTTTCAGTTTAAAACAGGGTTTCGTCATAGGCAGGTCTCTTTTCACACGTTTTACTATATTTTAATTTAGCTATATTTTAATAAGCGTAGAAATATACTATTCTTTAAAAAGAAAAAAAAAAAATATGTATAAGTGCAGAATAAAGGCAATTTAAAAATGCATGCATTTTTAGCAAAAAAATTTGGGCCAGGCCTAATTTGACTGATCTTTGAATGGATCTGGCCAAGCTGATACAATGATTTTCATACGGGCTGAGTCAAAACTAGGACTGAAAAGCTTGGGCCGTGAAGACTAGGAATGAAACAAATCCCGACTCTGTGCAGAAAAAATAAGTTAGGTCCGTCCCGGCCCGAGCCTTAGAAATAAAGTATGGCCCGGGCCCGGCCCGGCCCGAGTGCCGTGAATGAAAATCGGCCCGTGGTTCATAAAAAAATAACTAATAAATATTTAGCTTTAATTTATTTTTTACAATTCCCCCTTGCATATTTTATCAATACAAAAACCCTTAACGGGTTAAAAGTTTGTGACGCAGCACTTTATCTTATGCTCTAAGAATTTTAAATATGGAACTTAAAAATAATGATATCAAATTTTGAGTGACGCTATACTATTAATTATAATCTCTCTATATATTATTTATTTCATCTTTTTATTTTTTTATAATCGCATGTGCAAAAATTATGTTCAATTTAAAAAAATGTATAAAAGTTTATTCATTGATGCTTTAACATTTACACCTCTCATAAATTCCAAGTACGAGTTTTAAAAGATATATCAAAATTTTAGTGACGCTTTGATGTGGCTTTAAACGATTTGTTTTAAAATTAAATTTAAATTATTTTTTGTTATGGTTAAGATATATTCACACATCTAAATAATAGTTTTAATTTTCCAATATACTTTAAATATGTCACTTTCACTGAATTTATATAATGCATTTAAATGTATTTATTTGAATAAATTGATTTATCCTTTGTTCAATGCTATTAAAAATTTTAAATAAGATGTACGTAAATATTTTTTGCGTCATTGTACCCATTTGAATACATTTCACTTAGTTTGGATACAATGACGCAAAAAAAATTATTTACGTACATCTTATTTTAAATTTTTAATAGCATTGAACAAAGGATAAATCAATTTATTCAAATAAATACATTTAAATGCATTATATAAATTCAGTGAAAGTGACATATTTAAAGTATATTGGAAAATTAAAACTATTATTTAGATGTGTGAATATATCTTAACCAAAACAAAAAATAATTTAAATTTAATTTTAAAACAAATCGTTTAAAGCCACATCAAAGCGTCACTAAAATTTTGATATATCTTTTAAAACTCGTACTTGGAATTTATGAGAGGTGTAAATGTTAAAGCATCAATGAATAAACTTTTATACATTTTTTTAAATTGAACATAATTTTTGCACATGCGATTATAAAAAAATAAAAAGATGAAATAAATAATATATAGAGAGATTATAATTAATAGTATAGCGTCACTCAAAATTTGATATCATTATTTTTAAGTTCCATATTTAAAATTCTTAGAGCATAAGATAAAGTGCTGCGTCACAAACTTTTAACCCGTTAAGGGTTTTTGTATTGATATCATTACTTTTTTGAGGTTATTGAAAAAATAAATAAAACAATAAACACACACACAAAAAAAAATTAAAAACCAATACAAAGAATTCATAGTCAGGATTTCCATTCACCTTCAATCTCTCCCCCCTCCCTCCCCACAAAAAAGGATGACCATACTTCAATTTTAAAGAGCACCGTACAATGAGATTTTTATATTTTTATAAGAACTCTTTGGTAAGATATGGAAGTAATGTACAACATGCATGTTTAGAGGGTATTTCTGTTGGTTTGTTTCAGAGATATAAAAAGCTATGTTAAATTTTACTATATAAAAAATTTACTTTGTTAAGAAAAATAGCAAGAAATATTACTCTTTAAATCTTTATATATATATATATATATATATATATATATATATATATATATATATATATATATACACATATATATATAATCATCGCTCACTTATGAAAGTAATTACATACATTTATATTAAATCCAAAACTACAAATTTCTGCTTTTCCCTTTTCTCATTCCTAGTGCAAAAAAATTAAACATTATTTAATTTTATATAAAATAATCTTTCACTATCCCTATTTAAAATTCTTTATTAACAATAATAATAAATCATATAAAATAATCCCCTGAGCTTCGAAGATTCGACTTCTGCTTTTGCACCCACCTCTCCAGCTTACCTAAATAATAAAATCTTTCAAAAGTTAGTTCGAAAAAAAAAAAAAAAAATCTGCAACATTTGTTGCTCACTAACATAAATAAATAAATAAGCACTAACTTCCCTAACGTACAGTCATGGGAAAAAAAAAAAAAAAGGTAAACACCCCCTTACTAACTCCTCAACACATTACCGTAGAAGAAAGTTACTGGTACTGAACGATTTGAAATAAAGTCTACTTTTAAATGATGCATATAAAATTTGCTTAAGGGGTCATCTACATATTAAAACGAACCATGACTTTGTTTTTTCCAATAGCAGTACACAATTCTTACAGCATAAATGAATTCTCTCGGTTAACAATCGAGTACCTAACTTCAATTTGGATACAGCCCTTAAGATACGCTCGTTTTAAAATAATTAATTTCTCGAAAACTTATGGCACGAATTGCATAAAAAATTGTTTATAGGCTAATTGAAAGGTCTAGAGTTCATATATGCTGTCAGAATTGTGTACTACTATTGAGAAAAGTCCTTCCGGCCAGTGCCGGGAGGAAGAGGAAGCTTTCATATTCCTTATTTTAAAAAAGCCAACTTATATTATTCAAACACACGAAGCTCAATTAAGTGGAAACCGAATGTAGGAGATTCAATACTAATTTTTATCAATACTAAATCATTATGAATGAGAATTTCGCGAAATTAGTCAGCTTTATCCAAGCTGCTTTTATTTAAATTAACTTATATTTGGCTGCCAAATTCGGCGATTTCTTAAAGTGCCTGCAATTTTAAGACAACATGGTGGATGAGGCTAACCAGTGAACTTGGTCGAGACCTTAGTAATTGCTGTGCACATGCTCACTCACATCGGAATCGGTTGATATATACGAGTGCTGTTGCAGGCCAAAAATCAGATTTTTCAAAATGTCACCCACGTTAGAAATTGAAACTGCTATATCTGAGCCATTTTTTAAGATAAAGACAAACAAAAAATGCTCCTGAATCCTTATATCAAGGTCAAATACTTAAGAAAGAAACCTTTTTCAATTTCTAATTTTTTTGCACCTCACTTTAAATATATATATTATTTAATTTAATGGCCGCCATTTTGAAACAAGATGGCTGATGAAGCTGGCCAGCGAACTTGGTCGAGATATTGATGTATGCTATCCACATGCCTTCTTCCATCGAAATAGGCGAATACGTGTGGTATCGCGAGACAAATACAAGATCGTTTCAAAGTGTTAGCCATGATAGAAATTCAAAGTGCTATAATTCAACCACTTTTTAAGATATAAACAAAAGAACAAATTTTCAGAAACAAAAACTGCTCCAGAATCTTTGTATCAAGGCCAAACACATAAAAAAAATCTTTTTCATTTTTCAATTTTTTAATACCTCATTTTAAATTTTAAATTACATTTTTTTTTAAAAATGGCAACCCTTTTGAAACAAGATGGCGAATGAAGCTGGCCAACGAGCTCGGTCAAGATATTGGTATGTACTATGTACAGAACAAGTTACATTCAAATCGGTTCATAAATACGCCTGTTATCGCGTGACAAAAATCAGGTCGTTTTAAAATGTCAGCCACAATAGAAATTCAAAATGTTATAACTCAGCCATTTTTTAAGATATAGACGAAACAAAACCTGTTCCGGAATCTTTGTATTAAGGTCAAACACATACGAAAAAACTCTTTTTCATTTTCCAATTTTTTGGTATCTCATTTTAAATTTATTTTTTTTTTTAATTTTTTTAAATGGCCGCCATTTTGAAACAAGATGGCGGATGAAGCTGGCCAACGAACTTGGTTGAGTTATTTGTATGTACTATGTACACACCAAGGTACATCCAAATCGGTTCATAAATATGTCTGTTATCACGTGGCAAAAATCAGGGCGTTTCAAAATGTCAGCCACACTAGAAATTCAAAATGCTATAACTCAGCCATTTTTTAAGATATAGACGAAACAAAAACTGTTCCCGAATCTTTTTATTGAGGTCAAACACATAAGAAAAAATATTTTTTCAATTTTCAATTTTTTGGTACCACATTTCAAATTTAAATTTTTCTTAAAATTTTAAATGGCCGCCATTTTTAAACAAAATGGCGGATGAAGCTGGCCAACGAACTCGGTCGAGACATTAATCTGTACTATGTATAAACGAAGTTACATCCAAATCGGTTCATAAATACGCCTTTTATCGCGTGACAAAATTCAGGACGTTTCAAAATGTCAGCTTCGCTAGAAATTCAAAATGCTATAACTCAGCCATTTTTTAAGATATAGACGAAACAAAACCTGCTACGGAGTGTTTGTATAAATGTCAAATACATAAGAAAAAAATATTTTTCCATTTTTAATTTTTTGGTACCACATTTCAAATTTTAAATTTTTTTAAAATTTTTAAATGGCCGCCATTTTTAAACAAAATGGCGGATGAAGCTGGCCAACGAACTCGGTCGAGACATTGGTATGTACTATGTACACACCGAATTACATCCAAATCGGTTCATAAATACGAGAGTTACAGTGTGACATAGGTCATATATATATATATATATATATCAATTTTGAACGGAGGGTGGTTTCGGGGTCTGGGGGTCATGATCGATGAAAATATACCAAAATTTTTTGAAATCGCTTTCCTCCGAACGGCTGCAATAGGTAGCTTTTTGTAAAGAAAGCTACCTAAAAACAAAGTTATGGTTCGTTTTAATATGTAGATGGCCCCTTAAACAAATTTTATATACATCATTTAAAGTAGACTTTATTTCCAATCGTTCGGTACCAGTAACTGTCCTCTACGATAATTTGTTGAGAAGTTAGTAGGGGGTGTTTACTTTTTTTCCACGACTGTACACTTTTAATTATTTTTCACACAATCAATTGATGTTATGATAATAGTTGTTCTGAGCGAATATTGTGTTGGCTGGGCTGTCGTACAGATAGCTCAATTGGAAGAGTACTGGCAATTAAAGCCAAAGGTTATTAAAGTTCACTGTAATTCAAGATGTTTAACCCCTTCGCGACAAGAGCCCATTGGTTAATTTTTAACCTTTTACTACAGGTTTTTAAAAACAGAAAATTTTCTGTAATTGAATCACACAAATACTCCGATTAAAGAAGGTAAACTTTACAATTAAAAATAAGTGATGAGAATAATGAAGGATTCTGAACACCTTAAGTGGCCAAGTATACCAGTCGCTCATCCCCAAGGGCTTAAAGATGCTTTTTTGCTATTATAACCTTTAGGATTTATAATATAAAAAAAATCTTAATCACTTCTGAGGTAAATAAAGACAGTGTAAAAAAAATCAAGATTGCAAAGTTTTGATTGGCAAATTCTAAGATGAATAATTTGTGCTACAGAATGAAAAAAATATAAAGTTGTAATAATGTCCTCTTACAGATACTAAATCTTTAAGGTTTTTGATGTGTGAACTACATATGAATACAGTAGAAGATCTTTATAATGCACACCTTGGGATGAGAAGTTGTGTGTTGAATTTTGCATTATTTAGATTATATTTCATACATCATTAAATTTACCTCGTATACATGCTTTGAATTACATTCCTTGGAACCAGAAATTGTGCAAATTATAAAATTTTACATAATAGGTATAGATCACACACTATTAATTTACCTTAAAGCATGATCCAAATATGCCTGGGCAAAATAATTATAAACAGTGGTAGCTCGTTACTGACAGTTTTGGGGACACTAAATGCATTGTTGGCAAATTTATTCCTTTTTCACTATTTTTAATAATAATGAAATCTTTGCCTTATTTTTGGCAGAACTTTTTTCCATTAAATAAGGCAAAAATTTAGTTAAAAAAAAACTTTTGGAAGGCATGCATTTTAGTGCTGCAAGAAAAACCTGTCATGAGCTACTACTGATTATAACACCCATTTACAAAAAAAATTAATATAATAATAATGTTTTCATTACTCCAAAATAATGTGTTAAAGACCATAATGCATCAAATTTAGTGTTCCAAGAAATAGCAATATTTGTGAAATACATGTGCTTCGTAACTGCAAAATTCATTGTTTACATATGAGAAATACATTACATTTTCTGCATTAAAATGTTTTAGTGGCAGGCTTTTGTGATTGAACAAGAACTCAGGGGCGCCATTTCAGAACTTTCTTGGGGGGCGGGCAAAGATTTTTTGAGGGAAGTTATATAGCTAAGTGTAGGATCCGGGCGATCTACCCCCCCCCACCCGAACGACAAACAAACTGAATCATGCCTACAAAAACAATATAAACTTTGAATACGTAAACTCAAGAACCAATATTTCGTTTTAAACAGGTTTCCGTCTTAGCAGGTAAAATTTTAATATATTGAAGATGAAAATTTTTCATTTTAGACAGGATTCTATTATAGGTTCAATTTTTACAGGTATCGTCAAAGACTGTTAAACCATCCAATTTATAGTATAGCACTGAAAAGAGATGTAAAACTTGTGAAAACGAAGCCTGTCTATAACATAATTCTTTCCCGAAGGGGGAAAAAAATCAAATTTCGATGAAAAAACATACAATTATACTTGCTAAGACAAGAGACCTGTCTAAAATGGAATTTTTTTATTAGTCCCTTTCGATTTCTTTTTTTCAGGTTTTACTACAGAGGCGCCATTTCAAGAGTTTCCTAGCGAAGGACAAGGAAACATTTCTTTGAGAAACAGGGAACGTGCAGAATTGCACAATGTGCAGAGCTACACATAAGTGCAGAACTGCACAAATCTAACTGAAAATAAGAACATCCCTCGCAATAAAAAACGCTCTGCGTGATTTTGTTTCCTTAACTTCTTTAATTGACATGTGATTATTCTGCGAATTTTTTTTAATTTTCGTGAAAGTCCTTGATTTTTTTTCTTTCGAATTTCACAAAATCAATTCATCAATGGATCACAGAAGAAAATCGCAAATCTTGAAAATTTTGAAAAAAAATCCCCAAATCGTCGCGGAAAAAATCGCTAATTTCTCCAAACGACCATGGAAAATATTGCTAATTTCATCAGAGATCGCGAAAAGAAATGCAGATTTCGTCAAATGATTGTACAAACTAAAATCTCGCATTTTGTAAAAGGACTGCGAAAGAAATGGCGAATTTCGTCAAAAGATTGCACAAAAAATCATGAAAATTTAGTCAAACAATCGAAGATAATTTCGTCAAACGATCGTGAAATAAGATACAAAATTTCGTGTAACTATTGCGTAAGAAATTACAAATATTGTCGGTGGTAGGAAAAATAATTACGAATTTCAACAAATGATCGTGAAAAAGAATCGCGAATTTTGTCAAAAGATCGCAGAAACAAATATGGAATTTCGTCAGTTGGAAGTGGAAAAATATTGTGAATTTCGACAAATGGTCGCTAGTAAAAAAAAACAATTTTCGATAAAGGTTGCAGAAAAAAATTAGTGAATTCCGTGTTACGGTCGCGGAAAAAATCGCAAATTTCGTCATATGATCGCGAAAAATAATCATGAAATTCAAGCAGTCATGAGATAATCAGCCCACGAACGTCATGAATAGGTCACGAAATTTGCGACTTTTGTGATCTATAGCGATAAGAAAATTTTCAGCGATTTTCTGCAAGTAAATGTAAGCGTTAATTGTTTTGGATTGCGTTTTGACTATTTTGAGGTGGGTTCGTGTGATACTATTTTTCAAAGAAATCCTGAATATTTTTCGGATGAAAAAGCTACATATTTGAACATTAATGAATACTATATCTTCATTTTCCTACATGAAAGGTAAAATTTATATTAAAGATATAATTGTAGACTTCTTTTACAGTAATTGTATTAAAATATGGATTAATTTTCTTTCATTTCAAGTCGGGTTGCCTTTCAATGGAAATCTCTTTATGGGAATTTTTTTTTATATACAGTAAAACCTCCATAAAGCTACCAATAAAAGTTCTTCCAAACCAACTTCTGTTCCAATAAAAGTTGGTCGCTCCGAGAGGTGGTCTCTTAATGGAGGTCATGTTTAAATCTAGATTTTAATTGTTGAAAAAGGTAACAATTAATGTTACTGAAATTTATTCTTCACACTAGGAAACAAATATGCAAATTTAAGCATCAAAACAAAAGTTAATTACATAAGTTAATTAGTGCAGAGTTTAAAAAATGAATACATTGAAGTTTGCTTTGATTTTACGGTTTTATCTTCTATAACTTTTATTTGCAAGTCCTTTCGAAGTTCAGTAAATAAATGCTTTTTTTTTTTGGACAGTAACAAATTATGACGATTTCATTAATTTATCTATTTCTTTGAGAGTTTCCTAGGGCAGGGGAATTTATTAACGGTCATCCTTACTTTGTCATCAGAGTTAAATTCATTGCCTAAAACGACGCAAAGGGGTTTAAACACTTAAAAGTTACCGGAATAAATAAAAATTCTAAACTTAGTTTAGAAGTTTAATGAATAATGCGCTCTCCGGAATTATTATTCTAATAAAACTTTCTTCAAGCGACCAGGAAAAAATGGAATTTGATTAATTTTCTTCAAAGAAATTTGTCGCTCAAGGAGGGGGTTCAACTTAGGTGGTCTCTGAATATAGGTAAAATTAGTATTGAGCCTATGGGAATAAATTTCGTTCCATGAAAAAATGGTCGTTCAGAGAGGTGGTCACTAAATGGAGGCGGTCGCAGAGAGAGGTTTCACTATAATTATTAATTTCTATGCATAAGATATTTATTTTAATGCATGTGTTTTTATTGTAATCAAATCTGATAAATTATTATAGCATTTAAGCAATTTTTTAATTTTTGTTTGACTCTGACAATTGATGAAAATTTATCAAAAAATCAAATTCCTTGGGGGGGGGGGCTATCGTCCCCCCAGCCCCCCTCAAATGGCGCCCCTGCAAGAACTGCTTGCAGAGTGCTTTTAATGATTTTAGAATATAAAATTACGGCTCTTAAACTACTATTAATCCACTACAGTAATAGGGATAAAAAAATCATTAAATAGTTCATTTAAAAAAATTATTTGTATTTTCATCAGATATACTGATTATTACTACCATATGTTACATGTAACATATTTATTAGAAAAGTTACAACTATTTTGCTGAAGTTTTGTATTCCCCCCCCTCCCCCTCCCTGACATACTGTCAAATTTCGCGAGGGTTTTTTTTCTTGTGATGTTCCTCACCCGACCGAGAATGGAGCGGGTTTTTTATAATCAACTGATTAATTTTGTTTTTCTTTTATTGCTACTTTTTTATGTTAGTGTGGTGATCTTTCAAATGCTATTGCACAACTAGGCGATAAACGCGCTACTCTGTAAGTGACACGGCAACCCTCCAGTGTACAGGTGGAATTGATAAAAAAGTGTTTTTGTAGTCGGAATATGCGGAATGTTAAGGAATAGTGAATGGTTTAATGAAAGCAGAATAAAAACTTAATATTTAATTTAAGATGCGAGTCAGATTAATATATTAATTGAAATGGTTACTGGGTGATCACTTTATTAGTTTATACAAAGTCTAATTATCATGACAGCTACAATGCAGCTGCTAATGAAATTTTGTGAAACCAATCTTTTCTAAATAGTAACATGTTCTGAATTGTTCTTATTTATAATAATACTTCATTACCACAAATACCATATAAGGGAGCTGGCTACTTTTAGCTATATTTTTTAAAAGTAAATTATTTAAAGCTTTCTTTTAAGCATATTAACTTTAAACTTAAATAAAAACAAGTATCTTACTTTTGCAAAAAAACTGTTTTATCTTATTTATCTATAAACTTTAATTACTAAATAAGGAAAAGTATCATGATGAAAATTTTTACTTTTAGGAGCTCAAAACAACCAGTCAGGATAAAATGGTTCACTTTGAGCTAATCGTGATAATTTAAGTATATAAAGTAGAATTTACTATCAGCCAAAAAATATGCCCAAGACTGAAGGTCTTGCACCCATGGCTGTAATCAATTAGCCTAAAAGAAATGCTTCAGGGGTTTTTTTTGTTTTTTTTTTCTTCTGTTTTTCTTTTGTTACAGAGATAAACGGAAATAAGAATTATTTTTCCCTTTAGGTTTAATTTTATAAAAATAAAATACTGCGATGCTTTAATTTTTGAAGCTGAAAAGAGTTATATAAAAAAAAATAAACGAAAGATACTCATATTTCGAAAAAGATGTCATTTTAAGTCAATTTTCGTTTATAATGTTATTAGAAACGATTCGCAAATGAATCATTTTATAAACGGGATTGGAAATCTTAATTTTGATTTCGTCATACCTTTTATTTAAATTGTGCGTTCTTCAAAAATGAAAGATTTCGTTTAATTTCTTTAAAAGAAAACTCAAAACACAAAATTAAATTAGTAATCTATCTGTATTACATTCACATATCACAAGAAATGCCCATGCCACACATGAACGTTATTTTGTAAGGAAAACAGTTATAAGTATTGTTGAAAATAAAAACAATTCAGAACAAAATACTAATTAGAAAGGATCGGTTGCAAAGAATGCTGTCTGGATAATTAGAAATTGTACTCACTTTCTCCCCTTGGAATACCATTTCAAGATCTTTGATATTTCTTATTTCTTCAGTCAACTTCGCGTATCGCGTAGTGATACATGGCGAAGTCTTATGACGAACGCGATGAATTTTCATTTCGATACGAGAATTTTCGATAAATATCGAATGTCGATAACAGAATTTTTTTTAAATGTGAAATATTTTCTCCTTAAAAAATGTTTACTTACTATGAATAACAATGAAATAAAATACATATAATTACAAAATACTGCTCCATTTAAAAAAAACAGTCTAAGTATTTTAAAGCACGTAATAAACTGTTTTTGTAGTTTAAAAAAAGATTTATTGCCAATATTCAGATTTTTAACTGTGACCTCAACTGCGCAAAACCGATGTGCAACGTTCTGTCTGCTAGCCCATAGAATAACATGTAATCCGCGATCCTAAGAAGTCCAATTTTTCATGCGGATTATATAAAAATTAAGAGTTTTCCTAGATACTAGGTTAGTCTTATCCATTTCATCAAAAACAGATTCATTTTATATATTAATGTTTTTAAAAAAATCTAGACCGTTTCGGAAAAAAAATAAAGACAAACTTACACCATCGAAATTGCTTTCAAAATGGGTTTACAGATCTGAAAATATACTGCACGTAGAATTGTAAAAAATTCAGAATAGGATTAGGCTGCAGATATAAGACTGTTTTACAAAAATCAGAACAATAGGACCTATATTTGCTGAATTATTAACAGGCGGCTTTTCGCATTTTCTTTGATGTCGAGTTAGCTGTATATATGAGTTCCGCCATCTACGAATTCTACGATACGATACGATACGATTTTAGGCTTAAGGCTGCGTCACTCGAAATACTACCGTCTTCCATGATAAAACTGGGTTATTGTTGACAAATTTAATCAAACCAATCAGAAAGGAGAAAATAATGTTTCAAAGTTTAGCTGTTTTTCTGTGAAAATCTTAATGAAGAGGCTAAGAGCTGGCTTCGTTTAATTAATTTATATAATATTTATTTTCTTGCAAAATTTGAATGTTTTTGTTTGAGTAGCAATAGAAAACTTAGAATTTTATATACTAACGGAGATTTACAAAATTTCATTTATTTTTAAGGTGTCCATTATTGGGATGGTTAATTAGTCATTTTCCAGTAATGAGCACCCCATGTAGACATTGCTAAAAATGCAATTTCAGTAATGTTTATAGCGCATGAAATATTTTAACTTAACTGCAAACCTAAGTAATCAAATTTAATTTTTAAATTATACTTACCAAAATGTAATAACACCAAAACTTTTATAAATAGCCAAGGGTGCCCATATGATTAATTTTAGGGGGGGGGGGGGGGGCTGAGAAAAGTTTCAACTTCCTCCAAAGCTATCACACATTTTGGTAAATATTTAAGGTACTTTGCGTTTTTTTCGCGATCTTTTGTCGAAATTTGCGTTTTTACGAGATCCTTTGACAAAATTTGCGTTTTTTCCACGAATTTTTGACGAAATTCGCGTTTTTCAGTGATCCTTGAACGAAATTTGCGTTTTTTCGCGATTCTTTGACGAAATGAGCGTTTTTTCTACGATTTTTTTTTTTTTTACAAAATTCGCGGGTTTTTTTTTCGATCCTTTGACGAAATTCGCAATTTTTTTTTTCGCGATTGTTTGAAGAAATGTGCGTTTTTCCTATGATTCTTTGACGAAATTTGTGTTTTTTCTATGATTGACAAAATTCTCGTATTTTTGCGATCCTTTGACGAAATTCGTATTTTTTGCAACCCTTTGACGAAATTTGCTTTTTTTCCCGCGATTCTTTGACGAAATTCTCGTTTTCCCCTTGATTCTTGAACGAAAAACTTTTTTTTTTCAAGATACTTTGGCGAAATTTGATTTTTTTCTGCGATCTTTTGATGAAATTTGAGTTATTTCCCCCACGATTCTTTGAAGAAACCTGAGTTGTTTCGCGATTCTTTGACGAAATTTGCATTTTTTCAGCCATTTTTTAACGAAATTCACGTTTTGCCCGTAATTCTTGAAAGAAATTCGATACTTTGACCAAATTTACGTTTTTTCCGTGATTCTTTGACGAAATTTGTGTTTTCCCATTGATCATTCAACGATATTCGCTTTTTTTTTGCAATCCTTTAGCGAAATTTGGGTTTTTTCACAATCTTTTGACGAAATTCGTCCTTTTTCCGCGATTCTTTGACAAAATTGGTGATTTTCTGCATACTATTGGCTAAATTGATTTTTTTCGGGGACCATTTGTTAAAATTCGCGATATTCTTCCGTGATTTTTTTTATGTTCGAATTTTCAGATTGATAACCGATTATTGTTAAATCTGTCTCTAATTTCTCAGCGTTTTGTTTAAGCAACATCAGTTTTACTTGTCGAAATTGATCCTTTGTCTATGACTAAATCCTTCCTTATGCAGAAAAAAGTGTTATCGCCTTTTAGGAAAAAGAAAAACTCACGCAGTAACACCTAAGATAAAAATTGTCTAAAACAGAATTTGTTTCCTATCTTGTGTTTCCTCTTTGTAAGAAACAGACTATTCAAAAGCACTAATTAAAAACTCAGGAAAACAGAACCTATCTAAAACAGAATCCAGCTTTAAAAGAAAAAAAATCATGGTTATGACAAAATGAATTCCCAACAATTATACCTGCTAAGACAGAAACCCATCTAAAACAGAAAATTCTTCCGATGCCTTCTGATCTTGTCGATGCAGGTTTTATTATGCTTTGTCTTTACAAGATAAAGTTAAAATTTTCATATCGTGCAACTGATTTATATTTAAAAAAAGTTTGGCAAAACCAAAATCTAGGGGGGGGGGGGGGTCAAGCCCCTAATGTATGTGTACTAGGGTGGAGTGAAAAAGGCATTTTTTTTTTTTTTTTTTTACATTTCCTGACTCAACAAATGGTGCTGTTTGGATAAAAAGTCACTGTAAAAAAATTCTAGTGGAATCACTCATCGTCTTCAGGCTCCACACAGCGGGCTAAAGAAAGGAATGTTAACTCAAAAATAAAAAAAAAACAATTTCTTTTATTTAATTTTAATGCTTAGAATAGCTTTATTTTCTAACTTAAAAACAGTTCTAAAAATGAAAACCGGAAGGCATTTTACTTTAATCAGTCTTCAATTGTGGATTTCACATGATGGCCAAAAAATTTAACTTTGGTGTCAAATTTTGAAAGTTGCTTTCGTTACTTGATTGCACTGCAAATGTATCCATTCCTGCCTTCTGCTCCACGTGTTACCAATGATGCTTGTGTGACTAGTCGCATATGGCTCTCTACTGCTTGAGAATGACAAGGCAGCTTCTCTATTTCAAATTATGAATCGTTTCTGATCATACTTGCTATGCGTTCGTCACTGAGGTTCATGATAGCTGGTGGTTCCAAAGGATTGTCCCAGTGAATCATCTCAAATTAGTTCTTTGCTTCGAAATCTAAATTTCTAAGGTGAAATTGGCGTATTTTCCCCTCCCAGTGAGTTTTTCTTCTTTTCAGTATTTTTCGGTGTCCCAGTTTTCGAATATGTGATCGATCTTCTAACAGAATTGCCAACAGCTTTTACAGTGTTTTGTCGAGCTTTTACAGTGAACAAAATAAGAGTTCCTCTGAATAATTTCGTGAACGATTTACTTAAAACCTTCTAGCCAGAACGAGCTTTTTTTTATCATTCTCGGTAGGTGACGTGATCCATGAGTAGCTCCTGGGATTTTCTTTATTTAAAACCAGGATGACAGGTGAACTTTCATGACACATTCTACTAGGAGCTTAAAGTTTTCTGTTGGTTCGGCAGTCGACACATAGAGACACAGGATTCTGTTGGCTGTATTGAGCCATTTTGAATGAGACATCGTTCCGGGACTTCTGTTTGCTATATCTGTATATCTGGAAGGCAATCGCACAGGGATACTGCCCTAGAAATATCGAAGAGATATTTTTTGTGTGCACTGAAATCTTTTTTATGAAATTTACGCAGAGCAACTGGAATAGAAGCAAAACTTATTACAGCAAGGGTTTTCACGTTTCCAGAGATTTTCCTATTGTTCTGGAAAACTGATGTTGGCCAAATGCAATTCGGTCATTGAGGTAGTTCAATAGTATGCAATAAGCATTCAAACGAGTGTATTTGTGGCCAACAAAGATTTCAAGCTGTCTAACTGCGTCATTTTTGTCCCAACATTGACGTTCGTTCCATCACAGCCAACGGTAACCTGTTTCTAAACTGTAATCAACGTTTTTGCCTCAGCTTAATCCATCCAATAACTTTGGATGGAGTGTCTTTGTATACAATCACTATACATAAAAGCATAGATGATGCAATGATAGCAGCTGACCTACCCGATAGCCCGTTCTATCGCAAGAAACGGCTAGATCTGACAGTTATATTCTCATTTGGCCTATCTTGCAAGTTGAGAGAGTATTATAGATATTACATTTCCGACATTTGGCTTCATGATAAACGTAATCGTCTTCATCTTCAGAGTTATCTTCCAATTCTGAATCAGATCCTGAAACGGCGTTTTGTCCTAAATCCATAATATTTTAATAAGCATTATTATACATATTATATTTTATAAGAAATTATAGCAGTTTCTCTGCTTTAGATTCCTGATTTCTCCTTTCTACATTGCCTTTCTCTAACACGCCTCAATGCTTGAGTTGCAGAAATGTTAATTGATCTTGTTTTTCCCTCATACGTTGGTCTGCTAAAAAATTTCTTTCCGTGTTTATTTTTTATCCATAGGAAATGCTTCATTAAATCAACATATGTGGGTAACACCGTCTTTTTCAATTGCACTAGAGATCCAAAAACGATACAAAAAGTTTCATTTTCAGTTGAGGTCATGTTTAAATTAAACTGTCGTATTGCCTTGTACAAAAATCAAATTAGTGTCTACATATTAGTGGTTGAAAGAAAGACAAGGATCAAACAAAGACAACCGTCGCAAAAACAAATCATTTCACATAATAAAAGTCACGTGTCAGTTTTAGTTTTCAGATAAGAATACGTGCTGCCATCTATTAGATTTTGAAGTTTAATTAGCTATTTATGTACTTTATACTATTGTTACTATTTATTTTTTCGCTACACCCTAATGTGTACCTTGCATATTTTATGATCTGGCAATCAAGAAGCATAAAATATTGTTTAAGAGCACAGTCAAAGAAGGGCTCATAGGGCTTAATCCCTCTCCGTTTAAATAAAATCAATTAAGCTACAGAAGCCATTAAAAATCTATTTTCTATCTTAAATGTTTCCTTATTTACCTCTGAAAAAAAAAAATTATATTAATGAAAGTTATAGGTAATATTCTTGAAACTAGTAAATCTGCAGATCAGTCGCCTCAAACATCAGTTCTACAGTTTTATTTTGAAATTATTTTATTTAGTATTTAAAATATTCATCTCACAATAACATTTCTTTCATATTTGTAATATAAATTATTATAAAGTATATATCAAGTAGTCTCTCGAAGATTAATTGTTAAAAATAGTGAGACAAAAATAAACACTAGAATTCCAAAGCTTTTCTTTTTTTTTATTACCTTTTAAATTTCCCACTGTTTCAATAATTTGATAGATGTAATTGCCTGATATTTAGTATTTTAAACTACCCATCTAAAATAATTAAAACATCGATCTTCTGATAATTACAATAATTGATGCAAACAGTAAATGATTATCACAAATATTTTATTAACTAGGACTTCCCTCACATGAATTAGTCTGAGCGATATTACTGAGAACATAGATTTAATAATAACATGTGGAAGCAAAGAAAATGAGATGTTATCTTTAATTGCCCATATACTGCGATAAACTGAAATGATGAAAATAAACGAATCGTAGAATTACAAAATCTTATATATAAATTCGTATACACTGTTTAAAAAAATGGGAAATCAAACCATTCAAGACAGCCATGCATGAATATAAAATTGAAAGTACGCAATATATTAAAAGTAAAATAGAAAATGAAACACTAAATTACTTATATCGGAATTTTAACTGTATTAAATGATGTCAAGAGCATAATCAGACGCTCCGCACCAATTTGAGTAACTTTAAATGACAAATATATGATGTTTAAAAAGAATGGACTATACTTTATATGGTGTGTGCTCCCCCGGAATAGTTAATATTGTACAATATCTGTTTTCCACGGATGCAATGAGGTTGTCGATAACATTTAAGGAATTCTCTCCTCAAAATCTAATATAGTATCAAAGTACCGAATAAATCAACAGTGGCATGCAATGCTTCGTTAGAGTGTGTTTTAGATATGCTCGATCGGATTTAAATGATGAGTGTATGCTGGCCACTACATACACTGTATTGTTTTGTTTTCAAACATATTCTGCACAAGTTGAGCTGTATTTAGCATGTATTAAATAAAAGAAATCGGCAATGATTACAACATAAAGTATGACACAAGATCTGAATATATCGTCTGCATAACTTTTGTGCTGTCAAAGTGTCATTTGAAGTAATTTACAAATCCATACATATTTATTCAGGAAATCATGCAAGCTAACATACGTCAATATGAACCCGATTATAAAATTTCACCAGAATAAGTTAATAATATAAAAAAGCTACTAATGATAATTGAGAATATGACCTTATGATAAAATGTCTAGAAAAATGAATCGGATAAAAAATTCATATCACATTTAAAACGGCACTTCCCTCTGTTAGTGGCCTTGGCGAGAGAGAGAAAAGCCTAGAGAAGGAACATTTTAACAAGTACTTTCGGGCAACCTACTCACTGTTTCATACAGGTCTTTATTCAATATTTACACAATTTATTTAATGCTAGGTGGGTATCTATCAGTTTTGTTGCATTTAAATTGCATGTTTTGCGGAGGAAATGCAGCATTATGAAATATTAAAAGTTGCTGTACCTAATAATTCCAAATTAATGGTAATTTCCGTTAATTTCATCTTTTTAAATTTTAATTTTTTTAGAAACCATTCATAGAGACAATTGTATATTTTAAAACTAACCCGAAGCAAAATTTCAAGATTTTGGGCTCAGCAGTAACACAGAAATAGAAAATTTTTGAAAGTTTTTTGTTTTTGCACTATTTTATATAGCGACATTTTTTAGAAATTGTTCTATTGCGAGAATTTACGTCATGATAAATACAGTCATGTCAATTTTCATGTTTATATTCCTAACAATTCCATGTACTTCGTTACTTAGATCATCTTTAGATCTTTTTCCGCTTTGTTTAGTCTTTCTATTTTTTAGAATTCGTTCTACGACGAGCATTTACATCTTATTAATTACTACCATGCCAAAGTTCTAGTTTCTAACCCTAAAAGTATCCCAAAAATTTCTGTATTCCAAATAAATCATACTTTAGAACCTTTCTAGAAATTTTTACGTTTATCCGTCAAATTGAACCTTTTAGAGAGCGTTCATTACGAGTATTTACATCTTAAAAGTAACTACCGCACCAGATTTAAAGTTTCTAACCCAATCAATATCACAGAAATCGCAATTTTAAAACTTTTTTTCTCCTGCAGCGATGTAGGTTCTTGCACTGACATAAAATAGTCTTTCTTTCGGAGCAGAGATGGCCACCAACTTTTTTTAAGTTGTCTATGTAGTTTCAGAGATAACACCTCACAAACGTACAAGCATTAATAATACTATATACTTTATAATATTATAACGCTTTATAATATTAGCATTAGATGTACAGATACAAAAGCCATTTATCTGTTACAAACTAAAGTGCCGGCGTTGCCCAGAATTTGAAGGATGTTTGTTCTGAAAAATCAATTTCAAAATTTAACATACAACACAAAACAAACATTAAAAAAAGCAGTCGAAATGTTGTACGAATGAATCATATGAAAACGCTATATAAAAATGTATAAATGTATATAACAGACGCAAAAGAATACAGCTATAAATGAACTTATTTCAATTTATAATTTGAGCAATAATGTTAAAATAGTCCAATATTTCCCTAATCAGGTTTTTATCATGCTTCAATACATTTTTTACACTCATATGACGTTATACTATATCCACCACGTCCTTTATATTTCCAATATGACGTAATATTTTCCTCTTTCACGTGGAAACCTTGAAATAGAAAAGTTATGAAGTTATATTCACTTTCATTTAAATTCGTCAAACCATTTATTTCATTTTCATATTTCACGTGAATATCTTGCAATAGAAAAATTATGACCTAATATTCACCTTTTTTAAAAATTCGTCAAACTATTTATTTCATTTTCATTTTTCACGTGGAAATTTTGCAGTAGAAATTTAATTGTTGTAGTAATAATTTTATTGGGTTTTTTAATTGTTGGCATCTGCTATAACGAAAAATGTTTAAATTTGATAAGAAATTGCTGTTAAAATGGTGGTTTTTTATTGATTAAAAATTAACTATAAATTATTTCGATTCCGGATTACTTTAGTTGCCTCGGCCATGTTTTAATACACATGTACGTATCTTTTCACAATTTTGGCTTCCAAATTGTGGATTTTTATAGAATTACAAACAGACAGATAGACAAGTTTTCATTTTTATGTATCTCTCTATTCTAAAGAAAAGTAACTAAGGCTGTCACCGCCGCCGACGCCGGTTTGGAATTTTTTGTGACCGGAGGTCTTTCTTCGTTAATATTAAGAAAACTATTGCATACAAAAATATGAAAATCGGTGGTATTATAGCGAAATGTTTGATCAATACGCTAATGCATACAGTTTTCAAATCGAAGAATTATTTTAAGAGATATTTAATGCTAAAGTTGGACAAAATCGTTCCATTAAAAAAAATTTTATAGGAGCAAAAGCTATACATGTGAATTTAATCATTATTAGATCATTTTATTCAGTAGAAAATCCCGGTGTGCAGATTTCATTATTTTTTTTTTAATTTGACTCATTTTTTGAGGTTTTATTTCTATTTTAAATTCAAATATTCAGCATCTTGACTGATAATTTTTACATATTTTAGAAAATGGTATTAATTTAAGCTGTTGCCAAACAGCGCAATATACGCAATAAACAGCGCAAACAATAATGTTTGCTTGAAATAAAAAAATTATTTACACGTTACTATAATAAACAGAAAAAACCCCTTCAAATTAGAATTAAATAATTAGGTATAAAAAGCAGGCACTTATTGGAAATTACGCCATTAAAACTATATTTACATGTGAATTTTGAAAGAGAAAGGATATTGTAAAATAAATTCATTAACGTGCGTTAGAAGTCTGAAATAGAAGAAATTGTGTCACATTAAACTTATTATGCAAAATGAACAAAAAATAGTATTGCAAAACAGTTTAAATTTAAAAATTGCGCGAGACAAAATATTAGAGGTTAAATATTAGATTTTTTCAAAATTTTATTATTTGTCGTTTGATGTGAGGTGTTCAGCTATAAGTATGCAAATTTTCATGTCTCCAACATAATTAGGGGCTGAGTTAGAGAAATTGATTAAAATACACAAGTTAGATCCCAGAGGGTTAAATATTAGACTTTTTCAAAATTGTATTATTTGCCGATTGATGTGAGGTGTTCAGCTATAAGTATGCAAAATTTCATGTCTCCAACTTAATTAGGCGCTGAGTTAGAAAAATTGCTTAAAATACACAAGTTAGAGCCCAGAGAGTTAAATATGACTTTTTCAAAATTTTATGATTTATCGTGTTATCGCAAGTGTTCAGCTATAAGTATGCAAACTTTCATGTCTCCAACTTAATTAGTGGCTGAGTTAGAAAAATTGCTTAAAATACACCAGTTAGATCCCAGAGACCTTTTTCAAAATTTTATTATTTGTCGTTTGATGTGAGGTGTTCAGCTATAAGTATGCAAAATGTCATGTCTCCAACTTAATTAGGGGCTGAGTTAGAAAAATTGCTTAAAATACAGAATTTAGAGACCGGAGGGTTAAATATGACTTTTTCAAAATTTTATGATTTATCGTGTTATTGCAAGAGTTCAGCTATAAGTATGCAAACTTTCATGTCTCCAACTTAATTAGGGGCTGAGTTAGGAAAATTGCTTTAAATACACAAGTTAGAGCCCAGAGGGTTAAATATTAAACTTTTTTCAAAATTTTATTATTTGTCGTTTGATGTGAGATGTTCAGCTATAAGTATGCAAATTTTCAAGTCTCCGATATATATAGTTTCTGAGAACGGGCTCTGTGACAGACGGACAGACACACAAATGAGTGAGACAGGTAGGGTTTCGTTAGATGAACGAAACTCTAAAAACATGCTGCGGATGACTGTAACAACATCCTAAAATTACATTACCATCAGCGATCTACCAATCCCGAATTTAGTTTATATTCGTTTCATATATTCTTATTCTTTTGTGTGGCCCTGTAAAATAACTATCAATATTATATACAGTAAAACCTCTGAATAGCGGACACACCGAGAATGCAGAATTTGTCCTCTATTTAGAGGTGACCGCTACTGAGAGTAAAACATGTACAGTTATTTAAGAGTTGCCCACTAATAAAAAAATGCCCACTAAATAGAGGTGTCCACTAATCGGGTGTGTCCGTTATGGAGGTTTTACTGCATAATAATATCATCCTTTACAAGAAAATTGCATGATGTATGATAGACAGACAGACATCCAGAGAAAGATAACCTCCCGGAGCAATAAACACTTATGTCTTTTGTTTTAATCATCCACAATTGTATGTCATACAACAGGGCAGATTTTATACAACAGGCTAAAAACGGTCACCGTGGTATTATTATTTGTTTGCCCACCAAAACTGGTTGCCACGGGTTGTTGCAAGGTTTGTGATCACGTGGTTGAAACTGATCTATTCAATATTAATGCGTGCGTATTTTTTTTTTATTTGCTCCATGTGTTCAAACCAGTTGTCTACGAAAACATCAACCGGTGAAAGTGACGCACACCAAATTTCTGTGACGTATGCAGATAAATTGTGCTTTTTTATCAGTTTTTTCTATATAATTTTTAAACGGTTTGGAACTTATTTTTCATAGTAGGTGCATTCAGTAGGCGACCCTCATAGGCACCTTCTGGTGCAATCAGAAACGAAATCCGACAAATATTTTTTGAGTTATGCTTGATGAAAGGTTTTTATTAGGCTTTTTTTAGTAGGACATGGCGTTAATATCCATCGTAGTAGTAATGTGTCCGGACAGTAATATTTCGCTGAGTATTAGCCTTCGCTTCGTCATGACAATTGCTGGTATCTTAATTGTTAAATTCATTTGAAAAATAACTATTTTGTTTCATTGGTATGTATTCATTAAATTCTGGTTCTAAATGCAGTCATAAAAACAGTTGTATTTATTACTTTTTATGGTGTGTCCGATACTGGATCAAAGCGTGTCCATTACTGGGCCAGAGTATGTCCATTACTGGGCTTTTAGGTGTTTTGATATATTTATGTTATTTAAAATTAAATTTCGATTCATATTGGGAAATGAGACTATAAGAATGGTTAAATATTGTTGATAGGTTAATATAATTTTGAAAAAAAAAAAAAACTGGAATATAATAATTATAACTATTAATAAAAAAATAGTTTTAAACGAAATTCCTTAAGGGTGTCTATTACTGGCACATCTACCCTATATACAACAAATGAATTAATTTGAAAATGCAATAAATGTTTCCTAAAACTGTAAAAAAATATTGATTTTTAAACAAGTCGGAAATTGTACGTCAAACGTGGCAAATGAGGTTCGTTCGTAGTATAATTAGTTTTATAAATACTCAGATCTTGGTACAATAGTTGTTGCACTCTTATGAAAAAAATCCATGAATACAAAATTTATCACGATTATATATCTTAAATTCAGTAATACGGAAATGAAATGTCTCCAACTTAAGTAGGACATAATCACCATGGCAACTTTGAATCATTATCTGTTATGGGATACTACTGAATTAATTACGTACGAAAGAGTTTAAAGGAATGAAGAAAACTTTTAATAATATCCTTTTAAGTTTTGATTTAGTTTTCATAAAATTTGAAATGGGTAGACAAAATTTTGCAATGATTATATACCGGGTGAGTCAAAAGTTCGTTAAAACTTTAAAAACCCATAAAAAAGGGAATAAATTATGATAAAGGAGTGCGGTTTGCAAGTAAGGGCTCACAAGCTAGTCGGATTTTTTTTTAGCAGCATAAAGGGAAATTTTGTTAAAAAATCACATGTAGAGGGCGCTGACGACCCTAAACATAATGAACAGGACAACAATATGCTCCATTCATTTGTTCTTCCAATCACAAATGTTCAACATGACCTCCAGACCATTCCACGACACAACTATTGTCCTGTTCATTGCGTTTCGGGTCATCAGCGCCCTCTACATGTGATTTTTTAACAAAAATTTTTTTTGCTGCTAAAGCAAATCCGACTATCTTGTAATACCTTTCTTGCAAACCGCACTCCTTTATCATAATTTCTTCCTTTTTCATGATTTTTTAAAGTTTTAACGAATTTTTGGCTCACCTGATGCATTAAATTTCAAAATATTAGGTTAGGCAGTTCTAAATTTCAAACCATAGGGTTGGGTAGTTTTTGCACTGTTATATGTAAACGGACAGATGGACCAATTGACGACTATAGGTACTACGTACTTATATAATTACGAACGCACCTGAAAAGCCCTGCTTGGTAAAAATATCGACAGAGTGTAAAAGTTGTGTGATGAATTAAGGTATTTATGCCAGAGTGGGATCGCATGTTCACCTGGAACTGATTAGAGCTGCTTGGTATTTAAAATATATAAATTGTAAATAGCCTTATGTGTAAGTTGTTAGATGTGTGAGTTCTTATGCGCAAGTTGTTAGATATGTGATTTGTTATGTGTTTTCTGAACTTCTCACTAAATGAATATAAAAAATTACATAGAAATCTATAATATTCATAACGAAAGCTTTGAAAAATGTAGAAAAGAGTAAAGGGTACATATAAAGATACCTCCGAGATCCCATAACAATTTATCTATTATTAGTTAATCTGTTATTTATTAATAATTTATGTATTGTTCTTTCTTCATCAATGTGATTTATTAAATTAAAACTAAATTTCCTATATTAATGGATATTTAAACAGCTAATTTCATATTCTGATAAATAAAGCAAAGTTCCTCATCAGAATTAGAAAATTTTTCCTCGCACATTGATCGTTTTCACCGAACTATAATTGAATTCATAAAACTGCATGGAAAATTTGTTAGTCATTTATTTTTCTAATTATCGTTGAAGCAGATGGCACTGATTAGACAAAGAAAGTTTTCCCGAATGCAGATAACCCTTGCAAACTTTAGTAGTTAAGCTAATTTGGAAACTTAGAATTAGCCATTTATGAATATTTTTGAGCGCTGACTGAGCGCTACGTTCCTTTTCCTGTTTACCCTTTCTTTTGTTTCTTCCTTTATTTTATCCCTTTATACATAAACATGCATACTAACTATAAATTTAATTTAATAAAAAAATTAAATTTATGATTGTTTTCTTAATCTTGTTTCGCCATCAATATGATTTATAAAATTAGAGCTGTATTTCTTATAATAATGCCTCTTTATGGGCATTCTCCCGTGTGATGGGTTCAAAAATCGATTTTATGTTTTTGCGCATAAATTGATTCTTTAACATGTCTGGAATACGATGGTAAAATAATTTTCTAAAATTCGAATTCGTTATAAAGATATAGCATTTACAAGAAGCAAATGTTAGAAGCGCGAAGTTAAGTGGTTTACACAGGTATAGAAGGAAATTTCTAGAGTCACTTATTTTGTCAAATAGGTTAGCTTATTTTAGTCTCTATTTGTCAAGAGATGAATTGTTGAACCGTTAAAAGCAAAATAATAACGAATCCCTAAATTCCTGGATTTGGACTTATGCTCCAAAGCGTCTGCACTCTAGCGCCAAAATTGTTGAGATTTCAACTTATATTGCTGTTATTATATTCAACGAAAGTTTCCAAGGAGTATTAAAAATAATGGTAATCATGGGACGCCCCAATGGCCGCAAAACACATACTTATGTACAAAACCCTGATGAAGCGCGCGTCGCGCGCTCCGAACAGTGCACGAATGACGTTGCAAAAAATGCCAGAATGACAACAAGAGCAGAGCAATCCGCATTGAAAGACAGACCTCCAAGAGGAAGAGAAAGGAATATTCTATGGACCAGGCATCGCATATTGACGGCAAGTTGAGATTTTCATCGTTTTAACTGTACTTGAAACTTTAAACGTGTTTTTATCAAAACGTTCTTTTTCAAACTTTCCTTCATCATACTTCGAGAACAGTTTGACCGATTCAGTTGAAATTTTTAGAGTAGATTCAGCACGGAGTGAACAAGGATCATCCAAAAAATCCTAATAAACTCCAGTTATACGTTTTGCTCGGAACCGGACAAACAAAACGTATAACTCAGTAAAACGCACAACTCAATTAATAGTCTACCGGGACTTTTTTAAAAATATACCGTTAATTTTTTTTTTCGCTGATAAGTTTTAGTTACCTTTTACATTGAAAACTGAAGTTTCGTAAGTATTATGTACCGTTACATAAATTCATGGAAGTGGAACAGAGTAAAAAAGGTACATCAGAAAAGTGCACAAAGAAAGGTTATTTTATTCTAAACACTTTATTAAAAGTACTATTTACACATATAGATTACTTAAAAGAAATCGTATAAATCATTTATCCAAAGACACATCAGTTGGAAACTGTTTCGTACCGTAAGAACAATTATTTTGGGGTGCTTCTGTTTTGCATCAAGATACGACACAATATACTGAAGTAGCATCTTGCGATAATGTGCTTTAATATTTGCAATTATTCCCAAAAGTAATAGCTGCAATTTTCTAGTGCATTTGGCCGGGGTAAACTTCCCTCGGTTGTTTTCGGACTTGCTTGAGGGTGAAGGGGGGGGGGGGAGCACAATGTTTCATAAATACTGAGTACGTCATGTATTTGGGAACAAATCAACGACGGCTTTCAAACTGGAATATACACTAGATATAGAGTATTTTTTTTTATTTTAACGTTCTGTACACGTGACCACATACACACTGGACGACATCATTCATTGAAACCACTACCAGCCGCAATAACCCTTTCTACTGGATGTCAAAACCGACTGCAGTTAAAGATCAGATGATTGTTAGGAACATTTGCCACTGCATATACAATGACTGCTTAGAGAGCCACAACATTGTTCTGTGGATAACCATTAGAGTCCCTCTCAACTATGCACCACACCTAATAGACCGTTTGGTTAATATCTGTATAGCTAGGGGGGGGGGGGGCAAAAGGTTGAGGATGACATCGTCATGATTGCTTTGGCCATCCATTTTTGGTTTGTATGGGCTGTATGGTATAGTGCAGAGTCTTGTTAGAAAACGTACGGCCTCCCACGTGTTACAGAAGTAATTTAGTGTTTTAACATCTCGGTATAAGCATTGGTGTTGACTCTGGCAACTTGAAGAAAGAAACGTGGAGGCATCAGATTGTCTTTGTCTCTCAAGACCCACCAGAATCATCAGTGAGGCTGGAAATTTTCTGCACATGTCTATCAGAACCTCTTCAGGAATTTTACATCGGCACCATCACCGATCATTTTGCGGTTCACTTTCTTGCCCTGGGCAAAGTTTTTCTGATTGGCAAAAAACAAGAGCATTCCTGGGTTCCCTTGATGTCTCAGCTTGTTAAAGAGGCACTTGTCTCTGGTCAGACGGTTATCCCTTGTTCTCTTGGACAAGAACTGTACTCTCCTGATCACGAACGACCTCTAACGAAGGTTCTCATGAATCGCACATGAGATTTTGGCCTCATCAACCTGTATCTCCCGAGCGAGTGCCCGCATCAAATTCTTAAAATTTTCATACACTTGACTAATGAATTCCAGTGTCTTGATGATTTCATATTGCTGACAATGTCGTTTCCTACATGAAACATTTGCCACATGAACGTTTGCCTCGCAACCTTCAGTTATCTTACATTAAAGACGAATGACCGGGCGAGTTTCAAGAATGTGGCCATCTCTAAATCGAAGTATTATTCAGCCAATGAGCCAATGACAGCATGCCTCTTCATTTCCTCACTTAGTCTAGATTCTGACGCGTTTAAGTGTAACAGAAAAAGATTTGTAAGCATAATATACAGGGTGATATTTCGCTTAAAAAAGGTATTCTCAAATACCTGGTGCACTCTGTAGAATAATTTTGTATTTCTCTCGTACTGCATGCGCGTCTAATTTTTTTAGCCAACTGTCCATGGCTGCACATGTCATTATATATATGACTGCCTATAGATTTGCTTCATAATTTGTGAAGAACGTGATTACATTTTATAACAAAGCGGCTTTTTGTATTTTCTAATGACTAAAGATCGTAGCTTATCGATATCATCAGCATTTGCCCCCAACGTTGTTCATTCTGTATGCATTTTCGGCATGGATCGCCTTTATACGCCAGGGTTTTGTTAGGAAGTGAATTAAAGAAGAGTCAAGTCTTGTCTATGTTATAATCATCTTTTGCCTAACAACCTTGAATTAATTTTGGAAGCTCCTGATCTTTGAGGTGATCAACTGTGTGGTCATTCATGGCATTATACTCGCCGCATATTGGGCGACCAGTAATATCATGCTGGTCCTTGAATACTGTAAGCCAACCCTTTGACTACTACTGATATGTTGTTCTTTGAGGCTAACTCGAGGGCCTTTTCTTGCCACAAATTTCTGGTTACGGGAATGTCAGCCGAATGCTTAGACTGAGACCATATTCTTAGAGGTTTTTCTAATTCGGAAAATCGCCCTTCTTGCAGACGTTTTCGTTTGGAAAAGCTTGGTCCGGCTTCAGTTAAAGCATCTTTTATTTCTTCTTTTTTGTTTAAAATTGTTTTCAGAATAGAGTATGGTATTCTAATATGTTGAGACAAATGTTTTCGCCTTGCACCAGGGTTGACCTCCGCCGTCCGAATAATTTTGAGGTTTTCCTCTACCGAAAGATCTGTCTATTTCGGACCCATTTTTAATCTGCACGGTGAAATGTAAGTGACTTAATATAAGTGGACGGAAAAATGATAACCTTTTCTTGAAGCACATATCATGCTTCCAACCATCACGTGATGTTGTAAGAATTGAGTACCAAACCGGTTTTTTCCTCCAAAAACTGTCATTAGAATTGCCGCTCTCATCGAGACCGGTATGTTATTTGCGTTCATCCGGAGATCGACAGCAGAAACAGAAATATGCCAACAAAGGGATCACCGCCAAAAAACGACACCCTTTTGGCGATCAAATCTCAGACATGTATGCTTCAAGGTTCGGCAGATAGAACAAAGGGATTCCTTCTCTACTCAATTTCACCTCTAAGCCTACGACACAGCGCACTGTCAGACACATATCCATATTGTTGTCTAAAATAATCACCATATTGGGGCCCGGCTTAGAATTAGTGTACTGCCAGAGCTGGGTTTGTGTATTTAAAAGGACATGTCGTTGTTACTATTTGGATAACCATAACTGGTTTTAGCTTGTTTTCTTTTTTTGTTGTTTCCGGGCCCACATTGGCGGGGATACATCATCCTGTATTATAGGGGTTATAGCCTAAATCAGGAAGTCACATGGCTGCGGTGGAAAAGAAAAACACGAAATGGAGTGGAAAGTGGAGTACTTGATGCCACGGCCAACGTCTCTATCCCCATCCCCTTACCTCTCAAATGCTCCATTTTTGCACATGGCTAGTTAGGTTCCCAGAAATCGTAGAGTGGTAGTCGGTAAGGGGTAGAAAAGGTTTGAAAAAAAATCTGCAAAACGTACAAGTAAGACAAAATTTCTTCCGGGGACGTAAAAACATAACGTATAACTGAGGGAAATTCATATTTCAGAAACATACAACTCAGCTAATTTTTGACGGCAAATGGTCGGGACCACTGAGTTTAAATGTATAATTTGGGGAAACGTACAACTCAGGTAACGTATAACTGGAGTTCCACTGTATTTCTATTTTTTTCGTAACGAAAAAATTAAAAAAAATCCTGAAATTTGAATTGTTTTTCCAGAAATCTGCCAAAAATACAATTTCCAATATTTTCAAATGATTTTAGCTCATTCCATGCATTTAGGCTTACAGATTAAAAAGCCGTTTTCTATTTTTCTTTCAGATACACCAATCAGCCGAAATCGTGGAGGAAGTGAGCGTTTTTTTTTTTTTTTTTTTGGAGGCAGGGATCTTCAGAGTGGTGTAACTTACGTTCTAATAAAGATTTTTGCTTGAAATTTGTTTTACATATTCTTGAAATAGCAATAAATGCATAATAAAAAACTCAGAGTTCTATTTTTTTTTCATTTATCGTAAAAAAAAATTCACAAAAAAATGCTTAAAATACAGGCCGTCACATGGGCCCCTTAACTCTTGAAGTTATTATTCTGGCAAACAGCGAGCAATTTCACTATCATAATTATAACAGTTTTCACTCCAATTGAATCGTTTCATTTAACTATAATTAAATCCGTAAGAAAGTACGAATAATTCGTTAGTCATTTATTGTTCTAATTATTTTCGAACCAGTATGCACTTATTACACAAAGAACCTTTTCTGAATTACAGGTCACTTTTGCCAACTGTAGTAGTTAACTTAATTTGGAAACTTTTGAATTCCATACATTAATGACTCTTAAAACAGCGACGTTTTGATTCTGGCAAAAAATGGCCCAACTCGTTATCCTAATTATTACAAAGTTCGTTTCAATCGAACTATAATTCAATTAATAAAATGGAAAGAAAAATTTGTTAGTCGTTTATTGTTCTATCGTTAAACCAGACGGCACTGATTAGACAAAGAACGTTTTCCTAGTTGCAGATAATCCTTGAAAACTTTAGTAGCTAAGTTAATTGGGATACTTTTGAATTGCCTGCATTAATGACTCTTTAACACTAGAACCGCCGTAGAGGTCATTTTGACCGCTACCAAATAAAAATATTTCCATTATCACCAGAAATATTTTTCTAAAATAAGTTTAAAATGCACCACGGAGAAATAAGTTAAATAAATAAGTTGTTTCAATTAAAATTTTCGGTGTAAAATATTTTTATTTCACTTCAGTAAAATTTCCGGCGGTTCTAGTGTTAAACAGTGATGCTATCATTCTGGTAATCAGCGGTTAATTTCGTTATCATAATCAGAAGAGTTTTCCTCTACATTGATGATTTTCATTGAACTATAATTCACTTCATATAATTGAAGGTGAAATTCGTTATCCATTTATTGTTCTAATTACCTTTGCACCAGATTGCACTGATTAGACAAAGGACGTTTTCTGAATTGCAGATCACATTTGCAAACTGCAGTAGTTATGTTAATTTGGAAAATTTTGAATTCCCTACATTAATGGCTCTTTAAGCGATGACGTTTTTATTCTGGCAAACAACGGCCCAACTCGTTATGATAATTAGAAGAGTTTGCTCTCCACCTTGATCGTTTCAATCGAACTACAATTCAATTAATAACATGGAACGAAAAATTCGTTAGTCGCTAATTGTTCTAATTATCTTTAAACCAGACGGCAATGATTATACAAAGAACATTTTCCTAGTTGCAGATAATCCTTGAAAACTTTAGTAGCTAAGTTAATTGGCATACTTTTGAATTGCCTGCATTAATGACACTTTAAACAGTGATGCTATTATTCTGGCAGACAGCGGTTAAGTTCGTTATCATAATTAGAAGAGTTTTCCCTCTGCATTGATGATTTTCATGGAACTATAATTCCATTCATATATTTGAAGGTAAAATTCTTTATCGATTTATTGTTCTAAATACCTTTGAACCAGATTGCACTGATTAGACAAAGAACGTTTTCTAAATTGCAGATCACCTTTCCAAACTGCAGTAGTTATGTTAATTTGGCAAATTTTGAATTCCCTACATTAATGGCTCTTTAAACGGTGAGTTTTTTATTCTGGAAAACAAAAGCCCAACTCGTTATGATAATTAGAAGAGTTTGCTCTCCACCTTGATCGTTTCAATCGAACTATAATTCAATTAATAAAATGGAACGAAAAGTTCGTTAGTCGCTTATTATTTTTATTACCTTTAAACCAGACTGAACTGATTAGACAACGAATGTCTTCCTAATTTCGAAAAATTCTTAAAAACTTTAGTAGTTAGGTTAATTTGAAAATTTTTGAATTCCTTACATTAAGGACTATTTAAACAGTGACGTTCTTATTCTGGCAAACAGCGGCAAAGTTCATTATCATAATTAGAAGAGTTTTCCTCCACAATGATAATTTTCATCGAACTATAATTGAATTTATATAGTTTAAGGAAAAATGCGTTAGCCATTTATTGTTCTAATTATCTTTGAACCATATTGCACTGATTAGACAAAGAACATTTTCCTAACTGTAGATCACTCTCGCTGAATATAGTAGTTAAATTAATATGTAAACTTTTGAATTTTTCTACATTGTTGGGTCTTTAAACAGTGACGTTCTTATTGTGGCAAACAGCGGTTAAATTCGTTATCATAATTAGAAAAGTTTTTCTCCACGTTGACGGATTTCATAAAATATAATTGAATTCTTAAAATTGAGCGAAAAATTTTTTGGTCATTTATTGATCTAATTATCTTTGAAACATATTGCACTGATTAGACAAAGAACGTTTTCTGAATTGAAATCACACTTGAAAGCTATAGTAATTAATTTTACATAAATTATATGACTACAGACATACATAGATACAAATAATAAAAACAGTTAAAAACAATTAGAATTAAAAGTTTCGGCTACATTCCATAGCCCTCATCAGCACTCTAACAGAGTCACACAACGTGCAAGAACCAGAACAAATGACAACAGTTAAAAGTACGGTTAAACCAGGATAGTATAATCCGAAAGAACCTGCTTAGCTTCGTTAATTAGGCATTCAGCCAAAACAGTCATCCAACACTCAAGGAAGACACGACTAATGTATACGGACAAATTAGAGTCAACAATTTGCGGATTCTTAAAATTGAGAACATGATCAAACTCAAGTGTATGAACAACCAATCTTGAATTTAAAGTACATTTATTGAAAAGGTATTTATGTTCCTTGAGTATTGCATTTAGAGGATGTCCAGTTTCACTGCTTTCTTTGGAATTTCATACATTGATGGCTCTTTTAAAAGTAACGTTCTTATTCTGGCAAAAAAAGGACTTTGAAATTTAAATAAAATGTATATTTTAAACTTTTACCATTTGTATTATTATTTGTCACATTTTAAGTAAACAGAGAACTTTTATGTTTCATTGTGTGCAGTTTGTGCAATTCCCCTTTGCAAACTTCAGTAGTTATGTCAGTATGTCAGTTTAAAACTGCGTGCGATAGATTCGCCAACCCTGCACTAATGTGCAATATTACACCAGTTATATCAGCTTAAGTTACACCATTCTTAAGTAAAATTACTCCATGAAATTGGAGGCAGAAAGTTGCCACCAATTTAATTGTGCAACGTTACATAAATGTTTTACAGTGTCGTTTTCATCGAACTATAATTCAATTAATAAAAAACTAAAAAACTAAACATGTGACTGCACGATCCATGAAAGATCAGGACCTACAGTGCCCAACTCTGTTTACTTGACCCTGGTCCCGAGGTGCTATGCAGCATGTTCCTCGGCCGGGTGGTCAGCCCAACGCGAGACCCTCTGTATTTAGTTCACAAGCAAGCTTGGTACTCATTTGATCGACCCCGAAGGTACGAAAGGTTGAGTGAACCTTGCCCAACCGGGAGCAGAACCTGTGACCATTAGCGTGGCAGACAGGCGTGCTGACCACTACGTTACTGAGCTTCTCAATTAATAAAATCGAATAAAATTTCGTTAATCATTTATTGTTATTATTATCTTTGAACCAGATTGCGTTGATTAGACAAAGAACTTTTACTAATTGCAGATTACCCTCGAAAACTTTAGTAGTTAATTTGAAAACGTTCAAATTTTCTTTATTATTGGCTCTATAAAAGGTGAAGTTAGCATTCTGGTAAACAACGGCAAAGTTTGTTATCATAATTAAAATGGTTTTCCCTCCACATTTATCGTTTTCATCGAACTATACTTACATTAATAAAATTGAACGAAAAATTCATTAATCATTTATTGTTCTTATTATCTTTGTATCAGATTGCGCTGATTAGACAAAGAACACTTTCCGAATTGCAGATCACCCTCGAAAACATTAGTGGTTAATTTGAAAACGTTGAAATTTTCTTTATTAACGGCTCTATAAACAATGAAGTTAGCATTCTGGTAAACGACGGCAAAGTTCGTTATCATAATTAGAATAGTTTTCCCTCCACATTTATCGTTTACATCGAACTATAATTACATTAATAAAATTGAACGAAAATTCCGCTAATCATTTATTGTTGATTAGACAAAGAACATTTTCCGAATTGCAGATCACCCTCGAAAGCATTAGTGGTTAAGTTAATTTGAAAACTTTTCAATTTCGTCTATTAATGGTTGTTTAAACAGTGAATTTCTTATTCTAGCAAACGACCACCAAGTAAGTTATCATAATTAAAAGAGTTTTTCCTTCACAATGATAGTTTTCATGAAACTATAATTCAATTCTGAAAATTGTACAAAATAATTGTTAGTTAATAATTGTTCGGATTATCGTTGAAGCAGATTGCACTGATTATGCAAATAACATTTTCCCAATTGCAGATCACCCTTGAAAATTTTAGTAGTTAATTTGGAAGCTTTGTAATTTCCTTTCTTAATGGTTCTTTAACCTCTTCAGACCCGAGGTACACAAATGTGCACCTCTATTCTTTTCCTCTTAAAAACTAAACTGTTTGATTTTGTTGCATTTTGACTTTACTTTTAAGTAACTGAATGTTTTTGGCTTTGGGACATATCCAATCAATGTCAGCATTGATGCTTATTTCCTCATAAAATAAATGTTATTTTTATCTGAGTTTGCAAAATGCCTTCAAGACAGTGTGGCCAATAACGTAAAAAAAAAAAATCATAATTATTTAACTTAAACGCTTTACAGTAAACACATTTGAGGATGTGTAGATCATTCACTTGTTTAAAATCCTTAAATTTTTTATTGCGTGAATTTAGGTTATTGATCATTAAATTGATATTTTAAGGAGGCTAGTCATTTTAGATCCCTGTTTGTGAACCTAAATGACCCGTCCCCTAAAGTACCCATTTCAGAAAAAGGCATTCGTCTGTCATCTAGGGTGTCTTTTTGTTTGTGCAAAAGCAATGAATGTGCATTTGTATAGTGTTATTTTACCTTCAGGTTTGAAGAGGATAAACAGTGAAAATCGTATTCTGGCAAACAACGTCCAAGTTCGTTATCATAATTGAAAGAGTTTGCCCTTCACATTGATAGTTTTCATTGAACTATTAATTCAATTAATAAAATTGAACAAAAAAATTGTTAATTCTTTGTGTAATTCTTTTAGTAGGAGAGCCGTTGAACATTTTTGAGTAGGTATTTGAGGCACCCTGAAAATTTGTGCAACACTTCTTTTGTAATGCCTGAATACAAAATCGAATGTCTGGCTGAAGGATCGTGGCCCAAAAACTGTGCCACACACGTGTCAAGTGCCATTTTTTGACTACCCAAAAATGGTATTTGAGGCACGCTGAGATTGAGGCAGAATAATATTTATGCTTAGAAAAAAATATTTTGAAAATGACAGATACTTTAGTCGGCCCCAAAATTGTGCCAGACACGTGTCAAGTGCCATTTTTGGACTACCCAAAAAATGTATTTGAGGCACGCTGAGATTGAGGCAGAATAATATTTATGCTTGCCATTTTTGGCAAAATGGCACTTGACACGTGTCTGGCACAGATTTTGTGCCGACTAAAATGTCTGTCATTTTCAAAATATATTTTTCTAAGCATAAATATTATTCTGCCTCAATCTCAGCGTGCCTCAAATACCTTTTTTGGGTAGTCAAAAAATGGCACTTGACACGTGTCTGGCACAGTTTTTGGGCTGACTAAAGTGTCTGTCGTTTTCAAAATATTTTTTTCTAAGTATAAATATTATTCTGTCTCAATCTCAGCGTGCCTCAAATACCTTTTTTTGGTAGTCAAAAAATGGCACTTGACACGTGTCTGGCACAGTTTTTGGGCCACGATCCTTCAGCCAGACATTCGATTTTGTATTCAGGCATTACAAAAGAAGTGTTGCACAAATATGCAGGGTGCCTCAAATACCTTCCCTAAAATGTTTAACAGCTCTTGGACTATTTCCATTCTTTTCTTGTCTCTTTCATTTTATAATGTTTGAAAAGAACAAAAAAAAAAGTTTTATTTCTTTTGTTTTGTTTTCTCTCTTTCTCTCGTTTTTTAATTATTATTATTATCTTTTATTTATTTGTTTATTTTTATTTATTTATTAATTTTTATTTATTATTTTTTAATTACTTATTTTATCTTATTTAAGTTTATATTTTAATTTTGTTTATTTATTTTATTTCGTTTTTTCGTTTTCTCTTCTTTTTTTTTATTTATTAATTTTTTTAATTACTTATTTTATCTTATTTTAAGTTTATATTTTAATTTTGTTAATTTATTTTATTTCGTTTTTTCTTTTCTTTTCTGTTAATTTTTTCTATCATTGTGGCGACATATTCTTCTTCTGCATATTTTCCTCTGTGATTGGTGTTTACCTTAGAACTGTCACACGCTTTCTAAGCTCTCCTCCTTCCCCTTTCTGTTAATTTGTAACCTTGCCCCTTACGGGCACGTGTTTACGTTGGTTGATGAGGGGCTGTTATATTTTCCACTCGAAACGCGACCAGTATATTGCTTTGATATAATGGTGATTTATACAAAGTTTTATTATTTTAATTATGTTTTATCGCCAGATTTTTGGTGCTGTTTCAACTCAATCACTTATTATTCTTATTATCTTTGAACCAGTTTGCACTGATTAGAAGACAAAGAATATTTTCCCAATTGCAGATCTCCCTCGAAAACTTTAGTAGTTAAGCTAATTTGAAAACTTTTCAATTTCCTGTATTAATGGCTTTTTAAGGGGTCTCAGGACTCTTAAAATTGGGAAAAATGAAAAAAAAGGACCATTTTCAACATTTAATATCTTAAAATGTATTTGATATTAAGACACAATTTTAAATGGGCATAGGCGTAACCAGGGGGGGTGCCCTGGGTGCCCGGGCACCCCCCCGTTTCCGCAGACTCGAGTACAATTATTTTAAAAAAATCGAAATCTACAAAAGAAAAAAGAAGTGAAAGTAGAGTTCAATTTGTTTAGTTCAGAAAACTAAACGGCTAAGTTTTGAAATGTGATAAAAAAAGAAACCCGCATTCTTTTTTTTATCTTTCTTTCTTTCTTTTTTTCTTTTTTTTAAAGAAAATTATGTTGTTTATCTTTTTTAAAACTAGAATATTTGCAAGAATCTGTATTAGTCATAGTAATTCAAAAAGGTGGCTTTATAATCCCACTTTGACGTCCTTTGTCTGTGGGAGATGTTTTTAACGCCGTTCTTTCTATTGCATGTTTCTGCAATTTCACGAGAAATTAACGCAAGTTCTTGACGAGGATAGAAACTATTTGTCTCTTTGCTTTGGTAGTTTAAAGTCAAGAAAGAAGCAAAAAAATTGAAAGGGGATGCAAATGTGAAACGATAATTCCAAATTTCGATTAGCCGAGGTAAAGCTGGGGGGGGGGGGGACACATACCCTACCTCTTTTGTCAATGAAAAAAAGTCCTTCCGGCCAGAGCCAGGGGCCGGAAGGCCTTTCATATTCCTTATTTTTTAAAAGCCAACTTATATTATTTAAACACACGAAGCTCAATTTAGTGAAAACCGATTATAGGAGATTAAATACTAATTTTTATCGATACTAAATATTATTATGAAAGGGAATTTCGCGAAATTAGTCAGCTTTATCTAAGCTGCTTTTAAATAAAGTAACTTATATTTGGTTGCCAAATTCGGCGATATCTTGAAGTGCCTGCCATTTTAAGACAACATGGTGGATGAGGCTAACCAGTGAACTTGGTCGAGACCTGTGTAATTCATGTGCGCATGCTCACTCACTTCGGAATCGGTTGATATATGTACGAGTGCTGTCGCAGGCAAAAAATCAGATTTTTCAAGATGTCACCCACATTATAAATTCAAACTGCTATATCTGAGCCATTTTTTAAGATAAAGACAAAACAAAAAATCCTCCGGAATTCTTATATCAAGGTCAAATACTTAAGAAATAAACCTTTTTCAATTTCAAATTTTTTTGCACCTCACTTTAAATATAATTTTAATTTAATGACCGACATTTTGAAACACGATGGCTGATGAAGCTGGGGAGCGAACTTAGTCGAGACATTGCTATATACTATCCACATGCCTTATTACATCGAAATAGGTTAATAAATACGCTTGTTATCGAGGGAAAAATATCAGATCGTTTCAAAATGTGAGCCATGCTAGAAATTCAAAGTGCTATATTTCAACCATTTTTTAAAGATATAGACGAAATAAAAACTGCTCCGGAATCTTTGTATCAAAATCAAACACATAAAAAAAATCTTTTTCATTTTCGAATTTTTTCATACATCATTTTAAATTTTAAATTTTTTTAAGTGGCAGTCCTTTTGAAACAAGATGGCGAATTAAGTTGGCCAACGAATTCGGTCGAGCCAATGGTATGTATTATGTACACACCAAGTTACATCCAAATCGGTTCATAAATACGCCTGTTATCGACTGACAAAACCAGGTCATTTCAAAATGTCAGCCACAATAGAAATTCAAAATGCTATAACTCAGACATTTTTTAGATACAGACGAAACAAAAACTGTTCCGGAATTTTTGTATTAATGTCAAACACATACGAAAAAAATCTTTTTAATTTTCGAATTTTTTGGTACCTCATTTTAAATTAATTTTTTTTTAAATGGCCGCCATTTTGAAACAAGATAGCGGATGAAGCTGGCGAACGAACTGGGTCGAGACATTGGTATATACTATGTATACACCAAGGTACATCCAAATCGGTTCATAAATACGCCTGTTATCGCGTGACAAAAATCGAGTCGTTTTAAACTGCCAGCCACGCTAGGATTCAAAGTGCTATAACTCAGCCATTTTTTAAGATGTAGACGAAACAAAAACTCCTCCGGAATCTTTGTATCTAGGTCTAACACATAAGATTTTTTTTTTCAATTTTCAATTTTTTGGTATCACATTTCAAATTTTAAATGTTTTTAAAAAATTGAAATGGCCGCCATTTTGAAACAAGATGGCGGATGAAGCTGGCCAACGAACTCGGTCGAGACATTGGTATGTACTATGTATACACCTAGTTACATCCAAATCGGTTCATAAATACAAGAGTTACAGTGTGACAAAGATCAGATATATATATATATCAATATTTGAACGGAGGGTGGTTTCGGGGTCTGTGGGTCATAATCGAGGAAAATATACCAAAATTTTTTGAATTCGCTCTCCTCCGAACGGCTGCAATAGGTAGCTTTTTGTAATGAAAGCTACCTAATAATAGCACAGAAAATTCAAATTAATCTGCAGGTTGGTTATTTGGTTGAATTTAGTGTTTCGTGGCCATTTTTGACATTCTTGAAAGGAATATGGTTGCAGTCTTTCAAGTCAATATAGTAATTTTTTTCCTCTGAAAATTTGCATACGATTTTTAGAGTTTTTTCTCGTTTCGCGGCGTTCTTTTGAAAGTAGGAAAAGGAACCCCGTTTCAACCTTTTAGCCCAGTGCAGTAAATTTTGACAAATTCGTGATTTTATTATGTGATCATTTCATGATATTTACAATTTTCCCCCAAAATCGTGTGAAGAAATTCACGTCTTTCTACACGATTTTTTGTCGAAATCCGCACTTTTCACACTTAGCCTTGACAAAATTCGTGTTTTTTACCGCTATCCTTTGACGCAATTCGCATTTTTTACCGCAATATTTTGACGAAATTGGCATTTCTTTAGCACGCGATCCTTCGATTAAATTCGCGTTTTCTTTCCACGATCTTTCGATGAAATTCGCTTTTTCTTTCCGTAATCTTTTGACGAAATTCGAGCTATCTTTCTGCGATCCGGTGACAAAATTCTCGTTTTTACCGCGATCCTTTGACTAAATTTATTTTCTGTTGCGACCGATTGACGAAACTGATATTTTTACAGGGAGATCATTTGTCGAAATTCGGGATAGTATTGAGCGACCGTTCAGAAAAATTCTCGATATCTTTCTGTACCAATTAACAAAATTTTCTACTCTTTTCCGCAACATTTTGACGAAATTCGGAAAAAATTTTCGTCAATCCTTTATCGAAATTCGTAATTTTTTTGCGCAATCTTTAAACGAAATTGGCGATTACTTTCTGCACTCTATCGAAATTCACGATATTTTTCCACGATCTTTTGAAGAAATTCTCAATTTTTTCCGGGACTGATTCACGAATTGATTTTGAGAAATTCCATAAAAGAAATAAAAATCGCGGACCCATTTTCTTTAAAAATGCTTACTGAAGAATCACAGGTCTGTGAAAGAATTTGAAGGGGGAAATGCTGCACAGCATTTTTTATTATGAGAGGCTTTCCTTTTCTGTGCACAAATCGCGCGATCCCGCGCGTTATTTCAAACCCTGTCCCTCAAAGAAAACTTCATTACTAGAAAAGTGGTTGGTTTTTTTTTTAAACGAACATGGAATTAAACAAATCTAGGATTTGGGGGGGGGGGGGGTGGACTGCAACGTACTCCCGAGCAAGCCGAACCATCCGTACCATCTTCTTCTGTCTTGAAACAAGCGAATCTTGAATTATTGCGTTTTTTATTTCGAGCAAAATTAAATTTTCAGCTTTCTTATAAGAGCTGATTTGACATTATTCCAATTCGAATTTAATCACGGCAATTGTAAAAATTACCAGAGAGTTTTTTCCGTTTCAAAAAATGTCAAAAAATCGCCTCAAAGCACGAAAAACCCCGCTAGAAAGTGCATTAAAAATTCGGAAAAGATTATAAAACCATACGAACGAAATTAACTAATTGGGTAAAAATTTAAACCAGATTCGTTTTAGGAATGTCAAAAAAAATCACCGCGAAATGCGAAAAAAAAAACCTCTATAGATAACATTAAAAAATTGTTAAAAATTGAAAACTCGCTGTAAGAATCTCGAAAACACTTTATTGAAAAGAAGACAAAGTTTACTGGGTAAAATATTGAAATCGGATTCTTTTTTACTTATTTGAAAAAAATTGCCGCGAAATGCGAAAAAATTCGCATAAAAAATTAATTGAAAAATTCCAGAAATTGTCTTCCATATGCATGAGTTCAGGCATACTGGTCCTGTCAAATCTTACGGGTGCAGGCTGCATTGTTTTTTCAGAACTCAGCGCGCGCGCGCGTACACACACACAGAGACATACAAGCGCCTATCTTAATTATTACAGTCGCATCATGATAGTATAATTTTTATCATCTTGATAAAATTTAGTGTATATTATCATGACCTGCTTTATCTAATGTATTCGATACACTCTGGGGTAAAAGACCTGAATTACAGTATGGGGTAAAAAACGTGAATTACAGTAATTTCCGGCCTATAATCTGCGGATCAAACAATTAGGTTCAGACCCAGAAATCTTGTTTCATAAAACGTAACTTATTAAATCACGATAAATATTTAACTTAAATAATGAAATAAAATTTCTGGGTCGAAACATGATTGTTTGAACCGCGGATTATAGGCAGGAAATTACGTTATTAATGAATATTATAATTATTTATAATATTAAAATAATTATTTATATAGACTTTCCTCCAAACTTTCTTGGGTCCCTCCGGTGATCCCTAAGATGTCATGGAGTCACATTCTGAAAAAATTTCGTGCGCATGTACTGATGTACCGTATGTATTATCTGGGATTTATCATCCGGCGAAATTTCATCTACAAGACTTTGACTGAGATAATTTTAGATCTTATGCAGTGTTCCCCTGTGCCTATAAGAAGTTTCCAGCATGATTAAAGGCCTTTTTTAATCTTTATAAGAAGTTAAAGTGCCAAAAGGTTTTACAGTTGTGACCACACTTAGTCACTGTCTTATATCACTGCTGCAAGGACATTTACATATCTTTTTTTTTTTTTACCATTAGATTTAGTTTTAGTGTTTTGAACCCCTTCTCAACCGTCCTCACGCAATCAAAAATCACGTTTGAGCTCTTTTTAAAAGAAATACCACACAATTATACCTTCTAAGATGGAAAACTGTCTAAAACGGAAGTTCAATCGGTTTTATGGGATTCGTTTTAGCAGATTTTACTATATAAGATATAGTTTGTATCCAACATGTTCAGGTTAAAAAGTCTGGGCACCCCCCCGTTCAAAAGGCTGGTTACGCCTATGATGGGAATGAAAGATACAAGTATGTTCTTTCATTTCAAATATTTGAAACATTGCAATATGCAGAATTAACATTTACAGGGGGCTCAAAACTGTTAGACATTTGACGAGCACAAAATCGGCATAACAGCTTATGCTCACGATTACATAATAAATTTTGAAACTAGAATGAAAAATTTAGTGCATACTTATACCTAAGATTATAATAATTACACTGAACCTAAATAAATTTGTAATTAAAGCATTTTTATATTTTTAATACAAAGTTGTATTTAGCTAATGCAAAATTTAGAAAATTTCAACAATATAAATCCCTAAAAAATATTTTCTTTTTACAATAAAAAGGAAATTTTAGGTTCGGTTTATACAGACTAAGATGAAACACATGTTTTTAAAATTTCATGAGAAAATATTCAGAAGTCTTCGAGAGAGATATCGTGCGCGTTAGGCCCAAAAACGTCATTTGGAGAAAAAATGACTTCAAAGTTTTGGAAACACCGCTTCAGCTACTGAGCAAGTATAATTCTAAATGCCATAACTTCTGTTCTAATAGGAATTTCAAGATAACAATTATATCAAAATGTTCAGAAAACATAGAAGTTTAACATCTAAAAAAATTAAAATTTCGAAAATTTTAGAGCGTTAAGAGTCCTGAGACCCCTTAAACAGTGAAGTTCTTATTCTATCAAACAACGGCCAATTAAGTTATCATAATTAGAAGAACTTTCCTCCCGCATTGATCGTTTTCATCTACTATAATTCAATTCATAAAATTGCACGAAAAATTCGCCAGCCATTTATTTTTCTAATTATCGTTGAACCAGATGGTACTGATTAAGCAAAGAAAATTTTCATAATCTCACATCCTCCTTCCAAACTATGTAGCTTAAGTTACTTTGGGACAGTAGAATTATGCCTTTGTGAACAATATAAGTGATAAGAAAATATATTTCCTTCTTTTTCTTTTCTAACTTCTTTTCTTTTTTTTAATACATAAAAAGATGTATTATTTGTAAGATTTTCTATGACAACCATTTTTCTCTATTAAAAAAAAAAAAAAAAAAAAAAAAAAAAGTAACTAACGCTGTCACCGCCGCAGTAAATGAATTTTTTGTGACCTAGTGTCTTTCTTCGCTAATATTAAAACAACTATACTGCTTACAAAAATATGAAAATGGGTAGTATTACAGAGAAATGTTTGATAAATACGCTGAAGTAGCCAGTTTTTAAATCAAAGAATTATTTTAAGAGATATTTAACGTTACAGTTTATCAAAATCATTCCATTAAAAAGTTTTATAGGAGCAAAAACTATGCATAGGAATTTAATATTTTTTTCTAAGGATATTCATTAGAAGCTTCCGGTGTGCTAACTACATTTATTTATTTAATTTAACTAACTGTTTGAGGGTTTTTCCCATTTTAAATTCAAATGTTCAGAATTTCGAGAGCTATTTTTGAAAAAGTTATTATTTTAAATTCTTCCCAATTGTAGCCCCACCAGTGGCTGAGAGGTTTTGCTCTCGAAGCTGGTAGACGGGAGGTGCTGGGTTCGAACCCAATCGCGCCCGTCGGCCTAACCGTTTCGGAGTTTTCGTGGTTTTCTTCGAAGCCTTGGATTTTCCATGCGTAAATACGGGTTAGGTTCCCTTAGAAAGACCCCCACGAAGGGCACTCCCCCTAGGGCTTATATCCCTCGTGCAGATAATTGGCCGTCAACACTCAACCCAATCCTTCCCAATTGTAAAAACAGCGCAAAGAATAATTTTTCCTTTAAATTAAAAATGTACTTACACGTGACTTTTTTTAAATAGAAAACAAAGCTTCGAAAGTATAAGTTAAGGATTACGTATTAAAAGCAGAAAAATATTGAAAATTACGTCATGAAAACTATATTTGCACGTAAATATTAAATTTAAAAATAAAACATTTATTTCACATTTCTAGATGATCTCTTAAATTATTGTTGTCAATTCCAAGGCAGCGCAAACAAAAATATTTCTTTTCTAGCAACGGAAGTATTTTATGTGAATAATAAAAATAGAAATAAAACTTTAAAATAATAAATTGATTAATATGCGTTAAAAGCAGTAAATAGGAGAAATTACGTCAAATTTAAAAGGACCAAATAATAATATTGCAAAACGATGTAAATTTAAACATAAATTTACACGAAACATTTATTTCATATTTTGAGATGATCCTTTTAACTATTGTGTTGAATTGTAAGACAGCGCAACTAATATTTCCCTTCTAACAACAAAAGTGCTTTCAGGTGAATGTTAAAAAGAGAATTAAAAGTTTGGTTAAAATTACGTCAGATTTAAAACTATATATTTAAAATGTCTTATTTAAAACAATTTTCTTATAGCGTTTAAAAAAAAAAAACCATGAGGCAAAGACTCTGTTTACATAGTTCAATTTAAATTAGCTTTTTTTTTTTTTTTTTCAGATGTTTAACTGATTTTAAATCAAACATGAAAACAACCAGAAGGTGTTTAACAGCAGCTGATCCGGCCTTAAAATTCCCCAATCAAAGTGAAATGAATGGAAACCTGAGTACAGGAAGATCACCACTGGATTTTTAAATTATACTTCTTCTGCACTCTTTCTAAAGCCGATCAAATTAGTGTGTTTTTAGCGTTTGTGGTGTCTCAATGGGGGTTGCCGAGCGTAGCTCGTCGGGGGCAGAGGCCTCTAGTTTAGTAAATAAAAACAAGAAATTAGCTTAAAATTATGTGACTTTGTTGCTACAAGTTTTTAAGTAAACTTAACCATTAAAATGTTTTCTTTATTTCTTCACAATCAAAATTTTAAAAACGAAATAAAGAAAATTTAAATATATATGTTTGCATATTAATTTTCTTATGATTGTTTCCCTATTAAAGTTACCTTCAAAGCTATAATTAAATTTTCAATATTAGTGACTCTTTAAAAAAGAAGATTTAAATTGAGGCAAACAACGGCCTGGTTCGTTATCCTAATTAGACAAGTTTTCTTTGCAGATTGAACACTTTCATCGAATTGTAATTCAATTCAAAACATTGCAGAAAAATTCGTTAGTCATTTATTGTTTAATCGTTTTTCTACAATACGGCACTGATTAGACAACAAAAATTTCCTCAATTTCAGTTCAACCTTGCAAAGTTTTGTAGTTAAGTTAATTTGGAAACTTGAGTTACAGATTTGGAATCCTGGCAAATCATCTAATACTTTTCTTTTTACTTTCTCCTATCTTTACAAGAATTGTAATGTAATTGTTAAAAAAGTATTGGATGCGTGAAAATTTTCGAATTCCGGTTTTCGACGGATTTGCACGTTTTAGGGATCAGAGATCCCGAAAAACATGGTTTTAGAAACCGTCTGTATGTGAGTCTGTCCGTCAGTTTGTCTGTATATCTGTGTGTGGCGCAAATTTTGTGGGCGCTCTATCTCAAGGACTAACGAATGGAATTTAATAAAACTCTAAAGTCAGTTAATCCCCAATATAAATTGGTGCTGATTATTTTTTTATGTAAATCACCGGTGCTGCTATGCTGAATTTTGCAAGATTTCTGCAATAGCTATATCTCAAGAACTAATGCGGGGATTTTCCTCAAACTTCAGATTCCGTTGGTTCCAACTATAAATTAGCGCGTTTTTGATTTTGGTGTAGATCGCCAAAAAGGTGGCGCTGCTATTCTGCATTTAGCACGATTGTATCTCAAAAACATGCTGTATCTCAAAAACAAATGCATGAATTTTTATCAAACTTAAGATTCAGGTAGTCTCTGATATAAATTGGTCCTGATTGATTTTTGGTATAAAACGCCCAACAGGGGGCGCTGATATGCAGAAACTTTTATGACTTCGGCATTAGCTCTATCTCAAAAACTAATGCACGGATTTTCATGAAATTTCAGATTCAGTTAAAAGTTGACATAAGTTGTGGCTGATTAGTTTTTGGTCTAAATCACCTAACCGGTGGTGTTACTATGCTGCATGTTTCAGAAACCGTTAACATGTATGAGATAGAAGAAAGTTTTGGGATTGCCACATCCTACTAGTTTTACACATAAAAGAATTCTTTAGATAAAATTTTATAGATTTCAAATATTTCGATAAATGTAAGTGAAAAAGTCCTTCCGGCCAGTACCAGGAGGAAGAGGTAGCTTTCATATTCCTTATTTTTAAAAAAGCCAACTTATATTATTCAAACACACGAAGCTCAATTAAGTGGAAACCGAATGTAGGAGATTCAATACTAAGTTTTAGCAATACTAAATCATTATGAATGAGAATTTCGCGAAATTAGTCAGTTTTATCCAAGCTGCTTTTATTTAAAGTAACTTATATTTGGCTGCCAAATTCGGCGATTTCTTAAAGTGCCTGCCATTTTAAGACAACATGGTGGATGAGGGCTAACCAGTGAACTTGGTCGAGACCTTAGTAATTGCTGTGCACATGCTCACTCACATCGGAATCGGTTGATATATACGAGTGCTGTCGCAGGCAAAAATTCAGATTTTTCAAAATGTCACCCACGTTAGAAATTGAAACTGCTATATCTGAGCCATTTTTTAAGATAAAGACAAACAAAAAATGCTTCTGAATCCTTATATCAAGGTCAAATACTTAAGAAACAAACCTTTTTCAATTTCTAATTTTTTTGCACCTCATTTTAAATATATATATTTTTTAATTTAATGGCCGCCATTTTGAAACAAGATGGCTGATGAAGTTGGCCAGCGAACTTGGTCGAGATATTGATGTATACTATCCACATGCCTTCTTCCATCGAAATAGGCGAATACATGTGGTATCGCGAGACAAATACAAGATCGTTTCAAAGTGTTAGCCATGATAGAAATTCAAAGTGCTATAATTCAACCACTTTTTAAGATATAAACAAAAGAACAAATTTTCAGAAACAAAAACTGCTCCAGAATCTTTGTATCAAGGCCAAACACATAAAAAAAATCTTTTTCATTTTCCAATTTTTTAATACCTTATTTTAAATTCTAAATTACATTTTTTTTTAAATGGCAACCCTTTTGAAACAAGATGGCGAATGAAGCTGGCCAACGAACTCGGTCGAGACATTGGTATGTACTATGTACAGACCAAGTTACATTCAAATCGGTTCATAAATATGCCTGTTATCGCGTGACAAATATCAGGTCGTTTTAAAATGTCAGCCACAATAGAAATTCAAAATGTTATAACTCAGCCATTTTTTTTAGATATAGACGAAACAAAACCTGTTCCGGAATCTTTGTATTAAGGTCAAACACATACGAAAAAACTTTTTTTCATTTTCCAATTTTTTGGTATCTCATTTTAAATTTATTTTTTTTTAAATTTTTTTAAATGGCCGCCATTTTGAAACAAGATGGCGGATGAAGCTGGCCAACGAACTCGGTCGAGATATTTGTATGTACTATGTACACACCAAGGTACATCCAAATCGGTTCATAAATACGTCTGTTATCACGTGGCAAAAATCAGGGCGTTTCAAAATGTCAGCCACACTAGAAATTCAAAATGCTATAACTCAGCCATTTTTTAAGATATAGACGAAACAAAAACTGCTCCCGAATCTTTTTATCGAGGTCAAACACATAAGAAAAAAATATTTTTTCAATTTTCAATTTTTTGGTACCACATTTCAAATTTAAATTTTTCTTAAAATTTTAAATGGCCGTCATTTTTAAACAAAATGGCGGATGAAGCTGGCCAACGAACTCGGTCGAGACATTGGTCTGTACTATGTATAAACGAAGTTACATCCAAATCGGTTCATAAATACGCCTTTTATCGCGTGACAAAATTCAGGACGTTTCAAAATGTCAGCTTCGCTAGAAATTCAAAATGCTATAACTCAGCCATTTTTTAAGATATAGACGAAACAAAAACTGCTACGGAGTCTTTGTATAAAGGTCAAATACATAAGAAAAAAATAGTTTTCCATTTTTAATTTTTTGGTACCACATTTCAAATTTTAAATTTTTTTAAAATTTTTAAATGGCCGCCATTTTGAAACAAAATTGCGGATGAAGCTGGCCAAAGAACTCGGTCGAGACATTGGTATGTACTATGTACACACCGAATTACATCCAATTCGGTTGATAAATACGAGAGTTACAGTGTGACATAGGTCATATATATAAATTGATATATATATATATATATATATATATATATCAATTTTGAACAGAGGGTGGTTTCGGGGTCTGGGGGTCATGATCGATGAAAATATACCAAAATTTTTTGAAATCGCTTTCCTCCGAACGGCTACAATAGGTAGCTTTTTGTAAAGAAAGCTACCTAAAAATTACATAGAAATTGCGCTAATGCTTCATAAATAAATTTATCTGTCAGGAAAATATATCAAAAACATAAATTTTGTATTGACTAAATATTAATACTGCAATGGTATCTTAGAAAATTAACCCTTAACCGGAAACGTGAAAATCCCGTTCACAAACAGATCACTTAATAATTTACCGAATAGTTAACTTAAACATTTAATATTTAATAGTAATGCATTAACAGGACCTATTTTTTAATATAACAGCATGAAAAAAAGTTTAGAACGTCGGAGAGAGAAAATATTAAGGGCAGATAGGACGCAAATATCTCGCAGACGTACGTTTCCAGTTAAGGGTTAAATCTGAAATTGAGTATTTTAATTCCGCTGTTATTTTTAATTATTTTTTATTTAAGGTAAATTGATAACTTGTGGCTTTTAAAGAAACATGCTATTTAAGTGACAAATAAGCTACTTTTAAACATATTTCAAAATTGAGAATGTGAGTTTCAAAACTCGTTTTCTCCAGAAAATCGAATTTTGGGAAATCGCCAGAAAAACTCTGACTGTGTCTATTGATTTTCATTGTAAAGAAAGATTTTACAAGGCCAGAAATACACGATAAACTTGTTTTCATGTAGATTGAAGTGTTCTTTCGATGTAGGTTCACCAATAGAATAATAGATGGATAGGGAAAACTCGATTTTTAAAATTTTGGATAAGGCGTGTTTTGAAACTCACGTCTTCAGTTTTATACACGGTTTTTAATGCAAAACAAAAAATTGCGAAATTTACGGTAACCTTATGTTTCTTCACGATTAGGGAAACGTGGTTTCATAAGGTAATTATCCTTAAATTTTAAACATTTTAAAAAGGATCAATCAGGTAACTGAGAAATATTTTATGCTGTTATTTTCTTTTCGTGTATATCTTCCATTTGTTTACGCAATTTACCGATTCCAGAAACACAATTTTTAAACATGGGTGACGGCTAGTTTTTGTCTTTTAAATATGAAGCTCCGCCCATGGACGGTACTATTGCATATTGCATATTGATTATTAGTTTCTTATTGTGCCCCCGATATCTATGAAGAACTTTTTAAAAAGCAAATGTAATATTTCTTCTATAGAATTTACTTTTGGAAAAATGTGTCAAATGGTAACGTGAGTCACATGGAATTGCCCATATGTGTAACTACACACACCAGCGGTACTTTTGCATTTTAAGTGTGAAATTATCTGTCAAAAATAGACACAATACACTTTTAACAATTAGTGTATTGTACATATAAGTACATTGATTAGATACGGTGCCATTATTTTATCATGGCACAGATTGAATACAAACGCGAACACAGAAAATCTTATTCTTAACATGTTCACGCCAGCGCGGTGGGTCACGCTCGACTGTCTCAAAGCTGCCAAGTCTCCTGCTTTTTGGATACCAGTATTTTAATACAGAAAATGTTGTTTTATTTAATTAAAACAATTGGACGATTTAAAGGAACAACATTTTCTCTAAAATAATAGTGGTGTATGAAAAGCCGGAGACTTGACAACTGTGAGACAGTCGAGTGTGACCCACCGCGCCGGCGTGAACGTGTTAAGAATAAGATTTTCTGTGTTCGCGTTTGTATTCAATCTGTGCCATGATAAAATAATGGCACCGTATCTAATCAATGTACTTATATGTACAATACACTAATTGTTAAAAGTGTATTGTGTCTATTTTTGACAGATAATTTCACACTTAAAATGCAAAAGTACCGCTGGTGTGTGTAGTTACACATATGGGCAATTCCATGTGACTCACGTTACCATTTGACACATTTTTCCAAAAGTAAATTCTATAGAAGAAATATTACATTTGCTTTTTAAAAAGTTCTTCATAGATATCGGGGGCACAATAAGAAACTAATAATAACAATGTAATAAATTTTTAAATGAACAGGTGGTATGCGGACCCTAATTTGGTACTGTGACTCACATTACAAAAAAAAAAGGAAGTCAAGTTTTATGGGTTAATGAAGACGTAGAATTTCTCCTCATTTATCACAACACAGTAAAAAAGAAGTATTTCATACAGTACAACACACTTTCAACTTATCATATACACAAAAATAATACGGTTTTAATAGCAATTAATTATATCAATCAATATTTTGAGTGTGACTCACGTTACATGGTATTGTGATTCACATTACATTTCCCTCTTTAGCCATTAATCCTTTTGAACTCACACCGGAATATTCGAAAAATTTTGTTTCAAAATATCGAAAAGCAAATTATCTTATTTTTTTCCACCAAAGTTAGAAAGATAAATTTTAATTAAATGTTTCTGGTGCGAATCTTGATTAAAATTAGGTGGCCGCTAAAGGGTCTACACTATAGTTCCCACGTTATGTGGAATTGCCCATATTCTAAATACGCGAATTCCCCTTAGCTGTCTGCAATGTGTTAAAAAAGAAAATTCTGCAATAAAAATGCATCATATAAATCATAATGCAAAAAAATTGCTTCTTGTATAAATTATCCTTCTATCCTTCTATATATAAAAAAAAGTTTTGATTTGGAAATGGACCAATGAAAATCTGCGTAGATAGTCCCGGCAGATCGGCATCCAATTTGAATGCTTAAGCATGGTCTTTCTTCGTTAATATTAAAAAAACTGTTGCATACAAAAACATGAAAATCGGTAGTATTATAGAGAAATGTTTGATAAATACGCTGTTGTAGACAGTTTTCAAATCGAAGATTATTTTAAGAGATATTTAATGCCAAAGTTGGACAAAATCGTTCCATTCAAAAAGTTTTATAGGAGCAAAAACTGTACATAGGAATTTAATCATTTTTAGATCATTTTATGCGTCAGAATTTCCCGGTGTGCAGACTTTATTTAGTTTTTTTTTAATTTGACTCATTTTTGGAAGTTTTATTTATATTTTAAATTCAAATTTTCAGCATTTGGAGAAATATTTTTTACATAATTTAGAAAATTGTATTAATTTAAACTGTTGCCAACTGTATAAACAGCGCAAACAAAAATGTTTGCTTCAAATTAAAAATTTATTTTACACGTGACTATTATAAACAGAAAATATAAAAAGTAGGAACTCATTGAAAATTACGGTCATAAAAACTACTTATACGTGAATTTTAAAAGAGAAAGAATATTGTAAAATAATAAATTCATTAACATGCGTTAGAAGTCTTAGATAGGAGAATTTACGTCACATTTACGTCACATTACACTTATTACGTAAAATGAACAAAAAATAATATTGCAAAACAGTTTAAATTTAAAAATTACGCGAGACATTTATTTGATATTTTAAGATGATTATAATATTTCATTTCTAACAAAAGTATTTTTACGTGAATATTAAAAAGATAAATATAAGTTTGATAAAAATTACGTCAGATTATAATTGTCAGATTCAAATTATAATTCAACCTTCCGAAATCCTTTTAAAGCCGATCAAATTAGCGTGCTGTTAGAGTCTGCGGTGTCTGAACTGGGGTTGACGAGCATAGCTCGTAGGGGGCAGAGCGGCCTAGTATATATAAAAAAAGTTTTGATTTGGAAATGGACCAATGAAAATCTGCGTAGATATTCCCGGCTGATCGGCATCGAATTTGAATGCTTAAGCATGACCTTTCTTCGTTAATATTAACAAAATTGTTGCATACAAAAATATGAAAATCGCAAGTATTATAGAGAAATGTTTGATAAACACGCTGATGCAGACAGTTTTCAAATCGAAGAATTATTTTAAGAGATATTTAATGCTAAAGTTGGAAAAAATCGTTACATTAAAAAAGTTTTATAGGAGCAAAAACTGTACATAGGAATTTAATCATTTTTAGATCATTTTATGCGTCAGAATTTTCCAGTGTGCAGACTGCATTTAGTTTTTTTTAATTTGACTCATTTTTTGAGGTTTTATTTCTATTTTAAATTAAAATTTTTAGCTTTTCGAGCACTCTCAGAAATGGATTCTCAGATTTCACGAAATTTTCTTCGTTTTTGACGAAACCATTTCCTGGGATATGCTCCGAGCGAATATTTCTTCAAATTGAGAAAATTACTTTCTTCACTTGTTTGAGGATAACAATTTCGTCAAAAGTACTTGTTTGAAAAGCGCAATCAGTGGGCTGGTGGTGCCACCTATTGAAGAGTTTAGAAGCTCTTGTATCGACAGGAGAAAAAATAATAGCTTCGGGGTGATTCGAACTCACGACCTCCGGTGTGGGAGACGGACGCTCTAGCTATTACGCTATCGAGTCCTCGAAGGGATATGATTTTAGATGCATGTAATGGATTCTACTATATATTTATATTTTTATAAGGTTGATTGTAATTTTATCGATGTTGTTATACTTATAATTCTTGCAAGTTTTAATTAGTAAGGCTATTTTATTATTATTATTGCCTATGGTTAATATGAATAATTATAATATGGCTTGATTAATATAATTTATTAGGAAAATTTTCTTTGCTCGATGAATGATTAAAATATGGTCTGGTTAAGTTGTTGCTCAGAAATAACGAATTTTAAAGCGCATGTGGGGGAGATTTTATCAATTTGAGTATGTGGTTGAGATTTTAATACTTTACTGTTTATAGAAGAGAGGGGAGAGGGATCAATTATGCATATTTAATTTGATAGTTATATGGATATATTTCTTAAATGAAAAAGGGATCTTTGAACTTTAAAACTTTATTGACCAAATTTTCTTTTTAAACGATTTTGTAAAACACAGGAAATTTATTCTTTTCTAATTAAACCATAACGAGCAAAGTAAAATAATCATAATAATAATAAACATTCTTAAAAACTTTAAGAGCTAAAAAAATAACTAATGCAGAAACAATAACTACCTGTATTTCAGCATTTTCTGAAAAGCGCTAAAAAGTGCAATTTTTTAAATAAAGTATGACAGGAATAACATAAACACGGAAATATCTCAGATATTTGCTTGTTTATGTTTGCTTGTATCCTGCGACTTTAGCAAGCAGATATTATATCTGCTTACTAAAGTCGCAGGATTTGAGGAGGTACGGTTTCCTTAAAATGCATTGAGTCTGGCCGTGAGTGAAGAAACACCTTCGTCAAATATTTGAGAGTTTACGTGTCGTTAAAAGTCACGTGATTTTGATACGAAATGATCGTCAAAAACAACGAAATATAGCTCGAGGATTGCTGAATCGTCAAAATTGAGAGTTTTATTTCTGAGAGTGAGAGAAGTTTTTTACATATTTTAGAAAATTGTATAAATTTAAACTGTTGCCAACTGTATAAACAGCGCAAACAATAATGTTAGCTTCAAATTAAAAATTTATTTTACACTTGACTATTATAAACAGAATGTATAAAAAGCAGAATCTCATTGAAAATTACGTCATAAAAACCATATTTACACGTGAATTAAGAGAAAGAATATTGTAAAATAATAAATTCATTAACATGCTTTAGAAGTCTTAAATAGGAGAATTTACGTCACATTTACGTCACATTACACTTATTACGTAAAATGAACAAAAAATAATATTGCAAAACAGTTTAAATTTAAAAATTGCGCGAGACATTTATTTGATATTTTAAGATGACCATAATATTTCATTTCTAACAAAAGTATTTTTACGTGAATATTAAAAAGAGAAAGAAAAGTTTGGTGAAAATTACGTCAGATTATAATTGTCAGATTCAAATTATAATCCAATCTTCCGAAATCTTTTTAAAGCCGATCAAATTAGCGTGCTGTTAGAGTCTGCGGTGTCTGAACGGGGGTTGACGAGCGTAGCTCGTAGGGGGCAGAGCCTCCTAGTTACTTAAAAATATTAATTTGAAATAAGTATATAATCTACTGCATAAAAGAATGTCCAAGTTTCAATGGTATATTATAAGAGTTTAATTTGACTATTTACAACAAATCATGCATCGAATTGAAGGTAAAGTAACCTGGTTTTTCTTACAAATCTTCAATAAGTGCAGTGCACCTTCAGTTATACGGCACACATCCAGCCTAAAGTCCAATTCACCCCACACTTTGGTTAAAAAGTCTGGAGTAATGGAAGAAATATCCTCTTCAGTTCTGTGTCTCATCTCTGGCAAATCATTATGTAGCGGCGGAATGTAGACACGATCTTATATAAAGCCCAAAAGGAAAAAAATCGCATGTCTCTAACGGTTTTCAAATCTTCAGCCCAACAATAGCGCTTTACGCTCAGGAGTCGCCATTTTGCGTATGTCGCACTGCATACGAGTCAATAACAAAGAAGCACTCACGCATGCGATGACCTAAAACTGTTTGAGTGACTCTTTATTTGTGACCTTGAACCAACAGTCGCTTACAGTTGATACTATTAAAATTTATATATGGGACATTCTTTTATGGACACCCTGTATTACTTTAACCCTTAAATGCCTGGTGTTGCTTTTCGGCAACATACCCAATTTAAGCTCTAAAATACTATTAGAATAATATTGAGGCTACAATGCCTAATGTTGCCAATAAAATACATTCTGAAAATATTATTAAATCGATTTTCAGCAAGTAGATGGCAACACTTGTGCTGTTTAAGAATAAAGATAGATTTATTTTTTCAATTGTTGCTACTTGTTCTTTTTGTTTTGTTTGGGAGCTTGCGAAATACCCTATTTTGACCTGCAGTGAGCAAGTGAATTTTATTTCTTTTTATAGTTCCTAATATTCTTGTGTGTTTAATATAATAGAATTTTATCAAGGCAAATTATTTTTTCAATTAAACATCAGTATTGCCGATTAGTAACAAACTGTTTTTTTTTCTGTTTTTGCCGTAAATCATATTTAAAACAAAATATGATTTTTTTAAAGTATTTTTCCCCCATGATTTATTTAAAAAATGAAAGCCGAAAAACATTATTACAATGATTTTTGTAAGATCAGGCATTTAAGGGTTAATTTACTATTTTAGTTTTTTTTTCACATTAGAAGATATGTATTCGAATTACACAATTTCAAATTAAATAGCATTTTCGAATCCATTTTGTATTTATGGACACCCTGTATTATTTTAATTTACTCTTTTAGTTTTTCCACATTGCAAGTTATGTATTCGAATTACACAATTTCAAATTAAATAGCATTTTTGAAACCATTTACTCAAATTACACAACTTCAAATTAAATAGCCTTTTCGAATCCATTTTGTATTTATGGACATCCTCTATTATTTTAATTTACTCTTTTAGTTTTTTCGCATTGCAAGATATGTACTCGAATTACACAATTTCAAATTAAATAGCATTTTCGAAACCATTTTGTATTTATGGACATCCTGCATTATTTTAATTTACTCTTGTAGTTTTTTCACATTGCAAGACATGTACTCGAATTACACAACTTCAAATTAAATAGCCTTTTCGAATCCATTTTGTATTTATGGACATCCTGTATTATTTTAATTTACCCTTTTAGTTTTTTCGCATTGCAAGATGTGTACTCGAATTACACAATTTCAAATTAAATAGCATTTACGAAACCATTTTGTATTTATGGACACCCTATATTATTTTAATTTACTCTTTTACTGTTTTCGCATTGCCAAATATGTACTCGAATTACACAATTTCAAATTAAATAACGTTTTCGAATCCATGTTGTATTTATAGACACCATGTATTATTTTAATTTAGTTTTTTAGTTTTTTCACATTGCAAGATATGTACTCGAATACACAATTTCAAATTAAATAGTATTTTCGAATCTATTATGCAGATTGAAGATTAAGAAAATTATTTCCTTGATAAAAGATAAAGGTTTTATTTTTAAATCGAATATGTTTATAGCAGAATATTTTGACTCTTTTTGGATATATGATTTTGATCAGGGGCTAAAGTCCATCTACCCCCACTTATTTTTTTTGTTCCCCTACAGCAACCGAAAACACAATGGTACTCCCAAACTGAAGTTTTAAGCCATTTTGCTACTGAAGAGGGAATGTGAATAGAGATTAGATGAAAGATAATCTTTTGGAGATTTACTTTCATTTTCTATATGGTAGGTAATCATTACATTGGGAATTCATGGGAGGTAAATCAGAGATTAGTCAATCGATGCATTTCAACTGAAAACATATGCACTCATGGATGAATTTTGGACAAAAGATTTAGTTTTAATACAATTTGTTGAAATGAAATCATAATACAGAATATTATTTCTAATGTAAGAATGCTTTGAAATGTGATTTGATATAAATCAAAATAATTTGATATAATGTTGCGTTATATATTTTTAATTAAAAAATCTTTCTATTGCAATTTAAAGAACTGGGATAGTTTATTCAATCGATGTATCAAGAAATTACGTATCAGGGATTAACTTAGCAATGTCCAGTAGTGAGTAGAGCAATAATCAATAAATAAAGTGGTCAGTAAAAATCACCAGATAAATTTGTTTCCAACAAAGTTCCTTGTATATGATTTTTAATTACTTTTAATTACTTTAATTACTTTTTAGAGGCAATGAATTATAATTTTGTGTCATGAAAAAAGTCTTTTATATAATTTTAAATCATAATTTCAATAATGAAAATATTTCTTGTACGTTTTTATGGTTTTCTTTTGTAATCAATGTGTTTATAGCAGAATATTTTTGCTGCTTTTGGCTAAATGATTTGATTTTAGGGGAAAAGCCTCCGACCTTCTTTTTTCCCCTACGCAGAGACCGAAGACATAGGAAAACTTTTATTTTGTCTCACCAGTACTTTGAAAAATAAATTTCATAATAGATTTTTATTTTACGTGTTAAAGACATTTACCACAAAATTTGTTCACTGTAAAAAAAAAAAACAAAAAAACAAAAAAAAAAAAAAAAAAAAAAACGACATTTTTACAGTACAAAGTACTGTTCATCTCGCGCACAAACTCGATCACAGTGAATGTGCTGTATCTTTCTTTGGTTTCCTGACTATATTAACATGGAAAATACAGTAGTTGCGTAAAATTAACACCACAATGTGCTGGCAATTTGGACGCCAGCAGTTTGTGCTGTAAAAAAATGCGTCCAAATTGCCAGCACATTGTGCTGTTAATTTTACGCAACTACTGTATTTTCCATGTTAATATAGTCAGGAAACCAAAGAAAGATACAGCATATTCACTGTGATCGAGTTTGTTCTGGCAAATTTACAGTGGTTTTTTTACAGTGTAGCTTTTAAATAATGGTGGCGTGAAATAAATGCCTTCCTATCGCTGCGGCCTCTTTCTACAGCACCAAATACACATTGTACACTCGAACTTGAATTTGAATACATTTTGCTGGTGGACAGAGAATGCGAATAGAGATTATATGGATAATAATCTTTTAGAGATTTACTATCACTTCCGATGTGGTAGGTAATGATTAAATTGGAGATTCGTAGGAGGTAAATCAGAGATTACTCAATCGATGCATTTCATCTGAAAACATATGTAATCTTGGATGAAGTTAGGACAAAAGATTTAGTTTTAATAAATTTTGTTCTATTGAAATCTTAATACACAATTTCTTTTATAACGTGAGAGTGTTTTGAAATGTAATATAATATAATTCAAAGAAAATTATTTGCTGCAATTTTGAATCATGTATTTTTGATATCGAAAATATTTCTTTTAAATTTTAAAGAACTAGGATAGTCCCTTAAATCAATGCATCAAGGAATAATGTGGTGGCGATTAACTTATCAATGTAGAGCAGTCAATAAAATTATAATAGTTAATTGTGTAATACAGTAGCGAAGTGGAGAACGCTGAATGTGTCACACGGAGTAAAGTAAGGAACGCTGAATGTGCTACACGAAGTGAAGTGAAGGACGCTGAAAGTGCAGTGATCAGATACGCGGTGACTGGTGGCCATTACACAACTTTACCATATTGTTATTAACCCTTTAGAGGCTCAGCTTTGCATATATGCAAGCAACACTGTTTTGAATTTAATAGATTTAATTTTATTCGCATATACCTAATTCACACCAGAAAATTAAAATAGCAATATTTCCTTTAATTAAAAAACAAACATTCGGTATTTAAATAAAGCGAAATTAACCATTGAATCTTCCTGGTTTAAAGTCAAATTCTCAGAACTACGTAATTTCTAGAATGTATTCTATTATGGGAATTAAAGGGTTAAATGTTAACTTTTATAAAATAAACAATTATATAAAATAAGGTGTTTGAAGACATACTTATTAAAGTATTTACTAATTTGCATTATTTTAGCGTAAAGCAGCCACATAACATTAGTTTTTACTTGTATTGCAGATGTGCAACAGAAGAAAAGATTGACGTATTATATGAAAGATATATCTCTGATTTTTTTCATTATTTTTCCTGTGTAATAAACCTTTCAGAGAACCATACATAATTTTTTCGAAACAAATTAAAAAATCGCCATTTAAGGGTTAAGAAGCAGAAAACTAACGTTTAAAATGCACAAATAATACATAAAAAGCAGCACCCAGCCTTGCTTTTTCTAGCACGCTGTGCCTTGCTCTATCTTGCACTGCAGAAGAATCTCGCTAGCAGATTCGAAATAGCTGTTTGCTGCTTTTTATATATTATTTGTGCATTTTTAAACATTGGCTTTCTGCTTCTTAATATTCTTGCACAAAGGCTTAATTTGCTATTTTTACATGTTGTTATTGTTTACATCAGTGAAATACTTTTAAGCAAGGTGAAAAATATTAAATATATAACTAAAAGAAATGTTTACAAATGATAATATTTGGTATTTAAACACTAAACGAAAGGAAGCTAGGTACCTACATTTTAAAGTGTTGAACTAAGAGCACAAAAGGAGTGAAGTGGAAGACGCCGTAAGTACCAGAAGTAGGAGCTTTTTTTTTTTTTTTTTTTTTTTTTTTTTTGTTCTTTTTAAAAATTTCCTCTTTTGGACTTTCAGCGTTTTCCATTTTCAGTCCTCACTTATCGTACCGTCTCGATATCGTTCGTGTTTCTGGAGGGGGGTCACATTAAACACTTAGAACTGTGTTGAATTTAAACTTTAAACTGTTATTTTTTATTTCCGATGAACAACAAGGTTTTATTTTTTTTTTTCTTTTAATAGACTTGTAAATTTGGGATATTGATTTATTTACGCCCTCCACTGTAATATATATATATATATATAATAAATTTGAAATCACAAATATATGAAGAAATTTATAAAGTTCTAAAGATGATTTAGAAAGAACATATGAAACCAGTATGTAAAATAAGAAACTATGAATGACTCACAGAATCATCAGAGGAGCTTGTGAATTCATTCATAGAAGATGCGTTATTTCATCCAATTTTGTCGGCATTAAACCCAAAATGACAAAATTTAGCTCCTTATAACGCAAACATTACAGAAAATAGATTGGATCTGGATTAATAAATTGGAACTGGATTAATAACAATAATGTTTAGAGTTGCCATCTTAAGTCCAAAAAAAAAAAAAAAATAATAATAATAATAAATAAATAAAAGGAATGAAAATGATTGAAGAAATCAAGAGAGATACTTAGATTAACTTTTAGTTGAACTAGAATGAAAAAATAGGAATAAACTCAATAAGTTCTGAGGGAATACAAAATAAAATAAAGAAAAGTAATAAATTAATACAAATAAAGAAATAAAGAAATAAAGAATTATATAAAAATAAATAAAAGGGCTATTGATTAAATTAATGTTTTAAAGACAAAAAAATATTATATAGAAAAAATGAGAATATAAAATTTAAAAAGATGAGGAATATTTGAGATAGTAAAATTTAGACTTGTATTATGTAAATAAATGTGAAATTTTAAAAAGCAATGAGGAATATTGAGATAGTAAAATATATCCTTAAATGATGATGCAATATGTGAAATTTTATGATCTTAAATGCATAATACCCCATTTTTTATTATTATTATTATATGTCCATACAATATATAAGCATATATACATACACTTATACACGCTCACACACATGAAAACATATAAGGTTTTAAACTTTTTTTTAGCATTCCCGACCTCAACACTCCATAATGGTATTTTTATATTTTATGTTTTTTATGTTTTTAGTGTATAATGTATGGAAAAACATACACATACACCAAAACATTTTTTTCTTTTCTTTTATAAGAATATATATATATATATATATATATATATATATATAAGCTCAAAAAGATCAAAAGTAAAACTAAAAGTAAAATATAAAAATAAAAATAAAATCCATGCGATAAGCGCTACAGCTGCATATAACCACACAGATTATATATAGCACATTATGTTTTAAATGCGTTTGTCAGACCCAGTAATCGCAAATTTGAGAAAATGTTAAAAAAGATTTTAAATATACTAAAATTTAAGTATAAAGATAGTAATATGTATTGGATTATTTTGAACAGTTATGAGATCAGGAATGAACTAATTAAAGATGATATACAAAGTGTCCAGACATATGATTTTGAGAATCTTTTCACAAATATTCTTATTGCAGGGTTAAATGATGTCCTTTTAAAAGTTGTCGATTTAATTATGGCTGACACCGATTTAGATTTTAATTTATTTAAATTATTATGTAATTTTTGTTTATATAACAACTATGTTTATACAGGTTCAAATATATATTTACAGAATAATGGAATAGGAATGGGAACAAGTTATTCTTCAACGGCAGCTAACTTATTTTTATTTTATTATGAATTTCAATTTTGTAGTGTCAATAACGATGTTAATTTTCTGGCTTTCAGATATATCGATGATTTGATAATTTTGAACTGTGATCGCGATTTTTTGTGGATATCATGTAACATTTATCCTGATATGCTGGTTTTGAAACAAACAAATGAAAATAATAGTGCTGCTGATTATCTTGATTTGAAAATAAACATTTCAAACGGTATACACATATCAATTTATAATAAACGGGATAACTTTAATTTTGAAGTTAACCATTTAGTTAATTGGAGTTCAAATATCCATAAACGCGTTTACGTCAATATCATAATAGGTCAGATTTTTCGCTACTATAAACTCTGTTCGAATAAAAATTTACTTTTTAAAGAACTTTTTAATTTGACCAGCATTTTGTATTATAAAAACAATATACCTTTGAATTTCATTAATAAATATACTAGTTTTACAGACAGTCTTCATTTTTGAGGAGTTGCTATGCGATTGACAGTTAATGATTTGTATAACTTAAAGCCTTTTTTGGACGGTTTTACAAGGATGTCTGCAATTGTGTGGCAACAGACATGGAACGTTTATGAACAGATTATGGATCACTGGAATTTAGTTATTGTTTTTTGTGGCTGTGTTGCTCGGATTTGGGTAAAATAATTTTATTGTTTCAGTATACATTACACATACGTTCTGAATCAGTTGTATCTTCGAGATGCACTGTTTATTGTGGCGTCGGGTCCGGTGGGGGAGTGTTCGCTATATGCTTTCAATTGTTTTTATGCATTTGATTTATGCTTTGCGACACTCTGGCCGAAACCCACTGCCACTACTGAATAATAGTTTGTTGTAAATTGTAATTAATCTGAAACATTGCTGTGCTTTCTAAAATGCCCACCGCTGAAGAGGCCACAGCCTTTTGTTGTTTTTTCTTGTTCAGGTTATATCTGTTTAAATTTCTTGGATGTTTTATGGTTATACTTAGTTTATTTATGGTGCAGGATTCTGGGTCTGACAAACGCATTTAAAACATAATGTGCTATATATATATATATATATATATATATTATACATACATATAATTTTTGGTGTGTATGATTTTTATAATTTTTTCAGCAATCCACATCCCACCCTCCATAATAGTGTTTTCGATTTTTTTTTTTTTTTTAAATATTAAATGCCTATATACTGGTAGGAAGTTGAGGAAAAAATGAATATTAAGATTTGAGCCATGCAGATATAAAAGAGATGGGATAATTATAAGACAATGCTAATTGCTTTAATTTAAAAATGTTAGGCTGTAAGAATTGGGAGGAACATAAACGTTTGATACGAAGACTATGATTAAGCAGAATATTTCTATATACTGAAATATGCAAGCAGGAATTAAAGTGTATATATATATATATATATATATATATGTATATGTATTAAAATACGGAAATTGTACTGGCTATCGAGATGCCAGTACAATTTCTTTATTTTAACTGATTTTTTTTCCGTAAATTCCAGAAAAAATTCGGTTGTTTCACAAAATTTACAGAAAAAAATTCCGTTAAAATACGAAATCAACGGTACGGTTAATAAATGACTTCGTTTTGGCGAATTTATTCAAAAACATTTTATATTTATGAATTAAAATAAATGAGAAGAGAAATATTATTTTTCTTGCTAAAATATTTTGTTTTTAACGTCCTTGTGAAAAGTTTTACTCGCCATCTTAAGGAAATTGTTGAAAACCTGTTTTTCTTCTTTAAAATTAATTTTAAAAAACTACACTCTAAAAAAAATCTGTAATTCTACAGATGTAAAGTGACAGAAATCTGTATGCTTATTAAATTTTTATCTGTACATTGTACAAAAAAAAAAAAAAAAAAAAAAAAAAGATGTAAATCTGCAATGCTATTTTTTGTAAAGCTACAGATATCTGTAGCTTTACAAAAGCATCTACTAAAATTACAGTAATCTTGCTAAATTTTTTTCTGTAACCTGGGCTGCAGTTATATAAAATGTTCTAGGCATCCCAGTTTCCTAAAAAATTCTTAGTAATCTTAGAGATATTTTCATTTACAGAGCAATGGTGTATCTATTACATGCATTTTTGTTATTGTTGTTACACAAAATGTTCTAGGAATCCTAGTTTCCTAGAAAAAATTTAGTAACTTTACAGATTTTTTTTTTTTTACAGTGTACGATGGATTTTTTGTCTTTATACTTCAGTGGAATTTATCACAATGTCCAAGTCGACAGGCGATTTTTTGTTTCTTAAAATAAACTGATGCCTGAAGCTTGACTATGTGAAAATAAGTTTACATTTCTTGAAATTTTCTTGAAAAATGCAATTCAATCACGATATTATTTTCACTATCTATTCAAATAAAATTAATTGCAATTTGAAAATGATGGTAAAAAAAAGCATTCTAATAATCGCTATCATTTTCCCTTTTCTCCCTTTTATCGACTAAAATAGTGAAATTTAGTTGCCAATATTTCGGAAATATCATTAAAAATTATGAAAAAATTAATATCTCGAAAACTAATTTAAATTTTAAAATTCTAAGAACTCTTTTGACATCCTCGGACCCATGCGCATAACTGCAGTTAATTTCATCGCCTTATACATTTTCAATACCAAACATTTCATACTAAATTTCTATATCATATAAAAATTATACGGCAATCCGAGTATATTTACGAGACTTAAAGTACGGACAGCTGGCATTCAGACAAACCGAATTTAGAAACATCTTTCGACTATGTTGCAAAGAGTTATTAAAAAAACAACAACAATGAAATAAAACCATCAAGATATAGTTTAAGGAAATAAAATCCGCAATGTATCAGGTTGTGACGAAAATTTCCCGCCACAGCTAATACGGTCTGTGCAAACAGATCGCGTTGACGTGTTTGCTCATATTTTACCAAACGATTTTTGGCATTTGAAAGAAAAAGACTTGCTTTATAACAATGTGTTGTGAAATTTGTAAAAAAAAAAATATCATATCATTAAGTACAAGGTGTCTGAAATGGAACTATCACGCTACCAAATTAGAACCATCATTTACTTACAGTTCTGTTGCAAAAAGTTAGCTACAGGATGTCACCGAATAAAGTATACAGCTTTAGGTACTAGTGTTGTATCATTTGTCATTGTGAAGGTTTGGCGGAATGGTAGTTATACAGGGTGCAATATGTTATCTATCGCCGACCTTTAATTTCTCAACCGTTGGCCGTAGAGATATAGTTCCAATTACGAAAACGTTTCAAATGAGGTAAATATTCGTGTTGTGGCATTATTTAAAGTAAAAAATAAATTTTATAAAAATTACGAAATCTAACTTTTTATACGGTCCCCCAGTCCCTATAGTTATTTTTAGTAAAAGTTTACACATATCATACAGATATAAAACAAAAAGGTTTTACATCTTTACTACAAAAATTGACAGAGTTATTAAATTTCAAAGTTTGAGATTTTTGCACATGATTTTGTCTTTCAATGAGGGATCAGTTAAAAGATGAAATAAAGTAATTCGAGGTCAAAATTAGGCTGTAATGTCCTTTTTACGGCGAAACCACTTTTATCAGGTATCGCCAAATTGGGGTATCATCAAAGAGGGTTATTTCATTTAAAAAATTTGATCTGACTTTTAGGGGTCTTATACAAAGCGAAGAATGACATACTGAAATGAAACAGAAAAATAAATATAAATTTAATATGATATCAGAAAACGGTCTACTATAAAAAATAAATACATGAAACGCTGGAATCTGCTAGAGATACTGCTCAAACTGTTCTTCATTGATGGCAATGCACAACTGAAAGTGTGACAGTACTGAGTACTGGACACGATAGAGCATAGCAGGTGTGCAAACTGTGCGATAATCAAGGATGATGCGTTGCTTCAGATAAACCAGAGAACTGGTCTCCGTCACATAGGCTTATGCCTTGATGTAACCCCAGAGGTAGATATCCTTGGGAGTCAAGTCCGGCGAACGCGGTAGCCACCCTATCGGACTACCACATCCAAGGATCTGATGGCCAGATACACCCGGGCGTTTGAGGTTTTATGTAACGATAGCCCGTTAAGGCCCCATACAGAAGATGGGTCCAACAATCTGGGTTCCCCATATACCGCACCACACGTGTCGTACTGTGCGGTCGATGTGGAGATTTTTCAGAGACCAGTAACGCACATTGTGCACGTTCAGAATGCCACCCCGTATAAACATTGAATCATCTGTCCACAAAAGTCACAAAGGAACGACGGATTTTCCTCTAAGGGGTTAAGCATGAAATTACAATAATCAAATCGTCGTGCGTGGTCACCCAGCATCAATACTTGCACCAGTGACGGATGGCATGGATACGCATCATGTGCATGTAAAAAATGCCAGGCATGCTGACGACATGCTTCGCTTATTTCCGCCGTGCTCTGTTGTGGAATTAAAAGGGCGAATGCCAGCACCACCTCCGGTGTCACTCGAACATTACACCCTGCCTGTCTACTTGTTCTGTGTCGTGGTGAAACAGAGTCGGTCTCTCTAAGATGGTGCAATGCATCAGTTGTATTTTCATATGTTGGATGTAGATCCTTAGGGAAACGTTCTGAATAAACACTCGCAGCCTCTCTGGCATTCCTTTGACATTCACCATAAATAAGTTTCATTTCGGCATATTGCATGTATACGTAGCTTGCCACCATGATCTCAGCGTTGTCTAGCATATCCACTGCTTGATGGCTCGCGTTTTACCCCGAACGTGTGGCGCTGCGGTACTATTGTAATTTGCATAATCCCAATTTTCATGCTCGTTATAGCTCGGCTGGTCGTTTGCATTCCGCTGCCGTTTATCTAGTCCTTAGTGAGTATGTTTTATTTCCCGGATGTCGATTCTACCTACTTTGACGTTTAAATGCTGTTCGACCCATAAAAGTGTTAAATAACATTTTTAACAGTATCTCTAGTAGATTCCGGCGTTTGATGTATTCATTTTTTATAGTACATCGTTTTCATATATCATAATAAATAGATATTTATTTTTCTGCTTAGCTTCAATACCTCATTCTTCGCTTTGTATATGACCCCTAAAAGTCATCTCAATATTTTAAATGAAATAACCCTCTTTGATGATACCCCATTTTGGCGATACCGGCTAAAGGTGGTTTCGCCGTAAAAAGGACATTGCACCCTGATTTTGATCTCGAATTGCTTTAATTAATCTTTTAACTGATCCCTCACTGAAAGACAAAATCGTGTGAAAAAATCTCAAACTTTGAAATTCAATAACTCTGTCAGTTTTTGTATCACAGATGTCAAACTTTTTGTGTTATATCTGTTATGATGTGTGTAAACTTTTACAAAATATAACTATAGTGATTGGGGAACCGTATAAAATGTTAGATTTCGTAATTTTTATAAAATTGATTTTATACTTTAAATAAGGCCACAACATGAATATTTATCGCATTTGAAGCATTTTTGTAATTGGAACTATATGTCTACGACCAACGGTTGAGAAAGTAAAGGTCGGCGATAGATAACATATTGCACCCTGTATATAATATTACAGTTAATTATATATATTATCATTAGTATTACGTAATGGTGATTTGACGGAAAACTTTTTTTATAATTTAATATTTCGTATAGGACTGTATAGTTTCCTTTTGAATCTAATTGAAATTTATGAAGTACCGTAAAATCCGGCGTATAACGCGCACCCTTTTCTTTACAAAGAAATCTGAAATGTTCGTATATGCGATGCACTTATCTTTTAAAGTCATTCATTCTAAGAATTCTCCTACTTCGAAGAATAGTTTACTGAAGTGACAAGCGATAAAAGGAACAATGTTTTCAAACACAAGCACTTTTTACTCTTAATAGTGGGGGGAAAATGTCATATTTAAATATATATATCATAGAAAAAATATTATATTTTAAATTTATCTACTACATCCTAGCTGAATCAACTCATACAACTAAAACTATTAAATCTGTTAATAATAAAAGTTTATTAATTATTAAAACTAATTTTTTATTTTCATCTTTTTCTTATTTTAAAATCTATCATTTTTATATTCGGCGTAAAACGCGCACCTGTAAATTTCGATCTCATTTTTGGGATTAACCCTCTCACTGCACAACCCGAGATTTCCTCGGGCAACGTAAAAGTAGCAAAATTTGCGCAACCCGAGATTGTCCTCGGGGACGCATCTTTTCCGTTTAATTAACTCTCCTTGATTATTCCCCTCAAGTTACTTTTTATTGTAAATTTTGCCTGGGATTTTCCCGATTAAATTATTCAAAAATTTCTGTTTTGTAAAACCGGTGATAAAAGATTAAAAATTCTGTAAAAGACGCTCTTTCTGACAAACTTTTTTTTATGACCTAATTCTATATTGAAAAAAAAAATCTTTTACAAAATTTTCTCACCTATTTTAACTCTATAATACATGTAGATTTGTAATATTAAATTTAAAAAAAATGTGCAATTTTTAACCCATTTTGAAAAACAATTACGCAGCGAGAGGCAGAGGCGTCGCGATTGGGGGGGGGGGGGGGGAGTTTCCATGTCCAATATATGCGAACTTGTGAAATTTGAGCTTAGAGTTAGGAAATTCTACATTTTTGAAACATTTTCTTTTTTTTAAGTAAAAAGTAAAAAAAAAAAAGAATTTTTTATTGTTTTGCTGACTACCTTTCTGAGTTCTGTAATAGTAAACTAGATAAATTTTCAAAAGAAATGCAAAAAGCTGTCTGACTCAGTTTGTCATTCTGTTTTTCTGTGCTACGAAAATATCGTACATCTACCAGACCTGAATTTCCTTACTGTTGTCCATCAACTGTGTCTCTAATCTATTTCCTCCAAAAATTTGTTCCTTTCTCAAAAATCTCAAAATATCATGAGGCTATTTTCATAGGAAGTACGATTATGATTCGTACACAATAGAAAACAAAAACTTTCATTAAATGAAACAATAATTATAATTTTTATGTTTTTAGTTTCAGTGTTTTTCTTTGGAAAGAATTTTATTTTTACGTATAAGTATCATTATCATTAAACACACATTGCACATATAATTTTAGTTGGAAAATAGAGCAATTTGTTTCAAGTTGGGAAATTTTTGGATTTCCCCCCCCCCCCCAACCCCCGGAAAAATGTTTGCAGCTACGCCCCTAGGGGGTTAATTGTGCGCGTTATACGCCTGATTTTACGGTATATTGTAAAAGGAAAAGTTTTTATGGTGAATATTTTTAAAGTATAGATATAATATTCCCTCATAAATCAAGAAAGATAAGCAGGCATCAAAGAAAAAAGTAACTAAAGTTTCTTTCTCATTTCCAATTCTCGATTGCTTATTAATTATTCCCCAAAGGACAATCCATCTGTAAACAGCAAACTTCAGTTTTATCTTTGACGAGTTTATGTTATCCTTATGTTACAAGACAAGACCAACGAATTTTTTTCCCCCTGCCAAATAATGTTTCGTCATAATACTTTATTTATAAATCACATAAAAAGTTGACTTACGATGATGAAAGAAAACGTCTTTTTTATTTTCTGTTTAATGTCGAGGCTGAATTTTTTTTCTTTTTCTAGTAACGTTGTCTATGTTTTTTCATTGAATTAACTAGGTTTGTTACGCATGTCAATCTTCTATAATTACTTAAATTTCTTTAATGTCTCGACTGACGAAAACTGACAAGTAATCTTTACATCAAGAAAGTAAAAAAAGGGGTTACTTTAGTTTTTACATAATTTTTTAATTGGTTTTACGCATTAACTGCATCCTTTCTTTCTTTTTATTATTATTATTTTTTATTTACTTCTGTCAATTATTGGAAAGTCTAACGGATAAAGTTTTTTATATTTTTTATTTCTTCTTGGAGGAAGTTTTTTATGGTTTCGGAAGAAGCGAGTGTTTTATTCATTTAAGGGGACGGTAGATGTATAAAACATTTCTTTTAATTTTTCTAATAGAGATTTGAAATTTTGTACAAATATACATTTCACCATAAGTATATAGAACACCTTAAAATAAATTTCCAATCTTATTCGAATTTTAAGATCTTTAAAAAAAATTAAAATTTTAAAACGAAATTTTAAAATGCTCCTTGCATCTTAATTGTTTAGATATTTCCTCGACTTTGGATTTTCATCACATAAAACTGCATTACAAACAAATCTGTATATCGATTTTTTAATCCCTTAAGTAGTTGATTTTTAGAGATATTTTTCTGAATTCCCTATCGATTTTCATCAAAATTCTGCCTTAGAAGTTAAAAATCAAATTTAATTGTCTTAGCGAAGTCGAATTTTAAACTGTATACACAGTTTCTTTTTAAGTAGTATCTTGATTCTTTCTTATCAGTTTCATGAATTTTGATATAAAAATAAAGTAGTAAGGAGCATTTCAAAAATTTAAAAAAAAAAGCTGAAACATCAGTTTTGAGAAAAACAGATTTAAAGCATATTGAAACCCAAAAAATAGTTTGTGAACAAAATTGAAACATTTGTAAGTTTGCGTAAAATAATCGCATCTGCATGCGGTTTTCCATGAATGTGAGTAGTTTAAATTGGAGAATAATAATCACACAAAAAGAAAGTCGATTTTGGCTCAAATAAAGATCCGCGGTTTCCTTAAGGAGAGGTTTAACTTCTTTTTGACAAAATTTTTAGTTTTAGTTTATTGTAAGTTTGCGTAAAATAATCGCATCTGCATGCGGTTTTCCATGAATGTGAGTAGTTCAAATTGGAGAATAATAATATACACAAAAAGAAAGTGGATTTTGGCTCAAATAAAGATACGCGGTCTCCTTAAAGGGAGGTTTAACTTCTTTTGACAAAATTTTTTATTTTTCTTTATTCACATTTTTTGCATGTCTTAAGTGTGTTGATTTTTGCCCTAAACCAGGTTCATGATATTCAGTGGCGCAAACTGATATGGGCCCGTGGGGCCTGAACCCATTCAATAATTTGCTCTTCTAGCCCACCCATTTTCCATTATTATTTTCTCGTGCTTATTTATTTTTCAATCGCTGAAAAGAAATTATTTCATTGACGTTCACAAAATTATTTTGGTTGAAAATAGGGTAAAAATAGCAATAACATCCACATAAGATCCTAAAAAACAAACTGTCCCTTCCCCCACCTCACTTCATCCTAAAAGACGTAAATTTTTTTTCTCTCTCTCTCAAGAAATGTCCTGCCTGTTCGCGAATTAATTTTTTTTTCATAAATGCAATAAATTTGCAGTTATGAATCAGCACTTTTCATTTTTTGATAAGGATCTTTTAGAAAATGCTGCCAAAGCGTTTTAAGACAATTGTTAACGTGCATCAGCTAAGGAATGGCCGTCATGAAACACAGATCAATTATAAGTGAAGGTGTAATACATATATATATTAAAGGAAAAACTCTATTCGATTCCAAATCACTTCAGAAGTCATGTCTACAAATTTCAAGCTTTTTACGTATACAACTGTCTCTGTGAGTGTACCAGAAAGATCGCGTGGTTGAGTGGAGAAAAATATTTCTTTTGGGATAGCTTTTAGTGAAGAGGTTTGGCTTCTAAAGGTAGGGCTAATGCAAATATATATATGAACTCACTTAGTTACTTTAGTAAAACGTGCACAGGAATTTTTGGGTGCACCATGATAGAAATATTTTTTCTCTGTTTTTAATAAAACTGTTAAGTGTATAAACGCTGAAATCCTCTCGCCACGGAAAAGACTGAAAACATTTTTTGCATTCCGCTATGCCAAAGAAAGGGCTTAATCAAATTACTATTTCAAACGTGAATAAACACAATGATGAAATTTCCTTTCAGAAGATGTTTGTGTTGTATTTATTGAAAAATGTGCAGTTAAGGAGATCATATTTGCAACATGTCGTACTACATAAAAGATGAGTTCATTTTATTAAGTAATTCGTTAAATACTTATAAATAGGAAAGGCGCGTTTTTAACGACAGAGAACAGTGACAATTCATAAAATTTAAAAATTCAGTATGTTTTGTCCGAAAAAGAATTTTTTTTTTATTGTCCTTCTTAGAACTACCTTCTAATGTCATTATTTTTCTAAATATACGTTATACGCAAAGTAGTCAGTATAAAAATTAAATTTCGTATTTTAATGTGCATGCAGCCCCTTTTTAAATAAATGCCATATCTGAAGGTTGTACATGATTTGTATAGTTTTTGTAACTAGAAGTATCTATTATCTGCTGTTCAAGAAATTGTATCTATTTTGAATCATCGGTATAGTTAAGTAAATAGTAGAATTAATACAAGCATTTCCGTGTATTTGAATTAACGGCCCATTTTAATATTTTTTAGTCTTTTGCGTTTTAAATTGCTGTCAAATTCGTAGCAAAATAGAAAATAGTATAGTCCATAAAATGAAGACCCCATGAGAATATAGTTAAATAAAATCGAAACTTTATAGGCCACTCTAAAAAAATTCTAACTTACCGTAACTTGAAATAACAACATTTCCCAGACTTTCAAAGAAAGCAAAATGGCAGTGTCATTTTATCCTAAAACGGTTTTGAGCTCACCTAGTAGTTTTCAAAAGTTGGCGCCACTGGTGATATTTCAATTCTTTACCGTATTTTTTCCTCAATGAATGTAACGCCGATCGTTGAACGTAACGCTATTGTAAAATTTTAAACTTGTTTTTATCGAAACACTTTTTTCAAACTGGCTGGCGACCATCATTCTCGAGAACTATTGGACCGGTTTCCTTCATTTTTAGGGTTCCGTACTTAAAAAGTAAAAACGGAACCATTATAAGATCACTCCTGTGTCTGTCTGTTCGCCTGTCACAGCCATTTTACTCGTAAACTGTGGAACGTGAAAAGTTCAAATTGGGGGAAGTAATAAAGACTATTGACCCACATATTTACCAATTATTAAACATTTACAAAAATTTTGATGAAAAATAGAAAGGTGCTAATTAAGTTACTTGAAAAAATTGTATATCGTGTGAAAGCTTTCTTAACGCTGAACCCAAACATACATTTCATTTAATTTTAGGTATTATATTTTCAGAGATACCGTCCAAAATGTAGTGCAAAAATGTGTCCCCCAACCCTCATCTATTTCCGAATCTACTGAAACTAAAATTATGAAAAAAATAGAGGTAGTAGTAGACGTTAATTTAAACCTTGCAGGAAAATTATAGCGACTACCCTAGGTCACATGATTTTTGTGAAAAGCGCAGTTTTCCATTACACACAAATTTCGATTTGCGGGCATTCAGCAAAGGTGTTGAGGAGCGCTGGAGGTACCTATCGTAGCAGAAGTATAAAACCATTGTTAATAAGGATTTTTGAAAAAAAAATCGTTTCTAATTATCCGATATATTAATAGTTAAAGACGCGGACGGTTTGGACATACATAATGACAGGGGCGGCGTACTGTATGTACTATCGCCTTTTAAAGCCCGGATAACAACTTTTAATGATACATTTGTGTAATACGATATCCAGTAGCAGTATAAAAGCAATAAACGTCAAATTGTTAAAAACAGTATCATTTAATAAGAGTTAATTACATAAATACTATGGGATTCGCGACTAGCTCTCACTGAGTAGATCTCTCAATACGCCAGTCGTGTCTTTAAAAGTTAATTAAAAACCTATCTGGAAAATCGCGGCGCGGACTTTGAACAAGGGTTTTGTTTTAGCTACATTGTAAAAAGAAAAGATTATTATGACGCTAAATTTAGTTTTATGAAATGCCAAATGAAGTTTAACTATGCACTACATTTATTGTCAGTGCCGAATTAAGTTCATTATAAACAGATTAGGATAACATTTAAATAAGAGCTATAGAGAATAGGAATATTTGATATTATTTAGGCATCATATATCTTTGAACTTTTACGGTATACCCATTCATACTTTTCTAGTATATATACAGCTATACCAAACCCTACTTTGTATAGTTTTTTTACAAAGCCTTATTTTTCTTTTAGCAATGATTTTTTTAATAATACAGTTAATAATTCATATATTTATTGTACAGAACCCCCTGCGAGCGAGTAATACTCGCACTTGACCGTTTATTTATTTAAAAGTATACTATTTGTTATTTACGGAGTTTAAACCACAGAAAAATATAATTTTAATTGATTAAATATTTTTTAGAACTCGCAAAATGTAGAAAACAATGGCTAACAACTGACATTTTTAGTTCAAATGACCGCCATTTTGTCAAAAATTAACTTTTTAAAATGAATTTCGGTATAAGTTCCAAAGAATTAAATACCCTTTCATAATAGGTTGACCAAAAGTGTTTGAGATACTTCAAATCCGAGAAAAACGGTCTCTCGATTGGAAGTCCATTGCGCTCATCTGTAGTTGCACATGACATTATATATACAGTTTTTTACACAAAGAAATTAAATATATAATTAAAATATTAATAAATATGAAGTTTTGTAGAGTATAATGTATTTTTTCTCGATTTTATATTTCGATTTTTCCATATTTTTTGTCTTTTTAACTCTTTCCAGAGTAGTCGAAAGTGTGTATGTATTCAGTTTGTCTGTCTGCCTGTCCGTGCTCTAACTCACGTACATATACTCGGATTGCCAGAAAATTAATATACGTCATTGAGGTCCAGTATGACATGTTCAGAATTAAAAATGAAGTGAGTAGCATTTATAGTTCGTTTACGAGGGCACTCAAAAGAATTCCGTTACAATACGGTCTATAGGTAAAAATCGTTTTAACGTATTTTATTAATGATTTTATACTATTTTAGAAATACTGAAATTGTTCTACGACACTCTGAGAAAAATGACACTTTCAAATCTCAGTAAATCGATGTTTTCATTTTGTTATGAAACTTTATATTTCAAATGTGACAACTCAAAGCTTTCAATTCTGAATTATCAGAAATTATAAACAAAATTACTTTTTTTTCGTTAAATGTAGTAAATTTCACCAGGGTAGTTGAATTTATTCATATTATTTCATGTGTTAGGATTTCGAACGAAAAGCTCCTTTCAGTAATATTTTATTACATGAAATGTGGCGAACTACATTTTTATCGTGCTCACGGAAGAAAATTTAAAAGTCGTCGTAATGTGATCGCAAAAGCGTAGAGTTTGTTCTTCAGCGTTCGAAATCGAAGAATGGGTGAATTCGTAAAAGAAAGACTTCGCATTTGAAAGATTTCATTGAAAACGTTGAAGGTAAGTTCATTAATTATGTTGTTTTGAAATAGTTATCTTTATTTTTATTGTATGCACACTTAATTTCTATAAGTTATCTAAAGATTAACGTTAGCTATGCCCCATGTGGCGTATTCGGCATTTTGATGATTTTAACGTTTATCTTTTTGTCTTCGTATGTTCTTTCTGTTATTCTGATTACCAAATTTTATGTGTAATGCTTTATTTTTCATATAAATGATACACTATAAAAACGACATCTTCAAAACTGAGCAAAAAATACTCAAATCTGAGTATGTCGCATAGTCAAAATGGCTCCGAACCAAAATTACTCAAGTTTGAAACATACATATACACATTTCTGAACACATGCACACACACAAGAATAAAACATCATGGGCTCATATTTGAGTACGTCCATGTTTTCAGAAATGGGTATATACATGTTTCAAAGTTGAGTAATATTGATTCGGAGCCATTTTGACTATGCGACATACTCAGATTTGAGCATTTTTTTTTTTAAATCAGTTTTGAAAATGTCGTTTTTAGAGTGCACTAAAGTGCATTACAAAATGTCTGCTATAGAATACTGTGTGCATAGTATTTGTCGTTCATTTACAGGGACTCATAAAATAGATCGGTTACAGTACTGCACAAGAAATAATTGCTGAAAGTACGTTTTTAATAGTAATATACGTCTTTTAATTTAATGAAAATTTTGAATATAACTTTTTGTGTATAAATTCAATAGATCACATATAGGACTCCGAGAAAGAGTCCAAGTAAATATCTTTTTATTAACAGAAATTGACGAAAGGGAATTTTCAAATGTGCTATGCGTTTCCTAACTGAAGAAAGCTTTAGCATAATATGTATTTCATACACAAATCTGTAAATCCTATGCAGTGTTCCAAAAGAATTAAAATACTTTTCTGACTATTGGTGTTAATTGTTAAATTTGGGATTTCAAGTGTGTTATGCATTTTCTAAATATTTTTTTTAGATTCGCTTTTCACCGTATATTATACGGTGAAGTTTTGTTACACTATTCTGAATTTCTTGGAAAGGATTTCACATGATATGCTTTTGCGAATGATTTTTCTTGTTCATATTTGAAATTGTCTCTTTAAAAAGCTTAACGAGAAGTGGTCAGATTTTAATTAGATAGTTTCTTATTCTGATTTGATAGAGTTAACAATACATAAATTTTTTTATTAAACAGAGAGAATTTACATTTATTTAATGAGCGAACACTTTTAATTTATATTAATCAATTTGGACTATATTAAGTGGACCGTGGATCTTTATTTAAGCAAAAATCGGCCCCAAAATCGACATTTGTTTTTGTGTGTATTACTATTCTCTAATTTGTACTACGTCATTCGTGGAAAACCGCATGCAGATGCGTTTATTTTACGCAAAGTTACAAGTGTTTTAATTTTGTTCACAAACAATTTTTTGGCATTTTAATATAATTTAAATCTGTGTTTCTCAATACTGATGTTTCAGCTTTTTTTTAGGTAGATTTCGTATGAAATACTACCTATTGGCGTCGTTCCTATGTTGGAATTTCTGAAATTTTTTGCAGATGTACACCGATCATGACCTCTAGAGCCCAAAACCAACCTCAGTAAAAAACTTTATCTATCTATCTATCTATCTATCTATGTATGTATGTATGTATGTATCTATCTATCTATATATATCACTTTCTTCTGGACACAATAACTTCCACAATTCTGCACCAATCTCTTCCAAACTGATACATAAAATCAAGGGGCATAAAATCTCGGTCAAGTTCGTTAATGGGCAAAATCGGACCAAGGGGATGGAAATAGGGAGGGGTTTTGTGAAAACCGAAATAAAACCCCTTAACTTCTTAAATTTTGTACACATTGAATCAGTTTAAAGTTTTTATTACTTCTAAAAATAGGGCCAAAAATTTATGTATCACAGATTTTTGATAAAGTTAAAAATGAGCTCAAGGGGCGCAAAAAATAGGGTTTTTGGGAGAAAAAAATCCATACCTTCGTCAATTCTCAAGATATCAAATCCAATTAATTTTATCATGAATCTCCTTAATATTATCTACAACTTTTATATTCACAAGTTTTTGATAGGACCAATTCGTACCGCAAAAAAAATTAAAAAATAAAACAAAAAGGGCGTTTGAAGAAGAAAAAAATCCATAACTCCGTCAATTCAAAAGATATAAAATCCCCATGAATTTATCATATATATTCTTAATATTGTCTACAACATCTATATAGACAAGTTTTGGATAGGACCAATTCTTACAGCAAAAACAAATTAAAAATACATAGCGGTTGAAGAAAAAAATCATCTTAGTAAGGGTGTATTCAAATCCAAACTGCTTATTTTCTGACTCATTTTACAATTCATTTTTACTCTCAAAGACTTCAAATTGGTACCTTTTCTTACTCAGAAACTATATAATGTACCGTAAGGGTCAATTTTTTGATAGAGGCAGAATATATTTTAAAACATGCTGTCAAAGTGGGCCTTTTGAACCGAATTTCCCGAAGCGGATTGTGTTGGAAAAATCATCGTATTAAGGGAGTATTCAAATCCAAACTGCTTGCTTTCTGACTCATTTTTAAATTCATTTTTGCTCTCAAACGCATCCAATTGGTAGATTCGCTTATTCAGAAACTATATAATGTACCGTAATGATCGATTTTTTGACAGAGGCAGAATATATTTTAAAAAATGATATCAAATTGGGCATTTTGAACGGAATTTCCTGAAACGATTGTGTTAGAAACGAAAAATATTATCTTACTGAGAAAATAATTGTTTACCGCCCTAACATGATTCTGGTAAAACCAGTTATTATATAAAAATGAAATAAAAACTCGTCAAAAGCGGCCAGATAAAATTGTTAAAGTGGGTTTATCTCTAATCATGATTTGGTTTTTGTTTGTGAAATTGGTATACTTAACTTCGAAATCTACCTCCGCCTGTAGGCCGGGCCGGCAGGGATTTTTTTAATTTTTGAAATGCTCCATGCTACTTAATTTTCTTGACTCAAAATTCTTGAAACTGATAAGGAAGTATTCTGATATTGCTTAAAAAGAAACTGTGCATGCATTTTACAATTTCGACTTCATTAAGACAAATTATTTTGATTTTTAACTTATTATATGGCAGAATTTTGATGAAAATGGATATGGAATTCAGAAAAATATCTCTTAAAAATTTAACTATTTAAGGCGGATTTCAAAATAGATACACAGATTTGCTTGTAATAGAGTTTTGCGTGATTAAAATCCAAAATCGATGAAATATCTAAAAAACTAAGACGCAAGGAGCATTTAAAAATTTAGTTTAAAAAATTTTAATTTTGTCAAAGATATTAAAATTATAATGCGATTGAAATTTTCTTTTAAGGTGTTTGTTCTATATACTTATGGTGAAATGTATATTTGCGCAAAATTTCAAATCTCTATTACGAAAATTGAAATGTATATTTGCGCAAAATTTCAAATCTCTATTACGAAAATTGAAATGTATATTTGCGCAAAATTTCAAATCTCTATTACGAAAATTGAAATGTATATTTGCGCAAAATTTCAAATCTCTATTACGAAAATTGAAATGTATATTTGCGCAAAATTTCAAATCTCTATTACGAAAATTGAAATGTATATTTGCGCAAAATTTCAAATGTCTATTATGAAAATTAAAAGAAATTTTTTTAAACGTCCACCGTCCTCTTAAGATAAAAATCACAACCAACTATTACAATGATATGATTGTTATTAAAATAAAGTTAAATACAGAGTGTTCCAAAATTCGGCCAACAAATTCAGAGGGATGATAGTAGGCATCAAGAAGATAAAAAATTACCATGGAACATGGGGTCGCAAACCACGTATTTAATAAAAAATACAAGGTATTCTGCCCTAATTCCTTTTATGTTGAATGCAATAACTTTCAGAAAACTGAAGTATATTATAATAAAACTTTTAGTAGACATTCTCACCTTTGTTGTAAATGTGATAACATCGAAAAAAGTGGTAGAAGTTTACATTATGCGCGCCAACAGTATGCACTTGACGCTCCACATTTTGGATTGCGATTACCAGTTTATACGATATCATATGTTGCTTGATCACCCTATTTTTCCAGAACGTTTCGTGATGTTATAAAATTTCACACAAAATACATATCATTGCATTTTCATTGTAATGTTTTGATTTTTCTCAAAATTGTTTCCGTCAACCCAAGTTCAGTTAGCGTGAAATACCCTGTTTTTGTGTCTAAATACGTGGTTTACGATCCCATGTTTTATGGTAATTTTTCAACCCTTTGATGCCTTCTTTTACCCCTCTTAATTTGTCAGTCAAATTCTGGAACACCCTTTATATAATGGAGTATATCATTTAGAAACATTTCGTTTATTTCAGTACTTCAAAACTATCCGTATCGTAAATTAAGGGGTCTGTGAGACAAAAATCTCTAAAATTTCTAAAAACTTTTATTGCATTAAAAATTTCTTTGTGCTTTTCTGCTTAAAATGACGTTTAAATCATGTTTCTATCTTAATTAGAACAGAATATATTAAATTTTTCGTTTTCGTTTGTTTTTAAAATCAAGCTTTCAAGCAATGGTTGTCGTGAAAACGATTTCTTGTGAAAATGCGTTTTTCTTCATGATGGCTTCTTTCACCATTTCTCGTATTTAAATCGTTATAAGTCAAGAACCGTTAAAGATAAATGGTTCAAACTTGGAACATGTCTTTTTCAATTGGTTTACTTTAATTATGATTCAGCAAATTAGAAAAAAAAATATTTACTTTTGAAAATATGATTTTTTTTTTTTAAAGTTACACCATTTTCTTTTGAAAATTTTACTTTAAATATTTTTTTTAATTAATATTTTTTAAAATTCCGAATCTAAATCAAAACTTATATATTTCTGTTTAGTTAAATGAAAAAAAAATTGAAATTCTACAAATAATATTTCGAATTATAACGATTTTAAATTACCCCACTTTTTTAATGAATTTTAAATTTAAAAATTAAAAAATATATATATGAAAAGATTTATCATGTGATTTTATTTACAAATAACATCGTTAACCATCACAAAAAAATTCAAAATTTTAACTCAACAAATAAAAATTATTTTAAATTGTGTCCCGGACCCCCTTAACAAAGTAACCCTTATTTTTATTTTTAAAAAAAAAGAGTTTAATTAATACAATTTTATTCATAAAAAATAATAAAAAAATGACAAAGAAAAAAATGTTTCTGTAATTTTTTGTTGAATCTCAATACTAAAAGTAAATGTATTTTTTCTGGTAAATTCATCTCGCTTCAAATTGCATTAACTGATTTTGTTACGCATGTCAATCTTACTTAATTATTTCAATTTCATTACAGTCTCTATTACGAAAAACTGAAAAGTAATCTTTATATAAAAAAAAGTAAAGAAAAAAAAATTACTACAGTTTTTTAACTGCTTTTCCTTATCTATTTTTTTTAATACGGTAGGTTATCGCAAAATTTATCAAAAAATATTTTTAACCCTTTTTTTTTCTTTAAAGGAACTGCTGAACCTTACATAATTTTTTTTCTTATTCACTTCAAAAAATTAGGTTTAATGTCGATTTTGTGTAAAAACATCCTTTGATTCTTAAAATTTACATGGCGGAAAAATACGGTTAGGCCGCTTAAAGGATTAAAAAAGATAAGTCGTCCACAAAACGAATTTAATCTAAATCTCCATCAGAAATTACTATCAAAGTTTTCGTTTAATTATACGGCCTATTCTAACACTTTTTCAAAATTGCTGTGATTTGATTATAGAATTGGGGTTGTTTATCATTTAAATCAATAGAAGAAACTCTTCAAACAGAAGATGATGCTTTTATGTTCATAGTATTCATCAGACAAGGGTGAAAGACAAAAAATATCAATAAATCTATTATGTTTTAACAATAAATAAGATTCGATTGAAATTTTTAAACATCGCATTTTTCATCATTTATCCTGCTGCTTGATCATTTTATTTCTTTTTTTTTTTTTATTTTTTTTTTTTTTGAAGAATCAGTAACTTTATCTTTCCTAAGTTTAAAACAGATATGTCATCTACAAAACGAAAACAATCTAATCTTCACCAGAAATTATAATCAAAGTTTTCATTTAATTATACGGTCCATTCTAACACTCTTTCAAAATTACCGTCATTTTGATTCTAGAATTGGGGTTGTTCCTCTTTCAAATCAATAGAAAAAACTCTTCATTTAGAAGGTAATGTTTTTATGTTCATAGTATTCATCAGACAAAGGTGAAAGACAAAAAATATCAATAAATCTATTATGTTTTATCTACAAATAAGACTGGATTCATTTTTTTACTCATCGCATTTTTCATCATATAACCTGCTGTTTCATCATTTTATTTCCTACAAATTTTGCCCCCTTTTTTAAGAATCAGTAACTGATGTATCTCTCCTAAGTTTAAAACATATAAGTCGTTAACAAAACAAATTGAATATAAATCGCCACCAGAAATTACAAGCAGTGTTATCTTTCAATTATACTGTCCATTCTTACACACTTTCAAAATTACCGTGATTTTGATTTTAGAATTGGGTTTGTTCCTCTTTCAAATTAATAGAAAAAAAAAGTCTTCATTCACAGAAGGTAATATTTTTACGTTCATAATATTCATCAGACAGAGGTGAAAAACAAAAATATCAATAAATCTATTATGTATTATCGATAAATAAGCCTGGAATTATTTTTTTAAACATCACATTTTTCATCATTTAGCCTCATTTTCATCATTTTACTTCGTACATTTTTTTTTTCCAGTATCAATAATTTTATCTTTCCTGAGTTTAAAACAGAAACGTCTTCCACAAAACATATTTAATCTAAATCTTCACCAGAAATTATAATCAAAGTTTTCATTTAATTATACGGTCCATTCTAACACTCTTTCAAAATTACCGTCATTTTGATTCTAGAATTGCGGTTGTTCCTCTTTCAAATCAATAGAAAAAACTCTTCATTTAGAAGGTAATATTTTTATGTTCATAGTATTCATCAGACAAAGGTAAAAGACAAAAAATATCAATAAATATATTATGCTTTAACTAGAAATAAACTGGATTCATTTTTTTAAACATTGCATTTTCCATCATATAACCTGCTGTTTCATCCTTTTATTTCCTACATTTCTCCCCTTTTTTTAAGAATCAGCAACTGTATCTTTCCTAAGTTTAAATATCTCCCAAAAAACGGATTTAATACAATTCAATACCAAAAATTACAATCAAAGTTTCCGTTTAATTATACGGTCCATTGTAACACTCTTTCAAAATTACTGTGATTTTGATTCTAGAATTGGGGTTTGTGTTCATCATTCGAATCAATAGAAGAAACTCTTCATTCAGAAGATAATATTTAGACGTTCATAGTATTCATCAGACAAAGGTGTAAAAAAAAAAGTAGAAATTCTTCATTTTTCTGACTTACTTTTTTTTTAAAGTACGTATAGCTTTGAAGCATTTTGTAGGCTAGGGTCACAGTGATCATTATCGTTAGATGTGTTGATTCCCCCTAATGACCATCAGTGAGTCATGAGCAGAGAGAAGGTCGACCAATGGTAATTACGGTATTTCAACACCCCGTCGTGACAGCGGCTGGAAATCAATTCGGTAATTGGGAGTCATAGGCGCTTGGAAGTACTTATTATTTTCAGCTTTGGATGATTTAGGTTTCATTTTCTTGTTATTTTCAATTTTAGACCGAGTTGTGTAGGATGTGATTTTTATTTATAATCGTTCAAAATACCGAGTGTTCGAAAAGATTTCTTTTATTATTATTTTTTTTCTTTCAAGAGAACATAATTAAACGACAATAATTTGTCCAGTATCTTCAAAATCTTAATTTGTTAGAACCGCATTTATTTGCGTATATGTGTCGTATTTTTTGTTAGAGATTGAAAAATGCCTTTTGTCATTTTTTTATTGTATGAAAGCTTATGTTAACCGAGGAAATAACAATTTTAGGTAGATTTCGTAAGAAATACTACCTATTGCAGTCGTTACCATGGTGCGACTTTTGAAAAATTCCTTCATAACTTTTCATTACATGACCCCAGGAACCCAAAACCACCCCCACCTAAAAAGTTTATATATATATATATATATATATATATATATGTATGTATGTACTAAATTTTGTCCGCACGATAAAAGTCGCAATTATGCACGGAACGTCTTCAAACTCGCCAACAATTTTAAGATAGCTAATTTCTCGGCGGGGATTGAAAATGAGCAAAATCGGTCCAAGGGAATGGGGAAGGTTTAAAATTTTGAATACCGTCTTAACATGATTCTGATAAAACCAGCTTTTACACAACAATGACAGGAAAAAAATAAATATTTTTCGTTATAGCTGTTGCCAACAATTAAAAAAAAGCAATAAAATTCTCACCACAACAAATGCTTTTCTAATGCAGTGTTTTCACGTGAAAAATTAAATTAGATAAGCAGTTTGACGAATTCAAAACAAATTGAATATTACGTCATAAGTTTTCTAGAGCAAGATTTCTGCATGAAAGTTCAAAATGAAATAAATAGTTTGACGAATTCAAAACAAATTGAATATTACGTCATAAATTTTCTAGAGCAAGATTTCTGCATGAAAATTCAAAATGAAATAAATAGTTTGACGAATTAAAAAAAAAAAAAAAAAAAAAAAAAAAAAAAAATATTGCGTCATATTGAAAATATAATGGACCACAGCAGGTGAATATGTAACGTCATTGAGTTTGAAGAAACGTATTAAAACATGATAAAAACCGGAGTATGGAAATATTAACATATTTTAACACTTTGAGGTTCTCTGAATTTGATTTAGCCATTTTTAAACCTATTCCATATATATGCGTGTGTGTATATTAGAATTTTCACAAAATGTTTAGCTCCCTACAGCTCATTCTTAGCGAAGGAACTGGGTTTACCTTTAATCTTGATTTAAGTTTTGTTGGTGAATTTAGTACTTAACTTCGAAATCTACCCCCGCCTGTAGGCCCGAGGCGGCAGGGATTTTTAATGTGTAATTAATGTCCGAATAAACAAAACAAACAAAAAAAAAAAAAAAAAAAAGAAAGAAAGAAAGAAAACTTATAACTAATAAAGTATTTTAATTTAAGAATTAATTTAATTTTAACAATATTTAGAGCATAAAAATAATAAAGATAGCTTCTTTCATATGAAGAACAGAGAAAAATGATGTGCGCGATTTTTTTTTTCTTTTTCATTTATTTAACTGTCAGTGTTTATTGAGTCGGTTCAGAATTACCAGTGTTTGTTAATTTCATAGATTTACAAAGAGTTAGAATACAAAGACAAATACATTTTATAGATTTTTAATTAAAACATATCAAATATTAGCTATTTTTACACGTTGAACGCCAAACTGCAATCATTAAACATGTCTGGGGGTAAGGGCGTAATGGAGCAATATTTAGGGTTTCTTTCATCTTACGAAAACCTTATAGTTTCGCTTCTGTATCTGGCCGTCCGTCCGTCCGTCCGTCACAGGCTCGCTCTCTGAAACTATTTAAAATAAAGACTTTTTTTTTAAATAAAGTTGAATACCGCTTGTCGCCCAAAATCATAAAATTTTTAAAAAAAGACATATTATTGGAGGTTTTATCAATTCAACCCTTCCTACGATAGTAGCTAATCTTAATTTCAGCTAATTTATTCTTAGAAGTTATAGCCCAGTTAGTAAGGTCAATGGGTTTGTATGCAGAAGCTTGTGAGTTCAAATCCCGCCGATTTAAGTTGAAAATTTTCAAACTTAAATTTGTAATTTTCTTGCGGGATTTCTTTTCGAAAGAAAATTTGAGAAATATTATTGTTCGCCCCCCCCCCCCCCCACACACACACACAAAAAATAAATAAATAAATAAATAAATAAAATAAAATAAACATTTTAAAAACGGAATTCAATTGAAAAAATTTTAACTTAAATTTGTAATTATTTTAGCGAAGTTACTTAAAAAAAAAAAAAAAAAAAAAAAAAAAAGCTAAGTATTGTGTGTCGCCACCCCCCCCCCCCCCAAAGAAAAAAAATAGAAGAAAAAACAATAAATAAAAAAAAATAATAAACTTTTAAAAATTGATTAATGTCAGGGGAATAAATATTGGATTCCCTTGATTTTTTTTGTTATGGTGCTGCTATCTACTGGCGATTTTTTTAAATAATACACTTATTATGGGCCATTTTTTTTTCAAGTAATCTATATGCGTTATTAAAGACTTAAAAGGGTTTTTTTCTTTTTATTTCGAATTTTAATATATTTTAACGTTCTTTCTTAGCGCCATTTAGTGAGTTTTTGAAAAGTGAAAGAAATAATAGAGATTTTTACTGAATTATTTCGCATTTTAAATATGTTTTAAACAATTTTTTGTTTTAAAAATATTATTTTTTATTTATACCTCCGCTAATTGTTTTTAATTGATAAATTTAAAAATATTCGGATTTTTTTTTTTTTTTTTTTTTTTTTTTTTTAAATATTTTTACTTGAATATTTTTAATTTGATTAAAATATATTTTTAAAATTACTTTAAAATTAAATATAATGGTGTTACCATTTATGTAAGATTTTAATAATTATAAGTTAATAATTTTGATTTATTAATTTAAGGATAAAGTGTTCCAAAGACATAATAAACGAAATCCTTTGTGCGATCTGCGATCTCACGTAGACACTTTTTTTCCCCCTTATGGTAATAAATTATCAATAGTACCATTTGATAGCAATAAATAGTTTTCCGTGAAAATATTGATAGCACACACATTCGTGTGGTATGTTGTTCCGGGAAATATTTCTGGCGCACATATTTGTGGGGCATGAGAGTCAATGTGTTAAGGGGGCTGGTCACTCAGCTTCGGAATTCGCTTCAGTAATGATAAATCTATGGACTTCTGATGCATTCGTATATTTAAAATATTTGCTCGGGAAATTCATATTTTTAACATCTTTTTTCTGTCTACTCTCCTTTAAGGATGTCTCTTTTCTCCTTAGTTTTCACAATATTTCTAAAATCTATGCTGAATTTAATGTTTTATGTGTTAAAAACGGGCGGACTGTGAGTAAGATTTTAACACTTCCTATAAGATTAAGTCTATACTTTAGAAATAGTTTGAGAACTAAGAAATAAAAGAGACATCTTTTAGGAAGTGTGCACAAAAAATAGAAGTTAAAAACATTAATTTCCCGAGGAGATATTTTAAATATACGAATGCATCAAATGCCCATAGACTTTACATTAGTGAGGGGAAATCAGAAGCTGAGTGATCAACCCCCTTAAGGGGCCTCAGTTCTCTTAAAGTTTCGAAATTTAAATCTTCTCTGAACATTTTGATATAACTGTTTTCTTGAAATTTCCATCAGAACAGAAGTTATTGCTTTTAGAATTATATCCACTCAGTAGCTGAAGTGGCGTTTCCAAAATTTTCATGTTAGTCTGTATAAACTGAACCTATTATTTCCTTTTTATTGTTCAAAAAAATACTTTTTTTTAGGAGATTATACTGTTGAAATTTTCAAAATTTTGTATTAGCTAAATACAACTTTGTATTAAAAATATAAAAAATGTTTTAAATACAAATTTCTTTAGGTTCAGGGTAATTATTATAATCTGAAGTATAAGTATAGGCACCAAAATTTTCATTCTAGTTGCAATATTTATTTTGTAATCCTGCGCGTAACTTGTTACATCAATTTCCTGCTTGTCAAATGTCTAGTCTAACAGTTTGGAGCTCTCTATAAATACTAATTCTGTATCTTGCATTTTTTTAAATACATGAAATGCAAGAAAATACTTATATCTTTCATCTCATTAAAAATTGTGTTTTAAAATCATATACATTTTAAGATATTAAATATTGAAAATGGTCTTTTTTTTCCATTTTTTCCATTTTAAGAGCTTGGAGGCACATTAAGAAGAGTGCAAAAAATTCTTTTTTCTGATGAGATATTTCAAAATTACACTAAAAAAGGTGATTACATATAGGATATTAGTTTTTAAAAACGAGAAATTTTGCGTGCAATCCAAAACCTGAAACAGTGCATTTGAAACGAAGGTTATTTTAATCTAAGATGTTATTTTTACATTTAAATTCTAATGACTATAAAAAAAAATCATTTTAAAACAGAAAAAAGGATGCATTTTAATAAATGTCGTCATCTATAACTGAATTCAATTTTTACAAAAATTAAAGTATAAAAAAATATGAAAGCAATGTTTATGGCATTTCAATGTGACCTCAGACTTACCAACGATTTTTGAAAACTTTCCTTCATATTCAAAATATTTTAGAATAAGAACCTATTAGATACCTAAAAAGTGATTAGCTTTTTTGAAACTGACAGAAACATTCTCCTGAAAAATCACGGGCAAAAAATCTGTTATATATTTTTTTCAAAAATCGGAAATCATATAATTTCTTAAGTTTATGATTGGTTCTTCTACAAACAGTTTCTGAAAGTAAGGAAAAAGTTTCTAAAATAATTTTTTTTACAAAGATATATCGAACTTTTGTAAATGTTCTGCTATGTCAGGAAAAACTTCTGCAATGTTTTTGCAATATGTGGTCGCAAATATTCACTTAGTTTCAGAGAGATCTATCCACGCATAAAGAGTAACTTTAATTCGTTCATTGAATGAAACTAATTCCCTAAGTTTTCAATAAATAATTTTGACTACATAAAAATTATATTAATTCTTCGTTTATTGAAGATAATTTCTTTAATCGAAGCGTAAAAAATGCAACGTTAAAAGCACCAAAAATTTTTAATTTTAAGTATACCGGTTTCGGTGACATATAGCATACCTTCCTCAGTGGTCAGTGCTTTCTCAGCACTGAGGAAGGTATGCTATATGCTACCAAAACCGGCATGCTTAAAATTTAAAATTTTTGGTGCTTTTAACGTTGTATTTTTTACGCTTCAATTATATTGCACCAAGCTCCTTCTTTATAATTTCTTTAACTTTTCTCTAAATGATGGCACATAATAAGCTTACTACATTCAGACAACTGACAGAAAAATTTTCCCGAAAAATCACGGACAAAAAGTGTGATCTTTTGTTTTAAAAAAAAAAGGAAATCTTTTTCTTATAAAGTTTATGATTGCCTCTTTTACAAACAATTTCTGAAAATAAGAGAAAAGTTTCTAAAATCGTGGTTTTTACAAAATTATATCGAACTTTTGTAAATGTTCTACAGTACATTTTGTAACATTTTGTACATTTTGTAAATGTTTCGAAAACATAATCTGCAATGTGTTTACAATATATAAGAGCAAATTTTCACTTCATTTCAGAGTAATCATACATACATAAAGAGTTATCTTAATTCATTCATTTAAGGCTGTTCTCAAATCAAAGAGGGAAACTTTATGACATAAGTTTTAATTTATTTTTGTTCGGAAATGCAGGGGTTGTTGTTCAGAAACTATGTAATCGAGCTGTTTTTTCCGTTTTTTAGCAAACGCAATAGATCTTTCCGAAAATAGTGTCAAAGTGGGCGTTTTGAACTGAATTTCCGCGCGAAAGTAGAATAACCACGCAAGAAAGGACGAAAAACGTGTTTGTCATGTGATCAAAATCGCTTATAACTCAATAGGTAATTTATTTATTAAAAAATTGAAAACACAGTTCGATTCCAAATCGCTTCCATGGCCAGGTTTTCTAATTTTATATCTTTCCGTTAAAAAATAAATTTGTAAATGTGTCAAAACGTTTTACGCTTGTTTAGCAGAGCAGTTGAGAACAGCCTTAATGAAACTAATTCTCTAAATTTTTCCCGAAATAATTGTGACTATATATAAATTATATTCTTTGTTTAATAAAGCTAATTTCTTTAGTTTTACTCTAATTCATGGCACATAATAAGCTTACTACATTCAGACAACTGACAGAAAAAATTACCCGAAAAATCACGGTCAAAAAGTGTGATGTTTTATTTCAAAAATCGGAAATCCTTTTTCTTATAAAGTTTATGATTGCTTCTTTTACAAACAGTTTCTGAAAATAAGAGAAAAGTTTGTAAAATCGTGGTATTGACAAAGTTACATCTAACTTTTGTAAACGTTTTGCTATGTCAAGAAAAATGATCTGCAATGTTTTTTCGTGCAAATTTTCACTTAGTCAAAGAAATCTATGCACGCATAAAGAGTCATCTTAATTCATTCATTTAATGGAACTAATTATCTAAGTTTTCTCTAAATAATTGGGACTATATGAAAATTATATTAATTCTGCGTTTAATGAAGTTCATTTCTTTAATTTTACTCTAAATCATGGCACATAATAAGCTTACTACGTTTAGAACATTCTAAACTTTGGGGAAATATAGCTTTGGCATAAAAGGCCCTGACGGTTCTACATTAAATGCGGGGTTCCCCGCTATTATCCTCACACAATTACCCCAATCCCAAGAACTCTTGAAAATAATAAACAATGCGCCGGGTATTTATCATTATTACAGAAGAGTATGTCGCCAAGTAAATGGGGCGTCTAACTGTTACGCCCCATCCTTCTGCGGTTTATTTTCGGTTGCACTCGTGTTCTCTAACTAGCAATTATTTCATTTCTCTTCTAAAATAAGTTATTTAAATAGAGCTATTTATTTTTCGAAAGCCCTTATAAATAATAATATGGTTTTCGGAGTTAATAAAGAGCGAAATTATTTTGCCATACAATACAAATTTAAATAAAACATGAAAGAACAACACAAAACGAAGGATTTATTTAGATAGTGCTTGCTTTAGATACCCCTTGCCTGTGGGATATATTTGAGAAAAACTTACAAAAAATGGAATTTTTAACCATTTGGTAAAATGGTTATTGTTCTCGTCAGGATGGGAAATCAAAAGCATATCAGAAGGCTTGTATTGGTTGAATCCGCATTTTATTCGTTTTCTGATTGGTCTATGCAGTAATCTGTATTTCCCTTTACTTTCAACAGAGATGGATACCTTCTGTTCCCACTATGACAAAAAGTAATAAAAAATACAAAAAAAAATTAATAAATCAGAAACAAATTGAGATACAGCTTTCAAACAAATTGCATTTAAAAGTACATTTTTTTCTCTATATGACAGTGTAAAAAGTAATATTGTGAAATGTTTAGAAGTTTAAGAATGAAATTTCATTTAAAATGGGTTCCAGATTTCCAAGAAATCTGACGATGGAAAAGCCTTTTCTCGAACAGCCAATAAAATGCTTGGATAATACATAAGTTTCAGGTGGATAATACGTACGAGCCGCAGGCGATTTTTGTCGCTTGGAATTTTTACGTGTAGTAACACTATTAATGTTTAATTCATGGCGTACGTAATGTATGATCAACTCCGTGCGATTTTTTATGTCTTAAATTTTAGTCTTCGAAAAAATCATTTTCAAAATGGTCGTTGTAATTTGATAAATTGCTTTTTTTTCTTTTTTTTTCCTCAGTAATTTTGTTTTGAATTGCAAAATTACAAAAATCCGACAAATGGCGCGAAACTGCCGAACTTTTCACGGGAAAGTATCGCCATCTATTGGGAAAATGACAAATTACATATTATGCATTGGACGAACTGATATTGGGCTTCACGGAATTGAAACACCGATTTCTCTCTTGCCCGAACTTAGAACGGGCATTTCCTTGAAGAACAAAAATGTTTGCAATTGTTTGAATTGGAAGATTCATCTAAAGGATTTGGTGCGAAAGTCAAAAACATCACTAGACTATTAAATTTGCCTGATTATGATTGAATAAAACTAGTGTATATGCCTTGTATATGAAACATGATTTTTTGTACATGCAACAATATCTGGTATATCCAACAACATCTTGTATATGCAACATATACCATCTTGCATGTACAATATTATTCTAGGTTATCTCACTTCTAATGATCTTATCTTTTGTATGTTTCATTGATTTACCAATTTAATGTACTTGTATGGCTTCATTCTGTGTTTTTTAGTACACTTGGAAACTAAACATTTTGTACGTAATCTTTGATGGCAACATCATTTTTGTTAAGATTTAAATGACACCATTTGTGATTAAGGGGTCTTGTACTTTTTTAAACGCGACGAAAATTAACGAAAAAATTCAAAGTTTGAATTAGTCTAACCTTTTGAATTAGTCAAAACCTTTTTATGCATAAACATGAAATTTTGGTTATTGATTAAAAAGATTGTGCTTTGTAATATGCTACCATTAGACATTTATCAAACTTTTACAGAATTTGTGTATTGTTGTAATCAAAACAGCTCTTTTTTTACTCCATAAGTCATTGCGCGCATGATATGTTGAGAAAGTATGTATGGATAGTCATGAAATTTGGTAATGATACTAAACAAATGTGTGTGTTTAAAATTATCTACATTTAAGTATTTACAATGGTAATATTTTTAGTCATGACTATTTTTATTCATTAAAAAAAAAAAAAAAAAAAAAAAAATTTGATTTTTCTTTTACAGAAATATTTTTCTATAGAGTTAATGAAACAATTTTGGCCCAAAAGTAGATGATTTTAAGCACACATATTTGTTTAGTATCTTTACCAAATTCCATGACAATCCATACATGCTTTCTCAAGATATCATGCTCGCAATGACTTATGGAGTAAAAAAAAGAGCTATTTTGGTTTCAACAATTCACAAATTCTGTAAAAGTCTAATAAATTACTAATGGTAGCATATTACAAAGCGCAATTTATTTAATCAATAATTAAAATTTTATGTTTATGCACAAAATGGTTTTGAAGTTAGACTAATTTAAACTTTGAATTTTTTCGTCAATTTTCGTCGCGTTTAAAAGGTACAAGACCCGTTAAGCTTTTAATGTAGATTAGTATAAAATATGCTACATACACTGTTAAAAATGCGTAGCAAGGTGTCCAGTGGTTCAACAGCTTTTATAAAAATATTTTACATAATTTTTCTGTATTCTGACCAATCATAATGCTTTATGGTATGTTCAAGTCATAATAATATTTAAAAACAGTTCAACGACTGGCATTTTGCTGAATATTTTTAACTGTGTTCTGATACGTATACATTTTTTTAAAATTGAGGCTGTGAAAAATGAATTGCAATATTTTCCCTGAGAATTTATAAAGTTTTAGACGTAATTTCGAAAAATTGTTTTAATATATTTGAAATTTTACTAAAGCCAGATAACTACACTGTTATCATTACTTAATTTCAACATCAGATATTCCTTTCCAGTGTTGAATTCAGGGGGTGGCCCGGGGGCAATGAGATCACCCCCGGAAGATTTGAGATTTTGCGTATTCAGTGGTCAAAAAGTACAACCCCTCCGCCACCCCCACCCCCACCCAGAAATCTTTAATGTCCTCCCGGAGCAACAGAAATCTCTCCCGCATAAAAGTGTCTGAATTCAACATTGTTCCTTTCCCACATAGGATACAATACTAAAAAAAATTCAAACATACAGTTATGTGATTGCTGTTTGTTCTTCGAAATCTATATACGATGACGCATAATAGATACACGAACTTTAAAATTCAACAATTAATTAATTTCTAAACTTAAATATCATATAACTGTCGCGTTTAAAAGTATTATTTTCATGTGGTATTATTTGGTATTATTTTCATTGAAATTACTATTATTAATTTAAAGTATTTTCTTAAATTACATAGACACAAAAAAAAGTTTCGTGCATGAAAAAAAAAAATTTTATTTAAGAAATAAAATGGTGCGTATGCACACCATTGGCGAAATCAATAAACAAATCATTCAGTTGAACAATTGTATTATAGTCGAAATTTTATATATTTTTAAGGAAATTTTCGAAACATTTTGGATGCAAGTGAATTTGGCATTTGAGGCATAAATAAATCCCACTAAATTTGCAATAAAACTCTGAAACCTTACATAAAATGTGGATTTTTGATTTTTGCCTATTTTTCATGCATACGGCTAATGGTGCATTAACCCACCATTAAATTTAAATAAAAAATTTTAAGTTTTTTTTATGACATTTGTTTTATTTTATTTTATTTGCAGAACTCACAACGTAATCCATTATAAAAACATATGATTAATATCAAGTGGAATAGTTATACATTTCCAAAAAGTCGAATTGGTCAATAACTGTTTCAAGTTAAAAAAACTAGCGTATTTTAAAATTTTTCAACTGCAAGTGTTTACTCCACTTGAATTACTAATATTTTATAATGTCTTCAGAACCCTTAAAAATAGCAGATAAATAAAATTAGTGAACAATATACGTCACAGTGTCAACATTTTTTTTTTTTTTTTAAATGGTGCATTTACGCACTTTTGGCCGAAAATGAGCAATAGAAAATGGTTACTTGATCATAATTTATATCTATTTGGACCATTGACCATGCCTCACATTATGGTTAAGTAACCATTTATATAAACGGTTGAAGAAATGGACGGTTTGTTGAAATTTTTAATAGTGTAGCTCATAAGTTTACATAGGGAGCAATTAAAAAAATATTAAAATTTAATTGAAAAGATGGCACCGCAATTTCTCATCAAAACATCAAAAAGTTCACATTTGAAATTACTTCGGGGTTTTTTTTTCGAAATTTAATTTTTGTTACATGACGACTTCATCCACTCGTGTCTTCATTTCCTGTTCAAGCTGTTGTTATGAGCAAATTTTGAATGTAATACATCGCGTGGTATCCTTTTCAGAATTTTAAATTAAAAAAATTATATTTAAAATAGTCACTTAATACACAAAACGTGTCAATACTGAGGTAACTAAATTAAATTAAAATGATCAGAAACCTATCACCAGTTTTTTTGTTTCTTTTTCGAAATTCAATTTTTGTTAAATGACACCTTCTTCCCCTCGGGTCTTCATTTCCTGTTCAAGCTGTTGTTATGAGTAAGTTTTGAATGTAAGATATCACGTGGCATCATTTTCGGATTTTTAAATTTAAAAAAACTATATTTAAAATAATCACTTACTACAAAAAACTTGCCAGTACTTAGGTATCTAGATTAAATTAAAATGATCAAAAAGTTTCCACTTCAGTTTTTTTTTTTTTTTTTTTCGAAATTTAATTTTTGTTACATGACATCTTCTTCCACTTGGCTTTTCAATTCTTTTTAAGCTGTTGTTATGAGTAAACTTTGAATTTAAGACATCGTGTGATATCATTTTCCGATTTTTATATTTAAAAATACTAAATTTAAAATAATCACTTAACACACAAAACATGTCAATATTTAGGTAACTAGATTAAATTAAAATTATCAAAAAGTTTTCAGTTCAGTTTCTTTCTTCCTTTCTTTTTTTTTTCGAAATTTAATTTTTGTTACATCTTTTTCCATTCGGGTCTTTATTTCCTTTTTAAGCTGTCATTATGAGTAAATTTTCAATGTAAAGACTTCAGTTGGTATCATTTTGAGACTTTTAAATTAAATATATATATATATATATATATATATTTCAAATAATCACTAATACACAAAACCTGTCAATATTTACGTAAATATAGTAAATTAAAATTAACAAAAGCTTTTAATTCAATTTTCTCGAAACTTTATTTTTGTTACATAACATCATTTTCCACCCGGGTCTTCAGTTCCTTTCAAGCTGTTTTTATGAGTAAATTTTGAATGTAAAGACTTCAGTTGGTAAGATTTTCAGATTCTTCAATTAAAACAAAATTCCTTAAAATAATTACTAATATACATAAATTATCAATACTCACGTAACTAAATTAAATTAGAATTAACAAAAAGCTTCCCTTTCAATTTTCTTGAAACTTTATTTTTGCTACCTAACATCATTTTCCAACCAGGTCTTCAATTCCTTTAAAGCTGTCTTTATGACTAAATTTTGAATGAAGAGACTTCAGTTGGTAAGATTTTTAGATTCATCAATTAAAACAAAATTCCTTAAAATAATTACTAATATACATAAATTATCAATACTCACGTAACTACATTAAATTAGAATTAACAAAAAGCTTCCCTTTCAATTTTCTTGAAACTTTATTTTTGCTACACTGTAAAAAAAAATCTGTAGTTCTACAGATGTAAAGTTACATGCTTACTAAACTTTCACCTGTAACTGTACGAAAAAAGCTGCAAATCTACAAAACTAGTTTTTGTAAAGCTACAAAAATCTGTAACTTTACAAATGAATCTGCTAAAATTTCAGTAATCTTACTAAACTTTTATTTGTAACCCTGGCTTCAGTTACATGAAAAGTTCTCGGAATCCTAGTTTCCAAAAAAATTCTTAGTAACCTTACAGATTTTTTGATTTTCGGCGCAAAAGTGTGTCTGTTACATGAAATTTTGTTGTTGCCGTTACATGAAAAGTTCTAGGAATCCAAGTTTCCTAGAAAAACTTTAGTAACTTCACATATTTTTTTTTACAGTGTACCTAACATCATTTTCCAACCAGGTCTTCAATTCCTTTAAAGCTGTCTTTATGACTAAATTTTGAATGTAGAGACTTCAGTTGGTAAGATTTTTAGATTCATCAATTAAAACAAAATTCCTTAAAATAATTACTAATATACATAAATTATCAATACTCACGTAACTACATTAAATTAGAATTAACAAAAAGCTTCCCTTCAGTTTTCTTGAAACTTTATATTTGATACAAAACAATATTTTCCACCCAGGTCTTCAATTTCTTTGAAACTGTCATTCTGAGTAAATTTGGAATTAAGACATCACTTGGTAAGATTTTCATATTTTTAAATTTTAAATAATTACTTAAAATAATCACTAATATACAAAAATCATCATTACTTCCATAACTACATTAAATTAAAATTAACAAAAGGTTTCAATTCAATTTTCTCGAAACTTTATGTTTGTTACATAACATCATTTTCCACTCATTTCTTCAATTTCTTCCAAGCTGTCTTTATGAGCAAATTTTGAATGTAAAGACTTCAGTTGGTAAGATTTTCAGACTCTTCAATTAAAACAAAATTCCTTAAAATAATTACTAATATACATAAATTATCAATACTCACGTAACTACATTAAATTAGAATTAACAAAAAGCTTCCCTTTCAATTTTCTTGAAACTTTATATTTGTTACATAACAACATTTTCCACCCAGGTCTTCAATTCCTTTGAAACTGTCATTCTGAGTAAATTTTGAATGTAAGACATCACTTGGTAAGATTTTCAGATTTTTAAATTAAAATAATTCTTAAAATAATCCCTAATATACAAAAATTATCATTACTTCCATAACTGCATTAAATTAAAATTAACAAAAAGCTTTCAATTCAATTTTCTCGAAACTTTATTTTATTACATAACATCATTTTCCACTCATTTCTTCAATTTTTTCCAAGCTGTCTTTATGAGCAAATTTTTAATGTAAAGACTTCACTTGGTAAGATTTTCAGATTCTCCAATTCAAACAAAATTACTTAAAATAATGACTAACATACAAAAATTACCAATAGTTATGTAACTACATTAAAATTAACAAAACGCTTTCAACTCAATTTTCCCGAAACTTTATTTTTGTTACACATCCATACAGGTCTTCGATTCCTTTTCAAGTTGTCATTGTGAGTAATTTTGAATGCAAGGTATCACTTGGTAAGGTTTTCAGATTCTTCAATTAAAATTATTACTTTAAACAATCACTAATACACAAAATTTGTCTCTACTTACGTAACTGCATTAAATTAAAATCAAGAAAACCTACCCATACTCCCAACGGAATAGGTTCTAAAAGCACAAATGCACCACATTTACGCTTCAAGTTTTTCTTCTAAATATATATACTTAATTACTCACGACATATCTATTCATCGTCATTAACAAACTTCGTTGTCAAGGAAGAAATGGAGCACTAACATTAGGAGGGTTCCTTTCCTTTGTGGTATATATCTGTCATCTTTAAAACAGTAGCCGTCAATTAGTACAGAAGTAGGTGATTAATTTGCTATTTAAATATCTTTGCTAATGTATATATATCTTGCGGTTCAGTGACTTTAAGATAATGTTGTTGGTTTTAGAAAAGGTACTATTTTGCACACATGATGCGATTTAATTTATTATATTTTTGTTTACTATATTTATAAATGCACTCGTACATACATTTGAATATATCGAGATGCTTAAATTTATTCACGTTTAGTATGTCTGCAAATGGTTTTCTGGTACGTGAACACAAATTTTCTGTATTTCTCTGGTATCTTGTTTTTCCTTCTGTTTGACAAACATGAAACAAAGTTTTTAAATATAATTTATCAGGCAGCATATGAATATTTCAATTTCGTAATTTAAAAAAATGACGTAAATTGATTTTTATATCTGGAAAAGTAACATTTGAAACTCTTTTGCAATTGGAAGTATACTTCAATTATTACCGGTTTTGGAATTAGGTTCTGGTCATCGCGAAGAAAGGACACCCTGCATATAGTTTAAGTTCGCGGGCTAATGCTTGAGATACTCAATAACATATTCAAAAAAATTGCTTAGAAAAAACTGGCAAAATTGTTCTGACTACTACGTTTTTAGAAGACCTATCTTAAATATTAATGAAGTGAAGATCCGATGTTATTCACATTAGTATTGAATTCAGGAATTCTAAAAATTTAATGTGGATTTTAAAAGTTCATCGTTTACATAAAAGATAATCCTAAAAACATGGATGTTAAAAGATTAAAATAAACACATTGTATTTAACCCCCGAGTACTTTCGACTTGCATCCGCAGCCTTCATCGGGGACACATTTTCTTAACTCTAAACGATAAACTTTTGTTTACCGTTTGTAAACGTTCATATTATATTTTTAGGATTAACTCAATGTTTAATTTTGCATTTCGTCTTATGATTTTATTCAGGAATTCTTCCAGGAAAAGGAATTTCAATAGTTCCGCAAAGAAGGAATTTCGCGAGGGAGATTATTTCTGAATCATGAATAAGTGAAAACTAAGAAACCGTGAGTGAAGAATATTAAAGCATATTTTTTAAAATGTAATATCTGAATCAGAATTGGTCATCTCTACCTAAAAGTTTTTCTGACTCTTTATAAAACACAGAAGACAGTAAGTTAGAAATTCCTTTAGAAAACATATAAACGTGAGGATAAAAATCACAAATTTACTAAACGGTGTATAAAATGTTGTAAAGTCTAAAAACTACACAAACATTAAAATAAAGTTAAGATATTCAACATTTCATCTTTGATCTTCATCAGGAAAACGTTGTCGTAATGCTTCTAAAAAAAAAGAGCAAAACCGTCTTGAATTTAAAAAGTTCATTATATTTCCAGTTAATTATAGCTTTAACCAATCACCTATAACGAACCTTTTAAATTCAAGACGGTTTTGATCTGTTTTTTAGAAGCATTACGACAACGTTTTTCTGATGAAGGTCACAGATGATGATCGAAACGTTGAATATCTTAACTTTATATTAATGTTTGTGTAGTTTTTAGATTTTACAACATGTTGCATACACCATTTAGTAAACTTGTGATTTTTATGTTCACATTTATATGTAACTTTTCATGGTGTAAATGTCTAGCTATTTTATTATCACTTAAAAAAATTGTTACCACTTGAAATCATTTGCAGCGGTATGGAATGCACATGCTAAGCTGGTACCTTCTCTACAGCAAATAAATTTTTAACAGTGATTTTTCGAAAAATTGTATAACTTGCTTAACATCACATGTTAGATCTTATAGGGGCATGGAATGTGGGTTAGGGCGGAGGCCACACTAAATAATAGTGATGCGAACAGTATTATCCTGCACTCACAGTAGGTAAATTTGACGGAGTAATCGTTTGTTTAAGCTTTGCATTTGCCAATGTTTTTTAGCCCCTGGTATGTTATTTCTTTCAGCCAGCAATTAAAGTGTCGTCTCCAAAAAATAACGTTCCGTTCTATAAGTCAGCAGTAAAACAAATCATATGTATCATTGTTCTGTTAAATACTCTACTGCAGTTTTTTTTTAATTTTTAAGCATCGTACATTTTCAGTTTTTATACCGTCGTATTGGTGGGATAAAAGTACTTTTAAATGCAATCTGTTTGAAAACTGCATCTCAATTTATTTTAGAAATATTAATTTTTTTGTAGTGTTTAGCACCTTTTGTTTTTTATTGGCAACTCAAGTACTTTATTTCTGCTGAAAGTAAAGGAAAAATATTTGGAAGATGGTAATTACAATATCTTTTTGTTGCCATTTTAGCATAACAACTGAAAAAAAAAATTGTTATTAAAATGCGTGCTATTTTGAAAATATATAAATGAACGATTTCCGATAAAACATGGAGTTATTATAAACTATATTTAATTTTAAGTATCTATATTAATATTACAAACAAATGAAGGCATGTGAATTATTAGATAGCCGATTTTTTTTTGTCGAGTTTCTTGGATGACAACATCTCTTTCTTGGATTTGGGTATTATTTAGCGATAGTGACGTCATATGCATATAGTTTACTATCGATGTTGTTCAAGACTAGATCGTAAATCAGGACCTTCCTCCAGAGGCGAATGACGTCATTTTATATAAAATAAAAGCATGTGTTTTAAGTATTAAAACTGAAATATGTTTTGTACTATCTATATTTATATACATATATATATATATATTTTTTTTTTCGGTGGCGACACTAAATTCTGAAAAAGCAGAATTCCTGTTTTCTAGTTTCGCTATTTCTCTTTGCAACGTTATTTTATTCTCACACTTACAAGCTCAGACACCTAAATAAGGAAAACAAGAGCATATTCTTTCATTGTCTAAAAATTAAATAATGAAAAATTTGAAAAAAGCATGATCTGCAAAATTTAAATGAAAAAATTTCTAAATACTAAAGATTAACATTGAAATTGTTAAGAAAAAGCATATTTAAGTAAAATAAGTTTAATTTGTTTAATTTATAAACAAACTTCAGTTTAAACACGTGACATTTCACTCATTTTTGTAGGCAATGACTATAACCTAATTTATTTTAAGTGGGCTGGTTACTCAGCTTCGGAATTCTCCTATGTAATGTTAAGTCTATGGACTTTTGATTCATTCGTATATTTAAAATATCTTCTCGGGAAATTCATATTTTTAGCATCTTTTTTCTGTGTACTCTTCTTAAAGGATGTCTCTCTTTTTCTAATTTTTCAAAATATTTCTAAAATCTATGCTGAATTTGATATTTTATGTGTTAAAAGCGGGCGAACTGTGAGTAAGATTTTAACATTTCCTATAAAATTAAGCATACATTTTAGAAATAGTTTGAGAACTAAGAAAAAAAGAGACACACAAGAGTGTACACAAACAAGTAATATAAAAATATTGTTTTTAAAGTCAATTCCTACTTAGGTCATCAAAGAAAAATTTAATATAATCCCTTAAGCTAATATTAGTTTTTGTTGCATTAAAATATCTCAATTTGTTGATTTTCTATAAGCAAGTAGGTTTACTATGGAATTCTATGGGAATTTGGCGAAACATCAGCGATATCGCCAAGTTGCATCACTTTTAGTGACTCATTTTGGTCGCCAAACTTGGCTATATATCGCCAAGTTGGCGATATTTGGTGACAGAACAGGGTCCCTCCTATGGTAACCCCCCCTTATAGATATGAAGATCCATTAAATGCTTCAATAACCAATGGCCGCCATTTTGTGTCCCATGTAAAACTAAAATAAATTAATTAAAATTTAATTAATGAATTAATATTTGAAAAAACTGTATTAACATCAATTGTCATACAGTACAAGTTTAAAAAATTTTATTTCAACTTAATAGGATGAATAATAAGTATTTTATTAACGATTGAAAATTTGAACAAGATATATAAATAAATAAATAAATATAGGGGGAGTGTGAACTAATAGTAGGAATTGAAAAAAAATGGAAGTTAAAAATACTAATTTTCCGGGGACATATTTTAAATATATGAATGCATCAAATGCCCATAGACTCGGAAATCAGAATCTGGATGACCAGCTCCCTTAACATTATTTTTCTAATAAATTCGACAATTTACACATAATTAATCTGAAATTAAAGAAATATTCCTTATATTATTCAGTTTTATCGTCTATTACATACATTTCTATATTTTCTGTAGCGGAATAAAATGGAAGTAAATTAATACTTGAAGATCGTAATGCATTCCAGTGAAGCGATTTTCCGATGTTTTTCACCACAGCTGATTTATTCTTGCCTGGAACCGAAAGGAGGGATACGGTTATAATATATTTGACGTTGGATAGTTTCAAAGTGCGGTGCCGCCCTCTAGTGTACAATAAAAATATATGAACAGCGATTAAAAGGAATTAAGCAAGAGAATGTTAATTGAGTTCCCCTTTCTAATGAAAATATTCTGTGTTTAAGTATGGCGAATTTTACTTTACGAAAAAACGGAACAGATGTCATATCTTTCCTCAAGCCACCATCTTGGATTTTTTTCTTGACATGAAACATGTACGAATGAATGGAATTCCAATAAATCAAATAACTTAATTAAACTTGTATACTACATTTAGTGATTATTAAAACAAAAAATATAATTTTATAAAACGAAAAAAATTTGTTGCACAAAGGTATTATAAAAGAATATATACAAAGCACATAACGTAAAATTCATTACATACTGTTAAAAAAAAATTACATATGGTTAACTTAAAATATACTTCAAAATGCCCCCCCCCCCCCCCATGAAACCTTCCGTAATGTAGATATACCAAAATAATAATAATAATAATAATAATAATAACCAAATTTTACAACACATAATAGGATAAGGATTCAAGATAGCGGATTGCGGGAAGGTACGATATCTGTTCCGAAAAAACTGCTATTCAGATCCTTTGAGGCGATAGTTTCATGTTCCATTTGTAAATAAAATTTCCTGAATTTATGTGTTCTTTTGTTAATATTTAGTTAAGTGCTGTTTCAAAGATTAGCTTTATAAGCTTTATTGCTCACTCAAGAAGATATTTCTGATGCGTAGAATTGGTAAATACTAAAATAATTTAATAACTAATAAAATATTTAATGATTAATTAATAAAATAACTTAATGACATTTTTCAATTCTTTTTCAGTTTTTCAGTTTTTGTTAAATTTTTTATACATAATGCATTATGCCTAAAGTCAGTCCATGCACACTTAAACATGTACAAAAGTGTATTTTCTAAAGTAAAAATAATTCTGAAGTTAAAAACTACTAGTTTAAAAGAATCTTAAAAAGATAATAAAATAGCTCTATAAGCTTTATTGTTCACTCAAGAAGATAGTTATGATGCGTACAATTCATAAATACTAAAATACTTTAATAGCTAATAAAATAATTAATAATTAATTGATGAAATAACTTAATGACATTTTTCAATTCTTTTTCAGTTTTTGTTCAATTTTTTATACATAATGCACTATCCCTAAAGTCAGTTCATGCACACTTAAACATATACAAAAGTGTATTTTGTAAGATAAAAAGAATCCTAAAGTTTAAAACTAGTAGTTTAAAAGAATCTTAACAAAATATTCATAAATAGAAAAAAAAAATAAAGAATCGGTCTTTAAGAAATCCAGCACATTTATAAAAATATTCATAAATAACGAATAGGGGGAAAAAATTAAAAGCTCAGTCTTTAAGAAATCCGCCAGAGTTATAAAAGTTCCTTACTCCTACCCAACTATGAAATGAATTACACGATATTAACTCTAAAATCGCTCAAAGTATTCACTTTTTCATATCTATGTAAGAGAACCATAAGTTCTGTGATATTAAAATCGCATTTCTTCCTCCAATGCTATCCCTGGCATAGAAAAACTAAAAAAAGAAAACCTTCCTAGGCGCTCAGTATATGGAGATGTAACTTAAGCTGCCCATTTCAAATTCACGCGCGATTGACTTTTGAAAAATACAAGAAATCTGAAAAAGAAAAAAAAAGACTCCCTTAGAGACATGTCTCCAAGAAAGAAAAGAGAAAAAAAGATCCTGCAGGAATGTTAAAGTGGAATTAATGTCCGTGTGCGGTGACTCAAATTATTTTTTACGACAAGACGACATCAAGCGATACTTTTTTGAAAAAATAAAAATTACTATTTTTGAAAAAAAAAAAAAAAGAGTAAAAGATAAAAATAAGATAAATGACAAAAAAAGGAATGCATTATTGCTGATCTAGGATTGAAAAAGAGAAATGGTGTTTACCTTTTAATTTTGTTTGCATATAAAAATTTCTTTTTATATATTTCAGAAAATAATTAAATGAAAAGTTTCCTGAAGTGAAGTGAAAAATTTGAGATTTTTTTTTCCCCTAAAAGAAAGAAATAAAGTATTTTTGCTCTTATATTTTTCTTATTTTATTTTAAAGCTATTTAACTACATTATTAATTGTTATAAAATCTCTTTTTCATTTTTTAAATACGAAAAAAGAAAATAACGTAAACCATTTATTTAAATTTTGTTCGATTATAGTTACATATATATCTATATATTTTTAGAAAATAATTAAATGAAAAGTTTCCTGAAGTGAAGTGAAAAAAGTTCCGATTTTTTTCCCTAAAGGAAAGAGATAAAGTATATTTGCTTTTATATTTTTCTTATTTTATTTTAAAACTATTTAACTACATTATTAATTGTTATAAAATCTATTAATTGTTTTAAAATATCTTTTACATTTTTGAAATACGAAAAAAGAAAATAACGTAAACCATTTGTTTTAATTTTGTTTGATTATAATTATATATATATACTATATATCTTTAGAAAATAATTAAATGAAAAATTTCCTGAACTGAAGTAAAAAAAGTTGCGTTTTTTTTTTCTCTAAAAGAAAGAAATAAATTACTTTTGTTTTTATATCTTTCTTGTTTTATTTTAAATCTGTTTAACTACATTATTAATTGTTATACATTTTTTTTTTATATTTTTGCAATACGAAAATGGAAAATATTGTATGGCATTTATTTTCTTTAAAACTCTTCATTTATCGGACGAGTTTGTCAAATTAAGCCAACGTAAAATTAATCATTCATCGTTAATATTTTAAGTCTATTTATTAAAGTTTTTTGCTATAATTACTGCAATTAGTATTTAATTAAATACATGTATCATTAAACGAAAGTATAATAATTATAAAACATGCGTGAATAGAAAAATCAGTATAAACGAAAGTATAATAATTATAAAACATGCGTGAATAGAAAAATCAGTAATGTGACATAAATTCTTTAGCTTTATTTTCTTCCATGGGTAAAATGATGATAAACAGATAACATATGGCTAATCACTTTTCGTCACTAATGATTTTAGGTAATACCATGATTGTTATTTTACAATAAAATAAATATATTAGTTTGTAAAGTATAGAGTATCTTATCAATAATGATTTATTAAACAAAAATGCTCCAAATCTATAATGTCTAAATTTCATTTAATAATTTTAAATTAATTAAATTAAAGGTTGTGATATAAAAAATCAATAATTTTATGTAAAATCGAAGTATCGTTTTGTTTCATCGTTCTGGAAGCATGCTTTAGGAAATCGATCAGAGTACGAAACGTTTCTAATTATTATAAAATGCACTAAATATCACAATAAGATGAAATAAAAATATTCTATTGTACTCTATCTATAATCTGCTATAAAATCTTTAAATTAGAAATTCTTCAAATCCTTAAATACGTTATTTAATGTGATAATTTGACACTAATTAACTTATGCTTTATTCTTTCATAAATATCAGAACAATTGGAAATTATTATTATTATTATTTATTTATTTATTTTATTTTATTTTATTTTATTTTTTTGCTTACATTCTATATTATAATATCACCAATAGAAGAATTGTTTTTTAAAATCAGTACATTATTTTGTTCATCGTTCTAGCAACATGCTTTGAAATATCATTTAGAAAACAAACCGTTTTTGGAATTCATGGAAATCAAAGCTCAAATCTCGAAGCATAAAATCATAAGTAGAAAATGTTGACTATATTTAGATCTATTGTGAAGTTTTTGATTTGTATGTATGACATTTAATGAAAAGACGCTGAAATATTTCAATGAAAGTTGTAAAGGTAATAATAAATATCCTATAATCCTTTTTATCATTAAATGTCAAAATTTTCCAACAATAAAACTAATTTAGAAATATTTAGTCCTATATTTAGAAGGCTATATTTAGATGTAATAGTGAAGATAAAAAACTTTATAGAAATGAAAATTAAAAGAAAAAATGTCGAAAATTTTTCATAAGTTTCCAAAGTAATTGATATCTTTTGTAAGTAGAGTAGGATTTAAAACTGCCTTATTATACATGATAGCATTAATTTTTGTTTAAAGAGCTTTTTAAATTAACATAAATGAAATCCTTAAATATTTTATTTGATATTTTTTAATATTAATTTACAGTTTATTTTATCTCAAATTCAAGAATCTTATACTAATAAAAGGTTTCGAGATGTGTGTGTGTGTGTGTGTGCGTGTTTGCTTGTCTGCGATAGCTAGCACATCCAATTCAATTTCTTTATTTAAAAATATAAATTCAGACAAAATAAAATTAAAGATATAAAATCATATAAATCTGAGGTTCATTTAAGGTTATTATCACAGGCCCCGCAAATGCCGGACGTGTCAGCTAGTATTTATCTAAAATCAGTATGACGTACTGTTTCATTGTTCCAGTAACATGCTTTTAAATAAAGATTAAATATGAATCATTTTCACTATTAATAAAAAAGCTTAAAGATGTCCGGGACACATTTTAAAATAATTTTTATTTATTGAGTTAAAATTCTGAATTTTTTTGTGATGGTTAACCTTATCATTTGTAAACAAAATCACATGATAAAACTTCTCAGAATTTTTTAAAAATAAATTTAAATTTAAAATTTATTCAAAAAGTGGGGTAATTTAAAATCGTTATAACTCGAAATATTATTTATAGAATTTCAATTTTTTTTTCATTTAAATAAACAGAAATATTTAAGTTTTAATTTTGATTCAGCATTTTTAAAAATATTAATCTATAAAAAAATTAAAAATATTTAACAAAAAAATTTCAAAAAAAGTGGTGCAACTTTTGTTTAAAAAATCATACTTTCAAAAGTAAATATTTTTTTCAAATATGCTGAATCAAAATTAAAGTAAAATAATTGAAAAAGATATGTCCCAAGTTCGAACCCTGTATCTTTAGCGGTTCTCGAGTTATAAGAATTTAAATATGAGAGATGGTGAAAAAACCTATCGCGAAGAAAAACGCATTTTTACAAGACGTCGTTTCCATGACAGCCATTGCTTGAAAGCAAGATTTTGAAAATAAACCAAAACGAAAAAAATAATATTTTTTGTACTAATTCAGATAGAAACATGATTTAAATGTCATTTTAAGCAGGAAAAAACAGAGAATTGTTTTATGAAATAAAATGTTTTTGCAAAATTTGAAGATTTTTGTGTCCCGGACTCCTTTAAATCTCGAAACGAGAAGTCTTAAGAAGCAAAAATATTCTACATTTAAAGAGAGTTGTGAAGATATTGCTTTGTTCAAACGACATTAATTAAAAATTCACTGAAATAGTTCAATATATGCAACTAGGGTACTATTTTATTAATTGTTTGGCAAACAAAGTTATTTTAAATGAGGATATAGTCCAAGGGAAATGTACAAAAAAAAGGGGGGTTACCTTGCAAAAGGTCGGGTAGAAGATTTTTTTTTCTGAATTGTTTATAATGATGCCAACAAGGAAAAACCAAGTTTTCTAACAAGATTTCTTAAGGCTAAATTTTCTGTGGCCAAAAAACAACAAAATTTTGGGACCTTTTTTGAATTTTTTGAAATATCTCGAGACCCGTTGCCGTAGCATATTATTTGTTAGTTACAATATTAAAGAGAATAAAATTCTCTACAATTTTCATATTTACAATGTTTTTATACACCCAATAGCAAGCACAATACGCCATTTCAAAAATGGGACAATTTTTTCAATGTTCTTAAAAACCGTGAAAAACGTAGTTCTGCCCAGATTATTCAAATGTTTCTCGCGGATTTAATCGTGTATGTGAACTTCTATATAATGGTAGCAGTGAATTATGTGTTTCAGGGCCAAAATTAGCCTTTTTTGCACCTTTTTGGCAAACATGGATTCTGGCGCCCCCCCCCCCCCCCCCCCCCCCCCCCCTTAAAAAGAAAATTTACCACGAGAATTTTAATAAATCTCTAATAGCCCGATTTTGAAAATTTTAAGCGTGTAATCATTAAATACGTAATTCTGAACTATGTAATCAGCTTTGTAAAATATTTATTAATTAAAACCTTGAAAACCGAACCGAATGAAACCGAAATATATTCCGCTTTGAACAGGTTTCCATCTTAGCAGGTATTATTGTTAATACTCTTTCTTTTGAAAATATATAATTTTTTCTTTAAAGATCGGATCCCGTATATAGGGATTTTACGGTAGTTGTAGTATTGAGGCATTTAAAGTCATAGTTAAATGAATTATGAGACTAAACTAGTCACACGAAGACATTCGCAAGGTAATATTAAACCTATGGAAGCGTTCTTGACAAATATCTCGCCTGCATGTTATTACTTTTAAATAATTGTTCAATCAATGATATCCTCATGATCAATATCTAATGCTGTGCTTTTGTACTTTTTCGGATTTGGTTGCATTTATATATATATATATATATATTTGGACACTTTCATTTTTGGAAAACTGTTTTGAACCCGTTCTGGAATTTAAAGTAGGGTAACTCCGGGAGAGTCGCCGCATACGGGATAGATGCCGCACCCCTTGTATTTCTTGTAACTATCGATAGATGGTCGTCAAACGGACAGTATAGGTGCGCAATGAGATTATTTTAACCAGTGTATAGCGTGAATCCCATTTCGATGTTTACTTGTAGAAGTACAATCCTTAAATTGACGTAAGTGCATGATTTCACTATCCAAACTTTTAAACACGTTATGTTTAAATACTTTTCATACACTAATTACTAAATGCATGCATGATTTCGAAGTCAAAACTAAGTGTAGCGTTTGTATAGAGTACTGTGCGAATGGTTACGCCATTCCCCTTAGCGATGGCAGGTAACTGTGATGGCCGACGTCTGCAACATGCAAAATGGATGTATGCCGCAATGCTATTCCGGAATACATGCCGCAGTTTCTTTTTTACGGGATGATTAAGTTTATTAACTTTTCCCTTTCTTTTTGCACAGACTAACCATGTTAGTCATCACGATTATTAAAACCAAAGGAGAAGAAGGGGAAAATAAAAAGTAAGAAGGGCAAGAAATACGTAAGTCAAGATGATAATAATGAAAAATTGGATTACGCGTAGCGATGACGTTCTTTGCAAAGTACTCCAAAAAAGAGGAAGTGTAACTGGCTTCGTTGCATCAAGTGTTTAAATGTAGTTACATAAAGTCTTTTTCGACACTTTTTCTGTGGATTATAGTAGAAAAATCAGGCCTCTTAACCCATTCGGAGCCATAGGTGCACATAAGCTCCTTCATAAAGAGCTTACAAAATTTGTTTCTGTCACCAGTAAAAAATAAAAGTAATATTTGCTTTGTTTAATTAGAGCATTTTCATGATTATTTAAGTAAAGGTGACTTCTTTTAAAAAAGTGGTACCAACGGAATAAAATTTGTGTAAAAGCCACCGGTCCCGAAAGGTTAACAAATAAATTATGTAAACACAATTTTTTTTCCCTTTCTAATACATTGATGTTACGCTGTTGCTGAAAAAACAATTAAAATTTAATGTAAAAAAATAAGTCGATAATTTTAATAGTGAAAGTAGGCAACAATTATTAATTTGAATCTACTAACACGTTTCATTGAACTCATTCAGTTTCGTTTTGTTATCACATCGTTAATTATTGTCCATATATGAATATTTTTTGAATATATTTTTTAATAACTTCATTCTGTTCTTATTACAAGCGCGGCATAACTACCGTACAAGTGCGGCGTCTCAGCCTGAATGTATGGGTGACGTGCCGCAGTGTAATGTTTTAGAAAAAATTTTTAAAAAAATATTAATAATTGGTTTTGAACTTTTTTGTCGCAGTACACGCGTTGTATATTTAACATTAAATAGCACAGCATATTTTTTTTTTTTTTATGTCCACCATGGGACTTTATACACAAATTAAAAAAAATGTGCGGCATAAATCCCGGAATTATACCCTATATTCATTAAAAAAATAGAACCAAATTCAAAAAAGTAAAAGCCCACAACGTTAGACATCGACCTCAGGTATCAGATAAAATAAATAAATAAATATTGAAATTCAAGCAAGAATTCTGAAAAGAATGCTCCCATAGGTTTAACATTAGTGTGCAAATGTTTTCGCGTGAGACTACATTAGTCCGCGAAGAAAGTGGAATAAAGTGCAGGAAAATGTTGATAAATGGTAAATATTAGGCTTTATACATCTAGATGATCCAGATATCTGTTTTATTCAGGATAAGGATATTCCTTTGAAACGGGATGCTAATAATCCTACAACTGTGGCATCAAAGAGATAAAAATATTGCTAAATAAATAGCCTGTAGAAATTATTATTATTAAAATACATTTTTTCATTTAGCTTATGTAGTCCTATTGCGTACCTTACTTTATTCTGTAGGGAAAGTGGAGTTGAATGAGTCAGGGATCAATGCGAAAACAAACATGTTTATATGGCCTACAATCATAAATAAATTGGTATTTCATTTGATAAATGGTTTCACTGAGATCATTAATCAGATATAATTTCAAAACAGTACATAATACAGAAAATTAGAATATTCCACAAAGCATATTTTTCAACAACCAAAGTAAGTTTTTCTGTTTGATCTTTATCCCTTAACCGGAAACGTGAAAAACCCGAGCACAAACGGGACACTTAATAATTTACCAAATAGTGAACTTAAACATTTAATCTGTAATAGTACTGCATTAACAGGACCAATTTTTTAATATAACAGCATAAAAATAAGTTTTGAAAGTCGGAGAGAGAAAATATTAAGGGCAGATGTGTAGACGCAAACATCTCACAGATGTACGTTTCCGGTTAAGGGTTAAAGCAATTAATAGATAATGTTAAAGTTTTATATTTTTTTGCATGCTAAAATGATATCTTGTTACATTTATTGTTATAAGTGGAAAAACAAAATTGATAATATTATTTAAAACTAATCATTTAAATATTTTTATGAAACTAGTGATCTCAAATATTTTATTGAAAGAATTTTTAAATTTTACAAGACATAAATGCATAACAATAGTTAGTAAAATATTGCGTTGTCATTTTTATTGTAGCTATTTTATAAGGTAAAAGTATTTCTTACAGAAAAGATATTTCTTTTTTGCGTCCTCCTTTTATATAGAACTAGCAAACCCCGCGGCTTTGCTCGCGTAATATTTGAAATATGCCAAGTGATATTTATATGTCTAATTTTTATTAAAAGGTACTAACTAAATTTTTATTTTATTAAAAGGTAATATTTTATTTTATTAAAAGGTACTTATTACTTTTAGGAATAATTCAAAAATTACTATTTAAAACACAGTTTGATTAAACATCATTATTACACTGCATTAGGCAGAAATGAGACTTAAATTAATAAAATGAAATAAAACTAAATAAATGATAATTTAGAAAATATTTTGAAACTTTTATGCTCAATTAATACGCTCATTTCAGTATTCATTTGAAGTTTTGAATTTTTTAGAAACCATCTTCTTACATCTTAAAATTAACCATCATGCCAAATTCCAAGTCCTACCACCTCTTTCGACATAAAGGGCTATGTTGAAACAGGAACTCTCACCATTAATTTACCAAAAATTAATTTTCAAATCGGTTTGTTATTTCCTAATATTCCACAGAAACGTAATTTAAAAAGCTTTTAAAGCTCTTTTTTAGAAAGTTTGTTGTTCTTGTGAACCCCAGGGGGTAGAATCACTGGCATAAAAAATAGCCTGTGTAGGATCAGAGACTGTTACTACTGATTCGCAACTATTGCTTTTATAATCGGTTTATATTCCCTGAAATTGCATAGAATCGTAATTTAGAACTTTTTTAGAATGCTTTTCGCACCTCCCCTTCGCTTCACCCCTTTTTAATTCGAATTTATATTCAACGTTCCTTCGAGGGCATTTATATTTTATAAGTAGCTACCATGTCATATTTAAAGTTTCCAGCCTTTTCAGTATCACAGAAATCGCAATTTAGAAAGTTTTTAGCTCCTGCAACCCTCTGGTGGTAGTGGAACAGACATAAAATATAGCTTATGTTTGAGAAGGTTCTATCACCAAAATTTGTCATCATTATTTTTTTAATCGGTTTGGTAATTTATAAGTTTGCTTAAAAATTGTAATTTATAACGCTTTTCACTCACTTCATTTTTTTAAATTTGGAATTTTCTTTTCTTAGAAAGCAGTTGCATCTTGTAAGTAAATACCATGCCATACTTCAAAGTGTTAAACACCTCAGTTGTGCAAAAAACGCAAATTAGAACATGTTTTGCTGTTGCAACCATCAGATGGTAGTGACAGCAACATAAAATATAATCTATGTTATAGCAGGGACTGTCACCATTGATTTGTAACCATTACTTTTGAAATAGCTTTGGTATTTCCTTAGATTGAGTAGAAATCGCAATTTAGAACGTTTTTAGGTCGCTTTTCGCGCATTTTCACCCTTTTTAAATTTCCAATTTTTTCTAAACTGTTCTTAAAAATCATTTATATCTAATAAATATGCACCTTGCCTAATTTTAAGTTGCTGGCCCCTACCGATCACAAAAATCGAAATTTAGAGCGCTTTTTAGCTCCTGCAACGTCTTGGTGATAGTGATACCGACACAAAATAGCGTCTATGTTAGAGCAGAGGCTGTCAGCATCAATTTCCTACCATTACATTTGAAATAAAATTCATTCTTCCTGAGATATTGCCGACAAATCGGCATTTAAAACGTTTTTAGAACGCTTTTCGCGCATTTTGCTCCCTCATCTCCTCTGGGGTGTTGGAAACAGATATAAAATATAGCCTATCTTGGAGCAAGATCTGTCACCATCCCTTTTACACCATTATATTTGAAATCGGTTCAGTACTTCCTGAGATTGCATAGAAATCGCAATTTAGAATTTTTTACAACGCTTTTTGTGCATTTTGACCCCCTTTTAAATTTCGATTTTTTTAGGAAATGTCCTTAGAGATCATTGATATCTTATAACTAACTACCATTCCAAATTTCACGATTCTAGGCCCTTCCATAACGCAAAAGCCGCAATTTAGAACGTTTTTCTCCTGCACCCCCTTTGGGTTAGTGGCACCGACATAAAACATCGCCTATGTTGGAGCAAGGATTTTCACCATCATTTTGACGCCATTATTTTTTAGATCGGTTTGGTATTTCCTGAGATTGTGTAGAAACTACCATTTAGAAGTTCTTCTAGAACGCTTTTTGCGCATTTTCACCCCTTTCAAATTTCGAATTGTTTAAAAACTGTTCTGAGAAATCATTTATAACTTATATGTAACTAATATTCAAAATTTCATATTTCTAGGCCCTTCAGTAACGCTAAAATCGGATTTTTAGAACGTTTTTTGCTCCTACACCCCCTTTGGGGTAGTGACACCGACATAAAACATAGCCTATCTTGGAGCAAGCGTTATCACCATCATTATGACACCAATATTTTTTAAATCGGTTTGGTATTTCCTGAGATATTGTAGAAAATACCATTTAGAACGTTTTTTAGAACGCTTTTTGTGCATTTTCACCCCTTTCAAATTTCGAATTGTTTAAGAACTGTTCTTAGACATCATTTATATCTTATAAGGAACTAATATTCAAAATTTCATATTTCTAGGCCCTTCAGTAACGCTAAAATCGCATTTTTAGAACGTTTTTTGATCCTACACCCCCTTTGGGGTAGAGACACCGACATAAAACATAGCCTATCTCGGAGCAAGCGTTGTCACCATCATTATGACACCAATATTTTTTAAATCGGTTTGGTATTCCCTGAGATTGTGTAGAAACTACCATTTAGAACGTTTTTTAGAACGCTTTTTGTGCATTTTCACCCCTTTCAAATTTCGAATTGTTTAAGAACTGTTCTTAGACATCATTTATATCTTATAAGTAACTAATATTAAAAATTTCATATTTCTAGTCCCTTTTGTAACGCTAAAATCGCATTTTTAGAACGTTTTTATCTCCTACACCCCCTTTGGGGTAGTGACACCGACATAAAACATAGCCTATCTTGGAGCAAGCGTTGTCTCCATCATTATGACACCAATATTTTTTAAATCGGTTTGGTATTTCCTGAGATTGTGTAGAAAATACCATTTAGAACGTTTTTTAGAACGCTTTTTGTGCATTTTCACCACTTTTAAATTTCGAATTGTTTAAGAACTGTTCTTAGACATCATTTATATCTTATAAGTAACTAATATTCCAAATTTCATATTTCTAGGCCCTTCAGTAATGCTAAAATCTCATTTTTAGAACGTTTTTTGCTCCTACACCCCCTTTGGGGTAGTGGCACCGACATAAGATATAGCCTATGTTCTAAGTTGGACTAACACCATCATTTTGATACCATTACTTTTGGAATCGGTTCGGTAGTTCCAGAGCTTACCTCCGACAAATAAACAATTTTTTCCTCTTTATAATAGGAGTATAGATAGACTACAGTCCAATGTTTGCTATCTTTAAAACAGTAAAACATTAAAACATATGTTATCAATAATTGGTAAATAAAATATACCATTGTAGTGTGAAATAAAATATGTTTTTCGCAAATTTTCTTGCCTATCCCATCGATACCTGGGAAAATATGTATGCTTTATAAAATTTATTAACATTATAAAATTATTAAAATTATTAAAATTAAGCGATAATTCTTTCTTAATTGAAACTATACTGTGCCAATATGTTACTAAATATTGAAATATTCTTATAAACAATGCTTTGAAATTAACATTGTATACTAGGGTGGGTCGAAAAAACCGAAATTTTTATAATCGAAATGTAATAGCGCGGAAAAGTTACCTTTTGTAATACAGAATAAATTTCTAAAATATTACATCGATTGGTTAATATCTTTTACCGCCGCAAGGGGGCCAAAGTTTCAAAAAATTGCAAAAAATATGTTTTTTTTTTATCATTTTTTTTTAAATTATCCAAACATACCAATACAATTTTTAATAGAACGCAATAGCTACATGAAGATATGAGAAATGTTCCAGTAAATGTTCATTATGATGAAATCATATCTTTATTTGCCGCAAAAAGACCATATTTTTTGTAAAAATTTCAAAAATTTCAATTTATCATTTTTTTTTCTAAATTTTTATAATTTCTATAATATGTCTAGAAATAAATAATTTTACTTTATATCTATTAATATATCATAATTTTTTATAACTATTTGTAATAGGCTTGAAAATAAAGTTAATTGTTAATCTTTCATTTTTCTTGACGATCGCTTCATCTACTGATGTTTTATTTCATAACAGCCAATTCATTCCACAAAATTTATATAAAATGAGCAAAATGTTTTAGTATTTTATTAATTAAAATATAGAGATGTTTAACCGAAACGGGTTAAATAAACTTAAAATGAAGAAGAATTTAATGTAAATGAATTTTATAATATAACTTGCTTTCAGATGAAGCCATTATTTCTCGAGAGGCCAAAACTGATCAGATGTGATCCTCCCTCTGTTCTAGTAAACAAACTTTATCAGTGTTTCAATGAATAATTTCACGCATCTTTCTAGTGATTGAGTGGGACAAGGAAAGTTATAATCCCAACAAAAAGTTTTCGGTAAAAAAAAAAGCGCCAAGTTCTCCTTAATGTTTCGGCCAGAAAAAGTAGTGATATCTGAAGTTCGCACAAGGGCACAAGTTAAAAGCCAAACATCCCAAATCTTTCATTGAAAATGGCTTCCTGCGACTTGGCCGTTAATGCCTTCTACAGCATTTCAAAATTAATGATTGAAATTTTCGCATTTATGAATTATTTAAATATTAAAATTAATATTAGTATGCAAAGAGGCAAATTCACATAAAGACATTATAAGTAAAAGATTTCTGATAAATACCATTCAATTTCAACAAACAATAGTTTTGATTACAGATCACTTAGTCCACATGTGGTTTAACTGACATTTCGTACGGTCTAAAGCTAAAGTCATTAACGTAAAACCTAAGAAATAAAACAAAATTTACTGTCTTCAAATCTCACAATATATTACATTATATTATATTGTATAATATTGAAATCTTGTGCATTGACGAAAGAGATTTTTTTCGTTTGAACATTTATTATAGTTTGTTTGTATACATTAAGATGTATTCGATTTATAAACTGTTAAAAGCTGATACTAATTATGTTTTAGCAATTAGGGAATTTACCTTCTGAATACAAGTATTTTGTTATATTTAACTTCTAAGCATTTAAATAGACTGAAGTGGTTTAAATGCTTTTTTTAATTGTGTATTCTATTTCTGTACTTTGTACCACAAAATGCCTAAAATAATCAAAAAATGTAGTTGTCATGTAGCTTATTTGTACATACTTTAAAATTTGAAAAACCCTCTCGAAGGCATTAACGGCCAAGTCGCAGGAAGCCATTTTCAATGAAAGATTTGGGATGTTTGGCTTTTAACTTGTGCCTTTGTGCGAACTTTAGATATCACTACTTTTTCTGGCCGAAACATTAAGGAGAACTTGGCGCTTTTTTTTTTACCGAAAACTTTTTGTTGGGATATCACTACTTTTTGTATGTTTTTTCTAGTTTTTTTCTAAGTTATATTAATATTAAAAAAACTTAAATTTCAGTACTTTTATGTTAGCCGGGAGCAAATCTCCTAATTAGCATTTTGTTTTTCCGCCAATAGTAGTTTTCATTTTTCACATGTGTAAATTAGAAACAAAGCTTTGATTTTCAAATAAAATATTTTGGTTTATGTTATTATTTGTTATTTATTTATTTATTTATTTATTTCAATGTTAAATATTCTAATAAATAAAATGAGGGAAATGCATCTATTTTAAATGAGATGACTGAAAAGTTTATATTTTTAAATGAAATGAATGCAATATGAACAATAGAGTTTGGGATAGTATTTGGCTAATTGCCACTTGCGCCCGGCTAGCATAAAAATACCTAAATTTATTTATTGAGCTTTACAAATTCATACTTTATTTCTTTTTATATTAAAGTACTAGCCGCCTCTAGCAAGCAGTTTATACTCTATTAATTGCATGTTAAACATTGCATCATGTTACTGTTATTCATAATTTAATTTACTTGCCCATTCTTTCGCCAAGTCGGAAGCTTTTGATAGAGAAATCAAGAACTCTTTACGATCATGGAAGCGCATCATATATTTTGTGTTGTTATGCATTTCATTCTTTCAGGACAAATATCTCTTAACTCACTTATGCATGTTTCCTTGTCGATTCGTTACGATTCGTTCTCTAATGCGGAAATTTTTAATCGTATTAAGTAACCTTTTCTAATTGGGCTTACTGCCAATTATTGTATTTTAACTGATACGATTGGGTACAAGTGAAATGATTCTTATTAAATCCTTTGATAATATCTGCATTTTCATTAAACCACATTGATGCTAATATATTTTTGTTTCATGCTAACCTTTTCAATAGACTCGATTACGGAAGAATAGAAGGTCTACGGGCTCACTGCTATGATGCATTTGAAAATCTATCATTCTTCTCATCTAATCGTGTTGAAGAACTAGCCAATTTGCCATGATTTTAAGTTTTTAGCTAATTTTATTCGAAACCTGAAAACTAAAATGTGAGGAACCGGATTATAGAAGATTCCTTCTAACGGTGCATATCGATTAACAGGTTACATATTATAAAATTATAATAATCATAAGGAGAATTGTCAGTTTCGGTGCTTTAATAGTTTCCGTAAATTCTATTTATATAATATCGAAGTTTCAGCAGAGTAGAGATTAACAACATAGTCACAGTAAGTATAATAACAGTACAATATATTAACAATAGCAGTGGCGAAACTACTGGCACTTTGGAAATATCCGTACGTTATATTATTTAACTATTCAGATGATATGAAAAATATAAATAGATGGCTCACATTAATAATTAACTCATTGAAAAATAGCCACAAACGTCAAATACTCGCCAAGCTGGGTGACATTTAGCGAAGTGTCACCAAATTTGGTAATATATCATGTCAATTCTCAAATTTGGTGACAAAAAATGTTTTGTTTGTTCTGACGTCATAATGATGTTATGTATTATTTATTATACACATACCTATAATATGTATGATGGAAATGTATTACGTATTATATGCATATGTATAAAGTTCTTTAACATCACTAAAACGCACTTAAAGGAATAGTGTTCCATAAATAGTAGGGATAGTTGCCAGATTGACCAGAGTGCTATTGAGATTAAAATTCCGACATTTATAATAGACCGGGAGGCGTCTACACACACCATCACTTCATCGAGTCTACAGCTGAAATATTAGGATTAGTTAAAACTAGATTAGTACATTAAAACGCAACTGGTCTGTTAAGCCATATCTTGGTAGAAACAACCTGAAGACCTAATTTTAGTGGGTGACTGATAGGTTTACTATTGTATTTTCCTGCATCCAAAAGTATGGAAACATGGAGGAATGGGTGCAGGAAATCACAATGGAAAATCCTTCGGTTAACCGGTAAAATCGGGTCTGTAGGTAGTTTCCAGAAAGGTATGACTTGGCAGACCAGTTACATTTCAATACACTAATCGATATTTAACTAATCCTAAAATATCAGCCGTCAACTCGATGAGGTGATGATCTGTGCAGACGCCTCCCGGTCTTTAATAAAATTTGTTTTAAGGAAGTAAAAGATAGAAATATGGACAGATAAACTGAAAGATTTGCCTTATTAAGATTTTTGTAAAAGCATATAAAATTTCATTCAGCTTGAAATCATGTAACACCTTTATAACTCAGGCTAATTTTCTGTAATCGAGTTTTGGCGACCAACATATCTGATTTATAACTATAATCTTTCTTTTACAGATTTAAAATTAACAATAAATTAACAGTAAGTAGGCTAATAATACAATATAATAACATTAGCAGCGGACTTCGGACACCGCATCTGTCGCACATCGTTAAAGACAGCATTATTAGTTACACATTTCATTTAATTAAAAGCAGATTTTTAAACTTTCATATGAGAATTAGGATATTTTTCCACTATAGGGACCTTGGCGTTTTTTAAAAATCTTGGCGCAATTCGGACTTCAGAAACTGATATATGTTGCCAAATGATATAAACAACTATGAAAACAAACCTGATGAACTTTTATGTAATTTATATATGTTATATATATATGTATATACATATAAGCATTTTATTTATACACGTATAAAATATAGTTTTTTATATACAAATTATTGATGTTGGTATACAAAAATAAATAAACGGGTTCCTTACATTAAATAAATTGTATACATATGGAAAAAATTGCTTGTGTATATGACACAGTAGCTAGGTTGCCAGAAAATACGTTATTATCAAATTTCTTTTCTCGTCAAGGCTATTTTCTCTATTTCGCCAAGGCTACTATATCGGAAACATATCGAATTGCGGTTATATTTTGTTAAATGTTTTATTTTTTTAATATCGTGAATATTTCATAACCTATACTGATTAAAATTTTTAGGTATATTCATTTTTTTCTATTTAACAAACATATTTGGAAAAGCATATATATAAAGTTTTATTCTGTTTGAAATTACGTGACCCCTTCAAAACTCTGTAATCGAGTATTGGCGACCAACATTGGCGCAATTAAATGCGAAGGAACTGTTTACGGCCAAATCAACACCCCCTGTTTTTAGGGTTTAGAGGCGGAAATTCTGTGTTTTCATATTTTTCTGGTTAATTGTGCTACAGACCCGACTTACTTATGAAATTTCATGATTCTACGACTTTTAGAAGTACCTTAGTTATTTGATGATGCGAAGTGAGTCAGTGACAAAAAAGCGCTTTTTCGGAATTTAATATTTCGAAAACTACTAAATACAGAAACATGAAATCGTGGAATCTTAGTTCAGTTTGATCATACGAACATGTGTATAAAAAAAAAAAAATCCATATCTCTCCCTAAAACGACGTTATGAGGGGGTGAAAAGTATGCCGAAATGGTTCAGGAAAAGGTAGCTTACGGCTTGTGCGAACTTGGCGGACGCACTGCCGTGCTCCCAGATAGCTGGTATCTTTAATCGAACATTTTAAACTCACCAGCGTTTTTAGTCGATAAAGAAACCATAACAGGTGGTTTTGTTAGTTTTCAGTTTTGTCAGTAGACTAAAGCCATAAAATTTTAAGCTTCAGTGTTGAAGTCTGCTATGATAAAGTGACGGATGGCACTATTCTAGTCCACAGAAATTCGTGCTTTTGCAATTTTCTTCATGGCTGGGCCCTGATGTTCTCCTCTTCATATGCTATCATTCCAAAGAGGCTATTTGTATGATTTGCGAAATAGTCATTTCGTGAAAATACAGGAACTATAATCTTTCGTAGATTATCTGTCAAGTAATGTAAGTTATTAGCTATAGTGCACAGATTCTGAAAACATGAGTGATTCAATTTAATTGTGAACCAACTGATGCAGTACATTTTCAGGATGTACTCAAAGAGTATGACAAGTTAAGAAGAGGGTTTCTTTGTTTCAACGTAGAGTCTCAAAATTCGAAAAGCAGTAATGATCTACCTTGCGTGAAATATTTGTCCAGGGACTCAGCAAAAAAGGTCAATTGTATACACGCGTGTTGAAAGAGCTTGCAATATTTCAGACATATACTTCTGGTCAGTTGACAAATCATCTTTATCAACAGCTAGGTGATCAGACTAAATTGGCTTAAATTTTGCAATTGGTAATGATTAGCAAATCGCAAGAGATCAACCAATTGGGCCACAATATCATAGAGAACCTGTTTTTTGTCATCAAGATGTTTGAAAAGATGTCTCAGTGGAAGCTCATTGAAGTGAGGTCAAGGAAGCCAATAAAGTGGTTTTTTAAAAGTTGTTCTCAACTAATCCTACTATAACACCACCTTTTGCATCCTGTTTTGAAGACAGTTCCGCGAAATTCAACTGCAATTATTATTCCAGTCGGGATTTCATTTTTCTTCAAAAAATCTATAATGTCATTGCATATAGAAGTCGCCTTGCGAGACGATGGGGCCAAATGACGAAAATAATTCAGACCTGGTTCTAGTACAAAGTTACTAAACTAGTACTGTTCCTCGTTGACTTCGCAAAGATGAAACTTTGCCACCTCTTTAACCTGGCAGATATTTCTATCTTTAGGGCCATCAAAGTATAGAGTAAAAGGAGTACATTACAAAAAAAAACCGAACAAAGTCAAACGTGGCCCTCTAGCGGCGAGAAATTAATTTTACGTGCTGGCAGCTGCAGGTGTTTCTATCATTGAGCAATTTTTTTTTTATAGAATTACAGTGATCATGGTTAACAATGTGCATGAAATTAACAACATAAAATGCCTTTCCCAGCTTATCAGAAATGTAAAAAATCTGAAAACATTACAAAAGTTATGAAAATTGAAAAAATGAAAAACTTTAATTTTTAACATTTTTTAGAAATTTTGGCCCTGTTGTGGCGGTAAAAGCAACGATGTCACAAAAATGAAATGTTAATGTTACATTAAAAATATCTTGGTGTGGCTATTGCGTTCTATTAGAAATTGAATAAGTATGTTTGGATAATTTAAAAAAAAAATTGCTAAAAGTATGTTTTTTGCGATTTTTTCGAAATTTGGACCCCTTGCGGCGGTAAAAGATATTAACCAATCGGTGTAATATTTTACGTATTTTATCTTTTTTACAAAAGGCAACTTTTCCGCACTATTACGTTTCGATTATAAATATTTCGGTTTTTTCGACCCACCCTATTGTATACACTTAAAGTTACTGTCTAAATATGAAAATTGTCTCATTCATCTACACTCTGCCCTACTTTTAAAATTATATAAATTTACTGAATATAAAATGTCTGTTGAGATGAAAATAAAGACGTGAGTGTGCAATTAATAGATAATTTACTGCTACCAATTTTTTGAAGTTGACGTACACAATTAAACCCGCGGAGAACAATTGAAGAATCGGGGCAAAACTACGTTTTTCACGGTTTTTAAGAAATTGAAAATAATGCCTTATTTTTGAAACGGCGTACTGCGCTTGCTATTGAGTGTATAAAAAAGTTGCAAATATAAAAGTTGTAGAAAATTTTATGTTCTTTAATATTGTAATTGAAAAATAATATACTACGGCAACAAGTCTCAAGATATTTAGAAAAAATAAAAAAAAGTCCCAAAATTTTGTTGTTTTTTGACCACAGAAAATTTAGCCTTGAGAAATTTTGTTAGAAAACTTGGTTTTTCCATGTTGGCATTATTATAAACAATTCAGGAAAAAAAATCTTCTACTCGACCTTTTGCAAGGTAAAATGTACATTTCCCCTGGACTAATACGTCATTTCTGAAAATTATTAAGTTTGACGAATAATACCATTTACAGTAGAACCTCTTTTATCCGAAACTCTTTTAACCGAAACTCTCGATTAACCGAAATCTAATTTTGAACCTTTTTTTTTAACTATCACATTTTTTGTGTGCAAAATCCATTTTGAAACCTTTTTTTAAACTATCATATTCCTTGTGTGCAAACGGTCCTTTCTGAACCAGGAGTGCATATAAATATTTTTGATTCCCTATTCTTAGAATTCCTTTGAATTTAACTTGAGTTCCCGTAAGCTGTTGAGTGGAACGAACAAATTAGCAATTCTGAAGCTTTTGAATGTTTTGCAAAAGATTTGGCATGGCTGGAGCGGCAGAAAGACTGTGATACTACTAGTAAACTGATAATATTAAAAAACTTCGTGATAGAGCTTCAAAGCAAGGGCAATCGAAACTGCGACAAACAAAACATTGTTTCAAATTCTTGTGAAATGTGTAAAAGATACTAAATTTCAAAATTAAAATTCAGGTAATTTATTCTTGTTTCCATTTTGCTATTGCTTTATTTATATGAAGCACTTGTTACCATAATAAGAAATAGTGCATATATTTCTCCTTAAGCTTAAAATTGAAGCATTCTCGATTATCCGAAAATTTCGATTTTCAAAAAGAGGGTCGGTCCCAATTACTTCGGATAATCGAGGTTCTACTGTAATTCAATTACAGATTACCATATCACAAATACTACAATATCGAAAACCAGAACATCGCATTGTTACATTGTTTTCGAAGTTCTAACTGAAACATTAGATCTCACAATGTAAATGCATAACTCAGAGTTATTCTAGTATAAATTTAAACTATTCTGTTAACAACTATTTATTTAATTTAAAAATATATATATTTTTAACACTTTCAGGCCTGAAATATTTAACCGTATACCTCCCTCTATATAGATGGTACAGTCGAACTTGGATAATTCGAACGTCTTTAATTCGAATTCGTGGATAATTCGAACTTTTTTGTCAGTCCCTTGAAACTTGTATTCAGTTAATGCTAAAAAATCTTGGTTATTTCGAAGTCCAACTTCTTTAATTCGAAGTTTTTACCCTTTCAAAAATGACAAAATCTAGTTTCAATACAGTTTATTTGAAAAGTGGCTGGGTTATTTTCAGCTATTGTGGAAATTTCGAAGTCCAACTTCTTTAATTCGAAGTTTTTACCCTTTAAAAAATGACAAAATCTAGTTTCAATGCAGTTATTTGAAAAGTGGCCGCGTTATTTTCAGATATTGTGGAAAATTCTTTAGGGAAGAGGGGGTGGGAGAATATTCTTATCTGTTCTAGGAAACAGAGCAGGGATAAAGGGAGGAGGAACAGACTCCTTTTCCCTTGTAAGTGACACATGCTACTCTCGCCAATGCGATAAATCATTGATGACACGCGTTGCAATTCCTTCGAAACCAGAACTATAGTTACTCGAGTTTTCTTCATTGTGCTTTTATTTTTTGTGGTGAGAGTTCACTGCAAGCATGTCCCTGAGTAAGCCCGTGTCCCGTGTTAAACCTTATCTTTCGATGAAAAATTTGCTGTGATTCGTGAAGTAGAAAAGGGTGTAAAGAAGAAACGCATCATCGCAAAAGAGTATGGAACAGCACACAAAACTTTTTCGACCTTTTTGAAAAATAAAGAAATTATTTTAAAATCTAATCGAAATCGCAAACGAGCTAGAGAACCCGATAATTCTGATGTGGACGAGTGTGTCTTGAAGTGGTTTAAGCCAGCGCGGGACAAAAACATCCCTCTCACTGGAACTCTTGTTCGTGCAAAAGCGGAAGAATTTGCTGTCAGCTTAGGAACCAACAACTTCAAAGCAAGCCCCGGGTGGTTAGACGGATTTAAGGAAAGAAATGAAATTTCCTTTAAGTCTGTGTGTGGTGAAAGTTCAAGTATGGACCAAGATGCAGCAAATGAGTGGAAAGAAAAAGTTGCTAAATTCATTGAGCATACACAGGACTTAGACATTTTTAATGTCAACGAAACTGGACTTTTTTTCAAATGTACCCCTGCAAAGACTTTGGATTTTAAAGGTGAAAAATGTAGTGGAGGAAAACGCAGTAAAGACCGAAAAACCCTACTTGTAGGAGCAAACATGGATTGCACTGAGAAGTTACCTTTACTGATGATTGGAAAATCAAGAAATCCAAGGTGTTTTAACAATGTCAAAACAAAGCCTATAGAATACCGTTCTAACACGAAAGCCTGGATGACGGGGAATCTTTTTGAAGAATGGCTGCTAGATCTCAATCGCACGTACCAAAGAAAAAACAGAAAAATCATCCTGTTTATTGATAACTGCACGGCCCATAAATCAGTACCCGCTATGGAAAATGTCACGGTTGAATTTTTTCTGCCAAACATGACCTCAGTAGTGCAACCAATGGATCAAGGCATCATTAAAAATCTGAAGCAGTTCTACAGATGCCTAGTCGTTCAACACCTCCTTACTGAATCTCCCAAAAGCTTTCCATTACCCTCCTCGATGCATCAAGAATGTGTTTAAATGCATGGTCCAAATTGAGCCAAAAAACAATAGCAAACTGTTTCCGGAAAGCAGGATTAATCAGGAACACGGTCCCTAGCGAGCTTCTAGATGAAGAAAATTTACCTCCCTCAGTTGCATGGGAAGACAGCATACCATTTGATGATTACGTCGACATTGATAAAAACATAGACATTTGTGGAGAGCTGTCTGATACAGATATTCTAACAGAAGTTCTAAACAATAAGAACATTACAAAAGAAGACGATGAAGATATTGAAGATGAGGTAGAAGAACAGAGAACCATTCCAACTTCAAGTGAGGCAGTCTTTCATCTAGCCAAATATCGTCGTTATGTAGAAAACAATCTAACGTGAGTGAAGCTGTGTTTCGAGCTGTAGATAACTTTGAATATTTTGTTTAAAAAAATCAAGTAAGCTCTTTAAAGCAATATGAATGTAGTTTTTTTATTTAAAATTAATAAACATTTTTTTTTCGCAATTTCTGTTGCGATTAATTATTTTACGACATAAAAATAAATTTTTTGGTTAATTCGAAGTTTGGATAATTCGAAGTTTTGCAGTGGTCCCTTACACTTCGAATTATCCAAGTTCGACTGTATTTGGTAGTTTTCATGGTTTTTAAAAAACACTTGGAATATATGTATTTTAATAATTTTTTATTGTAAACTTCAAATTCTTCTTATTCATAATGAAGGAACTATTTAAATGTAATAAAAATTAATATTTAAGGCGAAATTATTGAAAAAAAAAATGTTTTATATATTTTTAAAATGTTCATCAGAAACCATGTTCATAAGAAAACATCATTTTTTAATATAAAATTTTACATGGACTTGAATAAAAAATTACCGAAATTTGTACAAATATCTGAAAATAGGTTATGTTTGTATATGAACATTATTTAGTAAAATTTGCTTTTTGTGTGGTACATTTCAAAGCACGGATTTTCACAAAGAGCAACACCACAAGGTTCACAATAAATTCGAGTTAAGCTCTTATTCTAGTTATTTTCATATACTTACTTCTGTTTAGTGCTACCATCTATGTATTGTTTTTTTCAAAATAAAAGGTTCGCAGGCAATATCTGAAAAAACCGCGAACGTATACAGACGGTACGTTTATAGCTCAGATAGTTAAAAGTTGACCCTGAGAGACTTTCGGGCTTAGTTCGCTTCCCTAAAAATGGTAACCCGAGTGACACTCTGTTTTAGTTTTTAATTAATTTTTCAACTACTTTTCAGCAGTGAAATCACACTTGAAATTATTGAATATTAACACGTTCACGCCGGCGCAGTGTGTCACACTCGACTGTCTAAGAGTTGCTAAGTCTCCGACTTTTTGGATACCAGTATTTTAATACAGAAAATGTTGTTTTATTTAATTAGAACAATTGGGCGATTTAAAGGAACAACATTTTCTCTAAAATAACAGTGGTGTGCAACAATCCTGAGTCTTGACAACTTTGAGACAGTCGAGTGTGAACCACAGCGCCGGCGTGAACGTGTTAAAGACGTGAATTATCAGATTTACAAAGCGTTAACCAACTTAGTGAAAAATGCCCAAGCCGGGAATCGAACCCGGGCCTCTGGAATAGATCGCCAGTGCTCTACCACTAAGCCACAAGGACGATGCCCAGCTTGGCATCTCTCACTTATATAAGTCGGTAAGGCTGCTACCGCAGCACTAGATGGAAAAGTCTTCATGAGCACACAATCTAGCGGCGTAACATGAGACGCAAATGAACCCAGCATCGGAGAATATACAATTTTTATTAATTTTTCAACTGCTTTTCAGCGGTGAAATTACGCTTGAGATTATTGAATATTAAAGACGTGAATTATCAGATTGCTAACAAAGCGTAAACCAACTTAGTGAAAAAAATCAAAGTGACATCAAATTGTTAATGATTTCAAATTAATTAACTCATATATCACTCACCCGAAAGAAAAGAAACACAACTCAATATAATACGTTTCAAAAGAGAGTCAAAAGAAGGTTCGCATGTTTTTGCTGCAACATAAAATTACGGCACTTAGTTCTGCTTGCAGTTATTAAAACGCGCATAAAAGCGTAAAACTCTAAGAAATCAGGTTGTAGAAGAGGTAAGGAGGATTGAGATTTATACCCAACCACACACACTTTGCCTCCTTCTGTGGTGACAAATGGATATATAACGTAATCTTGCAGTTTTCTCGAAAACATTCACTTATCAGAGTATTCTTGTAGCAAGATACACTGTCAGAAAAGCCGTCTTTATACACTAAATTATTTGTCATTTTTAAACAAATAATTTCCGTACTCCAAGAAAACATGCTTTTTCCGTTAATTCTTCCTGAAAGTCTGAAAAAGAGGGTGAAATTCCCTTTATTCCTTGCACGCATGCGCATTGGCTGTATTAATACCAAAGTTCGAATTTATTTTTTAAATGAAAAACCGAAAATTCACTAAATTTAAATTGCTAATTTATTTGAAAACAAAGAAACAAAAATAATGCTTCCGAATTTAATATAGTATCAGATTTCTCATTCATTTAAATTTATTCGCAATTTATTTTTTACAGTATTGCATATTCGCATATAAAATATGTTTAAAACGAACACATTTAAAAAATATATAGTATTTCAATTAACTTTAAAAAATCGATTTTTTTCAAAAAAGAAAAACATTTCTTTAGGAATTTAATTAAAAATATAATATTCATATTTTATATATAACAATCAAATTATGTTTCATTAAAAATCTGTGTAATATATAGTAATTCTTAATCTCTATTATTCTATAAGTCTTAAAACACCAACCATTATTTCATAACGACGAAATGTCCCTGCAATTAAGTTTAAGGGGGCTCGGGGCTTGAAAAAATTTAAAAAATCGATATTTCTTTTAGCACCTATTTTGAATATTTGCCGAAACGTCAGTGAAGGCTTACTGTGGAGACACGAAAAGTTTTGATTTCCGTTTGTCTGTCTGTCTGTCTGTCTGTCTGTTCCGCGATAACTGCCGCAAAAAGCACCCGATCAGCTTGAAATTAATTGGGCATATTCGTGAGATACCCGGACGTAGCTGTATATTTTTTGGTTAAATTTGGTTCATTCGTTCCGAAAATATGGAAGAATTTATTTTTCTTTATAATGCTTTTCTACGGCAAGTCAGACGATTTTCAAATTTCCATTTGTTGAAAGAAAATGGCACTTTTGATTAATGGATTTAAATGTCAAATTATGGATACTAACATTCCAAATAAGGGTTTTAAATTATTCCTATTATATTGAAGTTTTATCAATGTATCTATCAGATTTTTTTATTTACGTGTATAATGTTTTGAGGACATTTATACATGTATTCCAATAATATAAAGAATTTTTAAATTAATTTTCTTGTTTTACATGATACATATTTCTTTTTTTTTTCTCCTTTTCTTCGTTGCCTAGCGACTGTTATTCGTAGCCTATCATTGCTTCAAATATGAATGAAGTTAGTAAATTACGTTAATTTGTTGCATGTACTATTAAAAGGCTATCACAAAAAATATTTTATCGCGCCAAATCGATACAATTTATGCAATTAACAGTGGGCACGATAATGAATTATTTTCCAGTAGATTTATAGATCTCCAGATATGCATATTTTGGAGGGCTTTTAATATGTTATTGCTATCGCATGGATTAGGATGTTTAAACTAATGTTTAACCATGCTATTAGTGAAAAAAAAGTACAGTTAAAGGCATGTAAATCCTTTTTAACACTTTCCAACATGGATAAAAAGTATTTATGACTTCAGTTTTTCTATCTGTCGCCTGCCGTGTTTCTCTACGTGCTCTAACTCGCGTAAATATAGTCGGGATTGCATGTAATTGATATACGTTATTGAGGTTTGCCAAAGTATGTTTGGTATTAAAAATGAAGAGTGTAGCATTCATAGCTTAATTACAGGGGCCCTCAAAACTATTCCGTTACATTATAGTCTTTGGGAAAAATCGTCTGCGGTGTATTTTAATAATGTTACACAATTTTAAACGTAATGAAATTTATATACTTTATTAAGGTGCACTAGAACCTGGTTACTATAAAATATGTTATGTGTAGCACTTACAGCATGCGTACAGGGAACTCAAAAGTATTCATAATATTACAATCTTTGAAGAAAATCCTTTTGTGGCGTTTTTTAATGATGTTACTCTGTTACAAAATAATAAAATTGATATGTATTTTTGAAACATTTTTGTAGTATATGGGGTGCAAAGCATATTTTTTTTTTCAGGGTCACACAAAAGTGGTCGATTAAAATGTGGTCTACGGGGGGAAAGAAACTCTTCACAGCTTATTTTAACACATTAGCGACGGGAAACGAGAATTCTCGTTTTTATTCAGAATACGTCATTGGCTAAGGGAGTGACTTCTACCTTACAGAAAAGACATTTATATTGTGTTGTCCATATTTTTTATAGATTGTAAGAAATTATATATTACATCCGTACATTGAAAGATATTTACTGCTGCATAAACATGAAAAACATATCTCAGAAACCAATTTCCGAGACACTTTCAGAAGAGGGAGGAGCTTCTACTGTTTTTAAACCCAGATTTAATTAAATTGCCTGTCGTCAGTGTGTTAATTGTGTTGCACTAATTCAAACATTATGAAATTAAATTACATTACTGTGGTTGACTACAAGAAGCTTGAATATGATTTGTATCGTATTTATCGTTCATTTATAGGGTCACATAAAAAATTTCGGATACAGTTCTGGTCTATTAGGGATGATTGCTGAAGAGCATTTTCGATTATGGTGTGCGTTTTAACGTTAAGTAAATTTGTGCTTAATAAGTAGTGCTTAAATATTGTATAGACCATGTACAGGGATACACACATGAATTCGTAAGTATAAATGAAAATGAGCGCGAATTGCTTCAGTGTTTTTTTTTTTTTATTTGAGTTATGTATTTCCCAGCCCAATTACATTTAGTATACTAACAAATGTTTGCAGAATTTAAATAGAACCATGTACAGGACTCCGCAGAAACTGGATATATGGTGCACACTATGCATACTAATCCCCGGAAATGTGATATGAGCAGTTTTAAGAGGGTTTTTTCTCTGCATTAAATTTAAATGTTACAGACGACGCGTAAAAATCTTCACGTAATATACAGGGCTGTAGAAAAGATTTCATGTACGTTTCCGTCTATTGGTAGAATTTACTAAAGGACATTAACACAATTAATTGATAATTACAAATGTAAATTAAATTACACTACGAAGGGGTTCAGAGGGGCTCTGCCCCCCTGAACAAATCTACTTTATTATCTAAAAATTACCAGAATAAGTAGCTCATGAGATTTTCAGAATACCATTACATAACAAGGGGTTTAATTTAACGCTTCTAATGTCAGAAACCTTCGAAATATTTTTTCGTTTTATAAATGTTTATGTAATTTCAAAACTTTAAATTTCGTTTTTTGTAGAAAGATTAATATTACTCAAAGGGTGCTAAACACAATGAATTGTAGAATTGACGTTGAGGCTCCTGATCTGCAGATTTACTAGTTCATGAACATTCATTGCCTTATCAACTTACGTATGCTTCAAAGGAATACTGAATTTTCGATATATATGTAATTTATAGTTTTGCATGCCGAACGTAATATCTAAGTATGGAAATGTAAATGATTAAATCATGTAAATAACAAATTAAATTATATAAATAAAGTTATGTTTCCAAAACTTTCGAAATAATAGTATATACCGGGTGTCCTAAAAAGGACTGACTGATTTTAAAATTCAATAATTTGTAAACGGTGACAGATATTTAAAAAATTCTTGCAGGAGGGTTATGCATAAGGTTAAAAATTTTTTACAGTGATTTTCAATTTTAGTTCGAATTACAAACAATAGATGGCGCTGCAATCAATATACGCTAAATTCAGGCTCGATTTTTGGTACTTCGTGGCCCGGATAATACATTTCCATCTCCCTTTTCCGCATGAAACAAGAGAAAGAACCAAAAATCGAGCCTGTATTTAGCGACTATTGCTTACAGCGCCATCTATTGTTTGTAATTCGAACTAAAATCGAAAATCAGTGTAATAAAACTTTTGACCTTATGCATAAACCTCCTGCAAGAAAATTTTAAATATCTGTCACCGTTTGCAAGTTATTGAATTTTAAAATCAGTCAGTCCTTTTTAGGACACCCGGTATATATTGAAACTAAATAAATGAATAAAGTAGATAATAAAACTAAATAAAACAACAAAGTAAAATAGAATTATCCAATTTTAGATGAATATTTTGAGTTCAGTCTGTATATATATATTTTTTCACGAATAGTTTTTGAATTATAAATTTCATTATACACGGATATTCCTTAAGTTCTCCACTTGCATATGCTGAAACAGAGCAATGAATTTTGATATATGAGGACCCCAAAAGCCAAGAGGTATAAGTGACAAAATTGAAAAAATTGAACTAAGTGCACAGACGACCTGGAAATATGCTTTTTTCTTTTCAGGTAAAGAAATATAAGTGTTTTTCTAATTATGTGTTGTGTTTTAGAGATCAACCACTTTTGCCGCATAATGATCAATATTGATTAATTATAAATTTAAAGAAATTTGCACTCTACTTTTTTCCCTTATATTGAAATAACAGTTCAAAGACCACTGTGAAACAAGCAGCAGTTTCCTATTTCAATTCAGTCAATTATTATTGATGTTCAACTTTAACGTCAGTTATCTTTGAACTCAATTTACTCCAAATCGTCACTTGGACCCCTTGGCATCTGATGTCCTCATATGTAATCTCGACTTTGCATGTTTAACGTAATATTTGAGTATGGAAATACCAAATATTAACACAGACAAACAATAAGTAAAACTATCTGAATAAAGTTATGTTTCCAAAATGGCTTCAAAATATTTTCATTAGATATTAAATTAAATAATAAAATAAAACTACATAATAAAATAAAGTAAATAGAATGATCTAATTTTAGATTAATGTTTTGAGTTCAGTCTGTATATATATGTTACATTATTAGATCTAATTCCGCGATTTCCTTATCTTATTCTAAATTACTACTTTATTTTCACTAAATCCTTATCTTTAAATAATCTCCATCGTTAATTCTGTTAAATTCCCTTTAGTTTAATGTCTCACTTGTCTAAATCGCTTAAATATTACGCTTTTAGTATTCTTAAAGTAAATGTTCCATTCCAGCGCTTTTTTCGTTCGAGATTATTCTTTTAGCTTCCATTTTTACTTTCCTGCGCATTTCTGATGTTATCCTTTTTTCCTCCAAATTCATCCGCTAGTTCTGTTCGCACTCTTTATATCACGTGACATTCTTAATTATTCAATGGTTGAGAGCGCGACCTACGTCATATTTGTATCCTTACACGTGAGGAACAAAAAGTTGATACTAGCTGAGTTTCAGCAGATTTGAGTCGTATTTCCAGTTTTCATCCATTCCCTGGTCACCGTCCTGTTATTCGATTATCTGGAACATTGTTTAAACCTAATTACTACTACGGAGCGATGGCTAATTATCTTGGTGGAAACTGCACTTTTTGCAAGCTGTTCTAATAAAGTGCTTAGCTGATCTTATGAGTTGTTTCAATTTCTTCTGGGGAAACTTCACGGAACGATGCATTCCATTGTTTTCACTCGACGACTGCATTTCAACAATTTATTCTACTAATATAACAGATTCGAATTATCGGTTCTGACCACTTCTTTTACGCCATTATCGCTGCATGTGATCCACAGCTACTATCGTGACAGCCAGTACGGCATTTTCAACGATAAAGTCAATCCAATGTTGCTAAAATGCAACATATATGTATAGGGTAGATGTGCAAGTAATGGACACCCTTAAGGAATTTCTGTAAAAATTATTTTTTTATTAATAGTTATAATTATTTTATTCCAGTTTTTTCAATATTATATTAATCTATCAACAATATTTAACCATTCTTATAGCCTCATTTCCTCATATGAATAGCAGTTTAATTTTAAATAACAGAAATATACCAAAACACCCAAAAGCCTAGTAATGGACACCCTCTGGCCCAGTAGTGGACACCCCATAAAAAGTAATGAATATAATTGTTTTTATGACTGTATTTAGAACCAGAATTTAATGAATACATACTAATGAAACAAAATAGTTATTTTTAAATAAATTTAGAATTAGGATACCAGTAATTAATAAAATATTTGTGATAATCATTTACTGTTTGCATCAATTATTGTAATTATCAGAAGACCGATGTTTTAATTATTTTAGATGGATAGTTTAAAATACTAAATATCAGACAATAACAGCTATCAAATTATTGAAACAGTGGTGGATTTAAAAGGTAATAAAAAAAAAGTTTTGGAATATTAATGTTTAGTTTTGTGTCACTATTTTTAACAATTTTCTAGAGATTACTTGATATATCATTTATAATAATTAATATTACAAATATGAAAGAAATGATATTGTGAGTTGAATATTTTAAATACTAAATAAAATAATTTCAAAATAAAACTGTAGAACTGATGTTTGAGGCCACTGATCTGCAGATTTACTAGTTAATTAATTCTGCATAAAAATATTTGCATTTTTAACGGAGTTATGAGCATTTATGTAACAATCGTTACAAAGCCGCACACATTTAATTACAAATTTAAGTCGCGTTTTCTCAAAACTTGATTTTTGACGGCTATCCGTAAGATTTAAAAAAAAAAACTATTTGATGGAATGGCTTAATTTTTTGCATGCATATAACAGCATTATCTATAGAATGAATTAATATATTTTAGATAGTTTAATATTTTGAGTATTTTTGAGGGAAAAAAAGTTGTATTTTTTAAGGTTTTTTACATTTTCAAATTTGAGAGGGTTTTTTTTAATAAGGTTTCCTTTGAGTGATAGTTATACCCTAATTCATTCTATAGAATAAAGATTCCTGATCATTGTAAAGCAAAAATTAGGTTCTTATGTCCATTTAATGTTAAGATATCTTACGGATGGTGATAAGACACCTAAATTTTTTTCCGAAAATTGTGTTATATAAATTTTGCTGTATGTTTTGTTTCATTACAATGAACTACTTCCTTTTATAATTTTATAAGACTACAAACATTCCTTAAAAATATCAGAAAGTGTAAATGAGTTACACTGCATACTTCTGTTTTTATATGGACTCGAAGCGAGAGCTCTGTTTACATGTATTTCGTTATCGATCAAGCCCTGAGCCCCCTTAAATTTTCGAGCTTTCGGAACAAGAAGTTTAACAAGCCTTTACTAATCCCCCATTTGAAGGCAACCCATATCTTCATTTTATACAAGTCCCCTTCCAAGTGCTTGCTGGCCTGGTGGTTAGTACGCTCGATTCGAAATGCGCGGTCGGTTCCAGGGTTAAAGCTAAGACCATCCACGGAAGAACGAGATAAGCATTGTTTTAAAAGCTCCCTTTTTTCAGATTACGGAAGTTTTCTGTCCTAGAATGGAAAAATAAAACGAAAATTTCTTCAATTGGCGGATATTTTCTTTCTTATCACTGAGAAAAAAGAAACGGACATTCTTCAATTCTCGAATGAATTTCCGTAGCAGTGCTACCAATAATTTTTCCGTGAATTGAAGAAAATATTTCTAATAGTGTGCACCTAAGTCACATCTATTAACGCAATATTACGCAAAAGAAGTTTTTTGGAGTTCTGCCATTTTTCTTGCGGGTGACCAAGGTATACTCATATCTAAAACACTTTTCGAAAAGCTTTCTTTTATATTATTGCATATTTTTGCAATATATTTAAGAAGATCAATTAGAATATAAATCGTTTCTCAGATTTATGTAAATGAAAGCTTAGATCTCGTACTGCAAAAGTCCATGGAAGACATTTCATCATAATATAAGTGCAATGTACGTGGGTGGTTCAATAATTATTGTCCCTAATGTACACTGGTGTCCAAAATTAAGGACCAGTCACAAAATGCTAATTTTTAAGTAGGCGAATACTCAAAAGGAAATAATATAATTCAAATAATTTCTATCCCTACAGCACAGCTACTCCATATAGCATCTCATTTATGTCACACATGGTCACAAGTGTCACAGTCACAACGGTAAAACAAAAAAATAGGAAATTTCACACGTTTCATTGTGAGTCTCAAATGATCACTATATGTGACTCCACTGAGATGTCAATGTGACCACTGCTTTGTGACGAGTGACCAGGTGACTTTACAATGTAGTTACATTGTGACTCTCATGGGACTGTCATTTTTAGACTCAATTTCAAGGTCATCATGAACGTTGCATTATGATAAGTCACCAAATAATATCACATTATAGTCACATGGTGACTTTTCACAAAAGAATACAATGGTCACTTCACAGTAGTCTCTCTGTCACCTGAAAGTCATAATGTGACTTTAATGTGACATTATTTGGTAACTTATCACAATGCAGCGTTCACAATGACTTTGAAATTGAGTCTACAGATGATAGTCACGTGAGAGTCACAATGTAACTACATTGGAAAGTCACATAATGACTCGTCACAGTGACATCTCAGTGGAGTCACATATAGTGATCATTTGCGACTCATAATAAGATACATGTAATTTCCTATTTTTTTGCTTCACCGTAGTGACTGTGACACTTGTGACCATGTGTGACATGAGTGAGATGTTTTATGGACTAGCTGTGCTGTAGAGACAGTAATTATTCGAATTATATTATTTCCTTTTGAGTATTCGTGTACTTGAAAAATAGCATTTTGTGATTGGTCCTTAATTTTGGACACCAGTGTATATAAAATATCTGTACTGCGATGGTTGATGTGGAATATCGAAGCCTAATCTCTTAAATGCCTATATGCTCAATTTCAGAACCGTAGCTGCTATATTAACATAGTTTTGGAGGGAGGGGTGAAGTTTTAAAGACCTATTTTGAGGGGAGGTTTTAAGGAGGGTGGTGAGGATGAAATGCTGGTTTGGATCTCATGAGGCTACATTTGTGAAGGAGGATGAGATGTGAGTGTATCGCTATGATCCCGAGTCCAAACGACAGTAGTTACGTCTCATCCACTGTCACAAATCTACCCCCATAAGTTAAAAATCAGCCTTTCACCCCCACGCCACCCCTTTTACTCCTCCCTCCAAAACTATGTGAATATAGCAACTACGGTTCTGAAATTGAGCATATAAGCATCTAAAACATTGGGCTTCAATATTCCACAACAACCATCGCAGTACAAATATTTTATATACACTAGGGACAATAATTATTGAACCACCCTCGTACACTCTAAAATTAGGAGGAGTGAAAAGTTCACTCTTTGAAAGAGTGACGGGCATTTTCACTCTTTTTGGAGTGAATTTTATAAAAATAAACTCCTTAACCCTCTAAGTGTTTGGGGCGTATTATTCCGTTCACTAAGCTCCAGGTTTCACAGCAATACAAGCAATATTTAAGATAACATAATTCTATAGATTTATGGAATTTTAAATACATTGAAGAATTATTAATACTCTTAAGGATTACATTCATATTTTTAATTGAGTTTTTTTTTATAATGTTGAAAGAATCATATTTTATTAGCATTTAAAACAAAATGCAAAGAAAACAACATCACAATTTTACCCTTTTGCAAGACGCTCGGAGGGTTAAAGAGTGGAATTTTCCACTCTCTAGAAAAAAGTGACTTACGTATGCATTGCTTATTAACCAATCAGAACAGCATGGTGACGGCGCCGTTGAAAGATAAGAAAAATGATCACTTTTTCGTCCGCCATCTTAAGATTAACAGATTAGGATATCATTAAAATTATTCCTTATGGAACGCATAAGGTAAGTCTTATTTAATTTTAAACATTTATTCTTGTAGATATGGAATGTTAAGATTATGAGCTAAATCGTTGTATGTTGTATAGAAAATGATTGAACGTAGAGTGTTCAAACGTTATTGTCTATTACATTTCTTCATGTAGCGGTTTGAAACGTAATTAATTGTTTTAACAATTGAATAACTCATAAGGCTTAGCAAAAAAATAATCAAAGCTTCATTAGTTCGGGCAATGTGAATAAAAAAAAAAATGTGTGTAAATATTTTATTCTTCCCATTCAGTATTCTGAATCTGATTCAAAATACTTTTTCCAACGATAGAAAAAAAAGTTTTATCTCTTTCGTTTAAACAGCTGACTGACTCAGAAGATATCTGGATTTTTTCAATTCATGGCAGGCACGATGTAAACATTAATTTGCCGTTATATGAGCTTTTTTGGGGGATTTATTACTGATTTCTCATTATATACACTTATAGTATTTATAATCAGTATTATCGTTTTGGACTTAAATATGATATTTGATGTTTATGATATTACGAAATGGTTGGTAGGTATATTAATTTTTTTTAATTGTATGTAAGCATTTTTCTGCGGTTTATGATTTTAAAATTTCGAGACTAAGCAACATAAACAAAATTAATTATAGACATTCTGCATCTGTTATTAAATTTCCTTCTATTGTAAACGAATTTTCTACGTTTTTGATACACGTAGTTTTTGGCACTAAACAATAAAACATGATATTTAAGCATTGAAATAAAATGTTTTTTATGCCTGTTTTGAAGTTTATGGATAAGACTGCTTTACTTATTTTTTAAAAGGTGCATATTTACTTACATAACATAGGACTGAATATTTTTTAAAGAGTACTATAACTACTTTTTTTATATTAAAATATTTGTCAAACAATAAGAATATTTCATATGCAGTCATTTACTTCATTTTTAAATTTCCCTTTTTTCTTTTTTCGAGGCCAGTCTTTTCTATAAAACATATAAAATCGACGAATTTGAATATTTCCAACTGAGCGAAAAAATGCCCAGGCTGGGAATCGAACCAAGATCCTTGGCTTACAAGGCCAATGCTTTTCCGTTTAAGCTAACTGGGCCGACAACCAACCAGCATATTTCGCTGGTTGTCGGCCCAGTTAGCTTAAACGGAAAAGCATTGGCCTTGTAAGCCAAGGATCTGGGTTCGATTCCCAGCCTGGGCATTTTTTCGCTCAGTTGGAAATATTCAAATTCGTATGATAACTTTACCAATCAGTTTGATTGTGTTAAAATAATAGTTCATCTACGTATCCATCGTTTATATGGAGTTCCTTTACCTGCGGTTTATTCTGTTGAGCTGTCTACATGACAGACCAGATGTTCTACCAATAAGGTTTTCTGAGCGAAATATGCTGGTTGGTTGTCGGCCCAGTTAGCTTAAACGGAAAAGCATTGGCCTTGTAAGCCAAGGATCTGGGTTCGATTCCCAGCCTGGGCATTTTTTCGCTCAGTTGGAAATATTCAAATTCGTATGATAACTTTACCAATCAGTTTGATTGTGTTAAAATAATAGTTCATCTACATATCCATCGTTTATATGGAGTTCCTTTACCTGCGGTTTATTCTGTTGAGCTGTCTACATGACAGACCAGATGTTCTACCAATAAGGTTTTCTGAGCGAAATATGCTGGTTGGTTGTCGGCCCAGTTAGCTTAAACGTAAAAGCATTGGCCTTGTAAGCCAAGGATCTGGGTTCGATTCCCAGCCTGGGCATTTTTTCGCTCAGTTGGAAATATTCAAATTCGTATGATAACTTTACCAATCAGTTTGATTGTGTTAAAATAATAGTTCATCTACGTATCCATCGTTTATATGGAGTTCCTTTACCTGCGGTTTATTCTGTTGAGCTGTCTACATGACAGACCAGATGTTCTACCAATAAGGTTTTCTGAGCGAAATATGCTGGTTGGTTGTCGGCCCAGTTAGCTTAAACGGAAAAGCATTGGCCTTGTAAGCCAAGGATCTGGGTTCGATTCCCAGCCTGGGCATTTTTTCGCTCAGTTGGAAATATTCAAATTCGTATGATAACTTTACCAATCAGTTTGATTGTGTTAAAATAATAGTTCATCTACGTATCCATCGTTTATATGGAGTTCCTTTACCTGCGGTTTATTCTGTTGAGCTGTCTACATGACAGACCAGATGTTCTACCAATAAGGTTTTCTGAGCGAAATATACTGGTTGGTTGTCGGCCCAGTTAGCTTAAACGGAAAAGCATTGGCCTTGTAAGCCAAGGATCTGGGTTCGACTCCTTGCCTGGGCATTTTTTCGTTCAGTTGGAAATATTCAAATTCGTATGATAACTTTACCAATCAGTTTGATTGTGTTAAAATAATAGTTCATATAAAATCTATTTTGCTCATATTCACAAAATACAATATCTACGCGAATAAAAAAGTTAAATTAAATAGGGCTTATCGTGTCTATTCATTAATAAGTATTGTATTAATTTTATTTTTAAGCAGTAACGGACGAAAATTAGAAATCATGATTAAATTAAGGAATATGTTTAAAAGAAAATTATATACATATTCCTGAGAACTTAAAATTAAGACTCCATGTTCACTTTAAATAAAATAAAAGCAAATCGCAGCGGATAAAAGAAAAATTACACATTCTTAATATTTAAATCATGTTTAGAACTTATTTTTAAAAGATGTGAGTTTATAAACATTGTTTTTAAGGGGAAAAATTAAAAATATTTTAAAACAATAGGACTTTGCAAAAATGGCAATAATTTATGAAAAAAGTACGGTTTTACATTTTAAACAAAAATTAAAATCAAATCAACATTGTTAAGGGGGCTCAGGGCTTTTAAACTTAAAAAAAAATCGATTTTCTTTAGTATCTATTTTGATTATGCAATTAATTCTGAACACAGTGCAAAAACCGAATAAAAATATTTGCATTTTTAACGGAGTTATAAGCATTAATGTAACAATCACTTCCAAAGCCGCACCCATTTAATTGCAGCTTTAATAGTCCAGGGGAAATGTACCAAAAAAAGGGGGTTACCTTGCAAAAGATCGGGTAAAAGATTTTTTTTTCTGAATTGTTTATAATGATGCCAACATGGAAAAACCAAGTTTTCTAACAAAATTTCTTAAGGCTAAATTTCTGTGGCCAAAAAAACAAGAAAATTTTGGGATCTTTTTTGTTTTTTTATATATCTCGAGACCCGTTGCCGTAGCATGTTATTTGTCAATTACAATATTAAAGAAGATAAAATTTTTTACAACTTTCATATTTACAACTTTTTTATACACTCAATAGCAAGCGCAGTACGCCATTTCAAAAATAGTACAATTTTTTCAATTTTCTTAAAAAGTGTGAAAAACTCAGTTCTGCCCCGATTATTCAAATGTTTCCCAGAGATTTAATCGTGTATGTCAACTTCTGTATATTAGTAGCAGTAAATTATGTGTTTCAGGGCTAAAACTAGCCTTTCATGCACCCGTGCCAAACATGGATTTTGGCGCCCCCTCCACCCCCCCACCCCCCACCTCTTTTAAAAAGAAAATTTACCACTGGAATTTTAATAAATCTCTAATAGCCGGATTTTGAAAATTTTAAGTGTGTAAGCATTAAATACGTAATGCTGAACTACGTAATCAGCTTTGCCAAATATTGATTCATTAAAACCTTGAAAACCGTACCGAAAGGAACCGAAATATATTCCGCTTTAAACAGGTTTCCATCTTAGCAGGTATAATTGTTCATATTCTTTCTCTTGAAAAAATATATACTTTTCTTTAAAGACCGAATTCCGTATATACAGATTTCATTTTCAAAGATTTTACGGTAGCTGTCGTATTGAGACGTTTAAAGTCACAATTATATGAATTATAGGACTAAATTAGTCACACGAAGACATTCGCAAGGTAACATTCAACCTATGGGAGCGTTCTTGACAAATATCTCGCTCGCATTTTGTTACTTTTAATTTTTTTTTTTTTCATGGGATACCTGAGATCAATATCTAATGTTGTGCTTTTGTACTTTTACGGGTTTGGTTGCTTTTTTAGGGTTCCGTACTTAAAAAGTTAAAACGGAACCATTATAAGATCACTCCTGTGTCTGTCTGTTTGTCACAGCCCTTTTACTCGTAAACTATGCAGCGTGGAAAGTTCAAATTCGGAGAGACAATAAAGACTATTGAACCACATATTTACAGATTAATAAATATTCATAAATATATTTAGGAAAAATGTAGAGCGGCTAATTAAGTTACTTGAAAAAAAAATCTTTTCTTTGTATATCATGTGGGGTATCGTGTGAAAGATTTCGTAACGCTGAAATAAAAAATATATTTCATTTAATTTTAGGTATTATATTTTCCAAAGTATGATGGAAAATGTAGTGCAAAAATATGTCCCCCCCCCCCCCATCTAACTCCGAATCTATTGAAACTAAAATTATGAAAAAATTAGAGATAGTAGACATTAATTTAAACCTTGCAGGAAAATTATAGCGATTACCCTAGAACACATAGTTTTTGAGAAAATCGCATTATTCCGTTACATTCAAATTTCGATTTATGGGCTTTAGCAAGCGTTGAGCAGAGATGGAGGCACCTATCGTAGCAAAAGTATAAAAGCATTGTTGATCATGAATTTTGGAAAAAATCATCGGTAATTAGCCGAGATATTAACCTTTAAAGACACGGACGGTTTGGACATACATAATGACAGGGACGGCGTACTCTATGCTCCATCGGCTTTTAAAGCCTAGATAACAAATTTTAAGGATATATTTATGTAATGCAATGCCCAGTAGCAGTATAAAAACAATAAACGTCAAATAGTTAAAAACAGATTAATTTAATGAGAATTAATCACATAAATACTATGGGATTCGCGACTAGTTTCCATTTAGTGGCTCTCTCAATACACCTACTATGTCTTTAAAGGTTAACTAAAAACCTATATGGAATAACAAATATACAGAATAGCTATATTTGCTATTATTTAGGTTCCATATATCTTTGAACTTTCATGGTATATCCATTTATAATTTTCTAGTATACAGGGTGCAAAGGAAAGTCCCTTTAACCTGAAAATACTTGTGAACGGAGAGAGCTACAGCTATGCAAGTGAGGTAACTGTATAGTAAAGCGACTAAGCCTGATTTAATGAAAACGACAGCAGCGCCCCATAGTGTCGAAATTCGGAAGATAGCCACTGGAAATCGAAAACGAAAAGAGATAGAGCAAAATTTCCAGTTAGAAAGTTTTAGAGCATCAATTAATTAATAGAATATGACATTTGGTTTACTTGGATAAGATAAATCTTCGCCTGTTTACCCAAAAATGTCCGAAATCGATGCACTCCATTTTGTGTAAACGTTTAAATGGAATAGTCAGAAGAATGAAGAAATACGCACAATTTATGCTATAAATACGTACTTATCTCAATACATTTTGATAACATCACACACACAAAAAAAAGACAAACTGTCTAACAGTGATAAAAAGTTAATATTCAGTATGATCGAAAAGTTCGCCATTCCTCACGATACACGTTTGTATTCGTGAGAGTAATTCTGCATGCACATTTCTCAGCATGAAACGACTATTGCAAGCTTCTTCAATACGACGACATAGATTTAACGCTTTCAAGGGCAATGGCTAGACGGTCTAGCCACCTAATTATTATTCCAAAACTGACAAATGTCACCAAGAATATTTTAATAAAATTTTACTTCTGTAATGAAAGTGCAAATGAGCGTGTTTTTGTTTTCAGAGAAATTCGTTTGATTATTCTGCTGTGAGTCAATTATTTCATGAATTTACGAACAGAATTGTTCTGACCCTGAAAGGGCTATTCTAAAATTTTAAATGCATTGTAAATTGAATCTTTACAGACATTACAGCACAGTACAACGTCACAATCTGCAATTGTGCACTGCTACATTTCCGGAATGTGAATAAGCAAAGTTGAATCGTCGCTCATCGATTTCGGACATTTTTGTGTATCCAAGCGACGATTTATCTTATCCGTGTGAACCAAATGTCGTTTCGTACTAATTAATTGATGCTCTAAAACTTTCTAACTGGAAAATTTTCGCTACCTCTTTTCGTTTTCGATTTGCAATGGCTATCTTCCAAATTTCGCCACTAGGGCGCTGCTGTCGTTTGCATTAGGCCGGGCTTAGTCGCTTTACTGTACCGTTACCTCACTTATATAGCTGTAGCTCTCTCCGTTCGCTAGTACTTTCAGATTAAATGGATTTTCTTTTGCACCCTGTATACTATACAGCTATACCCAACCCTACGTATAGTTTTTACAAAGTCTTAGTATTCTTTTAGCAACTGTATTTTTTAATAATACACTTACTAATTCATATATTATTGTTCGGAACCATCTGTGCGCGAGTAATACTCGCACTTCACCCTTTATTTTTTAAATATATTCTGACACTTTCATTTTTGGAAAACTGTTTGGAACCCGTTCTGAAATTTAAAGTATTCTGTTTGATCTTTAAAGCAATTAATAGATAATCTTAAAGTTTTACGTATTTTTGCATGCTAAAAGGATATAATCTCTTGTTATATATAATGATATAAGTGGAAAAAAATTGACAATATATTTAAAACTAATATTTTAAATATTTTTTATAAAACTAGTGATCTCTAATATTTTATTAACAGAATTTATAAATTTTACAAGATATAAATGCATAACATTAGTTAGTAAAATAATCTGGTGCATTTTTTTTTTTTTTTTGTAGCTATTTTATAAGGTAAAAGTATTTCTTTCATAAAAGATATTTATCTTTTGAGTCCCCCCCCCCCCTTTTATATGGAACTACTATTCAGTGTTTGCTATCTTTAAAACAGTAAAACATTAAAATATATGTTATCAATAATTGGTAAATAAAATATACCATGGTAGGAGGGAATAAAAAATGTTTTTCGCAAATTTTCATATCTGGGTGATTTTCAAAAAAAGTCTCATGTTTTACTGTCCTTTCACATTTGCACAGAAAAATAGTTAAATATCATAATTTGAATTATTGCATTTTAACTATCATATTTTTAATGATAATTTACAGATATATTATTATTTATAAAAAATTTAAAAATAAGAAATATATTCTTTTGTAGTCAAAATATCATTACCGTAGGTTGTCCCAACAAGCATTTTATTAGGTAAAGATTTGACAAGGTTCTTTTTAAAACATATGGTTATAATTTTTTTATACATTTTTATTTATTAAGATGATACTAATTAAAAAATATTTATTTTCATTAATTAAACTTATCTATAATTATTAATAATTTTTTTAAACCGTGTCCCAAGAAAGAGTGTCATTGCCCTGCTTCTGACAAAAAGTTCCTCCTGATATTTTTAGAGGACAGCACATGCCTTTTTATCAAGGCAAAAGTATTCCTTAAAATCAACATGTTATCAGGTTTAGGTGAATAGAGTAAATAGTTTTATAGTTTCAATAAAAGAAGCAAAGACTTTGAATGTTTTGGTGAGTATTCTTTTGTAAGTCATTACCGTACCCAATTCTAATTGATAATTAAATAATCTTTTATTTCTTAATCTACTTTCATTATATGAGAAATAGAAAATCATTGAATGGGCCAGAAGATATAATGACTGCAACTTATTCCTGGGGAAAAATAAAAATATTTTGCTTAATTTGTCATTACCGTGCTCACTTATGTCATTATACCAAGTGCATTAAAATTTAAAAATTAGTTTTAAAATGTTAAATTAGTTATATGGTCTCTGCTGATGCTTGTTATGAGGCTTATTATGCTAATGTTTATGAGGTAAGGTATTTATTTACAAACAATTAAAACTTTCTGATTAATTCTAAAAATTTGATTTTGTTATTCCAAAACATGGACAGATTTTGAAAATGACCCACCTATTCCATTGATACCTGGAAAAATATGTATGCATTATAAAAATTATAAAATTAATTAAAATTAAGCAAGAAATCTTTTTTAATTGAAACTATCGTGCCAATAAGTTACTACAGATTGAAAAATTCTTTTAAACAATGCTTTGAAGTTAACATTGTATACACTTAAAGTTACTGTCTAAATATGAAAATTGTCTCATTCATCTACACTCTACCAGTGGTGGAAAATTGGCGTAGAGGAGGAGCCTACTGACACCACTAAATTTTAGTAGTATTTTTCACCTTATCTAATGACAGAATTTCCGCGTTTTTATTAAGGTGAAGAATACTATAAAATTTTAGTGGTGTCAATAGACTCCTCCTCTGCGCCAATTTTCCAACACTGCTCTACCCTACTTTTAAAATTATATAAATTTATTGCATATAAAATGTCTGTTGCGATGAAAATAAAGCTGTGAGTGAGCAAATAATAGATAATTTACTGCTACCAATTTTTAGAAGTCGACATACACAATTAAATCTGCTGGGAACATTTGAATAATCGCGGCAAAACTACGTTTATCACGGTTTTTAAGAAAATTGAAAAAATTGTCCCTTTTTTTAAATAGCGTACTGCGATTGCTATTGAGTGTATAAAAAAGTTGAAAATATTAAAGTTGTAGAGAATTTTATCTTCTTTAATATTGTAATTGACAAATAATATGCTGCGGTAACGAGTCTCGAGATATTTCCAAAACATCAAAAAATGTCCCAAGATTTTGTTGTTTTTCGGCCACATAAATTTAGCCTTAAGAAATTTTGTTAGAAAACTTGGTTTTTCCATGTTGGCATCATTATAAACAATTTAGAAAAAAAAAATCTTTTACCCGACATTTTGCAAGGTAAAATGTACATTTCCCCTGGATTATAAGTCGCGTTTTCTCAAAACTTGATTTTTGACGTAAGATTAAAAAAAAAACTATTTGATGGAATGGCCTAAAATTTTTTTTGCATGCATATAAAATCATTATCTATAGAACTAATTAATATATTATAGATAGTTTAATATTTTGAGTATAAGAAAAAAAAATGTATTTTTTAGGGGTTTTAAATTTTCAAATTTGAGAGTTTTTTTAACGCTTTTAGCGTCCTAACCGGGTTTTTCCGTCACGTAATGTTTGAAATCAAGGCTGATTTAATACAAAACTGATATTAATATTATTTTTTTTTCAGTGCATAAGATTATTAAATATGTAAGGCAATCGTAAACGAATCCCCATACAAATAGTTTTTATATGTATTATTTTATGAATCATTAAACATAAAGTAAGAAATAGGCCGGACTAAAATTTCCTTTGATTGATAGTTATATCTTTAATTCATTCTATAGAGTAAAGTTTTCTTATCCTTTTAAAGCAAAAATTAGGATCTTATGTGAATTCAACGTTAAGATATCTTGCGGACGGTGATATGACACCTAATTTTTTTTTAAATATTGTATTATATAAATTTTGCTATATTTTTTATTTTATTAGATTGAAGTACTTTATTTTATAATTTTATAAGACTACAAACATACCTTAAGGGGTCTCAGGACTCTTAACATTGGAAAAAATAAAAAAAAGGACCGTTTTCAACATTTAATATCTTAAAATGTATTTGATATTAAGACGCAATTTTAAATGGGAATGAAAGGTACAAGCATGTTCTTTCATTTCAAATATTTGAAAAATTGCAAGATGCAGAATTAGCATTTACAGGGGACTCCAAACTGTCAGACATTTGACGAGCAGAAAATTGGCATAACAGCTTATGCGCACGATTACAAAATAAATTTTGCAACTAGAATGAAAATTTTGGTGCCTACTTATATCTCAGATTATAATAATTGCACTGAATCTAAATAATTTTGTATTTAAAGCATTTTTATATTTTTAATACAAAGTTGTATTTAGCTAATGCAAAATTTAGAAAATTTCAACTATATAAACCCCTCAAAAAATATTTTCTTTTTACAATAAAAAGGAAATTTTAGGTTCAGTTTATACAGACTAACATGAAACTTATGTTTTGAAAATTTCATGAAAAAATATTCAGCAGTTTTTGAGATATCGTGCGCGTTATGTCCATAAACGTCATTTGGAGAAAAATGACTTCAAAGTTTTGGAAACGCTACTTCAGCTATAGAGCGGAATTAATTCTAAATGCCATAACTTCTGTTCTAATGGAAATTTCAAGATAATAATTATATCAAAATGTTCAAAAAACATAGAAGTTTAACATCTGAGAAAATTAAAATTTCGAAAATTTTAGAGCTTTAAGAGTCCTGAGACCCCTTAAAAGTATAAGAAAGTTTAAATTAGTTACATTGAATACTTCTGTTTTTATATGAACTCGAAGCGAGAGCTCTGTTTACGTGTTTTTCGGTATTGATCAAGGTCTTAAACCCCCTTAAACATATGATATCCACCTTTTAAAAATTTATTAATAAAACTTTAAAAATAATATCTTTTTAGGGCATGCAATAAAAACAAACACAAAGGATATGATTGGAATAAAATATTTTGGTTTATCTCTGTCAGTATCTAATTTAAATTCGTATGTAATTTTAACTGAATATTTCCTTAAAAGTTCAATTAGTGTTAGAAACTATGAATTAAATATTGCTAATAAAGTATTTTATTCCAATGCTTACCACGCTTGTATCTATTTTCATTGCATGCTGTAAAAGATGTGATTATTTTAAAATGACCATAAAAACAAACTAAAAAAGAATCGACTACATAAAAAATGAACATTCACTCCTATGAAAGAATGACTATTCACTCCCACCAGGGGTGAAAAACCGCGCAAAAGTGAATAATCACTCCTCCGAAAGAGTGACTATTCACCCCTGTTTAGAGTGAATATTCATTTCCCAGGAGTGACTATTCACTCTTTCAGAGAGTCAAAAATTTCACTTTTGCTCAGAGTGAATAGTCACTCTAAAGAGGTTGGGCATATTTTTACTCTGCATTAGATTGTATACTAGCAAAAATTTTATATTTTTAAAACACAAAAGGCTATTTTTTTATTCACCTGGCCTGAACTTTCTACTTAATCGATTTTGATATTTATGTTTTTAAATGAAAATTCCTCATTAGTAAATGTGCCGGCGCTAGCTATTTTTTAAAATATTCTCATTTTTATATTTTTTAATTAATTTTAAAACCTTTTTATGAAATTTATTCAAAATGGTGGTAATCAGATTACTTTCATTGTTGAAGAGAAAAGAGAAATAATAGGGTTTATTAATCTTTATTCACTATATCCTTATTGATGCCATTTTCTCATTGTAATTAAAAATAACTTTGAAATTTTTTTTTTATCAGAAAACGAAGTTACGCTTTAAAAATCACAAATTTTCCTCATAAAGCTGTTACATTTCAATATTTTTCCATTCCGCAGTTGCTGAGTTTGAGACGCTAAACGCAATGCTTCAGTGAGTAAAATGACGTCATATTTAAAACAAAAATCATTTTATTCGATAAAACTAAATTTTTTACCTTTCACATGCAAAGTTTTATTTGACAAACGTGATTTAAAGTTTGGAAATGTATTTATTAATAATATGATGCATGTTAAAGTATTTTTTAAATAGTGAATAAGTATAAGGGAGGTGCCTATGTAAGTTTTAAGATGGTGAAAATGACGTTATGTTTAGATTTCACCAAGAAAAAATTCAGTTGATTTTTCATCCGTAATACCAATCATAACAACCTCAATTAATGACTTCATCATTTTATTTTTTCAATTTTTTTAACAATTGAAGTTTATGGAAATAGTATTTCAATAGAGTTAGGTTAAATTATATCTGCTTAAAAGTTACTCTAACCAATGTAAAATGAACTTTTAATTGTAATTAGTTTTATATGTTTGTTACGAATCAATGTAACAGTTCCTTTGAGGAAATTTATTTTCACCGATATTCGACTTGTTCCACCTCGTAATATTTAAATCAAAATGCGCCAAGTCTGTAAATAAGTTTTTTTGAAATTTCGTTTTAATTAATAAAACTAGCGATAGACCTTAAATTTGGTTTCAGTTTCGTTTTCGGCCCAAAATCTGAGTTGCGCCGAAAATCCGTTTCCAGCGAAAATGCGACTGAAAATTCGACCGAATCTACTTGCCGAATTGAAACTATCAGTATTCCAAAAATCTCGTTTCTTTCTTCGGAAATTTTCAACATTACTCATCGATCTGATGTTTATCGGCTCAAATGAGACTATTTATTGCTACGAACTATAATTATCAGTCATGACTGACTCAGACGTGGATGGAATTTATAAAGCAAGCAATGCATATATAACTAAACTTTTTCACGTGATACTTAAAAGCTGCAGACATAACAGTAATAGAAAATTTTCAGTCTAAAACAGCAGAAGTGTTTCGAATACTCTTTGAGAAAGTTCTAGTATAACAGATGATCCTTTACATAAATTATTAATAAAGATAAATCGAGGTGTGTAGGTGTGTATACATAAAACTACGATATTTTTTAATTAAACGAAATTCATACAATTAGAAAATATTTCTGTGTCCTTAATGAATTAATTGCGTTTTATTTTATATGAAAATAAAAAGTTTAGGTTCCAAAGCACAGAGACGAAATGGGCCACGCGTATAATTAACTTCTAATTATGTATATTTATAAACACACATAATTAATTAATAATTATGCATATTTAATAAATATGTATAATTAATTAATAATTATGTATATTTATGTATGTATTAATTACTTTAATACATACAATTTAATTACTTAAAACATGTTGGACATTTTCGTTTTCGTTTCCGTTTTAGGCCGAAAATAGAGAGATCACCGGAATTCGATTTCGGTTTCGGTTTCGTCCTCAAAAACCTGTTTCGGTCGATCCTTAAATAAAACGTTTCTCATATCGCGAATAAAAGAGATCTTTATCTAAAATCAGTATATCATACTATTCCATTGATCTGGCAACATACTTTAGAAAATATATTAGAATATGATCAGTTTCTACGATTCGTTGTAATGGAAGATTACATCTCAAAATGTAAATGCATAATGAAGAAATGTAGGTTATTTAGAGAAAATTGTGAAGCTATAGATTTCTAGAAATGATATTCATTCAAAAGATCCTGAGATGTTTCTATTGAAGTGGCAAATGTCATATTACAGTCTTTTGTAACTGGAATATGATTGGGAAATATTTCCGATTATTGATAGGTAACGGACGAATGATTTTCTCTTTACTTTCTTCTATCTATAATAGAAGAAAGTATTGTAATCGATATTTTTTTCAACTTTTGGTTTTCGATGGATTTGCACGTTTTAGGATATGAACATGTTTAAACAAAATGCCTGTCTGTCAGTCCCTGTGTCTGTATGTCGCCATTGAACCACCGAAAAGTATATGAAATTGTACATAGAAATGAATTAAATTTCAGATATATGTTTTTGGGTATGGCAAGTCCTTCTTGAAATTGGAAATATTCCACTGAAAGGGGGGGGGGGTGCTGTAATAGCGATTTTTGTGCCATTTTCTTTATTCTACCATCGGAAAGTGCAGGAAAACATGCACAGAATTGAACTAAATTTCAGATATATGATTTTGGCTATAATAAGCAGTTCCTGCTTGAATTCGGAAATACTCTGTCGCAAGGGGCACTGTAATAGCGATTTTTGTGTAATTTTATATATTCTTTTTCATTCTGTTGTCCATCGGTGACTCATGCATCTCCGAGTACTTTGCATTCTGTTAAGCGGGCTATTCGCAAATAGTTGGTGTACAACAGAATAACGAAAAATATTAATTTTAATAAATATCATCATCGAGGTTAACGATTTCTTACTTCGCTTAGTTGGCTGAAGCAAAAAGTTAAGAGGAAAATCAGTGTTGGTATAGTATTGAGCTAATAATGTTGAAGTATTAGCATTTGTAACTACTTTTTGAAATATTAAGATGCATGAGACAGAAGGAAATTTTGAGATTGTCGCATATAACTAGTTTACTGGTATATCACTAAAACAGTAAAAGAAAAAAAATAACTTCTTTTTGAAAAATTGCATTCTAAATAAACTATATACGAGTGATATCAAGATCTAATTACATGTCAAACTAATATAATTTAAATATTATGTAACAATAGCATTTATTAACCCGTTCGGCCAAGGCTAATTGGACGTTTTTCATTGAGTGTAATTTCATTTAACTAATATTTTGGTTAATATCAGCACCTAATAATGAAAGTATCTGTCTATACATTTATTATTATGGCTTCATTTATGTTACAGCATTTAGAATTAATAATAAAAATAACAAAAGTTTCCCCAATCATCATTAACCCGTTGACGTTTCTTTTATTTCAAACATACGTTTCAAGATTAAATAATAAAACAGTGTATGAATCACCTTAAAAAAAAAAAAAAAAAACACAGGACGCATTTCGGGGTGGAAATTTTAACTACCCGTCATTAGCAAAAGTAAACACGTATCCGTAAGATGACAAGGACAAAAATGAACAGTATCGGCAGAGAGGAGACCTTACAAAGAATCCGACAGGTGGTGCTAGTTGAAAGATAAATACCAATCACAGAGGAGCATATGATGAACAGGAAAGTGTTGCCAAAAATTTCACATAAAAGAAAAGAGTAAAAGAAATAAAAATAAATACAAAAAAAACGAATAATTAATAAATAAATTAAATTAAATAAGTAAATTAAAAAATAAAACTAAGTGAGAAAACGCAAAAAAGTATATGAAGTAGAAAGTCTTTTTATTATAATAAAATAAAAAGAGACAAGAAAAGTTGCGAAGGAATTATAAAAGAAATTTCCAAGCTGAAGAGATATCGTTGTCAAGTTTATCGGAATTTTTAGAAATAGAAACTGCTTCGTAAAAATCCGAGTGGGAGAGACAAGAGAAGAAATAATTATGGCCATGGATAAATTAAAGCAGTGACTTGAAGTCCACTGAAAGGCATGCGAAGATTTTGAAATTTCTTGATTTGATATAACAACATGATATTCAAACAAAATTTTATTATTAAATTGTGATTTTTCGTCAGCATTTCGGCGTTGTATCATCCATATGTTTCACTCTTTAAATTTAAACTAGGAATTACTTTTCTAAACTAATAATTCGTGATAAAACATAAGAAAATACTATTAAGTTTTTATGTGTGTCTAATCTTGTTGCAATACTACGTATTCCAAACGTCTTTAAAAAATCTTCTTTATACTATTAGTCACATTCTTTCTTAGTTCATACGCTGGTGAATTCTCCTAGACCCCCGATCACCACTCGCCCAGACTTTGAAAAAATTTTCTTTTATTTTGATATGCTGCCACCACCGATATATATACGTGATATCGGGCACGCTGTGAGAAGGATTATCAAAAATAATACTGAACTTATTCAATTAAAATTAACGAACAATTTATTTACAAATTATTTACATATAAATTAAATATAGTTTACATTTAAGAGCTCGGATATAGACGATCCGGCCCGATACAAAATGACATATAGCAAGTACTTTCTGCGCACTGGGCTAACTAATTAAAATACCCTATTCCGTTCTCACCTTACGCTATCTCATCAGGTTTATTGGAGGACCACATTGGACCTCCTCTTGCGTATCCTTTCTCTGCACAAGACTCAAACCCTCTCCCGGAAACTCAACTCAGGAATCACCAACCTCCAATATTGGTGTCTACGCTAGAACTCTTTAAGCAAAACGCTACGACCTATCTTCACCAGGTCTACCAATGAACTACCTTCTCTCCCTCTCAGCGACTCCTTCCAAAACCAGCCTACGGAAGTTTTTTTCTCTTCTCTCAGAGATCACATCTCTTATCTAAGACTTCTCCCTCAGATCGCTCTCAATACTTACGAGATAGTGATTTTCTTTGTTTGCCTTATCTGGAATCCCTCGATGCTATGATGGAGCTTGTCCATATCTACTATCTAACTAAAATAACTGTGATTAACTTCTAAATAAGGAAATATATTACTTTAAGCCCCAAGAATCCAGAAATTGAAACATATGAAATACAATAATCAAGTAAAAATATAATATCAGATAATAGTAAGTTATCTGCTCACTAGCGTCAGAAATCTGACACTATTATCATATGAATAGTATGCAAAATGAGTACATTTGTGATTTGGAATTTACCTTTCATTTTATTAGAGTAAAAGTAATTTTTTCTTAAAATTGAAAGAAAATTCATGGCCGAAAGGGTTAAATTAAAAATATATTGAATCTTTAAATGCTTAAAGTTATTTGTTAATTCCATGTTAGGGAACTTACACATCACAGTATCACCAAGAATAAGATTTTATCCAAATTCAATAAGTTAAATGCACCTAAGAAAATAATATCCAACAAAACAATGTGAAAATATTTGAAACATCATGCCTTTCAAAATATTCAAGGTAAGGTTATGCACCTATAATAAGCCACTAATTTTTAAAGTTTAAAAACAAGTCCAAAATGCATTTCCGAAAAACGACTGAAAGAAATCTGATTAACTAACATCCTTAAATGTTAACTTTCCATAAACTATTTGGAATTATTGTTTTTTTTTCTGCTAGTACATTGGTTTATTTTCTAGAATGTATTCAAGAACAGATTTTTTGGCAAATTCTTAGAGATTTCATCAAGAGATTGGTTTTTATTTCAAACATTGATTCTTTCATTTTATGGTTTTTTTTTTTTTTTAATTAAATACTGCTGATCTACTTTATTACATTATAAATAATTTGTTGGGTAAGCCGAAAACTTAAATATTCGTGTATCAGAAAATTACTTGGCCCACTATTAGAGCATAGAGGAAGGTAACATTTTTTAATTTTAGTTTTTTCCGAAGGGTATATTCTGAAACTTTAAATTTTTATTCTGATGCATGAAGGTTAGGACTAGTCTAAAAATATACGTATCTTTTGGAACTCACTAATACTTTAATAATAATTAGATAAATATCCTTAAGTGGACTACCACTGCTGCATTTACCTTACATCATATTATTGCATCGTTCTAAAAACATGTAACAAAAATGTTAGAGCATGAATCATTTGTCCGACTTATGGAAATGAAATCATAAATCTCCGAACGTAGATGTAAAAGAAATTAATGTAAACTATATTTAGAAACAATTGTGCAACTTTTTTTAACGTTGCACGACGAACGACGTTTAATGAAAAATGTTGAAGTATTTCAATGGAAATAACTCAACATTGTTTAACGATACACTAACGATATACAAAATTAAAAAAATTAAAAAATGCATTACAATTCATGAGACATACAAGTAAAAATTACATAAATACATATACAATTAAAAAGGCAAACGTTTCGGACTAATTTCTCTACATTTAACATATTCATGTTAAATCTGTACATGCTTCCAGTACAGATGCAGTACAGATCTGTACTGGATTTTATACAATTATCAGATCCAGTTTCAATAACTTTAAAAGTAAAGTTTTTCTTGAAGGTGCGTTCACTCGTAAGCAAATTTCGCCGATTAATGGTAGTGTTCCACCTGAATGCACTACATTATTGCTTTGATATGGTTCTTTGTACTTTCTTTGATTTTAACTGTTAGTAATTATTAAGTGTAAACATGGTGTTTAGTTGTCTGGTCATTTGAATGTTATTGCACCGAGGACGGGCTAAAGCTTAGCCCGAAACGTTTGGATTTTTAATTGTATATGTATTTATGTAATTTTTACTTGTATGTCTGATGCATTGTAATACATTTTTTAATTTTTATATTTCAATGAAAGTCGACAAGATACTTTTAAGGTAAATGGACCTATAGTGGGCCACGTACCAGTAGTGGACCACTATATTTAAAGCTTAGAAACAAGCCCAAAATGCATTTCAGAAAAACGTCTGAATAAAATTTGATTGACTAGTATCCTTCTTTAAATGTTAACTTTCGATAAATGGACTCGGACTGAGCCTGGATCACCTCTATGTCATACCCCCTTCTTTCAAATTTTAAATCAATCCATTTCTGAATGTAATTTATAGAGATTTGTATAATTTATATTCATATTAAAATTTTCAATCATTCTACAATGTCTTTCAGCTATACATTCTTTAAATTGTCTAAAGAAGTTTTTTATTTAGAAAATTTAAAAAAAAATATTATTCTCATGGTAAAACGTATTCTCCAAAAAAGCCTTTTGTTATTTAAAAAATTGCATATATTTTTTAAATAAATATTTTTATAATACTGAAAGAAAATTTAATATTTATTCTTTTCTGTATTAAAATAATAATAATAATACAAAAAACATTATTATATCAGAAAAATATCAATTATTTTATGTGATTAAAAATGGTAATTTTGGTACTTATCCAGTATAGGGGTCTTGGCGCTTTTTCAAAGTGGTTGGCGCTTTTAGCGTTTCAGTATGTGAGATTTGTTGACAAATATTAAAAATTGCTATTAAAACAAAGCTGAAGAGCTTGTTTATATATATATATATAATTATTTTTTATTTTTATTAGGTTAATTGATTTTATCACGGTATTTCAAAATGAATTAACGGAATCCATAGGTTTTAATTTCTGTGTTAACTTAACTGTTTTATTCGCCTTAATCTTATCATGCTTGGATACCATGTGCGGGAGGATATTTTAAAAACCATACTGGGTTTTTATTCGGCATGTTGTGTAATATTTCTATTTTTTCTATAAATTAAATATTTAAAGGGCTGTATTGTTTTTTCCATTTCATGCCACTTGATAATGTTTTGTTTTCATCTTTGAAACTATTATCTTGATCATATTGGTTGTTTGGGTACAGGAGAAAAAAAAATTCAGCTTTTAGCTTTTTTCTCACAGAAAACAACCGCTTTGCTTATATCATTGAATTCTGTACTCTTGAAAACGTAATTCAGTATATAAGTTTTTAATTTTTTTTCGGTATCCATATTCTTCTTTTTTCTTCCATAATAATTCTTGTAATTATGTATAAGGCACTTTATTTTATACATACAGTTCTATATTATAGGTTTGTGGTATCCATTTTTATTGCCATTTCACAATATTGCGGTTTTTGATGTTGGTCGTTGATGTTTAATTAATGGTTATATATATATATATATATATATATATATATATATATATATATATGTATTTCATTATTTTAAAATGCAAAAACACATAACTCAGAAAAGAAGGTGTATACCTGCAATATTTAACTACAAAAAACTTTTAAAAAACAAGTTAAAGACAGGTAAAAAACAAAAACACAGGCAAAAAATAGTCTGTTCTTCTTCAGTGGGAGGACAGATTTAACCTAACTCCACCCCCCTGTTAAAAATCTGTAGGTTTCTGAACACACGTCCAACTAGCACCCAATACAGAAAAACTATTGTCAATTCAGTAACTAAATTAAAAAAAGCTAAAATAAACAAATAAAAAATAAATAAATAAAAATAAGTAATGCAGGCAAAGCATATTTTAAAATCATTAATAAAATAATCTTTTAGAAAAGTACTTAAAAATTAACAATTTAAATATAAACAAATTAACATGTATGAATGCAGATGAACGTGCACCCTCCCATACCTGCAAGATAAAAATCTTTTCAAAAACATAAAAAACAGCAATACCTGTATAATGTTCCTCACCTGTTAACAATGAACCATTAATTTTTCTTCCATATCCAACTTCAAAAACTAGAAATTCCAAATCCGCATGCTTCCTTCGATTCGATACATCAACCCACATTCGTTCTTTAAACAAGACTTTAGAATGCAGCTTTCATTTAGAATGCATTCATACATGTTAATTTGTTTATATTTAAATTGTTAATTTTTAAGTACTTTTCTAAAAGATTATTTTATTAATAATTTTAAATTATGCTTTGTCTGCATTACTTATTTTTATTTTTATTTTATTTTATTTTATTTTATGTTATTTGTTTATTTTAGCTTTTTTGAATTGTAGTTAGTGAATTGACAATAGTTTTTCTGTATTGGGTGCAGGTTGGACGTGTGTTCAGAGACCTGCAGTTTTTTAACAGTGGGGGTGGAGTTAGGTTAAGTCTGTTCTCCCAATGAAGAAGAACAGACTATTTTTTGCCTGTGTTTTTGTTTTTTACCTGTCTTTAACTTGTTTTTTAAAAGTTTTTTATAGTTAAATATTGCAGATATCCACCTTCTTTTCTGAGTTATGTGTTTTTGCATTTTAAAATAATGAAATATATTTTTGTTGCATTTGATATGAGCTGCTGTAGCGCCAGTTGTGCAATAATTTTTTTCATGAATTATAGATATATAAACATTTTATTTATATATATATTATTGCTTTTATTTATATATAATCTACTTCTATTTCTAATAAAAATAGATAAATGGCTTCTTTTCATTAAATGAATTGTATAAATATTGAAAAAATTGCTTCTGTATCAGAAACAATGTATAAGTTGCCAGAAAATACGTTACAAATTTCCTTCTTTTGTAAATAACCATTTTCGCTATTTCTCCAAGGCCCCTACATTGGAAAGTACCGTAATTATTTAGTTTTTAAAATAAAAAAAATCAATATTTTTACCTGATAGCGAGATATAATAATGGCATTAATGTTATTTGATAATTACAATTCAGTATTCCTTGATGAATATATTTATATTATATGATATATGAATGATAGATGAATATATGAATATTTACTGTGAAAATATATGTAAATTAAAATAAAAACATAACAACTAGTTGGCATTCGAATAATAGTGTCTTTAGTGTCTTCTGTTAATTAAATGAGACTAAGTACTCAATTATTTAAGTTTCTATAACTTGTGTATATCAATAAACTGTCTTAAGCGATCTTCATTATAAATTATTTAGTCCATAAACATTTAAACAGTTTAAGATTTAACTATTAAAAAGTTTAAGAAATTTTTGTTTCTTAACGATCAAAAGTTAAGATTATACCACTTAATAATTTCTCAATAAGATTCTGTGCTTATTTTTTTTAAAGTTTCCCATATTTGTGAAATTTGTAGGTATATTTTCAGTTTATTTTAACTCGAGTTGTTTCATAAACACGGTGGATGTTTATCTAACAAGATTGTTTAGGAATAACATTTCTAATTCCATTTCGATGAACTATTGAAATTTAAACAGGAATTATGGAGATTAAATTCAAAACTTTAACCAAAGTTTTAAGCAAATATATGAAAGTTTGTGTTCAACTTTATAAATTTGAAAGAACAATAGTTTACGTACTTAGTTTAATAGAAAATGCAAATATATAAGTTGAATAAATTAATTCAAGTACATATGTATAATAATTTTGTATTTTTATATAAGGTATTAGCTGCGAAGCAATCACTGCGAAACACTTGGAGTAACGTTACTCCATAAAAAAGGTGGCAGCATTACTGCCTCCATTTTATGGAGTAATTTACCTGAATAACTGGTGTAACGTTATACATCTCTTGTGCAAGGTTACACATAATAACGCTAAAATATCAGAATTCACATTATTATGGTGTAATCTTCCACAAGACTTGTGTAACATCACATCAGTTATATTGTTAAATTAGCTCATGAAATTTGAGGCAGCAATGTTGCCACAAATTTAATGGAGTGATGTTACACTAAGTGTTTTACAGTGATCCGTTGTGCTGCATTTAAATTGCATGAGGTCTTTCAATTTTTGGCAGAAAATTTTTTTATTATAAACTTCAAGTTTTAGTCCCAACATTTAAAAATAAATCGTTATTTAAAATGCTTTTAGAACGTTTTCCGCATTTTTCACCATTTTAAATTTCAATTTTTTTTAGAAACCATTCTTAGAGAGCTTTTAAATCTTAAAAGTAACTACTGGGCGAAATTTTAAAATTTTAAACCCAGCAGTATCACTGAAATCGAATTTTCAGAACGTTCTTTGCTCCTCAACCCGCTTTGGGGTTGTTGCACTTACATAAAATATATACTACATACATAAAATATGTGGAAACAGAGATGGTTACCAGTATTTTGCTACCGTTAATTTTGAAATCATCTCGGTAATTCAGGAGATTACCCCTCACAAACAAACACATAAATGTTACTTTTTATAATATTAGTATAAATTAAGCATTCTTATAAAATAACAAACGCGTTTTTCTATAATTAAAAAAAAATTATAATGATGAGGGAAAAGTGGAAAGTTATGAGTAAGTATAAATTCTAAATATAAGTTCATTCATTTAGTTGAGACTAGGGACGGTTGACCATACGGGAGGCTTGACCAACCCATAATTTTTCATATTTAAAAGGATTTCAGAGTTTTATCAATAGGTGTCAACCAAAGCTACTGAAATACTCAAACGACAGTCTTCGTTTCATAGAAATAATCGAAATAAGTGTGGAAAAAATCAATGGTGGTGTGTGTGTGTGTGTGGGGGGGGGGGTGTTTAACCTAAAAGTTGTGTTTTTTAGAAATATTTTGTAAGCTTTTTTCAGGTAAATTATTTCATATAAATTTAAGTAAGTAGGTTTAAAGTAATGCAGAAATATCGAGGTTTCATTCCAGGCATAAAGATTGTACAGTAAGTTAGGCTTAACATAACAATGTGCTCTTCTTTAGAAAAGGTCTATGTAGGGACGCTTGACCCAGTCAATGTGAGGGAGGGTTGACCAGATGCTAAAGGCTCCATTAATTGAGCGGTTTTTGTAATATTTTTATTTGGACCGTGCATAATGAAAAGTTAATGGTTATATATATAAAATAATGTAAATTTATTCGGTAAAGCTACAGTAAAATGGTGTCATGGAAAAGAAAATGTTTAAAACTGACTAAAGATAGATGTGAAACAATGCTAGAAAATGGGAAAGTTGATAGGAACTTTTTTCCATTTAAATATTATTTACAATAGGTAAATAGAAACAGTGGGAAAGACTAGAAAGGATGAAATCAACAGTCTTAACCCTTTCAGTGGCACAGGTATGGTTATAAACCACTTAATTTTAATTCCAAAACGTCACAATGGCACTAGAATTTTGTTAAAATCTTTCCCATCTAATATGTATGTGAAATATAGACTTTTCCTTATTTCCAAAGAAATTTGTTCGTAAATTCCGATGTTAGTCATTTATTTCAACATTTTAATACTGAAATTACTTTGCCCTTTAAAGGTTTAAATCATTCTCCCATACGTGGGGACCCTGACCCATTATTTTTTCATGATTAAAATCAATCATTTTTCAAATTTCTTATATGGTATACTTATGTCGTAATTTCCTTTTGATAACTGATTGTATATCGAATAAAATGATATATAAAACTTTATTCTACGTTCAATAGTTAAAAAATGAAAAATAATTTTGTAAAAAGTGGGTCAACCCTCCCTAGTCTCCCCTATACAATTTGCAAGAACTTAAACTGCTTAAAGTTGAATTATTGAAATCGTATTTGGATACATAACTTTGAATAACTTTTTCAAAATTAATTTTTTCGTTATTGTGAAATGCAATGACTTCCCAAGTGATACGTCCCAAAATGATATTTTCAAAGCTTAGATAAATGCAAAATTTAGAAATATGATTTTAAAAAATATATAAACTTTCTGTGGAGTTGCAGATAAAGTAAATGTATAAATAAATAAATTTTTAATTGAAAAAGCAATTTGGAAGATAAACATTCAATGCATAATTAAAAAAAAGAGAGAGAGAGAGAGGGAGTTCACAAAATTCAAAGGAGAAAGGTGTAGTTAAAAATGAATGTAAATATGCAATATAAATATCAGACTACTATAAAAAGACGTTTTTCTTTTAACAATTATATATTAAGATTTAACATCGAAAACGTTCCATAGCACATCTCTCAAAGAAAGGTTAGTGCAGCAAACTTTTCTTGTTAATGAATCATTCGTTAAAATGAGAGGAAATAACTTTATACTGATATATTAAGAAATGAAAGGCAACGAGATAAGAGCACACATAAAATATTGATGGTAAAAAGGACAGAAAACTGTTTTAAAGCTTTTAAATATGCATTAACAGTGGAAAAATAAAAAGTATAATGAAGAAATACCTAAAACCGTAGTAGGGTGCAAAAAATGCAGCTCCTGGCCAAGGGTGAAATAGCAGTAAGTGTGAAAACACACGGAGTCAAGACTTGCCCGTGTAACGTCATGAGAAATAATTTCAGGATGATCGATTAGCCACAAACGCTTTATTTTTACAGCGAAACAGCTACATACAAGCACATCAGAAGAAGATTAGAGAATTTAGTAGTAAATTCATAATTGTGAGCTTAACTTAAGCTTTATTGGCAGAATTGTTAATAATGCGTGTGGGTTCGTGGCAAGTACTTCTCTACTTCCTTGAAATGCTATCAGAGATCACAGGTACGATTACTGAGTGTAAAGCGCCATTACTTGGCTGAAGATTGAAAAGCTATTAGAGCCATGCGATTTTTTCCTTTGGGGGGTTCATAAAGGATCGTGTCTACGCTCTGCCGCTGCTTAATGATTTGTCACAGTTGAGATACAGAATTGAAGAGCCTATGGATTCCATTACTTCGGACTTGTTAACCGAATTGTGGGAAGAATTGGACTTTAGTTGGATGTGTGCCATATAATTAAAGGTGTACTTATTGAACATTTGCAGGAAAAACTGGGTTAGTTTACCTTTAATTTGATCTATGATTTGTTGTAAATAGTCTAAATTAAACTGTTATAATATATCATTAAAATTGTGGCATTCTTTTTGGACACCCTGTATTGTGTTTCAGAGTCAATAACACATTATTTCTGAAATTTATCTCTTATAATAAAGTTATATTACTTATATAAAATCTATGACACAATATTTCTGAAATTTATCACTTATAGCAAACTTATATTACTTTTATCATACTTATGAAACATTACATTTATATTTTTGACTTGGAAGGTTTAATTTAATCTTTAAAAATCTCTATGTTGGTTTTGCAGAATACATTAGAAAATCGATTCAAATACGAGCATTTTCCTGAATTTGTGGAAAGAATAACCCAATTCTGGAAACAGAACACATAAAACACTCTTGAATATCCATATGTTTTGGTATGTTTACGCAGTCAAAGCTATGTAGAAAGGAAGTTTAATTAAAAGAGGATGAAATATTTTGAATAAGAAGCAGATGTGATATCTGAAGCTTTGTTGAAATTGTGATAAGGATTTTTAGTCAGCTTTAACGTTATCTAATGTTTTATTTTGCGTCTTAAACGTTAATTTATTTAAATAAGGGTTTTTAATATGTATTACAGAACTGAAATATTTTTGACGGTGAGATTTAACATAATTTTAGAGCATTTTTTCATTATCCACTCAGGTTGCGTTCCGAAATCGATTTAAGTATGTACATTTTCTTGAACTAAACAAAGGAAAGTTTAGAAGTAGGGAAAAAAAAAACTTATGAATAAATATAATTTTTAATATAATTCTTAAATGTATAAAATCTTTAATTAATAAAAAAAATAAAGAATTGAAATTGTTGATCTTCTAATTTCTTATATATATATATATATATATAAATATCACAAATACTTTTGAAAATTTCCGCTTTTTCCGCAATACACCCCAGTTTCGTTTCTACTCAAAAAAAAATAAAATAAAATAAAAATAAAAATAAAAATAAAAATTACATATTAAATTTAGCAATATAAAAAATAGTACAGGAAAATTCAACAGTATCAATCTCAAAAGTTTTACCCAAATCAAGCCTTTAGAGAGAAAAAAAAAAAACAATATTTAAAAAAATACCTGTAAAAAGATTACGTATGAAAATCACTAAAACTCATCCAGACTAAGCTAAAAACTTCAAAAAGGGTAAGAAAATACCCTTAAAAGGCATATAAATACCTATATTCATATCGACATACAGAGTGATTCTAAGTTGTTTTTACAAAATAAGAGGGGTGATAGTACCACTCCAGACGAGGAATAATTACCAGAGAACATGGTGTCGCAATCCACTTATTTAGTCATAAATACTGGGTGTTCCACCCTAATCGAACATTAGTTAACTGTAATAATTTTCAGCAAACTGAAGTACATTTTAATGAAATTTTTAATTGATATGCTCACTTTTGTTGTAAATATGATAATACACAAAAGAAAAGTGGTAGAAGTTTCCATTATATGCTCCACATTTTGGACCGTGATTATCAGTTCATACGAGTACCCTTTTTTCCGAGAACTTTCTGTGATGTTATCACATTTCATACAAAATGCGGTACATATCGTTACATTTTTATTGCAATATTTTATTTTTCGCAAAATTATTACCCACAAGCCGAATTTGGATGAAACACACTGTATTTGTGACTCAATAAGTGGTTTGCGACTCCATGTTCTATGGTAATTATTACTCAGCTAAATGGGTACTATCACCCCTCTTATTTTGTAAAAACAGTTTAGAATCACCCTGTATGTTCCACCAATCAAACGGCGACATTGTCAATATCTTTGTTCATAAAAATATTTTCGCAAAAATTTTTAAAAACAAGAAATTGGTAAATAAAATCACGAGACCACATGTATAAAAAAAACAAGTGCTAACATAAAAAAAAAAAAAAAAAAAAAAAAAAAAAAATGCAATGATTCAGCCTTTATTGAGTTCTCAAAAATTTGGAAAGGGATCCTCTTCAGACTAAGAAATAATAATAGAAGTTAATTGACGTTCCTAAATATCCATTTTTATTTTATTTTATGTTTGCACTTGCTTTTGATTATACATGTTGTCTCGCGATTTTATTTACCAATTTCTTGTCCAATGTCGCCGTTTGAGCGAAGAAACATATGTCGATCTGAATAAAGCTATTTATGTCTTTTAAGTGTGTTTTCTTATGACTTTTAAAATTTTCAGATTACTTTGGACCTGCAAAAAGGTTTAAACTCAGAGAATTTACGTATTAGTGCTTACAAAATTCAATTGTTCTAGTTTCTCATAGAGCATTAAATTAGAAATAGATTGTCAGAAACTTTTTATCAAGAAATAGTGTAAAAACTGATAAAAATGTTAATACAGCTGAAACTTTAATGTGACATAGACCAATCAGAAGCGAGAAATAATGAAAAGATTCCCCATTAAAACTTTTCCTTCCAAAATTTCTCGAAAGTCTCAGAATTCCGTAAAATGGGAAACAATTTTCCAATCTGGCAACATTGCCGAAAATTTAAATTAAATAAGGCATATTTTATTCTGTTCAAAAATAGCAGTAAGAATACTAGAAAACAGGAATTCTGCTGTTTTAGAATTTAGTGTCGCCCCCGATGAAAAAAAGATATATGTATATAAATATAGATAATACAAAACATATTTCAGTTTCAAAAGAAAAAAAAAAGTCGGCTATCTAATGATACATATGCTTTTATTTGTTAGTAATATTAATATAGATACTTAAAAATAAATTTGGTTTATAATAGCTACATGTTTTATTAGAAATCATTCATTTATATTTTTTTAAAATAGCACGTATTTTAATTACATTTTTTTTCAATAGTTATGGGAAAATGGCAACAAAAAGATCTAATTACTATTTTCCAACTATTTTGTCTTTACTTTTTACAGAAATGGAGTACTTGCACAAATGGAATACATACACATTTTAGTAATCTGGAGTCAAAGCTTTGTAGCAATGAAGTTTCATTAAATTGTGATGAAACGTTTGAAATCAGAAGCATAGGTGATATCTGAAACCTTTGTAAAAATTATGATTTAGAAATATTATAGGCATTAATGTTACTCAAACTTTCAAGCTACTTCTTAATCGAGTAAATATTAAATTATTAAAGTTAAAATACCTCATTTGTAAAGAAGTTGAACTAGTAATTTTTCTACTCTTAGCTTAAACAAACGCCATGTATGCTAACATTAAAATTACTTCCAGATTCATAAAGAAATTTACACTTACTTACAATATTAGAATATCTTCATGTACATACTTAACAAGCTGGAAATTGCTCATCAAACGTGGCAAATGAGGTGCGTTCTTACTATAACTAGTTTTATAAATATTTTTGCACCGCATATAGTACTGAAAGTATATTTTAGTGACTTCGTAAGTGCATATCAATTTCATTCTAATCGAAAGGTTGTAGCATCACTAAAATGCACTTGCAATAACTTTTCCCATTGGCCGTAATGTAAAGAAGAACTTTTGACTGTCCCTGTAATTAAATTATACATCCGATTTTCATAAAATTTGAAATGACTCAACAAAATTTTGCAACAATTATATATTTAAAATTTCAGACCATTCGGTTGGGTAGTTTTTGCTCTGTTATATGTGGACGGACAAACAGACAGAAAGACGGACGGACCGAATGACAACTATAAGTATACATATTTATATAATTACGAACGCACCTAAAATGTAAATGGTATCTGATACGACCAATTTCGGCTGATCTGAGTATGCGTAAGCCCCACCAGTGGCTGAGAGGTTCTGTTCTCGCTGCTGGTAGACGGGAGGTGCTGGGTTCGAACCCAATCGCGCCCGTCGACCTAATCGTTCGGAGTTTTCGTGGTTTTCTTCGAACCGTGGATTTCCACGTGTAAATACGGGTTAGGTTCCCTTAGAAAGAACCCCACGGAGGGCACCCTCCTTTAGGGCCTATACCCCTCGTGTTGATAATTGGTCGTCATAAACACAACCAACCAACCTGAGTATGCGTAGTGAGCACTTTAGTGTACTTCTTATGTGCTAAACGGAGTGCGAAACAAGTATTAAATTGGTTTCATTTCAAATGGATAGCAAGTGAAGTCTAATTGGTTCTGTGGCCTAATGCGGCAAAAAAAAGGATCGTGGTTCTCAAAAGCTGAATTTATTTGCTTTAGCCGACGAAAAGTAATAAGTATGTCAACTGGCTTTTCTTTGCCAACAGTTCTGTGTTCATCAACATAAGTAAGGGAAGTGTCAACAAAAGAAAGAAGCGGATATGCACTTTAGGGTGGGTCGCGGATTGCATTTGTATTTGGGAAAATATGATCAAAATGGCGATTTTTGAAATTAAGGATGAAAATTTTAAAAAGTTCATACCGACTTCTAATAGTGCATAATATTTGCCTTTCGGTAATTCAAAAATAACGCAAAAAGAAAAATTGAAATCCGTTAAAACCTTTTGGCGCATCGTCATTGAATTTAAGAAAATATTATCAAAATTGACGAAGTTTCATATAAATGATCAAACTTAATTTTTTTTTCTCACATCAACGTCTAATAATGTAAAACCATTACTTTATATGGATAAAAACATAGCATAAAACTAATTTTAAATTAGGTTAATATTTTTTTGTATGTGCATTGTTTTTAATATGACGAAAAGTTTTATAAAGTGTTTTATCAATTATTTCTTATATTTAATCTTCAAAAATTATACTGAAACAAATAATAAAACACTGATTATTAAAGCTCTGTTGTACAGTATTGGTTGAAAAATTTTAAATGATGTGCATTAAACGAATTTGAAATAATTGTGGAATCCTCTCTTTTTTGTACTATATCTAACAACTTGTACTGAGAAGGGTTTTTTTTTTCCAAACTTTGGCATTAGTGATTGCGAAAGTAAATCTAATCTAACACAGCAGTTCTGTTATTTCGACTGCATAGTTTATCAGAAGTTTCAGTCGAAAGTTTCACACATCGTTCCAAAGCTTATGTGTGGCACGGAAACGCCTTTATATATATTTTTTTCTATTTCAATACTGAAAGAGCTTTTAAATAAATGATAGACAAAATACTCTCACTTGATGTCATAAAATTCCGCGCAGTTCTCATTCGGTCTTTGGGTCACAGATTGCATTGCTTTCCTGACCCGTCTGTATCTCAATACCCTTATATGTTGTCATTCATCTGTTTTCATTGAAAATAACAGGTTTTTGGGATAAGCAAAGAAGGCATTATGCTAAGTATGAGAGTATATCCTCTCCTGCAATTTTTTTGGCAAGTGACGTGATGTTTTATTGTCTTGAAAGCATCCATTTTAACTAAACAAGTAATATAAAAATTTTGTTTTTAAAGTCAATTCCTACTTAGGCTATCAAAGAAAAATTTAATATAATCAAGCTAATATTAGTTTTTGTTGCATTAAAATATCTCAATTTGTTGATTTTTTATAAGCAAGTAGGTTTACAATGGAACTCTGGGAATTTGGCGAAATATTTCAGATATCGCCACGTTGTCGTCACTTTTGGCGACTCATTTTGGCCGCCAAATTTGGCGATATATCGCCAAGTTGGCGACAAACTTGGCGGTATTTGGCGACAAAACAGGGTCCCCCTATGGTAACCCCTTATTGAAAATACTTTCATTGAACTTCAACAACCAATGGCCGCCATTTTGTTTCCCATGCAAAACTAAAATTAATTAAAATTTAATTAATTAATTAATATTTGAAAAAACTGTATTAACATCAATTGTCATCCAGTACAAGTTTAAAAAAATTTATTTCAACTTGATAGGATGAATAATGAGTATTTTATTAACGATTGAAAATTTGAACAAGATAAATATATAAATATATAAATAAATATAGGGAGAGTGTGAGCTAATAGTAGGAATTGAAAAATAGAATGATTCCCCTTAATTTCAAAGTATGCACAGGCATATATATGTCTTCACGGCAAATAAAACAAATTGTTTCAAGTCATTGCTAACGATGGATTCAATGGATACGTGCAGTTTGATTGTTCTATTTGAGGTCGTTAGTCAGAAATCATCCTCGATTTTGGATAGCAACATCCCAGGAAGCCGAACGTACAGCATTGCATAATTCAAGAATATATATATTTTAAGACCAATGTCAGACGGGCGTCGTTTTTGCTGCTTTTTTGCTTAAGTATTATCCATTCACAATACTATAGCATTGTGAATGGATAATACTTAAGCAAAAAAGCAGCAAAAAAGACGCCCGTCTGACATTGGTCTAAATCTTAACTGAAGTCATTTGGTTTTTTTAACAATCATCATTGGGATATTGTATTTGTTTAATTGAAATTGGACATCAGACAGTGTTACACTAGCAGGTGAAGGCTTACACTTTTAAAAATCGGCAGAAAACTGTTCAGTCATTTGACCTTTTTTGTAAATAATGGTTACTTGTCTGTATTTTGAAGGTATTATGATCATGTTATTTTCCACTTTATGGTCAGGATCAAGTAAAATTACGTTTAATAACAGTTATATGTAAAAACGGTCGAATAACTGGAGAATTTGCTGAAGTTTTTTAATAGTGTACCTATAGGACATAAAAATAATGCCTGTCCATTGCTATTTTTAGCAATATGTTGAAATAAGTGCCTAGAAGACAATTCAATGAAATACAAAAGCAAAGAGACCACTGCAAGTGTTTCGCTAACGGCAATTCAGAATTTCGAATATCCACTTTTTTCAAACCTGTACTGATAGAAATGCCGTCACATCCAACTACAACGACATCATTTAAAGGATGTGTGCTCAGATAGATATAAAACAAAACTTCTAAAACTATCTCTTCCGGTTCCAGTTGTAGTAGTAATATAGCAAATATATTTTTAACCTAGCGCCTGAATTACAGAAATGTGCCCTTTTTAACAATATTTTCGAAATTCCAAGTGCGATGAGCAACCTAAAGTTATTAATTGATTTTTAATATTTTTTGCATTATTCTACTAATTACAATAATTGACTTTTACGCACTATTAGAAATAGCTCAGAATATTTTTTTTCCATCATTTAATATCAAAAATCGCCAATTGTGAACATATTTTCCCAACTACGAGTGCAATGCGCGATCTAAAGTTATTAAATGATTTTAAATATTTTTTTTACGTTATTCTTTTTATTCTAAAAGGCGACATTTATGCACTATTAGATGTAGGTCTGAATATTTTTTAATTTTCATCATTAATTTCAAAAATCGTCAAATTTTATCATGTTTTCCAAAATTCAAGTGCGATGCGAGACATAAAGATATTAACCGATTCAAAAAATATATTTTGCGTTATTCTTCCAATTACAAAAGACAACTTTTCCGCGCTATTAGAAGTTGATATGAAAAATTTTTTTCGACCCACCCTAATGGACATGTCACCGACGTTCACCGGTGACCTCTAACATCTAAACATCTTAAGGCTGTTCTTAACTGCTCTGCTCAACAAGCGCAAAACGTTTTGACACATTTACAAATTCATTTTTTAACGGAAAGATATGAAATTGGAAAAGCCTGGCCAGGGAAGCGATTTCGAATCGAACTGTTTTTTTTTTCAATTTTAGATCTATCAATTACCTACACTGTTAAAAATTTGCAGCATTCTGGCAGGTCATTTGACCGTTTTTTCCGAAAACGGTTACACAACCGTAATTTTAACACTATTCTAACCATATTATTGGGCATTTTATGGTCAGAATATAGTTAAATTATGGTTATGAAACCGTTTTTACAAAAAACGGTCGAATGGCCTGCCAGAATGCTGCAAAATTTTTAACAGTGTATTGAGTTATAAGCAATTACGATCACGTGACAAACACGTTTTTCGCCCGCTCTTGAGTCTCTTTCTTCCTTAGCCCGGAAATTCGATTCAAAACGCCCACTTTAACATTATTTACTGAAAGGTCTATTGCATTTGCAAAAAAATAAAAAAAAAAAAAAACTCGATGACATAGTTTCTGAACAACAACACCCACTCGTTTCCTGCATTTTCGAACAAAAATAAATTAAAACTTATGTCAGAAAGTTGCCCTTTCGGATTTGAGAACAGCTTTAAGAAAATACTAGAAGAGTGAACAGAATTTTCTGTTCATTTCAGATGTGAAAAGTACCTTTTATTCAATCATTTTTCATTTTTATCACTTTCCAACAAAGTTGAAAAGTGTTTATGCATTCGGTTTGTCTGTCCGTCTGTCCGTGCTCTAACTCCCGTAAATATACTCGGATCGTTCTGAAATTTTTGGATGTTAGTGACCTCTACCATAGCACGAACCCTATTGTAAATGAAGTTTGTAGCATGTTTAGTTCATTTACATGGGCAGTCAAATTTTTCCGTTACATTACGGGCTATGGGAAAAAATCGTTTAAAATGATTTTTAATGATGTTACATGCTTTCAAACATAGTAAAATTGATATGCATTTATCAAGTGCACTAAAATATGCATTCCGTAAAATATGCAAAGAATAAATATTATTCATTTACAGGGCCACACAAAAGAATTCCGTTACATAATGAGGGAATTTTTTCCGGCGTATTTTAATTATGTTAAATTATTTCATGTATAATGGAATTGATATACGTCGCTGAGGTTTACTATAACTTATTTCATGCATAATTCGAAGTGCATAGCATTTACAGGGACACACAAAAGATTTCAGATACTATATTGTATCCGAAGTATTGTACGTTAGTAATGACTGTTGTAAATGCATTTTTAATTATGTGTCGCTTTTATGTTTCACTATATTTATGCATTGTATATGATGTGTATAAATGCCTGTAATTCATATACAGGGCTACACAAAAGAATTCGTATTGGTTTTTCGGTATGATTGTAAATTGCTTAAAGGTGGTTTTTAAATAAGTTATGCATTTTTACGCTGATTTGCATTTTGTTTACTAAGAAATGTTTGTAGATAAAATTATAAAACATAGATAAAATTATATACAGGGTCACGCAAAGAATTGGATACATGGCCGTCTATAAATAATAATTTCTGAAAATGTGATTCCAGTAGTTTTAAAAGTGTTTTACTTTGAATTAAACTTTAGCTAAATAGTGGCGTGTAATAAAGGTACTAGGTTAACTACAGGGTTATACAAAAGTATACAAGTATGTTTCCATCTATTAGTATGCATTGCTGAAAGAGAAATTTCAACCTGTTATTCGTTTTCTTGCTAAACTAAATTTCCCCATTATATAGCATATGTATGAACTTACACATCAAATACAGAGCTGTTCAAAAGAATTGGAATACATATTTGATATGGATGATAACTGGTGAAATCAGTTTTTCAAATGTTTTATGCGTTTTCTAAAATGTTTATTTAGTTCTTTTATATACATTACTTCCCTAAATAACGTAGTTTTGTTAAAGCATTCAGGAAGTGTTGGAAAGTGTTTCATAATCTATGCTTAACGCATGATTTTTCTTACTTGTTATATTCTAAATTTGTTAAATTGTTTTTTACATGCATAAAATGGTGCATTCTATTATCTGAGAAAATATTTTTCAAATCGAAGTTGTTGAGTTACGAAAGATTAAAAATCTGTGGTGTAATGCATTGGTATTATAATGCAGTTAAATGTTTATATTTTAGAAAACTAATAAAATTTTAACTTAAAATATTCCTTGATTTGTAAATTTTTTAAGAAAATAACCTTGTGACTGCTTGGGATGATTGATTGTTTTTGGAAAAGTTCCGTTGTTAGTAACAGCGCAGAAAGAGTTAATATTCAACCTGTCCCCATACCGGTTTTAAAGAGAAGAGTTTTTTATTTGTTTTAACTATTGTTAACAAATATTATGTATGCAATTCTGACGTTTTAATGATTTATGAACCTTTTATTTGAAGAACATTTGATTATCGTCAGATTTTCACGGTTACTACACGGAAAAAAAAACGACATTTTTACGGTACAAAGTACTGTTCATCTCGCGCAGAAACTCGATCACAGTGAATGTGCTGTATTTTTCTTTGGTTTCCTGACTATATTAACATGGAAAATACAGTAGTTGCGTAAAATTAACAGCACAATGTGCTGGCAATTTGGATGCCAGCAGTTTGTGCTGTAAAAAAATGCATCCAAATTGCCAGCACATTGTGCTGTTAATTTTACGCAACTACTGTATTTTCCATGTTAATATAGTCAGGAAGCCAAAGAAAGATACATCACATTCACTGTGATCGAGTTTATTCTGGCAAATCTACAGTGTTTTTTTTTTTTTTTTTTTTCTTTTTACAGTGTATCTTGTAAAGTTCTTTAAGTCAATAAACTTCACTAAGGGTTTTGTATTTAATATATAATTTAACCTTGGAACATTGATGTGTTTTGTATTTCAGAGAGAATTCATTAGAAAACCGATAAAAAGGGAGTTTATAAAAAAAAGTTATACACGTGTAATTAAAAGGAATAATGCGGTAATTATGATTTATGGAACTATGGATATAGTATCATGGCTTTACAGTCAAAGCTTTGTCTTAATAAAGTTTAATTAAATGGCGATGAAGGTTCGATGAAGATTGGCGGCGAAGATGATTCCTTTTCTTTTTGCACAGACTAACCATGTTAGGCATGTTATCAAGTTTACTAAAACCAAAGGAGAAAAAGGGGAAATAAAAAGTAAGAAATATGCAAGTCAAGATGATAATAATGAAAAATTGGATTACGCGTAACGCAGACGTTCTTTGCAAACTACTCCAAAAAAGAGGTAGTTTAATTGGTTTCGTTGCATCATGTGTTTAAATGTAGTTACATAAAGACTGTACTTTTTCGACACTTCCTCTGTAGATTGAAGTCGGTCTCTTAACCCATTCGGGACCATAGGTGCATATAAGCACCTTCATAAAGAGCTTACAAAAGCTGATTCTGGCACCATTAAAAAAGAAAAGTAATATTTGCTTTGTTTAATTAGAGCATTTTCATGATTATTTAAGTAAAGGTAACTTCTTTTAAAAAAGTGGTACCAACCGAATAAAATGTGTGTAAAAGCCACCGGTCCCGAAAGAGTTAACAAATAAATTATGTAAACACAATTTTACTTTTTTTCTTTTCCCTTTCTAATGCATTGATGTTACGTTGTTGCTGAAATAACAATTAAAATTTAATGTAAAAAAAACAAGTCGATAATTTTAATAGTGAAAGTAGGCAACAATTATTAATTTGAATCTACTAATACGTTTCATTGTACTCATTTAGTTTCATTTTGTTATTACATCCATAATTATAGTCCAGATATGAATATTTTTTTTAATATTTTTATTTTTAACTTCTTTCTGTTCTTATTACAAGCGCGGCATAACTACCGTACAAGTGCAGGGTCTCAGCCTGAAGGTACGGGTGACGCGCCGCAGTGTAATGTTTGAGAAATTTTTTTTTTTAAATATTAATAATTCGTTTTGATTTTTTTTTTGTCGCAGTACACGCATTGTATATGTAACATTAAATAGCACAGCATGTTTTTTTTTTTTTTTTTATGTCCACCATGGGACTTTATACACAAATTAAAAAAAATGTGCGGCATAAATCCCGGAATTACCCTATATGAGAAAGTATGTGAAAACAGACTTGGTTCACTCTAGGAGTAGACAAAACTGATTTTATGCACCTTCTATCAAAATGCTACATGTCATTTTTTTTCAAAATGGACTTGGTCTGCTATAGTTGTGAACCTCTTAAATATGATATGGTATTTAAATATGTGAAAAAAAAAAATTACTCATATTTAAAAAATATTTTTATATGCTTTGATAAAATAATATAACCTTTCATTAGTATAATTTGCATTGTCGTCATCTACCCATTATTATTGTAATATTCTTTGCGATAACAAGATTCTTACATGCTATTATCTAATTTTTTTCTGTGTAATCTTTATATATTTTTATTCAAGGGATTTTAAATTTTAAATATTTTAACTGTTTATTTTCTAAGCCTATTCTATTTTCTTACCTTAATCAAAATCATATTTCTCAGGATTAAAGTATTCCGAAAACCTAACAAAATTTATGATTAAACCCGTTCAACATCTTCATGTGTATTATCATAAGGATCATAGCGAAATAATAATCTTACATTTTTGACTGGAAGATTTAATTTAATTTTAGAATAGCGTAGCATCGTTTCCAAAAATGCATTTGAAAATCGATTAAAATACTAACGCTTTCCTCGAATTTGTGGAAAGGAAAGCTTAGATTTGGAAAGGAAAAGCCATAAGACGGTAATGAATACATACATATTTTAGTAGTCTGCAGTCTAGACTTTGTATAAATAAAGTTCATTTAAAAGACGATGAAATATTTCAAATAAGAAACCTATGTGATATCTGACAGCTTTAGGGGAGACCGGGGCTAGTAGGAGCAGTTTTTAGTTATTGATTTTTATTAATTTTTTGTTTATGTTTTTTATGAAACTTTAACTGTACTTTTAGAAAACAGGCATTGGGCTATAAATACCCGGAGTTATGAGTTTGTAGCGTTTGTAGTTTATGTTTAGTGGAAGCCTAAATTAAAAGGAAAATTGTGCGCCAACCTACCCCGTCACGGGGCAAGTTGCCTATACCTATTGGGTAAGTTGGCACACGCTTTATAAAAATTTAAATTAAGCTCAAACAAGACACGCAGTTAAGCGAAATCTATTTCATTATCACCAGTAAGTTTAAACAAAGGCGTTATAGCCGTACAATGTAAATTCTAAATTATACAGACATAAAAATAATGAATAAAACATTAACATTGAGTAACTTCTATCCTACTCTATATCATCATCAGAGATACAGATGTCACAAATAAAAAATCGAGTGTCTCCGTTTGGGCAAGCCTCGTGTGCCCAAAATCTTGCATTGCAACCACATTTCTCGTTGTTTGCAGTTTTTCAAGCTACCAGCACACACCAAACAACGATCCAACTTGCCCCATGCTCAATGCGCCTACTAGCCCATAATAATTTTTTTCACAAAAGGGAGACGTAATCCTCTAAGCATAAATAATCCAATTAAATCACGCATGGGGTAGGCATAGTTAATCATACACTAAGAAAAACTGAACAAATTACATCGCAATTATTAAGATAAGTATTAGAAATTAGAAAAAGAATGAAGCAACAAAAAATTATTTATGAGTTAAAAAACAGAAAAATCGTAATAAATGTCCACTGCACGTAGGTAACGCTGCAAAACTACAATGAGGATTGTAAAAAGCAATAAGAAAGGTACTCTGTGACTGGTTGCGCAATCTATCCACAAACAGGCGATTTGTGAGGACTGCGCCTACTTGCCCCTGTAGCCAACTAGGCTCGGTCTCCCCTATTGAAATTATTATCCAGAAATATTATGGGCATTAACGTTATCTAAAGTTTCAGGCTACTTCTTAAAGTAGTAAATGCTAAGTTATTGAAATAAGAGTTTTTAATATATTTTAAACACAAAACTTAAATATTTTTGTCTGAGTGATTTAACCCATAAAAGTCGGAATAATTTTTCTATTTAAAATGGAAATATTTCATTTCACACTACTTTTTTCAAATAGAAATTTTTGTCTTATTTTATCGCGGCGTTTCTGTTATCAAAGAAAGCGAATATTTATCTTCACAATTACTGGTGTGCAAACAACAAACATATTGGGAGATATGCTGTTACCCTGAGGCAACACTGTTCTCAGAATACATTAAAAAAACGATAAAAGTGTGAATGTCTTCTTGAATTTATGAAAAGGATACTTAGACGTGCAGTTAAAAAGAATAACACAATAATTATGGTTTATGGTACTACGGTTATAACATTATGGCTTTATAGTCAAAGTTTCCTGCTAATGAAATTTAATTAAACGGTGATGAAACATTTAAAATAGGAAGCAGGGCATGCTTTTTGTTGCCTCTGTCCAAATACTGATATAGAAATCTTACATGACCCCCTGCCCTGTAGTTGATCAAATAAAGTCTGTTCTGCGAATTTTTACTATATTTCGTCCCTTTCAAGTTTTAGAAGTAAACTAACATGGTTGCTACAACCCTTAATGAATGACCTACAATGGACAAAAATGAAATCCGCTGAAATTAAATAGCAAAAAAATTATAAATAAATACTTTTTTAATTGCCATTTTCCCAGTGGTTTATCAGGCGAAAGAAATCGGTCGAAAATCTAAAAATAAATCTTTAAATATCACACTTGGGCTGTGATTAACAATAATTATTATCAAATTATCTGTTAAATTAAGCAAGATGGAAGTGAATTACTTTAACTTACCATAACTGCTTCCAATTAATCAAAAATTAAATGTTTACGCTTTCTAATATTTTTTTTTTCCAAAATGGCTTATCCATTAGCAGGCAGCTGACAACAATGTGAAGACAGGTGCGGCAACATTCAAACAATAATATTATGTCTGGTGCCACGTATAAAACTCATTTCCGCCTTAAATGGTGCAATATTTCACAAATTTGAGAAAATACTGGAGGGGTATATAACTGCTCGCGGGGTCACCCTATGTGAATATTATTCAAAGTTAAAAGCTGATTTTTAGAGGAGTAAATATTAAATTGTTGAAATAAAACTTAATTTTTCGCTATTGTTTGTATTAAATGTATTTTGGCGTGTGTTAGTGTTATTTATGGCGGCCGATTATATTCACGAGGGATATAGGCCCAAGGGGGGAGGTGGCCTCCGTGGGGGTCTTTCTAAGGGAACATAACCTATATTTACCCAGAGTTACCCAATGTTTGAAGAAAACCACGGAAAACTCAGAATAATTAGGCCGAGGGGCGAAATTGGGTTGGAACCCAGCACCTCCCGTCTACCAGCTTCGACAGCACAAACTCTCAGCCACTGGTGCGGCCAAATGTGCTTTGATATTTAAATATGTGAAAAAAGGATTTAATATTTGAAAAAAACATTTTTTATGATTTGAGAATATAAAATCTTCCCTTAGTATAATCTTCCATAACTAGATCTTCCATTAGTATAATTTGCAATTTCGTCCTCTAGCACTTATTATTGTAATATTCTATTCGATAATAAGCTTCTTATACGTCATTATCTATTTTTTCTGTGTATTCCTTGTATATCTTTATTTGATGGATTTAAAATTTTAAATCTAAGAACCTGGTAAAGTATTTTCTAAGTACCTACTTAAAATCTTAATCGAAACCATATTTCTCAGCATTAAAGTATTCCAAAATCCTAACAAAATTTATTATTAAACCGGCTCAACATCTTCGTGTATATTATCATAAGGATCCTTGCGAAATAATAATCTTACATTTTTGACTGGAAGATTTAATTTAATTTTAGAATAGCTTTGCATCGTTTCCGAAGAATGCATTTGAAAATCGATTAAAATACGAACGCTTTTCCCGAATTTGTGGAAAGGAAAGCTTAGATTTGGCAAGGAAAAGGCATAAGACCTTAATGAATACATACATATTTTAGTTGTCTGCAATCTAGACTTTGTATAAATAAAGTTTGTTTAAAAGACGATGAAATATTTCAAATAAGAAACAGTTGTGATATCTGAAAGCTTTATTAAAATTATTATCCAGAAATATGATAGGCATTACAAGTTATCTAAAGTTTCAGGCTACTTCTTAAAGTAGTAAATGCTAAATTATTGAAATAAGAGTTTTTAATCTATTTTAAATACAAAACTTATATATTTTTGGCTGAGGGGTTCAAAATAATTTTAAAATATTGTAGTATTATCCTAACAGAAAGCATTCAGAATTCAAATGAAAAATGAAAGTTTCTTGAATTTGTGAAACGGTAAAGTTAAATGTGGAAACGGAAATATGTAATTTAGCAATAAATATACATATTTGGATATGACACTTCAGTTAAATCCTTATAGGACTGAATTTTGAATAAAAGCTTAAGGAATAGTACAAATAATGCGTACACAATGTGCTTGATACCTTTGTTGGAATAAAGGGCGGGAGGAAGGGGGAGGACCATTCATGTAAGCTACCAAAGAAAAGAAAATTTTATGAGTAGCAGGAATGTTTGCTGTGTGGTACAGGAATAGCGGACTGACTACAGATTTCTAAAAAAAAAAATTGTGTTCTCCTTCTTCAGTAAACCCTAATCAGACCTTTCTGGAAGCGGCGTTTATCAGCGTGCCGCGTAATAGTATTTAAATGGATCAATTATTACAACTTTTTATTTTTGAAATTAAAAATTATTTATTTTTAGGGGCCATGCGCATTTCTCTCTGACACACACATATGGAGTGTTCTGCACTGGCCAAAACTTCTAGTCCCGAACAAAAACTATCTTGAGGTCGTCCCGAACCGTTGTAAAACTAAATGTTCGGCTCAGGCCCGACCCGTTTATAATTTTGCAGTTCACGGTCCGGACCGTTCAAAAATCCGTGAAATCAGTCCCAAAATGACCCGTGTCAAACTAAATGAAATCAGGTTCGGCACGGCCGGACTCGACTCACCTTTCTATAAAAAATTCCGATTTTTCTTTCCATACAAAACAAATTGTTTTAATGGAGACTGCATAAATATTTAGGGAAAATTTTACAAGACTAGGGGGCTCTGCCCCCTACGAGCTACGCTCGCGAAACCCGTTCAGACACCGCAAACTCTAAAAGCACTTTAACTTGATCGGCCTAAAAAATTTTTGGAAGAATAAATTATAATTAAAAAAAAACAGTGGCTATCTTCCTGTTAACGGGTTGTTTTCGTCTTTGATTAAATCAGATCAGTGAAACATGTGAAAATAAGCTAATATAAAATGATTTAAGCAAACAGAGTCTTTGTCTCTTTTGTTAGAAAGGAAATATTATTTGCGCTGTCTTAGAATTTTCCACACAAGAACAATGCGACTCTTATAGGCACTTCAATAACATCTGCTTTGGTTCATTGGCTCAAAATATCTTAATTTGTTGATTTTCTGTAAGCAAGTAATCCTATTGGTTCACAATGGAAGTCTATGGGAATTTGGCAAAATATTAGAGATATCGCCAAGTTGGCGTCACATTTGGCAACTAATTTTTCTCGCCAAATTTGGCGATATATCGCCAAGTTGGCGACAAACTTGGCGGCATTTGACGACAGAACATGGTCCCTAATGGTAACCTCCCTTATAGGTATGGAAATGCATTAAATGCTGTTTAATAACCAATGAGATCTTTTAACGCATATTAATGAATTTATTATTTTACAATTTTCTTTCTCTTTTAAAATTCACGTGAAAATATAGTTTTTATGACGCAATATTTTCCTGCTTTTAATACGTAATCATTTAATTCTCATTTGAAAGTTTTTTTCTTTTATAATAGTCACGTACAAATAAATTTTTAATTTGAAGGAAATATTATTCTTTGCGCTGTTTTTAAATTTGGCAACAATTTAAAATAATGCCCTTTTCTAAAAAATTTCTTTTGAAATGCTGAAAATTTGAATTTAAAATAGAAATAAAACCTGAAAAAATGAGTTAAATTAAAAAAATAAATGCAGTCTGCACACCGAGAATTTCTAATGTATAAAATGATCTAAAAATGATTAAATTCCTTTGTATAGTTTTTGCTCCTATAAAACTTTTTAACGCAACGATTTTGACCAATTTTAACATTAAACATCTCTTAAAATAATTCTTCCATTTGAAAACTGTTTGCATCAGCGTGTTTATCAAACATCTCTCTATAATACCACCGATTTTCATATTTTTGTGTGCAATATTTTTCTTAATATCAACGAAGAAAGACCTCCGTTCACAAATAATTCAAAACCGGCGGCGGCGGTGGTGACAGCGTTAGTTACTTTTTTTTTAGACTAGAGAGATATTTTAGAGTACTATATATTCACAATCCATAGAAAACAGAATACCAGCATTAATGATAGTTGTATAGTAAAAGAAAAAATAGATCTTTGAAGCGCATTTCTACGAATTCCATTAACAGACATTTATTACCGCTATTACTATTTTTGCGAAACAAATTGCTTGCCCGAAACGTCCTAGGAACAAATATGTCAAGTTTCGACCGGGCCTGAGTATGTAGAATTATATGTATGTCTAATAGCCGGCCTGGCCAAACTCATCTGAAAAAATTAAGCTCGGGTTCAATCACGATGTAGCTGTCAGATGGCGTTACCTATGTTTGACATGTTATATTCTTTTTGCAGTGATGTTGTCCAGGTAGCATCGACTCGTACAACACATTTCTACTTATTCTCGTACCAGTCACGTCCATTGAAAATTGTTCATAATTTATCAGCTTTGATCCTTTTTAGGTGCGTTCGTAGTTATATAAATACGTAGCACCTATAGTCGTCGTCCAGTCCGTCCGTCCGTCTGTCTGTGTGTCTGTCTTTCCGCATATAACAGAGCAAAATCTACCCAACCGAATGGTCTGAAATTTTAAATATATGATTGTTGCAAAATTTTGTCGAGCCATTTCAAATTTTATGAAAATCGGATGTATAGTTTAATTACAGGGACAGTCAAATTTTTTCTTTACATTATGGCCAATGGGAAAAATTATTGCAAGTGCATTTTAATGATGTTACAGCCTTCCGAATGGTCTGAAATTTTAAATATGTAATTTTTGCAAAATTTTGTCAAGCCATTTCCAATTTTAGGAAAATCGGATGTATAGTTTAATTACAAGGACAGTCAAAAGTTTTCCGTTACATTACGGGGAACGGGAAAAAAGTTATTGCAAGTGCATTTTAATGATGCTACAGACTATGCACTTTATGAAGTGCAAAAAATTAGACATTCAGTACAATATGGGGTGTAAAAAATAATTATAAAACTAGTTATAGTACGAACGCACCTCATTTGCCACGTTTGACGAGCAATTTCCAACTTGTTATATTTTGCCGGACGACCGGCTTAGTTTTTCTATAGGCCCGGTACGGCCCATTTCGAAATTTGCCTCCATTTTGCCGGCCCGGGCAGACCTTTACATACACAGTGGTGGCCAAAATTGCGGACATTTTTTTAATTTTTCATGTTTTATAACTTTGTGTGCTTGAAGAGTATAATAAATTTCACTTAAATACAAATATTTATATACCAAATTCAAGGAAATTTAATGTAGAATTTAATTTAAAAAAAATTATTAAAATATCAGCTTTACAAAAAAAAGTTGCGCTTACACAAAATAAGGCCTATCTTAGATTTCATTGTATTTTAAAGTTACACTTACACATTCAATATTTAGTAGGATAACCCTTGTTTTTATTATAGATTCACAGCCGCTTTTCAATGAGAGAACTAGTGTTTGGAGGTCATCCTTTTTAATCACATGATGCCAAGAATCAATTATAGTTTCAATAAGTTGCATTTTATTAGATAGACGCTTTTTTTTTTTTTTTTTTTTTTTTTTTTTTTTGTACAAGGATTTTCAAACGTCGCCCTAAAATTTCCATAGGATTCAAATCAGGGCTGTTTCCTGGTTAAGGTAATAATTGTATGCTTTTATTTTTAAGCCATTTTTACCATATTTTTGCCGTATGGCATGCAGTTGAATCCTGCTGAAAGATAAGTGGTGCTTTATTGGGGAAGAGATCCCTGATGGAAGGTATCGATTTTTTTGCATTCAGAATGCTATCAATCACTTGAATGCCGCCCACACCATCTGCAGACATACAGGCCCAAATCATGACATTTGTTGGGTTCGTTGTAGTTGCTTCAATGCAATCAGGATGTACCTCACCCCTACTCTACGTCTGATACATTTTCGCCCATCTCTACCAAAGTGATGGGCGAGAGCCCATTTTACTCTCATCGCTCCGGTTTATTTGCTTACACTGATTTTCTGACAAACTAATGTGTTCTTTTGCCCAATGAACTCGTTTCTTGCGTTGCTGAAGATTTAAAACTAGTTTTTTCCTCAGAATTCGACCTTTCAGTCCAAAACCTGCTAATCTTCTTCTTATTGTTCTTCAACTAAGTGAAATACCCTTTGCATTCATTTCACATCTAACAGCATCTCATGAAATTCTTCTATCTTTGAGGATTACAAATCAAAACATACTGCAGTTTAGTTACTGAGATTTGATTGGTTCTCAGAACAGTCGCTGTGATTGGCTGGGAAGCTTTTATTACAGTACACTTCAGCATTCATGATTAATCGTGTTTGTATTTTAGACTAAAGTAAGTGCAACTTTTTTTGTAATGCAGATATTTTAATTCTGATTTTTTTAAATTCTACGTTAAAGGTCCTCGAATTTGATATATAAACATTTGTATTCAATTGAAAATTGATATATTCTATAAGCACACAAATTTATAAAACATGAAAATTTAAAAAAAATGTCCACAATTTTGGCCACCACTGTATATATATATGTGTGTGTATAACCCACGTTGAAGTTAGAGAAAAAAGAGCGAAAAAATGAGACTTTTTTCGAACGACTACCATTTTACCAACTGTTTTTTCAATTTCACTAAAAATAACTTCATGACCACACAAAATCCAATATATCTTTATTCTAAAAAAAAGTAACTTACGCTGTCACCGCCGCCGCCAGTTTTGAATTATTTGTGGTCGGATGTCTTTCTCCGTTACTATTAAGAAAAATACTGCATGCAAAAATATGAAAATCGGCGGTATTATAGAGAAATGTTTGATAAACACGCTGGTGCAGACAGTTTTCAAATCGAATAATTATTTAAAGAGATATTTAACGCTAAAGTTGGACAAGATCGTTCCATTAAAAAGTTTTATAGGAGCAAAAACTATATACGGGAATTAATTCATTTTTAGATTATTTTATACGGTAGAATTTCCCGGTGTGCAGACTGCATTCTCTTTTTTAATTTGACTCATTTTTTGAGGTTTTATTTCTATTTTAAATTCAAATTTTCAACATTTTGAGAGATATTTTTTACTTAGTTTGGAAATTGGTATTAATTTAAACTGTTGCCAACTGTATAAACAGCGCAAATAATAATGTTTGCTTCAAATTAAAAATTTATTTTACACGTGACTATTATTAACAGAAAAAATAACTTTCAAATTAGAATTAAATAATTACGTATGAAAAGCAGGAACTTATTGAAAATACTTCATAAAAACTATACTTACACGTGAATTTTAAAAGAGAAAGGATATTGTAAAATAATAAATTCATTAACATGCGTTAGAAGTCTTAAATAGGAGAAATTACGTCACATTACACTTATTAAGTAAAATGAATAAAAAGTAATATTGCAAAATAGTTTAAATTTAAAAGTTGGGCAAGACATTATTTAGATATTTTGAGATTATGTTAATAAGATTAATATTAATTTTATTGAACGCGTTTAGACTGCTTTCGAGCAACTATTTAGTAATTTAATAAAAATAAAAAAGATTACAAGCTGAAAAGGAAGTGTCATCGACAAAAAATATGATTTGAAAGAGAAAAATCTGTGAAGCAGAAAATAAAGAAATTGCTTAATTTGTTTAGTTAAGATTCGTTAACCTTCTGTATCGTTTCCGTCAAAAGAAGGCATTGGTATTTGTGAAATATATTTGCATTTTTATGCAGATTTGCTTATTATATTAGCTTATTTTGAAATGTTTAACTTATTTTATTTAATCAAAGACGAAAACAGCCATTGTATCTTTTAACAGCAGCTAATTTTTCCTTAAAATTCCCCAATCGAAGAGAAATGAATAGAAACCCGTTTATAGGGAGATCGCCACTGTTTTTTAAATTATAATTCAATCTTTCAAAATCTGTTTAGAGCCGATCAAATTAGCGTGCTTTTATAGACTCCGTTGTCTGAACGGGGGTTGGCGAACGTAGCTCGTAGGGGGCCGAGCCCCCTAGTGTTTTCTAAAAAAATTAATTTTGTTCGTTTCAGATGACTTGACAAGCTATGTACTATATAGCGCAGGATGATGCTCGCCCATATGCAACTGACTATATCTCCATCAATTTTAATAATTATTGCGTAATAAGAATATTTTTTATAGTAAAACTATTACTAACCCATTTATGCATGCAATTTTATTTTCTCAAATTTGTTGGTAAAATGACTTTAAAATGTTGCAAAATGAACTAGAAAAATACTAAAAAAAATTACGCTAAAATATTCTTGTATTTATTTGATAAAATGTAAACGTACTACATACAGGAATATGCATAATATTTATAATATTATAATATGCATAATTATATGTTTTGTCTAAATTTCTATAAAATAATCTTTTAAATTGCATATTATATACTATAATTAGTATTTTTATGAACCACTAAAAAGATATATTTATTTCTTTACAGAGACTAATAACATTATAAGTATTATTAATAAAAAATTTTAAATAATCCTATATGAGGCTAAAAACAATTTATTTTATAATAATCTTGAAAAGGACTTTGCGGAAATAACTGTCTCCTGAATGGCTAGTAAAAATATGTACCCATTCGGGCTTACCGTCCTATATTTTGTACGTTACAAATATGCATAAAAAAATAGGCTTGAAGATCTAATTTCACGATTTAAAAAAAAATTCGCATTTCAAAATTCTACAAGCTAAGGTTATGAGTTATTTATTTGGAACCTTGATAGGAAAAATACAAATAAACTTACTTTTTACATTTCGCCATCTTAAAAAATGAACTACCTGAATCCCAAAACTTTCTTAAATCTCATTTATATTAATATTTCAAAATGTTGTTACAAATACCAATAATTCATTTGTATTAGTATTTTTATTAGAATTACGTATAAATTCATACACTTTTCGATGGTACAATATTTAAAATTGCACAAAAATTGCTATTATAGCGCCCCCTTCCGGTGGAATTTTTCAATATTCAGGGTGAACCTTCTTGCCATTGTCAAAAGCATACACAAAAAATTTGGTTCAGTTCTGTGCATAAATTCATACACTTTTCGATGGTACAATATTGAAAATGGTACAAAAATCGCGATTACAGTGCCCCCTACCGTCGGAATTTGTTCAAATTCAGGGAGGACCTTCTTGCCATAGCTATTAACATACACAAAAAATTTGGTTTAATTCTATGCATAACTTCATACACTTTTCGATGGTACAATATTCAAAATGCACAAAAATGGCTATTACAGCGCCCCCTACCGGCGGATTTTTTTCAAATTAATGGAGGACCCTGCTTCCCATACCAAAAACTTAAAAAAAGTGTTTGGTTCAATTCTATGCATAACTTCATACAATTTTTATGGTACAATGGCGACACACGGACTCACGGACACAAGGATAGACAGACATTTTGTATAAACATGCTTCTTGTGATCTCTGACCCCTAAAACGTGTAAGTCTGTCAAAAACCGGAAGTCGAAAAAAATTTCGATTACAATACTTTCTTCTATTGAAGATAGAAGAAAGTAAAAATCTAAAAACACCGAAAAAAGTCTTCGTTTAGGCAAATAAATATCCATCTTATGCTGTCATCTCTCGGTAACAGATAACGACATTTATAGATAATTATTTCATACAATTTACTTATTATAAAGAAGAATAAAATTACAGAAATTTATTAAAATTCGGAAAAACCCAAACATGGAATGACATAAATGGGTTTTAATAAGTGGGTAAATTCAGTTTTGTGTTACTGTATTCTTTCTATGAAAAAGAAAATCCTGATGTTGACTTACTTTTTGCGCTCATGAACCGTAAGCTCCTGTTAAGATGTAGAACTATTGCAGACATTAATGATACCTAAAAACACACGTTGCTTCTTAAAGGAATAAATGCTATATCTACCCTATATATATAAAATCCTAACAAAACGAATTTATGAAACGGAAGTATAAATCGACTGATTAAATAACTGATTATGTTTCACGGCGATTTCTCTGAAAATATGAATACTTTGCGATGAAATTAACACCAAAAATCAATATTGATCCGCAGATTTCAAAACTAGTATTAGAATTTTTAAATTCGAATTAGTTTTCAAAATATTATTTTTTTTCTAATTTCATATACACTTTTCTAATGATGGCAACTCAAATTTTAATCAAACAGATATATATTTTTTAATATTTCAGAAAAGGTTTACATGGAAACCCGGCTATTGTTGTTTATTTGATATTAAAAGTTTATTTACTTTTGTTTCTTTTTACAAATTATATAAACTACTTTGTTCTATGATTATTAATTATTTTTTAGATATTTCCTTTAGAAAATAATAGAAAATAATTAAGAAATACAGTACTGCTTAGTTATTCCGTCGACCAATTTCGCCAAATTATATAAATCGCCAAAACACTCGCCAAATTATACAAATTGACATAATTTTTATTTTAAATAACTAAAGAACAAATAAATTAGTATAACATTAATAAATATAGGAATAAAACGTCGAAATAAAAATCACTTGATGACGTAAACCCGTGTAACTTGCTTAAAGTCAAGTGAATGTGACATTTACGATCAACCATTATTGGCATTTCATCTTATAGTTTGGCGATAGATTTTTGGTCGACGGGATATCTAAAGAATACCAAAAATGCATATGTAACTAGCATTTGAAAAGGAGGTTTTCGCCAAATTTTCGTAAAAAAATAAAAATCACGCCAAACCTGCGGTACGTATCTGGCCAAATATTACCAATCGAAAAAAAAAAATGTTAACTGGCGAGTTGAAAATAAGCTATTGGCGAGATTTGCATCCTGCTAGCGTAACAGTACCTAGAATTCTTTGCGACCATGGCAACTTTTATGTAGTTTAATTCGAAAAAAAAAAATTTAGATTTTTTAATCAAAATTGAAAACTTACGGTCCCATATTGGCGCGATTTTTTTCTGACGCCAATGTCATATACGGAACGGGTACATAACTGGCTCCAAAGTATCGTTATTTTGCTTGATATGTTAAGCCGGATGTTGCTGTTTATGCTGTTGATGCGTTCCCCAAATTAGCGTCGTTAAAAAATCACGCCAATATTTGACGTATATGAATCTTTGCCAAACTTTCATATGAACGGCGAAGGGATCCGACCGTATTTGTTTATGGCAGTTGATGACTCCAACTATTATAATATAGATGAAATGGCGATATAATAATATTTGGCGAGATATCACCTGTGCCTGGCTAACATTAAAGTACCAAAATGGCACCTAGTTTATAAAAAGCGAAGTGGTTCGTCTGGAACTGTTGATGATAGTCACATGACTTAGGCTATTGTTATAGAGATTGTTTTAAAATACCCGGAGAGAAAGACTCTTATACTTAATTTATTTTATTTTAGCTTCTTTTCAAATGTTTAACTGATCCTCTTTAATCAAAAACGAAAACAGCCATTGGATGTCTTAACACTAACTGATTCGCCCTTAAATTTTTGCAATGAAAGGGAAATGAATGGAAACCCGTTTACATAGAGATCTGCACAGCTTTTTTTCAGTATAATTCAATCTTCCCTAATATTTTTAAAACCCAACAGATTAGCGTGTTTTTACGGTGTCTGAACGGGGGTTGGCGAGCGTAGCTTGTAGGGAGCAGAGCCCCCTAGTTGAGAAATAAAATGTTGAAATAAGAGCTTTTAATATACTTTATATCTCTATTTTATGTTGTATAAAATAGTTATCTGCTATAAGCATATAATGCAAACTGGGAATTTCGTGCAGTCTGATTATAACTTGAGCCCTGCTGAATCGATTTTGAAGAGGCTTGTAATGTTAGCTAGATATTTTCCCAAAGAAGGTTTTAATATAATAATAGATAATTCTACGTCGCTCAGATGTGTGACGTAATTAAGTGTTCAATTGAACTATTGAACTGATATACTGGGAAAGTTCAATAATCCGATGAATCCAATGATGAATGTTTAGCTTTTTTAAAAAGATTCAGGTGATTGGAATTTGCACTATTAGTTAGATAATGTTACAGGAAAGTTTTTAGTACACAATATATCGTTTTACATTGCTTAGTTACAGAATTGTGGGTGAACTTTCATAATCAGATGAGACCGATTATGAATGATTGCCCTTTTATAAAAGAATATGCAAAATAGATTTCCGTTGAACTTGAAGTGTTAGTGAGATTTAGTTGTAGCCGCAAATGAATTAGGCTTAAAAGTTGAGGCTGAGCACAGAATTATAGATTTGAAAACACTAATTGAGGGAAGCGACCAATATGCTAAGGATACTGAATTTATAAAGAATTTTTCATTACTACGGTATCAGATAGAGTAGAAAAAGAAAAACGTGAAGCCGAGCTACTTAAAATTAAGAAAGAAAATGTGAAAACGGAACAGAACACAGCACTAGAATTAAAACGTACAAAATTAGAAGTCATAAAAGCCCAATTAGAAATGGCGAAGATTCAATCTGATGATAAAATATCTGACTCGGGCGGGATGGACAAAAAATCTCATACTAATTCTTTAGAATCTCTAATTAAAAGTGTTAGAAGTCTGAGCATGCCAATCCTGTCTAAACCGGAAGCGTGGAATTTATTTTTTAGTTTGCTCGAAAAAGCATTCGAAATGAAAAATGTTGCGGAGGGGGTTAAATTTTACTAAATTTAGTAGATGAGCGCGCGGCACATTTATTAGTTTATGTAAATACAAATGAAATGAAGAGTTATCCGAAGGTTAAGGCTTTAATTTTAGAAGAATTTCAACCTTCCCCGGAAACTTGTCTATTAAATTTCATTACGGCAAAAAGAATGAAAAATGAAAATCATTTACAATTTGCAAGCAGAATCCGAGCTAATTGGGATTTTTATTGTCACCTTAGAAAAGTAAAAGATTTTGATACGCTTAATGAATTAATTGTTACCCATAGATTATTAAGTTCATTAGATTCAGAAACGTGGAGTTATGTTAAATTAAAGCAAATGGATGACTGGTTAAAACCACGAGAAATCGCGGAATTATGCGATAATTGGTTTACTTCAATGGGTAGAACTTTCTCAGAATTATATGATAGACCCATAAAATCCTTTCGCAACTATGATGAAACTGGAAGTATGAATCATGGAAAATATATCCCACCTCATATCAGAAATAATGTTCTTACTCGCGATAGGAAAACTAATGACATTTTTAGGCTGCGTAAACAAACAATTCATTTGCGTTTCTGTCCGAATATTAAAGAAAAAAATAAAATGGGGAATTTCCGCAATCAAACGAAAAAGGAATCGAGTATTGAGAAAAATAAACATGAAGAAAAGTTATTTGCTAAAGTGACAGCTTTATGTTCTGGGAATGAGGCAATAAATACGCAAGCTTTGCAATACCAGGATGTCTGGTTAGAGGGGCGGAAAGTGAATACACTGATTGATAATGCGTCCGAAATTCCAGTAATTAATTCAAATCAAATACCGGATTCATTTAGAAATAATGAAAATTCAAAAATTCAATAGCTATCTGCTTTTGGAGAAAAAATAAACGCTGGCCTTATTATTTTACCCATAGCTTTAGAATCCGGACAGCCAAATAGTGTAGTTAATAGCGTAGATATTTTGTTCGCGAAACAGATAAAATATATGGGTCATGTATTATCACGCCAACGATTTATGAGTTATTATGATCAGCTCAGAGTGGAGGCGAAGAAAATAGATTAGGTGATGTGTCTACAGATGAGAGGCAGCCAGAAAGGGGGGAAGAAATTAAATATAAAAACGCAGGGGGTATTGAAATGGAACAACAAAGTATGAATGATGAGAATTTATGTTTATTAAGTCAAAATGAAACTGCAGGAAAAGAGTTAATGATTAGTTGTATTGAAAGGAAAAATAATAACGAAGATTTAAATGTGGGTCATCAATCAGATGCGAGTATTTACAGGGCGCAACAGAAAAGTTGCGAATCGTTACAGGGAGCTTTCAAAGATCCAGAAATGAGAAAAACGTGTTTGTTATGGTAGATAATTAGCTTTATCATAGGGAAAGAGTTTCGGGAGTACAAGTTATGCAATTAGTGGTGCCAAAGGTGAGGAGGGGGGAAATTAAAAAAAATTGCGCACGAATCCATTTTTGCTAATCATCTCGGCATAAAAAAAACAAAAGACAGAATTCGTTATTTATTTTTTTGGCCGGGTATGTTGCGGGATGTGGAAGAATATTGTGCATCGTGTAAGGATTGCCAACTACGGAACAGGGAGAGGGCCAGCGATCAGATACCCATTGTCCCAATTGAGTGACCAGAACTTCCGTTCGACGTTGTAAATATTGACATAATTGGAAAAATTGAACCTCCTTCAGCACGTAGGCATCAATACGTACTTACTTTGGTAGACCAACATTCGAGGTGGCCAGAGGCAGTTCCGTTACGGACAATTACGGCTAAAGCTACGTACGATGCATTGTTAGAGATATTTATGCGAACAGGAATACCCCGCGTAATAGCAAGTGATCAGGGCAGAAATTTGGTATCAGGGTTAATACAAGAGTTTCATGCTAGGCTGGGGGCGGCTCCTAGATTTGCTACGCCGGGGCACCCACAGAGCTCGGGATTAGTTGAACGATATAATCAGGTATTGAAACGTATGTTAAACCATATAATTCGCAGTGACCCTAAAAATTGGGATAAACACTTCCCCTAACTATTATTTGCGTACAGAGAAATTCCTAATAGCAATACGGGCGTATCGCCATTAAAATTAATGTACGGAAGGGAGGCCAGAGGGCCACTGGCGGTATTAAAATCTACACGGGCAGGCGGAATCCCACTACCTATAAATTTAGGAAAGATCGTTACCGAATACCTCCAGGAGTTAAAAATCAATTTAGAAAGGGCGCGGAACAAGCGGCAATAGTATCGGAGCTTAAGCAAAGCTCGTATGCGAAGTACGCTAATCGAAGAGCGATTTACAAGTCATTTAGGCCGGGGACCAGGTATATTTATTAATTCCGGACTGTACGAACAGACTTAACGCAAGGTGGACCGGGCCAGCCGAAATAGTTGCCCGCTGTAACCCTGATTCTTACAAAGTGAAATTAATAAACGAGAATGTTAGAAATGTCCACGTAAATAAGATCAGAAAATTTACTCCTAGGGTACAAGCGGTGGGAGTGATCTTCGAAAATGAGGAAGAATTAGGAGAGGTCCATCCCACCCCCAGTATGAAAGATAACTCTGACCTTTTTAATATAGAAGAAGCTGATCTAAGTCATTTAGGAAAGGTGGAGAAAGAAAAAAATGTTAGATTTATTATATAAGTATAAAGAGTTATTTTCCAGAAGTGCAAATAACTAAGGTAGGAGAGCATGAAATACGAATAAATGACGCAGAAAAGAAAAAGCCCTATGTTTACCGAATCCCAGAGGTCTTGAAGCCACAAGTAGATAAACAAATTGAGGAGTTATTGGAATTAGGTCTGATTGAAGAAAGCGAGGCTGAGGCGTCACACCCAGTAGTGTGCGTGATGAAGAAGGATGGAACCTTGCGCCTATGCGTAGCTATTCGACTACTGAATGCTATTACGAAAACTGATGATTTCCCAAAGGAAAATGCCACCGATCTGATGTTCAGTATTGTCAGGGCCAATGTGATAACCACCATAGACTTACTCAAAGGGTATTGGGCCATACCATTGGAAGAAGATAGTCAAAATTTAGCACGCTTCAAAACTCATAGGGCTCAGTATCTCTTTAAAGTAATGGCCTTCGGGTTCAAGAACGCAGCTGCGACTTTTCAAAGGGAGATGAACAAAGCACTGTCCGATTACAAAGAGTTCGCCAGAGCATATATAGACGACATAGCCGTTTATTCTGAAACATTTTCTGAACACCTGAAACATCTAGAAAAGATATTTTATAAGTTATCACAGTTAAGATTTTCAGTTAATTTGAAAAAAATGTGAATTCGCAAAACCTCATATCAAGTACTTAGGACATATCATCGGGTCCGGCAGACATCGGACCGACCCCGGAAAAGTGGAGGCCATTCGAAGGTTAGCTGTGCCTCAAACGAAAAAACAGTTGAAAAGTGTTCTTGGTCTGTCTAATTATTATAGAGATTACATTCCCAAATATGCTGTAGTAGCATATCCTCTAACTGAACTGACGAAAAAGAACGGTCCAGAGCAGTTGTGTTGGTCAGAAGACCATGACCGGTCATTTAATGAGTTGAAAAGAGGTCTTATCGAAGCACCTAGTCTACATACTCCCGTTATAGGAGTTCCATTTGTCATCGAGTGCGACGCATCTGTAGTCGGCATCGGCGCGTGTTTATCACAGCGAAAAGACGGAGTACTGTATCCGGTAAACTATGCCAGTCAAAAGCTCACCAAAACTCAACAGGCTTGGCCGACTATTGAAAGGGAGGCCTATGCGGTCATCTGGAGTCTAAACAAGTTCGAAACATGGATTTTTGGTTCACCTGTGGAACTTCTCACTGATCACAACCCATTAACATTCATCACCAAAAATGCCCCCCAATCTTCCAAACTGCAGCGATGGGCATTAGCACTGCAGAAATATGACATTAGGATTTCGCATCGACCTGGAAGGCGATATTACTTCAGCTTTTATTTTGTATTTTTTTGTATATATTTATCAATTTGTATTATTCATTTGGGTAGTGTGTTTAAAAAATGAAGTATGAGGACGTCTCCAGACTAAATTTCAGATAGAAAATGTAAGACCCCCTCCCCAATTTTCAATCTTGGGTGGGGGGGGGTGATGTCTGGAGATGTCTGGATAACTTTTCTTTCGATTTCTGATGGCGCCAATGTCACGTGATACACGGGCGCGCGGAAAGGAAGGGGAGCAACTGTTTTCAGAGTGAAAGAGGGTGTTTGAGAAGTGTAGACGTAGGCCGTGCATGTTTGGCCGGCGAAAGTTTTGATTTATATAACGGAAGTGTGTCAGGTGTTATGAGCACCGAAGTATTACAATTTTAATAGATAGTAATTTAATATACCGTCCCCCTACCGTCGGAATTTGTTCAAATTCAGGGAGGACCTTCTTGCCATAGCTAGTAACATACACAAAAAATTTGGTTTAATTCTATGCATAACTTCATACACTTTTCGATGGTACAATATTCAAAATGCACAAAAATGGCTATTACAGCGCCCCCTACCGGCGGATTTTTTTCAAATTAATGGAGGACCCTGCTTCCCATACCAAAAACTTAAAAAAAGTGTTTGGTTCAATTCTATGCATAACTTCATACAATATTTATGGTACAATGGCGACACACGGACACACGGACACAAGGATAGACAGACATTTTGCATAAACATGCTTCTTGTGTTCTCTGACCCCTAAAACGTGTAAGTCTGTCAAAAACCGGAAGTCGAAAAAAATTTCGATTGCAATACTTTCTTCTATTGAAGATAGAAGAAAGTAAAAATCTAAAAACACCGAAAAAAGTCTTCGTTTAGGCAAATAAATATCCATCTTATGCTGTCATCTCTCGGTAACAGATAACGACATTTATAGATAATTATTTCATACAATTTACTTATTATAAAGAAGAATAAAATTACAGAAATTTATTAAAATTCGGAAAAACCCAAACATGGAATGACATAAATGGGTTTTAATAAGTGGGTAAATTCAGTTTTGTGTTACTGTATTCTTTCTATGAAAAAGAAAATCCTGATGTTGACTTACTTTTTGCGCTCATGAACCGTAAGCTCCTGTTAAGATGTAGAACTATTGCAGACATTAATGATACCTAAAAACACACGTTGCTTCTTATAGGAATAAATGCTATATCTACCCTATATATATAAAATCCTAACAAAACGAATTTATGAAACGGAAGTATGAAACGGAAGTATAAATCGACTGATTAAATAACTGATTATGTTTCACGGCGATTTCTCTGAAAATATGAATACTTTGCGATGAAATTAACACCAAAAATCAATATTGATCCGCAGATTTCAAAACTAGTATTAGAATTTTTAAATTCGAATTAGTTTTCAAAATATTAATTTTTTTCTAATTTCATATACACTTTTCTAATGATGGCAACTCAAATTTTAATCAAACAGATATATACTTTTTAATATTTCAGAAAAGGTTTACATGGAAACCCGGCTATTGTTGTTTATTTGATATTAAAAGTTTATTTACTTTTGTTTCTTTTTACAAATTATATAAACTACTTTGTTCTATGATTATTAATTATTTTTTAGATATTTCCTTTAGAAAATAATAGAAAATAATTAAGAAATACAGTACTGCTTAGTTATTCCTTCGACCAATTTCGCCAAATTATATAAATCGCCAAAACACTCGCCAAATTATACAAATTGACATAATTTTTATTTTAAATAACTAAAGAACAAATAAATTAGTATAACATTAATAAATATAGGAATAAAACGTCGAAATAAAAATCACTTGATGACGTAAACCCGTGTAACTTGCTTAAAGTCAAGTGAATGTGACATTTACGATCAACCATTATTGGCATTTCATCTTATAGTTTGGCGATAGATTTTTGGTCGACGGGATATCTAAAGAATACCAAAAATGCATATGTAACTAGCATTTGAAAAGGAGGTTTTCGCCAAATTTTCGTAAAAAAATAAAAATCACGCCAAACCTGCGGTACGTATCTGGCCAAATATTACCAATCGAAAAAAAAATGTTAACTGGCGAGTTGAAAATAAGCTATTGGCGAGATTTGCATCCTGCTAGCGTAACAGTACCTAGAATTCTTTGCGACCATGGCAACTTTTATGTAGTTTAATTCGAAAAAAAAAAATTAGATTTTTTAATCAAAATGGAAAACTTACGGTCCCATATTGGCGCGATTTTTTTCTGACGCCAATGTCATATACGGAACGGGTACATAACTGGCTCCAAAGTATCGTTATTTTGCTTGATATGTTAAGCCGGATGTTGCTGTTTATGCTGTTGATGCGTTCCCCAAATTAGCGTCGTTAAAAAATCACGCCAATATTTGACGTATATGAATCTTTGCCAAACTTTCATATGAACGGCGAAGGGATCCGACCGTATTTGTTTATGGCAGTTGATGACTTCAACTATTATAATATAGATGAAATGGCGATATAATAATATTTGGCGAGATATCACCTGTGCCTGGCTAACATTAAAGTACTAAAATGGCACCTAGTTTATAAAAAGCGAAGTGGTTCGTCTGGAACTGTTGATGATAGTCACATGACTTAGGCTATTGTTATAGAGATTGTTTTAAAATACCCGGAGAGAAAGACTCTTATACTTAATTTATTTTATTTTAGCTTCTTTTCAAATGTTTAACTGATCCTCTTTAATCAAAAACGAAAACAGCCATTGGATGTCTTAACACTAACTGATTCGCCCTTAAATTTTTGCAATGAAAGGGAAATGAATGGAAACCCGTTTACATGGAGATCTGCACAGCTTTTTTTCAGTATAATTCAATCTTCTCTAATATTTTTAAAACCCAACAGATTAGCGTGTTTTTACGGTGTCTGAACGGGGGTTGGCGAGCGTAGCTTGTAGGGAGCAGAGCCCCCTAGTTGAGAAATAAAATGTTGAAATAAGAGCTTTTAATATACTTTATATCTCTATTTTATGTTGTATAAAATAGTTATCTGCTATAAGCATATAATGCAAACTGGGAATTTCGTGCAGTCTGATTATAACTTGAGCCCTGCTGAATCGATTTTGAAGAGGCTTGTAATGTTAGCTAGATATTTTCCCAAAGAAGGTTTTAATATAATAATTGATAATTCTACGTCGCTCAGATGTGTGACGTAGTTAAGTGTTCAATTGAACTATTGAACTGATATACTGGGAAAGTTCAATAATCCGATGAATCCAATGACGAATGTTTAGCTTTTTTTAAAAAGATTCAGGTGATTGGAATTTGCACTATTAGTTAGATAATGTTACAGGAAAGTTTTTAGTACACAATATATCGTTTTACATTGCTTAGTTACAGAATTGTGGGTGAACTTTCATAATCAGATGAGACCGATTATGAATGATTGCCCTTTTATAAAAGAATATGCAAAATAGATTTCCATTGAACTTGAAGTGTTAGTGAGATTTAGTTGTAGCCGCAACGGAATTAGGCTTAAAAGTTGAGGCTGAGCACAGAATTATAGATTTGAAAACACTAATTGAGGGAAGCGACCAATATGCTAAGGATACTGAATTTATAAAGAATTTTTCATTACTACGGTATCAGATAGAGTAGAAAAAGAAAAACGTGAAGCCGAGCTACTTAAAATTAAGAAAGAAAATGTGAAAACGGAACAGAACACAGCACTAGAATTAAAACGTACAAAATTAGAAGTCATAAAAGCCCAATTAGAAATGGCGAAGATTCAATCTGATGATAAAAATTCTGACTCGGGCGGGATGGACAAAAAATCTCATACTAATTCTTTAGAATCTCTAATTAAAAGTGTTAGAAGTCTGAGCATGCCAATCCTGTCTAAACCGGAAGCGTGGAATTTATTTTTTAGTTTGCTCGAAAAAGCATTCGAAATGAAAAATGTTGCGGAGGGGGTTAAATTTTACTAAATTTAGTAGATGAGCGCGCGGCACATTTATTAGTTTATGTAAATACAAATGAAATGAAGAGTTATCCGAAGGTTAAGGCTTTAATTTTAGAAGAATTTCAACCTTCCCCGGAAACTTGTCTATTAAATTTCATTACGGCAAAAAGAATGAAAAATGAAAATCATTTACAATTTGCAAGCAGAATCCGAGCTAATTGGGATTTTTATTGTCAGCTTAGGAAAGTAAAAGATTTTGATACGCTTAATGAATTAATTGTTACCCATAGATTATTAAGTTCATTAGATTCAGAAACGTGGAGTTATGTTAAATTAAAGCAAATGGATGACTGGTTAAAACCACGAGAAATCGCGGAATTATGCGATAATTGTTTTACTTCAATGGGTAGAACTTTCTCAGAATTATATGATAGACCTATAAAATCCTTTCGCAACTATGATGAAACTGGAAGTATGAATCATGGAAAATATATCCCACCTCATATCAGAAATAATGTTCTTACTCGCGATAGGAAAACTAATGACATTTTTATGCTGCGTAAACAAACAATTCATTTGCGTTTCTGTCCGAATATTAAAGAAAAAAATAAAATGGGGAATTTCCGCAATCAAACGAAAAAGAAATCGAGTATTGAGAAAAATAAACATGAAGAAAAGTTATTTGCTAAAGTGACAGCTTTATGTTCTGGGAATGAGGCAATAAATACGCAAGCTTTGCAATACCAGGATGTCTGGTTAGAGGGGCGGAAAGTGAATACACTGATTGATAATGCGGCCGAAATTCCAGTAATTAATTCAAATCAAATTCCGGATTCATTTAGAAATAATGAAAATTCAAAAATTCAATAGCTATCTGCTTTTGGAGAAAAAATAAACGCTGGCCTTATTATTTTACCCATAGCTTTAGAATCCGGACAGCCAAATAGTGTAGTTAATAGCGTAGATATTTTGTTCGCGAAACAGATAAAATATATGGGTCATGTATTATCACGCCAACGATTTATGAGTTATTATGATCAGATCAGAGTGGAGGGGAAGAAAATAGATTAGGTGATGTGTCTACAGATGAGAGGCAGCCAGAAAGGGGGGGAAGAAATTAAATATAAAAACGCAGGGGGTATTGAAATGGAACAACAAAGTATGAATGATGAGAATTTATGTTTATTAAGTCAAAATGAAACTGCAGGAAAAGAGTTAATGATTAGTTGTATTGAAAGGAAAAATAATAGCGAAGATTTAAATGTGGGTCATCAATCAGATGCGAGTATTTACAGGGCGCAACAGAAAAGTTGCGAATCGTTACAGGGAGCTTTCAAAGATGCAGAAATGAGAAAAACGTGTTTGTTATGGTAGATAATTAGCTTTATCATAGGGAAAGAGTTTCGGGAGTACAAGTTATGCAATTAGTGGTGCCAAAGGGGAGGAGGGGGGAAATTAAAAAAAATTGCGCACGAATCCATTTTCGCTAATCATCTCGGCATAAAAAAAACAAAAGACAGAATTCGTTATTTATTTTTTGGCCGGGTATGTTGCGGGATGTGGAAGAATATTGTGCATCGTGTAAGGATTGCCAACTACGGAACAGGGAGAGGGCCAGCGATCAGATACCCATTGTCCCAATTGAGTGACCAGAACTTCCGTTCGACGTTGTAAATATTGACATAATTGGAAAAATTGAACCTCCTTCAGCACGTAGGCATCAATACGTACTTACTTTGGTAGACCAACATTCGAGGTGGCCAGAGGCAGTTCCGTTACGGACAATTACGGCTAAAGCTACGTACGATGCATTGTTAGAGATATTTATGCGAACAGGAATACCCCGCGTAATAGCAAGTGATCAGGGCAGAAATTTGGTATCAGGGTTAATACAAGAGTTTCATGCTAGGCTGGGGGCGGCTCCTAGATTTGCTACGCCGGGGCACCCACAGAGCTCGGGATTAGTTGAACGATATAATCAGGTATTGAAACGTATGTTAAACCATATAATTCGCAGTGACCCTAAAAATTGGGATAAACACTTCCCCTAACTATTATTTGCGTACAGAGAAATTCCTAATAGCACTACGGGCGTATCGCCATTAAAATTAATGTACGGAAGGGAGGCCAGAGGGCCACTGGCGGTATTAAAATCTACACGGGCAGGCGGAATCCCACTACCTATAAATTTAGGAAAGAGCGTTACCGAATACCTCCAGGAGTTAAAAATCAATTTAGAAAGGGCGGCGGAACAAGCGGCAATAGTATCGGAGCTTAAGCAAAGCTCGTATGCGAAGTACGCTAATCGAAGAGCGATTTACAAGTCATTTAGGCCGGGGACCAGGTATATTTATTAATTCCGGACTGTACGAACAGACTTTACGCAAGGTGGACCGGGCCAGCCGAAATAGTTGCGCGATGTAACCCTGATTCTTACAAAGTGAAATTAATAAACGAGAATGTTAGAAATGTCCACGTAAATAAGATCAGAAAATTTACTCCTAGGGTACAAGCGGTGGGAGTGATCTTCGAAAATGAGGAAGAATTAGGAGAGTTCCATCCCACCCCCAGTATGAAAGATAACTCTGACCTTTTTAATATAGAAGAAGCTGATCTAAGTCATTTAGGAAAGGTGGAGAAAGAAAAAAATGTTAGATTTATTATATAAGTATAAAGAGTTATTTTCCAGAAGTGCTTATAACTAAGGTAGGAGAGCATGAAATACGAATAAATGACGCAGAAAAGAAAAAGCCCTATGTTTATCGAATCCCAGAGGTCTTGAAGCCACAAGTAGATAAACAAATTGAGGAGTTATTGGAATTAGGTCTGATTGAAGAAAGCGAGGCTGAGGCGTCACACCCAGTAGTGTGCGTGATGAAGAAAGATGGAACCTTGCGCCTATGCGTAGCTATTCGACTACTGAATGCTATTACGAAAACTGATGATTTCCCAATGGAAAATGCCACCGATCTGATGTTCAGTATTGTCAGGGCCAATGTGATAACCACCATAGACTTACTCAAAGGGTATTGGGCCATACCATTGGAAGAAGATAGTCAAAATTTAGCACGCTTCAAAACTCATAGGGCTCAGTATCTCTTTAAAGTAATGGCCTTCGGGTTCAAGAACGCAGCTGCGACTTTTCAAAGGGAGATGAACAAAGCACTGTCCGATTACAAAGAGTTCGCCAGAGCATATATAGACGACATAGCCGTTTATTCTGAAACATTTTCTGAACACCTGATACATCTAGAAAAGATATTTTATAAGTTATCACAGTTAAGATTTTCAGTTAATTTGAAAAAAATGTGAATTCGCAAAACCTCATATCAAGTACTTAGGACATATCATCGGGTCCGGCAGACATCGGAGCGACCCCGGAAAAGTGGAGGCCATTCGAAGGCTAGCTGTGCCTCAAACGAAAAAACAGTTGAAAAGTGTTCTTGGTCTGTCTAATTATTATAGAGATTACATTCCCAAATATGCTGTAGTAGCATATCCTCTAACTGAACTGACGAAAAAGAACGGTCCAGAGCAGTTGTGTTGGTCAGAAGACCATGACCGGTCATTTAATGAGTTGAAAAGAGGTCTTATCGAAGCACCTAGTCTACATACTCCCGTTATAGGAGTTCCATTTGTCATCGAGTGCGACGCATCTGTAGTCGGCATCGGCGCGTGTTTATCACAGCGAAAAGACGGAGTACTGTATCCGGTAAGCTATGCCAGTCAAAAGCTCACCAAAACTCAACAGGCTTGGCCGACTATTGAAAGGGAGGCCTATGCGGTCATCTGGAGTCTAAAGAAGTTCGAAACATGGATTTTTGGTTCACCTGTGGAACTTCTCACTGATCACAACCCATTAACATTCATCACCAAAAATGCCCCCCAATCTTCCAAACTGCAGCGATGGGCATTAGCACTGCAGAAATATGACATTAGGATTTCGCATCGACCTGGAAGGCGATATTACTTCAGCTTTTATTTTGTATTTTTTTGTATATATTTATTAATTTGTATTATTCATTTGGGTAGTGTGTTTAAAAAATGAAGTATGAGGACGTCTCCAGACTAAATTTCAGATAGAAAATATAAGACCCCCTCCCCAATTTTCAATCTTGGGTGGGGGGGGGGTGTGATGTCTGGAAATGTCTGGATAACTTTTCTTTCGATTTCTGTTGGCGCCAATGTCACGTGATACACGGGCGCGCGGAAAGGAAGGGGAGCAACTGTTTTCAGGGTGAAAGAGGGTTTTTGAGAAGTGTAGACGTAGGCCGTGCATGTTTGGCCGGCGAAAGTTTTGATTTATATAACGGAAGTGTGTCAGGTGTTATGAGCACCGAAGTATTACAATTTTAATAGATAGTAATTTAATATACCGTCCCCCTACCGTCGGAATTTGTTCAAATTCAGGGAGGACCTTCTTGCCATAGCTATTAACATACACAAAAAATTTGGTTTAATTCTATGCATAACTTCATACACTTTTCGATGGTACAATATTCAAAATGCACAAAAATGGCTATTACAGCGCCCCCTACCGGCGGATTTTTTTCAAATTAATGGAGGACCCTGCTTCCCATACCAAAAACTTAAAAAAAGTGTTTGGTTCAATTCTATGCATAACTTCATACAATTTTATGGTACAATGGCGACACACGGACACACGGACACAAGGATAGACAGACATTTTGTATAAACATGCTTCTTGTGATCTCTGACCCCTAAAACGTGTAAGTCTGTCAAAAACCGGAAGTCGAAAAAAATTTCGATTACAATACTTTCTTCTATTGAAGATAGAAGAAAGTAAAAATCTAAAAACACCGAAAAAAGTCTTCGTTTAGGCAAATAAATATCCATCTTATGCTGTCATCTCTCGGTAACAGATAACGACATTTATAGATAATTATTTCATACAATTTACTTATTATAAAGAAGAATAAAATTACAGAAATTTATTAAAATTCGGAAAAACCCAAACATGGAATGACATAAATGGGTTTTAATAAGTGGGTAAATTCAGTTTTGTGTTACTGTATTCTTTCTATGAAAAAGAAAATCCTGATGTTGACTTACTTTTTGCGCTCATGAACCGTAAGCTCCTGTTAAGATGTAGAACTATTGCAGACATTAATGATACCTAAAAACACACGTTGCTTCTTAAAGGAATAAATGCTATATCTACCCTATATATATAAAATCCTAACAAAACGAATTTATGAAACGGAAGTATGAAACGGAAGTATAAATCGACTGATTAAATAACTGATTATGTTTCACGGCGATTTCTCTGAAAATATGAATACTTTGCGATGAAATTAACACCAAAAATCAATATTGATCCGCGGATTTCAAAACTAGTATTAGAATTTTTAAATTCGAATTAGTTTTCAAAATATTAATTTTTTTCTAATTTCATATACACTTTTCTAATGATGGCAACTCAAATTTTAATCAAACAGATATATACTTTTTAATATTTCAGAAAAGGTTTACATGGAAACCCGGCTATTGTTCTTTATTTGATATTAAAAGTTTATTTACTTTTGTTTCTTTTTACAAATTATATAAACTACTTTGTTCTATGATTATTAATTATTTTTTAGATATTTCCTTTAGAAAATAATAGAAAATAATTAAGAAATACAGTACTGCTTAGTTATTCCGTCGACCAATTTCGCCAAATTATATAAATCGCCAAAACACTCGCCAAATTATACAAATTGACATAATTTTTATTTTAAATAACTAAAGAACAAATAAATTAGTATAACATTAATAAATATAGGAATAAAACGTCGAAATAAAAATCACTTGATGACGTAAACCCGTGTAACTTGCTTAAAGTCAAGTGAATGTGACATTTACGATCAACCATTATTGGCATTTCATCTTATAGTTTGGCGATAGATTTTTGGTCGACGGGATATCTAAAGAATACCAAAAATGCATATGTAATTAGTTTTTGAAAAGGAGGTTTTCGCCAAATTTTCGTAAAAAAATAAAAATCACGCCAAACCTGCGGTAAGTATCTGGCCAAATATTACCAATCGAAAAAAAAAAATGTTAACTGGCGAGTTGAAAATAAGCTATTGGCGAGATTTGCATCCTGCTAGCGTAACAGTACCTAGAATTCTTTGCGACCATGGCAACTTTTATGTAGTTTAATTCGAAAAAAAAAAATTAGATTTTTTAATCAAAATGTAAAACTTACGGTCCCATATTGGCGCGATTTTTTTCTGACGCCAATGTCATATACGGAACGGGTACATAACTGGCTCCAAAGTATCGTTATTTTGCTTGATATGTTAAGCCGGATGTTGCTGTTTATGCTGTTGATGCGTTCCCCAAATTAGCGTCGTTAAAAAATCACGCCAATATTTGACGTATATGAATCTTTGCCAAACTTTCATATGAACGGCGAAGGGATCCGACCGTATTTGTTTATGGCAGTTGATGACTTCAACTATTATAATATAGATGAAATGGCGATATAATAATATTTGGCGAGATATCACCTGCGCCTGGCTAACATTAAAGTACCAAAATGGCACCTAGTTTATAAAAAGCGAAGTGGTTCGTCTGGAACTGTTGATGATAGTCACATGACTTAGGCTATTGTTATAGAGATTGTTTTAAAATACCCGGAGAGAAAGACTCTTATACTTAATTTATTTTATTTTAGCTTCTTTTCAAATGTTTAACTGATCCTCTTTAATCAAAAACGAAAACAGCTATTGGATGTCTTAACACTAACTGATTCGCCCTTAAATTTTTGCAATGAAAGGGAAATGAATGGAAACCCGTTTACATGGAGATCTGCACAGCTTTTTTTCAGTATAATTCAATCTTATCTAATATTTTTAAAACCCAACAGATTAGCGTGTTTTTACGGTGTCTGAACGGGTGTTGGCGAGCGTAGCTTGTAGGGAGCAGAGCCCCCTAGTTGAGAAATAAAATGTTGAAATAAGAGCTTTTAATATACTTTATATCTCTATTTTATGTTGTATAAAATAGTTATCTGCTATAAGCATATAATGCAAACTGGGAATTTCGTGCAGTCTGATTATAACTTGAGCCCTGCTGAATCGATTTTGAAGAGGCTTGTAATGTTAGCTAGATATTTTCCCAAAGAAGGTTTTAATATAATAATAGATAATTCTACGTCGCTCAGATGTGTGACGTAGTTAAGTGTTCAATTGAACTATTGAACTGATATACTGGGAAAGTTCAATAATCCGATGAATCCAATGATGAATGTTTAGCTTTTTTAAAAAGATTCAGGTGATTGGAATTTGCACTATTAGTTAGATAATGTTACAGGAAAGTTTTTAGTACACAATATATCGTTTTACATTGCTTAGTTACAGAATTGTGGGTGAACTTTCATAATCAGATGAGACCGATTATGTATGATTGCCCTTTTATAAAAGAATATGCAAAATAGATTTCCGTTGAACTTGAAGTGTTAGTGAGATTTAGTTGTAGCCGCAACTGAATTAGGCTTAAAAGTTGAGACTGAGCACAGAATTATAGATTTGAAAACACTAATTGAGGGAAGCGACCAATATGCTAAGGATACTGAATTTATAAAGAATTTTTCATTACTACGGTATCAGATAGAGTAGAAAAAGAAAAACGTGAAGCCGAGCTACTTAAAATTAAGAAAGAAAATGTGAAAACGGAACAGAACACAGCACTAGAATTAAAACGTACAAAATTAGAAGTCATAAAAGCCCAATTAGAAATGGCGAAGATTCAATCTGATGATAAAAATTCTGACTCGGGCGGGATGGACAAAAAATCTCATACTAATTCTTTAGAATCTCTAATTAAAAGTGTTAGAAGTCTGAGCATGCCAATCCTGTCTAAACCGGAAGCGTGGAATTTATTTTTTAGTTTGCTCGAAAAAGCATTCGAAATGAAAAATGTTGCGGAGGGGGTTAAATTTTACTAAATTTAGTAGATGAGCGCGCGGCACATTTATTAGTTTATGTAAATACAAATGAAATGAAGAGTTATCCGAAGGTTAAGGCTTTAATTTTAGAAGAATTTCAACCTTCCCCGGAAACTTGTCTATTAAATTTCATTACGGCAAAAAGAATGAAAAATGAAAATCATTTACAATTTGCAAGCAGAATCCGAGCTAATTGGGATTTTTATTGTCAGCTTAGGAAAGTAAAAGATTTTGATACGCTTAATGAATTAATTGTTACCCATAGATTATTAAGTTCATTAGATTCAGAAACGTGGAGTTATGTTAAATTAAAGCAAATGGATGACTGGTTAAAACCACGAGAAATCGCGGAATTATGCGATAATTGGTTTACTTCAATAGGTAGAACTTTCTCAGAATTATATGATAGACCTATAAAATCCTTTCGCAACTATGATGAAACTGGAAGTATGAATCATGGAAAATATATCCCACCTCATATCAGAAATAATGTTCTTACTCGCGATAGGAAAACTAATGACATTTTTAGGCTGCGTAAACAAACAATTCATTTGCGTTTCTGTCCGAATATTAAAGAAAAAAATAAAATGGGGAATTTCCGCAATCAAACGAAAAAGGAATCGAGTATTGAGAAAAATAAACATGAAGAAAAGTTATTTGCTAAAGTGACAGCTTTATGTTCTGGGAATGAGGCAATAAATACGCAAGCTTTGCAATACCAGGATGTCTGGTTAGAGGGGCGGAAAGTGAATGCACTGATTGATAATGCGGCCGAAATTCCAGTAATTAATTCAAATCAAATACCGGATTCATTTAGAAATAATGAAAATTCAAAAATTCAATAGCTATCTGCTTTTGGAGAAAAAATAAACGCTGGCCTTATTATTTTACCCATAGCTTTAGAATCCGGACAGCCAAATAGTGTAGTTAATAGCGTAGATATTTTGTTCGCGAAACAGATAAAATATATGGGTCATGTATTATCACGCCAACGATTTATGAGTTATTATGATCAGCTCAGAGTGGAGGGGAAGAAAATAGATTAGGTGATGTGTCTACAGATGAGAGGCAGCCAGAAAGTGGGGAAGAAATTAAATATAAAAACGCAGGGGGTATTGAAATGGAACAACAAAGTATGAATGATGAGAATTTATGTTTATTAAGTCAAAATGAAACTGCAGGAAAAGAGTTAATGATTAGTTGTATTGAAAGGAAAAATAATAGCGAAGATTTAAATGTGGGTCATCAATCAGATGCGAGTATTTACAGGGCGCAACAGAAAAGTTGCGAATCGTTACAGGGAGCTTTCAAAGATGCAGAAATGAGAAAAACGTGTTTGTTATGGTAGATAATTAGCTTTATCATAGGGAAAGAGTTTCGGGAGTACAAGTTATGCAATTAGTGGTGCCAAAGGGGAGGAGGGGGGAAATTAAAAAAAATTGCGCACGAATCCATTTTCGCTAATCATCTCGGCATAAAAAAAACAAAAGACAGAATTCGTTATTTATTTTTTTGGCCGGGTATGTTGCGGGATGTGGAAGAATATTGTGCATCGTGTAAGGATTGCCAACTACGGAACAGGGAGAGGGCCAGCGATCAGATACCCATTGTCCCAATTGAGTGACCAGAACTTCCGTTCGACGTTGTAAATATTGACATAATTGGAAAAATTGAACCTCCTTCAGCACGTAGGCATCAATACGTACTTACTTTGGTAGACCAACATTCGAGGTGGCCAGAGGCAGTTCCGTTACGGACAATTACGGCTAAAGCTACGTACGATGCATTGTTAGAGATATTTATGCGAACAGGAATACCCCGCGTAATAGCAAGTGATCAGGGCAGAAATTTGGTATCAGGGTTAATACAAGAGTTTCATGCTAGGCTGGGGGCGGCTCCTAGATTTGCTACGCCGGGGCACCCACAGAGCTCGGGATTAGTTGAACGATATAATCAGGTATTGAAACGTATGTTAAACCATATAATTCGCAGTGACCCTAAAAATTGGGATAAACACTTCCCCTAACTATTATTTGCGTACAGAGAAATTCCTAATAGCACTACGGGCGTATCGCCATTAAAATTAATGTACGGAAGGGAGGCCAGAGGGCCACTGGCGGTATTAAAATCTACACGGGCAGGCGGAATCCCACTACCTATAAATTTAGGAAAGAGCGTTACCGAATACCTCCAGGAGTTAAAAATCAATTTAGAAAGGGCGGCGGAACAAGCGGCAATAGTATCGGAGCTTAAGCAAAGCTCGTATGCGAAGTACGCTAATCGAAGAGCGATTTACAAGTCATTTAGGCCGGGGACCAGGTATATTTATTAATTCCGGACTGTACGAACAGACTTTACGCAAGGTGGACCGGGCCAGCCGAAATAGTTGCGCGCTGTAACCCTGATTCTTACAAAGTGAAATTAATAAACGAGAATGTTAGAAATGTCCACGTAAATAAGATCAGAAAATTTACTCCTAGGGTACAAGCGGTGGGAGTGATCTTCGAAAATGAGGAAGAATTAGGAGAGTTCCATCCCACCCCCAGTATGAAAGATAACTCTGACCTTTTTAATATAGAAGAAGCTGATCTAAGTCATTTAGGAAAGGTGGAGAAAGAAAAAAATGTTAGATTTATTATATAAGTATAAAGAGTTATTTTCCAGAAGTGCTTATAACTAAGGTAGGAGAGCATGAAATACGAATAAATGACGCAGAAAAGAAAAAGCCCTATGTTTATCGAATCCCAGAGGTCTTGAAGCCACAAGTAGATAAACAAATTGAGGAGTTATTGGAATTAGGTCTGATTGAAGAAAGCGAGGCTGAGGCGTCACACCCAGTAGTGTGCGTGATGAAGAAAGATGGAACCTTGCGCCTATGCGTAGCTATTCGACTACTGAATGCTATTACGAAAACTGATGATTTCCCAATGGAAAATGCCACCGATCTGATGTTCAGTATTGTCAGGGCCAATGTGATAACCACCATAGACTTACTCAAAGGGTATTGGGCCATACCATTGGAAGAAGATAGTCAAAATTTAGCACGCTTCAAAACTCATAGGGCTCAGTATCTCTTTAAAGTAATGGCCTTCGGGTTCAAGAACGCAGCTGCGACTTTTCAAAGGGAGATGAACAAAGCACTGTCCGATTACAAAGAGTTCGCCAGAGCATATATAGACGACATAGCCGTTTATTCTGAAACATTTTCTGAACACCTGATACATCTAGAAAAGATATTTTATAAGTTATCACAGTTAAGATTTTCAGTTAATTTGAAAAAAATGTGAATTCGCAAAACCTCATATCAAGTACTTAGGACATATCATCGGGTCCGGCAGACATCGGAGCGACCCCGGAAAAGTGGAGGCCATTCGAAGGCTAGCTGTGCCTCAAACTAAAAAACAGTTGAAAAGTGTTCTTGGTCTGTCTAATTATTATAGAGATTACATTCCCAAATATGCTGTAGTAGCATATCCTCTAACTGAACTGACGAAAAAGAACGGTCCAGAGCAGTTGTGTTGGTCAGAAGACCATGACCGGTCATTTAATGAGTTGAAAAGAGGTCTTATCGAAGCACCTAGTCTACATACTCCCGTTATAGGAGTTCCATTTGTCATCGAGTGCGACGCATCTGTAGTCGGCATCGGCGCGTGTTTATCACAGCGAAAAGACGGAGTACTGTATCCGGTAAGCTATGCCAGTCAAAAGCTCACCAAAACTCAACAGGCTTGGCCGACTATTGAAAGGGAGGCCTATGCGGTCATCTGGAGTCTAAAGAAGTTCGAAACATGGATTTTTGGTTCACCTGTGGAACTTCTCACTGATCACAACCCATTAACATTCATCACCAAAAATGCCCCCCAATCTTCCAAACTGCAGCGATGGGCATTAGCACTGCAGAAATATGACATTAGGATTTCGCATCGACCTGGAAGGCGATATTACTTCAGCTTTTATTTTGTATTTTTTTGTATATATTTATCAATTTGTATTATTCATTTGGGTAGTGTGTTTAAAAAATGAAGTATGAGGACGTCTCCAGACTAAATTTCAGATAGAAAATGTAAGACCCCCTCCCCAATTTTCAATCTTGGGTGGGGGGGGGGGGTGTGATGTCTGGAGATGTCTGGATAACTTTTCTTTCGATTTCTGTTGGCGCCAATGTCACGTGATACACGGGCGCACGGAAAGGAAGGGGAGCAACTGTTTTCAGAGTGAAAGAGGGTTTTTGAGAAGTGTAGACGTAGGCCGTGCATGTTTGGCCGGCGAAAGTTTTGATTTATATAACGGAAGTGTGTCAGGTGTTATGAGCACCGAAGTATTACAATTTTAATAGATAGTAATTTAATATACCGTCCCCCTACCGCCGGAATTTGTTCAAATTCAGGGAGGACCTTCTTGCCATAGCTATTAACATACACAAAAAATTTGGTTTAATTCTATGCATAACTTCATACACTTTTCTATGGTACAATATTCAAAATGCACAAAAATGGCTATTACAGCACCCCCTACCGGCGGATTTTTTTCAAATTAATGGAGGACCCTGCTTCCCATACCAAAAACTTAAAAAAAGTGTTTGGTTCAATTCTATGCATAACTTCATACAATTTTTATGGTACAATGGCGACACACGGACACAAGGATAGACAGACATTTTGTATAAACATGCTTCTTGTGATCTCTGACCCCTAAAACGTGTAAGTCTGTCAAAAACCGGAAGTCGAAAAAAATTTCGATTACAATACTTTCTTCTATTGAAGATAGAAGAAAGTAAAAATCTAAAAACACCGAAAAAAGTCTTCGTTTAGGCAAATAAATATCCATCTTATGCTGTCATCTCTCGGTAACAGATAACGAAATTTATAGATAATTATTTCATACAATTTACTTATTATAAAGAAGAATAAAATTACAGAAATTTATTAAAATTCGGAAAAACCCAAACATGGAATGACATAAATGGGTTTTAATAAGAGGGGAAATTCAGTTTTGTGTTACTGTATTCTTTCTATGAAAAAGAAAATCCTGATGTTGACTTACTTTTTGCGCTCATGAACCGTAAGCTCCTGTTAAGATGTAGAACTATTGCAGACATTAATGATACCTAAAAACACACGTTGCTTCTTAAAGAAATAAATGCTATATCTACCCTATATATATAAAATCCTAACAAAACGAATTTATGAAACGGAAGCATGAAACGGAAGTATAAATCGACTGATTAAATAACTGATTATGTTTCACGGCGATTTCTCTGAAAATATGAATACTTTGCGATGAAATTAACACCAAAAATCAATATTGATCCGCAGATTTCAAAACTAGTATTAGAATTTTTAAATTCGAATTAGTTTTCAAAATATTATTTTTTTTCTAATTTCATATACACTTTTCTAATGATGGCAACTCAAATTTTAATCAAACAGATATATATTTTTTAATATTTCAGAAAAGGTTTACATGGAAACCCGGCTATTGTTGTTTATTTGATATTAAAAGCTTATTTACTTTTGTTTCTTTTTACAAATTATATAAATTACTTTGTTCTATGATTATTAATTATTTTTTAGATATTTCCTTTAGAAAATAATAGAAAATAATTAAGAAATACAGTACTGCTTAGTTATTCCGTCGACCAATTTCGCCAAATTATATAAATCGCCAAAACACTCGCCAAATTATACAAATTGACATAATTTTTATTTTAAATAACTAAAGAACAAATAAATTAGTATAACATTAATAAATATAGGAATAAAACGTCGAAATAAAAATCACTTGATGACGTAAACCCGTGTAACTTGCTTAAAGTCAAGTGAATGTGACATTTACGATCAACCATTATTGGCATTTCATCTTATAGTTTGGCGATAGATTTTTGGTCGACGGGATATCTAAAGAATACCAAAAATGCATATGTAACTAGCATTTGAAAAGGAGGTTTTCGCCAAATTTTCGTAAAAAAATAAAAATCACGCCAAACCTGCGGTACGTATCTGGCCAAATATTACCAATCGAAAAAAAAAATGTTAACTGGCGAGTTGAAAATAAGCTATTGGCGAGATTTGCATCCTGCTAGCGTAACAGTACCTAGAATCCTTTGCGACCATGGCAACTTTTATGTAGTTTAATTCGAAAAAAAAATTTAGATTTTTTAATCAAAATGGAAAACTTACGGTCCCATATTGGCGCGATTTTTTTCTGACGCCAATGTCATATACGGAACGGGTACATAACTGGCTCCAAAGTATCGTTATTTTGCTTGATATGTTAAGCCGGATGTTGCTGTTTATGCTGTTGATGCGTTCCCCAAATTAGCGTCGTTAAAAAATCACGCCAATATTTGACGTATATGAATCTTTGCCAAACTTTCATATGAACGGCGAAGGGATCCGACCGTATTTGTTTATGGCAGTTGATGACTTCAACTATTATAATATAGATGAAATGGCGATATAATAATATTTGGCGAGATATCACCTGTGCCTGGCTAACATTTAAGTACCAAAATGGCACCTAGTTTATAAAAAGCGAAGTGGTTCGTCTGGAACTGTTGATGATAGTCACATGACTTAGGCTATTGTTATAGAGATTGTTTTAAAATACCCGGAGAGAAAGACTCTTATACTTAATTTATTTTATTTTAGCTTCTTTTCAAATGTTTAACTGATCCTCTTTAATCAAAAACGAAAACAGCCATTGGATGTCTTAACACTAACTGATTCGCCCTTAAATTTTTGCAATGAAAGGGAAATGAGTGGAAACCCGTTTACATGGAGATCTGCACAGCTTTTTTCAGTATAATTCAATCTTCTCTAATATTTTTAAAACCCAACAGATTAGCGTGTTTTTACGGTGTCTGAACGGGGGTTGGCGAGCGTAGCTTGTAGGGAGCAGAGCCCCCTAGTTGAGAAATAAAATGTTGAAATAAGAGCTTTTAATATACTTTATATCTCTATTTTATGTTGTATAAAATAGTTATCTGCTATAAGCATATAATGCAAACTGGGAATTTCGTGCAGTCTGATTATAACTTGAGCCCTGCTGAATCGATTTTGAAGAGGCTTGTAATGTTAGCTAGATATTTTCCCAAAGAAGGTTTTAATATAATAATAGATAATTCTACGTCGCTCAGATGTGTGACGTAGTTAAGTGTTCAATTGAACTATTGAACTAATATACTGGGAAAGTTCAATAATCCGATGAATCCAATGATGAATGTTTAGCTTTTTTAAAAAGATTCAGGTGATTGGAATTTGCACTAATAGTTAGATAATGTTACAGGAAAGTTTTTAGTACACAATATATCGTTTTACATTGCTTAGTTACAGAATTGTGGGTGAACTTTCATAATCAGATGAGACCGATTATGAATGATTGCCCTTTTATAAAAGAATATGCAAAATAGATTTCCGTTGAACTTGAAGTGTTAGTGAGATTTAGTTGTAGCCGCAACTGAATTAGGCTTAAAAGTTGAGGCTGAGCACAGAATTATAGATTTGAAAACACTAATTGAGGGAAGCGACCAATATGCTAAGGATACTGAATTTATAAAGAATTTTTCATTACTACGGTATCAGATAGGGTAGAAAAAGAAAAACGTGAAGCCGAGCTACTTAAAATTAAGAAAGAAAATGTGAAAACGGAACAGAACACAGCACTAGAATTAAAACGTACAAAATTAGAAGTCATAAAAGCCCAATTAGAAATGGCGAAGATTCAATCTGATGATAAAAATTCTGACTCGGGCGGGATGGACAAAAAATCTCATACTAATTCTTTAGAATCTCTAATTAAAAGTGTTAGAAGTCTGAGCATGCCAATCCTGTCTAAACCGGAAGCGTGGAATTTATTTTTTAGTTTGCTCGAAAAAGCATTCGAAATGAAAAATGTTGCGGAGGGGGTTAAATTTTACTAAATTTAGTAGATGAGCGCGCGGCACATTTATTAGTTTATGTAAATACAAATGAAATGAAGAGTTATCCGAAGGTTAAGGCTTTAATTTTAGAAGAATTTCAACCTTCCCCGGAAACTTGTCTATTAAATTTCATTACGGCAAAAAGAATGAAAAATGAAAATCATTTACAATTTGCAAGCAGAATCCGAGCTAATTGGGATTTTTATTGTCAGCTTAGGAAAGTAAAAGATTTTGATACGCTTAATGAATTAATTGTTACCCATAGATTATTAAGTTCATTAGATTCAGAAACGTGGAGTTATGTTAAATTAAAGCAAATGGATGACTGGTTAAAACCACGAGAAATCGCGGAATTATGCGATAATTGGTTTACTTCAATGGGTAGAACTTTCTCAGAATTATATGATAGACCTATAAAATCCTTTCGCAACTATGATGAAACTGGAAGTATGAATCATGGAAAATATATCCCACCTCATATCAGAAATAATGTTCTTACTCGCGATAGGAAAACTAATGACATTTTTAGGCTGCGTAAACAAACAATTCATTTGCGTTTCTGTCCGAATATTAAAGAAAAAAATAAAATGGGGAATTTCCGCAATCAAACGAAAAAGGAATCGAGTATTGAGAAAAATAAACATGAAGAAAAGTTATTTGCTAAAGTGACAGCTTTATGTTCTGGGAATGAGGCAATAAATACGCAAGCTTTGCAATACCAGGATGTCTGGTTAGAGGGGCGGAAAGTGAATAAACTGATTGATAATGCGGCCGAAATTCCAGTAATTAATTCAAATCAAATACCGGATTCATTTAGAAATAATGAAAATTCAAAAATTCAATAGCTATCTGCTTTTGGAGAAAAAATAAACGCTGGCCTTATTATTTTACCCATAGCTTTAGAATCCGGACAGCCAAATAGTGTAGTTAATAGCGTAGATATTTTGTTCGCGAAACAGATAAAATATATGGGTCATGTATTATCACGCCAACGATTTATGAGTTATTATGATCAGCTCAGAGTGGAGGGGAAGAAAATAGATTAGGTGATGTGTCTACAGATGAGAGGCAGCCAGAAAGGGGGGAAGAAATTAAATATAAAAACGCAGGGGGTATTGAAATGGAACAACAAAGTATGAATGATGAGAATTTATGTTTATTAAGTCAAAATGAAACTGCGGGAAAAGAGTTAATGATTAGTTGTATTGAAAGGAAAAATAATAGCGAAGATTTAAATGTGGGTCATCAATCAGATGCGAGTATTTACAGGGCGCAACAGAAAAGTTGCGAATCGTTACAGGGAGCTTTCAAAGATGCAGAAATGAGAAAAACGTGTTTGTTATGGTAGATAATTAGCTTTATCATAGGGAAAGAGTTTCGGGAGTACAAGTTATGCAATTAGTGGTGCCAAAGGTGAGGAGGGGGGAAATTAAAAAAAAATTGCGCACGAATCCATTTTCGCTAATCATCTCGGCATAAAAAAAACAAAAGACAGAATTCGTTATTTATTTTTTTGGCCGGGTATGTTGCGGGATGTGGAAGAATATTGTGCATCGTGTAAGGATTGCCAACTACGGAACAGGGAGAGGGCCAGCGATCAGATACCCATTGTCCCAATTGAGTGACCAGAACTTCCGTTCGACGTTGTAAATATTGACATAATTGGAAAAATTGAACCTCCTTCAGCACGTAGGCATCAATACGTACTTACTTTGGTAGACCAACATTCGAGGTGGCCAGAGGCAGTTCCGTTACGGACAATTACGGCTAAAGCTACGTACGATGCATTGTTAGAGATATTTATGCGAACAGGAATACCCCGCGTAATAGCAAGTGTTCAGGGCAGAAATTTGGTATCAGGGTTAATACAAGAGTTTCATGCTAGGCTGGGGGCGGCTCCTAGATTTTCTACGCCGGGGCACCCACAGAGCTCGGGATTAGTTGAACGATATAATCAGGTATTGAAACGTATGTTAAACCATATAATTCGCAGTGACCCTAAAAATTGGGATAAACACTTCCCCTAACTATTATTTGCGTACAGAGAAATTCCTAATAGCACTACGGGCGTATCGCCATTAAAATTAATGTACGGAAGGGAGGCCAGAGGGCCACTGGCGGTATTAAAATCTACACGGGCAGGCGGAATCCCACTACCTATAAATTTAGGAAAGAGCGTTACCGAATACCTCCAGGAGTTAAAAATCAATTTAGAAAGGGCGGCGGAACAAGCGGCAGTAGTATCGGAGCTTAAGCAAAGCTCGTATGCGAAGTACGCTAATCGAAGAGCAATTTACAAGTCATTTAGGCCGGGGACCAGGTATATTTATTAATTCCGGACTGTACGAACAGACTTTACGCAAGGTGGACCGGGCCAGCCGAAATAGTTGCGCGCTGTAACCCTGATTCTTACAAAGTGAAATTAATAAACGAGAATGTTAGAAATGTCCACGTAAATAAGATCAGAAAATTTACTCCTAGGGTACAAGCGGTGGGAGTGATCTTCGAAAATGAGGAAGAATTAGGAGAGCTCCATCCCACCCCCAGTATGAAAGATAACTCTGACCTTTTTAATATAGAAGAAGCTGATCTAAGTCATTTAGGAAAGGTGGAGAAAGAAAAAAATGTTAGATTTATTATATAAGTATAAAGAGTTATTTTCCAGAAGTGCAAATAACTAAGGTAGGAGAGCATGAAATACGAATAAATGACGCAGAAAAGAAAAAGCCCTATGTTTACCGAATCCCAGAGGTCTTGAAGCCACAAGTAGATAAACAAATTAAGGAGTTATTGGAATTAGTTCTGATTGAAGAAAGCGAGGCTGAGGCGTCACACCCAGTAGTGTGCGTGTTGAAGAAGGATGGAATCTTGCGCCTATGCGTAGCTATTCGACTACTGAATGCTATTACGAAAACTGATGATTTCCCAATGGAAAATGCCACCGATCTGATGTTCAGTATTGTCAGGGCCAATGTGATAACCACCATAGACTTACTCAAAGGGTATTGGGCCATACCATTGGAAGAAGATAGTCAAAATTTAGCACGCTTCAAAACTCATAGGGCTCAGTATCTCTTTAAAGTAATGGCCTTCGGGTTCAAGAACGCAGCTGCGACTTTTCAAAGGGAGATGAACAAAGCACTGTCCGATTACAAAGAGTTCGCCAGAGCATATATAGACGACATAGCCGTTTATTCTGAAACATTTTCTGAACACCTGATACATCTAGAAAAGATATTTTATAAGTTATCACAGTTAAGATTTTCAGTTAATTTGAAAAAAATGTGAATTCGCAAAACCTCATATCAAGTACTTAGGACATATCATCGGGTCCGGCAGACATCGGACCGACCCCGGAAAAGTGGAGGCCATTCGAAGGCTAGCTGTGCCTCAAACGAAAAAACAGTTGAAAAGTGTTCTTGGTCTGTCTAATTATTATAGAGATTACATTCCCAAATATGCTGTAGTAGCATATCCTCTAACTGAACTGACGAAAATGAACGGTCCAGAGCAGTTGTGTTGGTCAGAAGACCATGACCGGTCATTTAATGAGTTGAAAAGAGGTCTTATCGAAGCACCTAGTCTACATACTCCCGTTATAGGAGTTCCATTTGTCATCGAGTGCGACGCATCTGTAGTCGGCATCGGCGCGTGTTTATCACAGCGAAAAGACGGAGTACTGTATCCGGTAAGCTATGCCAGTCAAAAGCTCACCAAAACTCAACAGGCTTGGCCGACTATTGAAAGGGAGGCCTATGCGGTCATCTGGAGTCTAAAGAAGTTCGAAACATGGATTTTTGGTTCACCTGTGGAACTTCTCCCTGATCACAACCCATTAACATTCATCACCAAAAATGCCCCCCAATCTTCCAAACTGCAGCGATGGGCATTAGCACTGCAGAAATATGACATTAGGATTTCGCATCGACCTGGAAGGCGATATTACTTCAGCTTTTAGTTTGTATTTTTTTGTATATATTTATCAATTTGTATTATTCATTTGGGTAGTGTGTTTAAAAAATGAAGTATGAGGACGTCTCCAGACTAAATTTCAGATAGAAAATGTAAGACCCCCTCCCCAATTTTCAATCTTGGGTGGGGGGGGGGGGGGTGTGATGTCTGGAGATGTCTGGATAACTTTTCTTTCGATTTCTGTTGGCGCCAATGTCACGTGATACACGGGCGCGCGGAAAGGAAGGGGAGCAACTGTTTTCAGAGTGAAAGAGGGTTTTTGAGAAGTGTAGACGTAGGCCGTGCATGTTTGGCCGGCGAAAGTTTTGATTTATATAACGGAAGTGTGTCAGGTGTTATGAGCACCGAAGTATTACAATTTTAATAGATAGTAATTTAATAATATAGTGAAGTGGAGGTTTTGGAGTGTAGTATGAAGGTATTGTGCACTGGAAACTGAAATTTAGAATCTGTATGTATAATTGTATATAGCGTGTTGTCATCCATGTCTTCATGTAAATAAACTACATATTATGTGTTACAAGAAGGAGTGATATATTAACCGAGGATCACACCAATGATGATTAGCGGATTTTGAGCGTATCACAACCATAAAAATTTGTATAAAGAAAAAAATTCAAAAACTCATCTCCGAAGGTGTGTGGATACCTTAAAACCTTTAAAAAATCACATGGGGGGAGTGGGGCACATTTGACAATGGGGTACGTTTGATCCGAATAAATTTTGCAAATAGTTATAATTCTAGTGGTAACATCCTTTACACATCATTTTAATAAATGTGAACCACACCTGTTACACACAGTTTTCTATAATTTTGCTTAACCCTCTTCAAATGAAAAAGGTAGGTCCCATTTTGCTCTTGATTTGTAATTCGTTTTATTTTCTGCTGTAAGGTTCTTATATAAACAGGGGATAAGTTAAAATTTTGATAATATACCAGAGCAATAAAGCAACAAACACCTATTTATATCTAAAATTGACAATGTATTTCAACTGTTAAAACAAAAGTAAGAGAACAAAATATTTTACATGGGCATTTCTACTACATTTGATAATGTTAATTACTCTGTTTATCATGATTCTGACACTTTAGACACTCCAGAAGACGTTGTAATTGATGATCCTGCTGATTTAACTGAACTAGCCCATGACTATTCTTTTTTTAATTTTACAACGAAGAAAATTTGCAAGCATTTTATAGAAATTGTTGAAGGGAAAGAAGAATTAGATTTTGAAATCAAGTTTTTAAAGAAACTAATCGGATATGTCAATCCCAAAACTTTCATTATTTGATTGAAACATTTAATTTAATTCCACATTATTGTCAAACTGCTTCCACTGAAAGCATTTAAAAATCGATTAATATATGAAAGTTTTCTTTAATTTGTGTAAAAGAAAGCTATGATCAGGATCAGAGGCGTCGCAATGGGAGATTATGGGGGGGAGCCTCCCCCCCAATGTATGTGAACTTGAGAAATTTGAGCTTAGAGCTGGGAAATTATAGATTTTTGAAACAATTTTTAATTTTTTTTAAATAAAAAGTAAAAAAAAAAAAAAATTATTGTTTTGCTGACTACCTTTCTGAGTTTTGTAATAGTAAAATAGTTATAATTTCAAAAGAAATACCAAAAGCAGCTAGACTCAATTTCTCATTATGTTTCTCGGTGCTACGAATATATCACGAAAATGTCATAAATCTACCAGACATAAATTTCTCTACTGTTGTCCATCACCAGTGTCTTTAGTACATTTCTTCCAAAACTTTGTTCCTTTCTCAAAAATCTAAAAATTTGAGGCTGTTTTCATATGAAGCACGACTATGACTCGTGCACAATTAAAGGCAAAAACTTTCATTAAATGAACCAATAATTATAATTTTTATGTTTTTAGTTTCAACTTTTTTTCTTTACATTTTTTTCTTTTTTTGCGTATAAGTATCATTATTATTATTAAACACACATTGAACATATAATTTTAGTTGGAAAATAGAGCAATTTGTTTCAAGTTGGGAAATTTTTGAATTATAAGTTGGGAAAATTTTGAACCCTCCCACCCGAAAAAAATTTTGTAGCTACGCCCCTGATCAGGATACGGAAACGCATAAGATACGAATAATTACAAACATATTTTAGTTTTCTACAGTGAAAGCTTTGTAGAAATGAAGTTTCATTAAAAAGCAATGAAGTAGTTTAAATAAGCAGTAAATGTGATATCGGAAACTATTCTTGATATTATGATCCAAAAAAAAAAAAAAAAAATGTTAATTGTTATCTAAAGTTTAAAACTAGATATAATACAGGCTACCCATAAAAGAAAACACGTAGTTATAAATTTTAAAAGAATCAACTGCATGCGTTGTAGAGTGTTGGTTCAAGGTCATCTATAAGGAGTAACCCAAACAGCTTTAGTTAAGCGCATGCGCGAGCGCTGCTTTGTTATTTTCTCGCTTGCAGCGCCACCCATGCTACACTGCAAATAGAAGCGTCTTAAATTTAGACACATATGTGACTGAAAAAGAATTTTAGACACTTAAGTGTCTTAATCTGAAAATTAAGACACTATAGATGTCTTAATTTAAGATACATAAGCGTCTTACTATGACCATGGTGTAAACGAACTGAGAATAATGTCTAAAATATCCGCAAACGTCTTATTTTAAGACACTTCATTGCTTTAAACGTGTCTTAATTTTTGATTCTTCCGACGCAATAACCACCAGGGGGCACCAGCACTCCCAGTTGCGCATGCGTTTTAGATGTCTTCGTTCGAAGTGGTATACGTTGTAATTCAAACAAAGTTTGTTTTTATGTACGCGTGTATTTTAATTCGTTTTTTGCGAAATGTGAAGTACTGTGATTTTAATTCGTATTAACTTGGATTATGTATTTATTGAATACATACATCTGACGTGTGTGCTCGGCATCAAATGTCTCTTAGAAGGTGTCGTCGATACAAGGGCGGGATAGACACAGAACAGAAGAAGACGACGGTTGAAGAATACACCCGGAAATTCTACAAAGCGTGTGCAATGGGCTTAGTGTTAACTCGTATCAATTTATATCAATAATATTGTGTTATTCATCTTCGTCCTGTCGAAGCTGGCAAAAAAAAAGAAACTTTTGTCTGGCGGGTCCTGTTTTTAGGATGAAACATCTCATCCTTTAAATATGGCTAGTCGGATGTATTATGGATTACCTTTTAAACTGATGAAAGTCTTTCTCCCTCACTGTGGTTGTGGTAGTTTTTAAAATTTCAAATCGAGGAATATTTCTTACCTCCTGCAGCAACTCAAGTAAGTTTCTTTATAGTAGTAAAATTAGTGTATTTTATGATTTTATTTATTGTACTAAACAAAATCCTGCATGAAATTTAATTAGTTTTGAATCTGTTCGCAAAAAACCCCACTAATTCTAGAAGTATATATTTTTAAACTTATGACGTTCTTTTTTATTACGAATTATATATTCAATGTCAGTTCTTAGTTTCAATGGACAATTTTTATCTCGCAGTAAATGACGGCCACAAGGAAGTAAAGATAAAAAAAAACTTTGAAAGATGACCTAATGCTTTCTTACTTCCTGGCATAAAACAGCAGATTAAAAAAAGATAAATAAAGTAAATGAGACTCGTCTATTATATGAAGCTGCCTGTAAAAATATACATATGTATTTGATTTGCAATCAACTCTAATACTGATTTTTTTTATTATTTTTAATAAAAAAGTAATTTGAAATTTATAATGGGAAAAAGTAAAAACCTCTAACTAGATTTCGTATTTAAAATTGTGGTAACTTTATTTATATGCACTTATACGAAAAATACAAAAATGACAGATGTTACTGTATATATTTAAGACGAAAGAAGTTTGGAAATCATAAGTTATTTTTTCCTCATGTTTTTAATATAGAATATGTACTTATTTGTTTTTATTGATAGTTGAATAGCTTTTGTGAGTACCCTCTGATCTACATAAAAACTTGCCCATGTGGAAATATAAATTTTTTAAAAACATAATTTTTAAATAAGTATTTTCATTTTGGGGGGGGGGGGAGGGGGGGATTTTGCATGAATTTTTGTAAAGCTGATATCTTAAATCTTGCACTGATTATAATGAAAGTTTTGAACTTTTAGAGTAGGACAAGTTTTAAAACGCAAATATATTTAACAAAATACCAAAGTCATTTTTTCCCCAATGTTATTAAAGTAGAATATTTATTTATTTATTTTCATTATTCATAGTTAAATGGCTGTTGTGATTATCAAGTGATGTATATGTAAAATTGCCTATGTGGCAATATATTTTTTTATATTTTCATTTTTTTTGGGGGGGGGGGGATTTTTGCAATTTTCGTACATCTGATATTTTAAATCTTTTTCCACATTCAACCGAGTATAATAAATATTTTGAACTTTTAGAGTAGGACAAGATTATAAAATATATATATATATATTTATCTATGTACCTTAAAAGCCCTTAATAGCGAACACTTCGGGAACGCGGAATTCGTCCGATAATTGGAGATGTCTACTTTTTTGAGGTAAAAATATACAAATATGTATGTCTGCTGATTAAAAAAGTATTCGTTAAATAGAGGTGTTCGCTATTCGAGAATGTTCATTAACCTCCACAACGGATACTCCCGAATATCGGACATCTCAATTTAGACAACTATAATGCAGGGTTGCGTTTTTTGCAAAAGTACTTCTTGATTAAAGGAAGGGCAAACTGGGAAGTGCCCCGTCCCCCTACGACTGTAGTGCCCCCAAATTTGATGTGCAATATTTGTAAAGCTTATATTTTAAATCTGTTTCGAAATTGTACTGATTATAATCAATATTTTGAACTTTTAAAGTAAAATAAGGTTAAAAACAAAATAAATTTAAAAAAATCTAATATTTAGATAAATATTTTTTGTTTTTTAATCTTGTTCTACTCCTGAAGTTCAAGATATTGATTATAATCAGTACAATGTCGTAAAAGATTTAAATTATCAACGTAACGAAAATTGTATACCAAAACTGAGAGCACAAAAAAATCAGGCTGTATTGGGGGGGGGGGGGGCAGGACCACAGCCAAATATTTTTCCAGGATTCAACGTGGTCAAACATGGCTACGTATGATGCTTACAAAAAAAATGGATGCGATTCAGACGTTTGAAGTGTCTGAAATTCAGACGCAAAAAGTGTCTGAAAAAATTCAGACATTTTAAAATGTCTGAAAACTGAACACTCCATTTCAGACACTTAAGTGTCTGAATTTCAGACATTTTAATTTAGAGTGTACATAGCGACTTATAAGCGTAAAGTATTATTGCTGTGCTGAAGATTAAAAAGTCGTTAGAGCAATTTTTTTTAACCATTTGGAAAAATGGTTATTGTCCTCGTCTGGGTGGAAAAACAAAAGTATATCTGAAGGTTTTTATTGGTTGAATCCACATTTTATTCGTTTTCTGATGGGTCTATACAGTAATCTGTATTTACCTTTACTTTGAACAGAGATGGATACTTCTGTTGCCGCTTTGACAAAAAAGTAATAAAAATTACAAAAACAAATTAATAACTCAGAAACAAATTGAGATACAGCTTTCAAACAAATTGCATTTAAAAGTACATTTTTTTCTCTATACGACGGTGTAAAAAGTAATATTGTGGGATGTTTATAAGTTTAAGAATGAAATTTCATTTAAAATGGGTCGTCTGATTTCTTGGACGATGGAAAAGCCTTTCCCCGAACAGCCAATGAAATTCTTGGATAATACGTATGTTTCAGGTGGATAATACGTAAGGTTCAGGAAATCTGAGGTGTCGCAGGCGATTTTTGTCGCTTGCAATTTTTACGTGTAATAACACTATTAATGTTTAATCCATGGCTTACATAATGTATGATCAACTCCGTGCGATTTTTTATGTCTTAAATTTTAGTCTTTGAAAAAATCATTTTCCAAAAGGTCGTTGTAATTTTTTAAATTGCTTTTATTTATTTATTTATTTTATTTTATTTTTTGCTTTTGAGCTTTATAAAAGATAGTGTGTGTTCCGCCGCTACCTAATTATTTTCCAGAGATGAGACACAGAACTGAAGAGGCAGTTTCTCCGTTACTCCGGACTATTTAACCGAAGTGTGGGAAAAATTAGATTTTAGGTTGTATGCGTTCCGTATAACTAAAGGTGCACATATTGAACCTTTGCAAGAAAATGTAGGTTAGTTTACCTTCAGTTTGATGTATAATTTGTTGTAAATAGTTTAAATTAAACTGTTGTAACATACCGTTGAAACTGGGATATTATTTTATGGACACACTGTATAAATGATAAATTATTGAATTAAACAAATCTAAATTTTATAGAAATTCAACTAGTGAATTTTTCTATATCTTACTTCAAACAGAAGCCACTTATCTTAGCGTTAAAAGCAATTCACTAACCTTAACGAAATTCACACTTCACAATTATCTGGTGTGCAAACAACAAACGTATTGGCAGATATGCTGTTACTCTGAGGCAACGCTTTTCACAGAATACTTTAGAAAACCGATAAAAACAGGAACGTTTTATTGGATTTATGAAAAGGAAAATTTAGACGTGCATTTAACCCATATTGGACCGCTGTCCTATAAATAGGACAGCTAATAAAACATTTAAAAAAATAAAATTGGTAAGGATTTTCTGGATGCATTTTGTTATGACGTCTTTAAAATACATAAAAGTATAACATATAAACAAAAAAAAACAAGTAATCAATTAAAATTTAATTGAAAAATATCTATTTAAAAAATCCTTTAAAAATTGTGGTCTTATAATCTAGAATTTTACCATTATTATTATCTTTTTATTGGAGAAATCATAGAGTATTTTTGCACATACAGTATTTTTAAAGTAAAATAAAATATTTGCTCATAAAATTAGTTTATATATGCATTTTATATGTCCTTACTATGTGTCCTTCTAATATGTCCTGTTTATAAGACAGCTAGTTACTTAAAAAATTAAAAACTTTTTTTTCAAAATTTTGCTAGTATCTACTTAATTACACCATATTAATGATATAATCAAAGTTTTAAAAATCTTCAAAAATATTTAATCGGTGTGGTCCAATATGGGTTAATATCTTCACGTATACTATCATAAGGGTTATTAATACTCAAAACTATAACATTTTTTAATGGAAAAATTAAGTTATTATTATAATATTTTCACGATGTTTTCACAGAAGTCATTTGAAAATAAAATATGAACGTTTTATTGAATTTAGGAAAATGAAGGGATATATCTGAAACAGAAATGAATAAAATAATTATAAATTTAATGTATTTCGTTATAACTTTGCAACCAAAGTCTGTGACAATGCAGTTTAATTAAAAAGCATTAAATTATTTCAAATAGGCAGCATGAGAGGAACCTTGACTCTTCTATTGAAATTCCAATCCAGATATATTACTGACATTAATGGTATCTAAACTTTCACGCTGTTGCTTAAAGAAGCAAATGTTAAATTAAAGCAATAAAAGTTATATATCCATTTTTATTTAGCGCATAATGTGATTTTGCATTTTAATATGGTAAGAAACATTATAAAAATTATTTTTATTTGAAAACATATTTTATTATGCGTGAATTTTATTAATTATCAAATTATATTATGTATGCTAAAAAGCAGAAAAACCAACGTTTAAAATGCACAAATAATACATGAAAAGCAGCTTTTGCTTGCTTTTGATGTATTATATGTGCATTTTAAAAGTTGGTTTTTCTGCTTTTTAATATTGTTGCACAAAGGCTTTATTTGCTATTTTTATATTATGTATGATAAATAAAATTTTATTCGTTATATATTTAAATTAGTTATACGTTAAATATTCATTATATATTTAAAGTAAACGTAAATATAATTAAATGTTTCAATTTAATTTTTAAAGGAATAAATTATTTAATTTTTTTTTCATTCCTGTTTAATTCCTAATGTATTTTGTATTTAGATTAGACAAGAGCAATGTTACAAACTTATTATTTAAAAATATTTTTTCTCACGATTTAATACAGTAATATCATTTTATAGTAATTATGTATATATATATAACCATTATGTAATTACAATTCATCATCTTTATATATATATATATAAGGTGTTTTTCCAATACCTTGCTTAAAACCTTAACAGAAACCCTATTTTCTTGTATTAAACAATTTGACGATTTAATGTAAAATATTTTAATATTTCTATGTATATTGTCACTAGGATTATTAAGAAATAAAACTCAAATAGTATTTTTGACTGGAAGATTTAACTTGATCTTAGAGTATTACTGATTTATTTTCGCTGAATACATTATAAAATCGTTTAAAATACGAGAATTTTCTTCACTTTATGAGAATGGAAGATTATATCTGGAAATAATAACGCTAAAGATTTAATAAATTTACATAGTTAGATAAGATTCCTCACTTAAAGCTTTTTGGACACAAATTTTTATTAAAAACCTATTATACATTTTTCATAAGAAGGAAAACTGATAATCGGCATCTTTGTTGAAATTGTTATTCAGTATAACTGATATTAATTTTATCTAAAATTTCACACTTCTTATAAGATTTAATGTTAAATTATTGAATTAAGAGTTTATAATATATTATGATGCATAGTATAAAAGTATTATTGTGATTCGAAAATGTAACATTTATGACGGAAAGACTTTACTTCTTAGAATATTGCTGTGTTGTTTTTGCTGAATGCATTCGAAAATCGATTAACATGCGTTCGTTTTAAGGACTTTTTGGAAAACGAGAAATTCATAACATGTCTTTCTTTAATAATAGACAATTTTTTTGACTTTTTGAAAAGTTTTAAGGTGATCTCTCCCTTACTGGAAAACATAATAATATCCACGACCCAAAATATACAATAGCTTCTTCTAAATAACACACATTTCCTAAAAATGATCTTTATCTGGAGGAACCTCAAAAGCCAATATATTTTCGTGATTTAAAAAAGCATATGTAAAAACTAAATTAGCTTTTCTGCCACTGATATCTGGAATCGTTTCCGAGTACTTTTTGTAGTACATTAATATGTTTTCTCAACCCGAAATAAAGCTTTTCTGTGTGCTATCAACTCTTAAGTAATGTGTGTTCAGCAAACAAGCATTGCAGATAAACATGATAACTTAACAGCACTAATATTAATATTAAAATTATCCTTAAGGACTGTTTCCTAGAAATCCTCACAAACTTCTCTTGTCTGGAAAGTTATGAAAAAACGAGACAAAGGACACGAATGGGCATTGTAAGGTAATTTTAATAACCACATTACACTGTAAAACTGTTATTGGGTTTCAATTAAACCGTTTCGTCGGACATTATCGATTCTACTTCTGGTGTTACTTGCTAGACGTTGTACAAAATTTAGGTCTATAATTTTGAGACGCTACTTGATTCGATTCATCAATTTCTGGATGTTATTTGTTTTCCAGCGTTAGTATATATCTTGGACTTAAGATGCGCTCAGAACCACTCAGTGGTCGAATTTTGCGAACGTTAGCCGGGTTGTCGGACTTCTCTACGAAAGTGATGTTTTGTGGCGGAAGTGGCTGAAAATTATTTTGCAGTAATAACTGCTGGTGATATCTGGTTAGAAGACGCCGATAATTAATATTAGTCACCACCGCTGTAATTTCTACGGATGTAGGAGATGAGACGATGCCGAATTCACTTGTTCAAAAGTCGTTGCCTCTTGACAGCGAACCCAGTCTTTCGGATCTATCGCAATCAAACGAGGATCTTATATCTTCGACTTTCGCTTTAGTATGGAATTTGCTGATAGGTTGTATCGTGGAGACGTCAGATGTGTAGTATCTACCATTATCGTTAAAAGTGGAGTGAGTGACCTTGAAATATGACTCGTCATCCTCGATCAGTAAATTTTTTGAACAAGCGACCACACTTCGTTTACACGGCAACCTTTTACTTTTCTGTTAGTTTATGGTAAGACCCTTTTGTTGTGATATTTGATGTTAAGTTTCTTGGTGATTGTCTTATGTAGGTAACCGTGTGAAAAAATGAATTTGGCAGCTGATGATGGATTAACACATTGAGTGCCACGGTGACTGACACTGAAGCTGAAACATTTACAATGTTTTAAGTAATTTTAAGGAAGTATAATCCTGTAATAAATAAAAGGTAAGTAAAATATAAATAAATTTTCAGTAATTACTTAAAACAATATATATATATTTAGTTTTATAACATATTTTAGACCGTCAGTCATCGGTGAAAAAAGCGTTCTAAACGGAAAGGTCAGTGTCAGTATACCGGTGACTGACGTGGCACTTAACGTGTTAATACTCGGTCGTTTTTGTCAAACAGCCGCTTGAAATGCTGTAACTTCGGCTTGATGAGCTTTTAGTCCTTCCTACCCTGTCCCGGTTGTCTTTCCGCCATGAGTCCCGTCTAGTAACGTTGTAGAACATCGTATATAGTTCGTTTGGGGATGGTTTTGGCAAAAAAATGGCTAACGAGGAACTTGTTCGCATGATGAATATTGCCTTTGTAAAAGTTGTACACACGCGTACGCAGACACTCCTCTTTCGACACCATTCTCGGAAAACACAGATTATTTAATGAACTCTCTGCTAACTAGCATGCCTTTATATATGATAACGTAACAGATCATGCGCAAATTTTGTCTTATTCGTATTCCTTTGCTATTTTGCATAACTGCAAAATTTGTGCGAATTTTTAGGAAACAGTCCTTATTTTGTTACTCTTGCATTTATAAATTCAATTATGCGGCAGAAAATGTTTAATCGAGACTTGATCGCAAAACCGATATTCGCATTTAAGAAATCTAAGTAATAAACTAAAAAAAACGAAACAGTGTTTCCAAAAATCAGCGACGGCTTTGTTTCTATAAATGATTATTTAAATCTCAAACATAATACTGTGATAAAAAGTACCCAGAATGAGGACATAAAATAAAAGGCATGAATTTTTTATTGGTCAAATTTTATTGAATCTCCTTTAAAGTAATATTTTCCGACTCCAATGCACTTCTGCCAACGTTTTATCCAAACACCAAAACATGCCTTAAAATCGTTTTTGTGAAACCCCTTCAGAGTTCGTAGAGATTTTCCCTTTATCGAATTAATGGACACAAAACGGTGACCAGGAAGAGGCAATTTTAACAGTGGAAATAAGAAAAAGTCCCACAGTGCCATATCAGGTGAATACGGAGATACTGGAGTCGTATTTGTTGAATGTTTGGTTAAAAACTCACGCATAATAATTGCATTCTGAGAAGGCGCATTATCGTGGTGTAAAACCCATGAGTTTTTTCGCCCCATTTCAGAACGTTTTCGGCGGATTGCTTCACGCAAAAACCACAAAAGAATAAAATAATAAATTTTATTGACTGTCTGGCCAGTTAGTACTAATTCATAATGCACAACACCACGACAATCAGAGAAAATAGTCAACATTATCTTGATTTTGAGGGACCTTGACGTGGTCTTTTCAGTCTTCCTTCCCCTTTCAAGCGCAAATGACTGATAGTTGAGCTATTTCTGTATCAAAAGCATATATTTAAGTTTCATTACTGATATTAATTGCCTTTTAGAAAGGAAATTGCCTTGAAAAACCACCTCTCAAGTCACTTGAGCTCACTTGAACAACTTGAGCAGTAGGCGCATTATTGTTGTGCAAAACCTATGAGTTTTCTCGTTACATTTCAGACCGTTTTCGATGTGTTGCTTCTCGCAAACAGCGTAAAACAATCAAATAATAGTTTTATTGACGGTCTGGCCTTTTAAAAAGGAATTGCCTTGAAAAAGTATCTGTCGGGCTACTGGAGCCCCTTGTTGTTTTTGAAAAAAGTGCTTTTAATAAACAAATATTTCGCAAATTTCAATATTAATATCAGAAAAATTGTCCGCTTGTATATTATCCTTATAATATAATGTTAGCAAGTTCTCTTGAAATTATAATGATTTAAGAAAATATTTAATGCGAATTCATTCATCTTTGCGGAAGTTCTAGAGTTGCATTTTCCAAAGCTTTAAATACACGAAATTTCCTTTTAATATTTCAAAACTACAATAATATAAACTTCAAATTTCCGCATATGATTTATCTTTAGAAAGTCCTCGTAAATATTAATCATAAAAGAGAAATACATATATTGAAGATTAGGAAAGGTCACCGATTTGAATGTGTATACGTTTCAATAAAGTTATTATTTTACTGTTCCTACTATGATTAAAAGATGTTTAACAAAATTTATGGAAACCATCAGATTAAAATTAATTTCTTAATACTATTTTTAGAATACTTTATAACATTATTATTATTATCTTAATTATTTGTTTATTTTTTGTGATAAATCTACAATCGTTTTAAACTTAATTTTTCTAAACTACCGAAACAATTTTGTTGTTAATGTATGAAAAATTTGCTGTTTATAATTTATTCTATAATATAATATAATCAAACGCTTTGGAACAATTTGAAGTGATTTAAATGTTTCCCGAACCCAAATTTAACCATCTTTACAGATGTTCTAAAGTTTCCAAATCCAACCACCTTTACGAAAGTTCTAAAGTTTCCATTTCTAAAGCCTTAAACAAACGAAAATGCCTTTCAATATTTCAAAACTACAATGTAAACTTCGGCCATCCGCATACGATTTATATTGTGGATTTTGAAAGTACTTGAATATAATAATGATAAGAGACACATGAATACTTGTAATATCCCCAGATAGAAAATGAGACATGGATTATGCGATTGGAAAAGTTCGTAGAATAACATATTCGAATGCACAGATTTTTCGTTAAAATTATCATTTTACATATATTGCTGAGAGAAATAGGTGCATAGGAAACAAAAATTTAAATTTTTCTGACTATAACATTTAGAATACTTTGTAATTTTATTGAATTTTGAATATTGTTTCCTTTTTTGTGATAAATAACTGTTCAGTGCAGCTTAAATATTTCTTTTACTTACCTTCAAGAAAATTTAACTATTAATTCCAGGAAGACTTGCCACTTCTATTCTATACTATATTGGGGTAATAAGCAACAAATTTTGAACTATTTGAAGTGAATTAAATATTTGCGGAACCAAAATTCGATTGTCCTTATATATTTTCTAAAGTTTACATTAATAAAGCCTTAAATTACACGAAACTCCCCTTCAATATGTCAAAACAACAATAACGTAAACTTCGAGTTTCCGCATGTGATTTATCCTGTGATTTTAAAAACTGCTTCTAAAGAATAATTGTAAGATATAATTGAATACTTTTAATATCCTAACAAGGGAAATAAGATATGGATTATATTTACGAATGGAAAAGGTCGTTAAATAACAAATTTGAATGCAAAGATGTTTTGTTAAAATTATCATTTTACAATTGTTACTGAGAATAGAAGGTACATTTCAGATAGGCGATAGATCAATAGAAGATAGGCGACATACATTTTAAATATTCTGAAAGTAAGTTTTAGGATACTTCGTATTTTTATTAATTTTTGAATATTTGAACTTTTTTGTGATACGTCGATGTTCAATCTTTATATATATATATATTTTTTTTTACAAAATTTCAAGAAAATTTAACTATTAATATCGAGGAAAGGTTCCATTTATATTCTATCCCATAATAAGCAACAACCTATTTGAAATGAGCTAAATATTTCTTGAACCCAAATTCAATCTTCCTTACGGAAGTTCTAAAGTTTCCATTTCTAAAGCCTTTTAAATACACGAAACTTCCTTTCAATATTTCAAATCTACAATAATGTAAACTTTGAACATCCGCATGTGGTTTATTCTCTGACTTTAGAACTGCTTCTAAATAATAGCAGTAAGAGAGAATTGAATACTTGTAATATTCTAAGTTAGGCAATAAGTCATGGATTAGAGTTACGACTGAAAAGATTCCCGAATAACAAATTCGAATGCACGGATGTTTCGTTAAATTTATTACTAGGAATAGAAGTGTGGCAGCTTTCTCTGCAACATATCGGTTTCCGCCCCCCCCCCCCGTTACTCAAATTCTACTTTTAACAAGTAAAGTCATTAAATTAATTCTTTTTCTTAAAACAATACATAGTTCTATCTTAATGTATATATTTTTTTCTCTCTCTCTCCTTTTCGCAACGAACTTAACACGTTCAAATACAAAGATTTATAATTTCATTTTCCACTTATTCAAAATCCCATTCTCGCATATTTATTTTTGTTTCTTAACGGTCTTTAGTTAAAAGTAATCAAGGACGCATAAACCTAAGTGCAACTGTATTTTTTAACATTTCATTTTCTTTTATCGTATTATATCTGCGTTATAAACCAATCACTCTTAATTGCTGTTAGAATTTGACGGGTAAAAAGAAATAAAAAAAAAACAATAAAGTATTTTATGGGAATTGCGGTTTCAAATATATTTCATTTATTTTAGCACATATTTTTTTTTCTCTGCATTTCCATACATTCGTTAAAGATTTCACAATCACATTTAATCTCAATTTGTTGTTGTTAAAGTAAACAAATCCGGACTTTATGCATAGGCGTAACCAGCCTTCTGAACGGGGGGGGTGCCCAGACTTCTTAACCTGAACATGTTGGATACAAACAATATCTTATATGGTAACACCTGCTGAAGCTGAAACAGTACCTCATAAAACCGGTCGAGTTTCCGTTTTAGACAGGTTTTCATCTTAGAAGGTATAGTTGTGTGGTATTTCTTTTAAAAAGGGCTCGAACGCGATTTTTGTTTGCATGAGGAGGGAGGAGAAGGGATTCAAAGCATCAAAACTAGATCTAATGGTTAAAAAAAAAAGTAAATCTCCTTGCAGCAGTGACATAAGACAGTGACTAAGAGAGGTTACAAGTGTAGAATATTTTGGTACCCTAACTTCTTATAAAGATTTAAAAAAAGCTTTAATCATACTGGAAACTTCTATAGGCACAGGGGAACACTGCATGAGATCTAAAATTATCTCAGTCAAAGTCTTGTAGATGAAATTTTGCGGGATGATAAATCTCAGATCATACATGCAACCAGTACACACGCACGAAAGTTTTTCAGAATGTGACTCCATGACTTCTTAGGGATCACCGGAGGGACCCAAGAAATTTTGTAGGAAAGTCTATACAAATAATTACTTTATTGTTATAAATAATTATAATATTCATTAATATCGTAATTTCCTGCCTTATAATCCGTAGATCAAACCATCATGTTTCGATCCAGAAATTTTATTTCATTATTGAAGTTAAATATTTATTACGATTTAATAAGTTACGTTTTATGGAACAAGATTTCTGGGTTCGAACGTAATTGTTTGGTCCGCGGATTATAGACCGGGAATTGCGGTATTTCATGTTTTTACCACAAAATGTGTCGAATATATTAAGTAGATCATGATACTAAATTTTATCAAGATAAAAATTATACTATCATGATGCGACTGTAATAATAAAGATAGGTACTTGTCTGTGTATGTATCTGTGTATGCGCGAGCACTGAACTCTGTAAAAACAATGCAGCTCGCACAGCCGTAAGATTTGACAGGACCTGTATGCCTGAAGTCATGCTTATCGAAGAGAATTTCTGGAATTATTCAATTAATGTTTTATGCGAATTTTTTCGCATTTTGCGGCATTTTTTTTTTCAAATTAGCGAAAAAGAATCCGATTTCAATATTTTATCCAGTATAAACTTTAACTTCCTTTCAATGAAGTGTTTTCCAGATTCTTACAGCGATTTTTTCAATTTTTAACAATTTTTTAATGTTTATTTTTAGAGGGTTTTTTTTTTCATTTCGTGGTTATTTTTTTTTTTTTTTTTTTTTTACATTCCTAAACGGAATCGATCAGGTTTAAATCTTTTACCCAATCAGTTAATTTCGTTCTCTGCAGTTTTTTTTGTTTTTTTTATCTTTTCCGAATTTTTAATGCGATTTTTTTACTTTTTTTGAAACAGAAAAAACTCTCCGGCAATTTTTTCAATTGCCGTGATTAAATTCGAATTAGGAAAATGTCAAATAAGTTCTTATAAGGAAGCTGAAAATTTAATTTGTCTCGAAATACAAAACGCAATAATTCAAGATTCGCTTCTTTCGAGACAGAAGTGGTCGTAGCTTGCTCGAGAGTACGTTGCCGAAGAAAGTCCCCACCTCAATCCTAGAATTGTTTAATTCTACGTTCGTTAAAAATAAATAAATAAACCCAATGAACGAAACTCCACTAGTCATGAACTTTTCTTTGAGGGATAGGGTTTGAAATAACGAGCGGGATCGCGCGATTTGCGCACAGAAAAGGAAAGTCCCGCATAATAAAAAAAAGCTGTGCAGTATTTCCCCCCTCCAAATTTTTCACAGACCAGTGATTCTTCAGTGAGTATTTTAAAATTCTTTTGAAATCCGCGATTTTTATTTCTTTTATGGAGTTTTTCAAAGTCAATTCGTGAATCGGCCCCGGAAAATTTTGAGAATTTCTTCAAACGATCGTGGAAAAATATCGGGAATTTCGATAAAAGAGTTCAGAAAATAATCGCGAATTTCGTCAAAAGATTGCGCAAAAAATTACGAATTTCGATAAACGATTGACGAAAATTTTTTGCAAATTTCGTCAAAATGTAGCGAAAAAGAGTAGAGATTTTTTTAATTGGGAACGGGAAGATAGCGAGAATTTTCTCGACTGGCCGCGCAAAACTATCGCGAATTTCGACAAATGACCCCTGTAAAAAAAATCAGTTTCGTCAATCGGCCGCAACAGAAAATAAATTTCATCAAACGATCGCGATAAAAGCGAGAATTTCGTCAAAGGATCGCAGAAAGAAAAAACGAATTTCGTCAAAAGATCGTTGAAAGAGAACGTGAATTTCATTAAAAGATCGTGCTAAAGAAATGCCAATTTCGTCAAAATATCGCGGTAAAAAATGCGAATTTCGTCAAAGGATCGCGGTAAAAAAATACGAATTTTATCAAAGGTTAGTGGTGAAAAGTGCGGATTTCGACAAAAAATCACGTAGAAAGACGTGAATTTCGTCAAACGATTTTGGGGGAAAATTGTAAATATCATGAAGTGATCGCAGAATAAAATCGCGAATATGGTCAAAATTTACTGCACTGGGCTAAAAGATTGAAATCGGGTTCCCTTTTCTTACTTTCAACAGAACGCCGCGAAACGAGAAGAAACTTTAAAAATCATATAAAAAAATTTCAGAGGAAAAAAAATTACTATATTGACTTGAAAGACTGCAACCATATACCGTTTACGAATATCAAAAAATGGCCGCGAAACACGAAATTGAAAACAACCAACCAACCTCCAGATTAATTTGAATTTTCTGTGCTATTATTTTTCATTTTCAAAGGAGGCAGGGTCTGTACACTCCCTCCTATTTCCCCCGGCTAATCGCATTTTAGAATATCGTTTCACATCTGTATTTCCTTTCACATTTTTTTGCTGCTTTCTAGATTTTAAACTACGAAAGCAAAGAGACAAATAGTTTCTATCCTCGTCAAGAACTTGCGTTAAGGCTGTTCTCAAATCCAAAAGGGCAACTTTGTGACATAAGTTTTAATTTATTTTTGTTCGGAAATGCATGAATCTAGCTGATGTTATTGTTCAGAAACTATGCCATCGAGCTGTTTTTTCGTTTTTTTTTTTTTGCAAACACAATAGATCTTTCAGAAAATAGTGCCAAAGTGGGCATTTTGAACGAATTTCCGCGCGAAAGGATAAAGAGCAATCAAGAAAGGGCAAAAAACGTGCTTGTCACGTGATTCAAATCGCTTCTAACGCAATACATAATTGATTGATCAAAAAATGGAAAGCACAGTTCGATTCCAAATCGCTTCCCTGGTCATGCTTTCCAATTTTATATCTTTCTATTTAAAAATGAATTTGTAAATGTGTCAGAACGTTTTGCGCTTGTTGAGCAGAGCAGTTGAGGGCAGCCTTAATTTCTCATGAAATTGCAGAAACATGAAATAGAAAGAAAGGTGTTACAAAAAATCTCCCCCAAACAAAAGACGTCAAAGTGGGATTATAAAGTCACCTTTTCGACATACTATGACTAATACTGATTCTTGTAAATATTCTAGTTTTAAAAAAGATAAACAACATAATTTTCTTTAAAAAAAAGAAAGAAAAAAAGAACCTGGGTTTCTTTTTTTATCATATTTCAAAACTTAGGCTGTTAGTTTTCTGAACGAAGCTAATTTGCTAAACTAACTAAACTCTGCTTTCACTTCTTTTTTTCTTTTGTAGATTTCGATTTTTTTTAAATAATTGTGCTTGAGTCTGCGCAAGCGGGGGGGTGCCCGGGCACCCAGGGCACCCCCCCTGGTTACGCCTATGTTATGTCGCTCTTACTCATGAAATACAGTAGGGTTGCTTTACATCCCGTGTGCGTGTGCAGAAAGGGGGGCTGCCACATTATTTTCTGCTAAACCTGCCGCCAATGCTTTGTCTCTGTTATTCCGGCGTCATAAACTTTGTAAATTGGCGAAAATGTAATACGCCAAGTCATGTGATTCAGTACGCAAAAAGTTCAGTTTGCTTTCTCCCGCTGGGGCTGTAGTGTCCCGATAAAGGGGCCATTGCTTATTTTTTTTTATGTTACGGAGCACTTCTCCTCATACATATGTACAATTGGATTTAAACTGTGTTCCACTTTATGTGTGTTTTCTCGCTTCTATCTAAATAAAATCATCCATGTTGGCATGAATTTGTAGAGTATTTTTCCTTTTATTTACGAACCTGGAACCACCGTTTTCTGGCGAACCAATACCCCTTTCACAGGAAATCGCCTTCACAAGAAGATGTGAAGGAAGCATACATCATGAGGTATTCTGAGTGTAATTTATAGGATATTTTGTATTTTTATTAAATTTTGAATATCTGTTTCCTTTTTTAGTTATAAGTAGCTGTTAAGGCTTTAAATATTTCTTTTACGAAACTTTCGACTATTAATATCAAGAAAACTTGTCTATTCTATTATTTTATCCCATATTTCGTAAGAAGCAAAGAACTATTTAAAATGAGTTAAATATTTCTTGGACCTAAATTCAATCATCCTTACGAAGTTCTAAATTTTCCATTTCTAAAAAGTTAAATACACGAAACTTCCTTTCAATATTTCAAAACTACAATAATGTAAATTTTGAATATCCACATGTAATTTATCAAGTTCTTAGAAACTAATTTTAAATAATAACAGTAGGAGAGGATTGAGTACTTGTAACATTCTCAGATAAATAAGACATGCATTATAGTTACGATTGTAAAAGGCCAATGGGTAATAAATTTGAATGCAGAGATGTTTCCTTAAAGTTAACATTTTAAAATTATTATTGAGAATAGAATATGAGGTGTCAACTTACATCATGACGTATTCTAAATGCAACTTTTTGGATATTTTGTATTTTATTAAATTTTAAATATTTGTTACTTTTTTGTGATAAGTCGCTGTTCCTTCTTTAAATATTTCTTTTACCAAATTTCTAGAAAATTTTACTATTAATGTCAGGAAAACGTGCCACTTAAATTTTATCTCATATTGCGTAATAAACAGAGAGCATTTCGAAATGAGTTAAATATTTCTTGAACCCAAATTCACTCATCCTTACGGCAGTTCTAAAGTTTCCTTTTCTAAAGCTTTAAATGCACGAAACTGCCTTTCAATATTTCAAATCTAGAATAATATAAACTTCGAACATCCACATGTGATTTATCCTAAGACTTTAGAAACTGCTTATAAATAATAACGATAAGAGAGAATTGAATACTTCTAGTATTCTAAGATAGAAAATGAGATATGGATTATAGTTACGATTGGAAACGGACGCGGAATAACAAATTTGAATGCACAGATGCTTCGTTAAAATTATCATTTTAAAATTATTACTGAGAATAGAAGATGTGGAAAAAACAAACATTATGAAGTATTCTGAATGTCATTTTTACTATACTTTGTATTTTTAATAAATTTTGAATATGTGTTTCCTTTTTTAGTGATAAGTCACTGTTCAGTCTTTAAATATTTTTAATCCAATTTTAAGAAAATTTGACGATTAATTTTAGGAAAATGTGCCTCTTATTTTCTATCCCATATTGCGTTATAAGAAACGAACTATTTGAAATGAATTAAATATTTTTTGAACCAAATTCAATCATCTTTACTGATGTTCTAAAGTTTCCTTTTCTAAAGACTTAAATACATGAAACTTCCTTTCAATATTTCAAAACTACAATAATGTAAACTTCGAACATCCGCATGTGATTTATTCTTTAACATTAAAACTGCTGCTAAATAATAACGGTAAGACAGATTTGAATACTTGTAATATTCTAAGACAGGAAATGAGACATGGATTATAGTTACGATTAAAAAAGGCCGCTGACTAACAAATTTGAATGAACATATGTTTCGTTAAAATTATAATTTTTAAATTACTACTGATAATAGAAGAATTGGAGGAAACATAGATCATGAAGTGTTCTGATGTAGTTTTTAGAAAACTTTGTATTTTATTAAATTTTGAAAGATATATTTGTTTCCTTTTTTATGATAAGTCACTGTTCAGTCTTTAAATACCGGGTAAGTCAAAATGAATGTAGGTATTACAAACGGCTGTAACTATTTAATGGAAAAGAATTTATCGATAAGATTAACACAGAATGTAGACGGAACTTCAAAATTTTGTATACATACGTCATAGATATTCTATGTGACTTCCCTTGGTCACACGGAGAACATCTATAGCCTGTAGTTCATTTCACGTCATACATTCCGAAATATTTGTTCTGTCACCGAAATGAACTACCGCCTAGATGTTGTCCGTGTGACCAAGGGAAGTCCCATGGAATATCTATGACGGATGTATACAAAATTTTGAAGTTCCGTCTACATTCTGTGATAATCTTATCGATCAATTCTTTTCCATTAAATAGTTATAGCCGTTTGTAATCGCTAAATTCATTTTGACTTACCCGGTATTTCTTTTAACCAAGTTTAAAGAAAATTTGACTATATATTAATGTCAGGAAAACGTGCCGCTTATATTCTATCCTATATTGCGTAGTAAGCAACGAACTATTTGAAACATATTTCTTGAACCCAAATTCAATTATCCTTACGGAAGCTCTAAAGTTTCCATTTCTAAAGCCTTAAATACGAGAAACTTCCTTTCAGTATTTGAAAACTAAAAATGTAAACTTTGATCGTCCGCATGTGATTTATCCTGTGATTTCAGAAACTGCTTCTAAATAATAATGGTAAGAGAAAATTGAATACTTGTAATATTTTAAGATCGGAAAGAAACATGGATTACAGTTACAATTCAAAAGGCCGCTAAATAAGAAAGTTGAATGCACAGATGTTTCATTAAACTTATCATTTTAAAATTATTACTGGGAATAGAAGACTTGGAGTAAATGTACATCATGAGATATTCTGAATGAAATTTTTAAAATACTTTGCATTTTTATTAAATTGTGAATATTTGTTTCCTTTTTTGTGATAAGTCGCTGTTCAGTCTTTAAATATTTCTTTTACCGACCTTCAAGAAGATTTGGCTATTAATGTCAGAAAAACATGCCGCTTATATTCTATACCATATTGCGTAAAAAGCAACGAACTATTTGAAATGAGTTGAGTATTTCTTGGACTCAATTTCAATTATCCTTACGGAAGCTATAAAGTTTCATTTCTAAAGCCTTCACGAAACTTCCTTTCACTATTTAAAAACTACAATAATGTAAACTTCGAACATCCGCATGTGGTTGGTTCTCTGACTTTAGAACTGCTTCTAAATAATAGCGGTAAAAGATAATTGAATTCTTGTATTATTCTGAGATAGGAAGTGAGACGTGGTTTATAGTTACGATTGGAAAAGGCCGCTGAATAAGAAATTTGAATACACAGGTGTTTCGTTAAAGTTATCATTTTAAAAGTATGAACTGAGAATAGAAAATGTGAAGGAAACATACATCACGAGTGTAATTTTTAGGATACTTTGCATTTTTATTAAAGTTTGAATATTTGTTTCCTTTTTGTGATATGTCGTTGCGCAGAGACTTAGCAATTATTTTTTTACTAAACTTCAAGAAAATTTGACTATTAATGTCAGGAAAACTAAACTAACCAAATATATTCTATCCCTTATTATGTAATAATCAACAATTTCGCAATATTTTAGATGATTTAAATATTTTATGAACCTGAATACCATCATCTTTACCGATGTTCGAAAGTTTTCATTTCTAAAGCCCTAAATACACAAAATTTCCTTTCAACATTTCAAAACTACAATAATATAAACTGCGATCTTCCGCATGAGATTTATTCTGTGACTATAGAAACTGCTTGTAAATATTAATGATAAAAGAGGAATACATACCTATAGCATCCTAAGATCGGAAATGAGATATGTGTTACAGTTACGATTGAGATAAGTCAATGTATAACAAATTTGTGTGACAGACGCTTATTTAAAATTATTATATCAGTATTTCTAAGAACAGAAAATGTCCAAGAATATGTCTAAGAAATATACAAACTTAATGAATTTTAGTTTTCTGTATTTTTTAATTTGAGCCATTATAACACCTGATTTTTATAAATACATACAATTATAAGCAAATATAATTATAAGCAAAGAAAATAAGTTAAAACTGGTGTGAATGACTAAGAACAAAATATCTTCTTACAACACCATCAAAAATTTGTAAATGCGCTAGGCCTTTCGAAAGATCTGAGTCTTTCTTCGTCAGGCGCAAACGCTTCGTCATGTCTTGCTGCTGCTTTCATAGTAGAAGGACGTCTTCTTTGCGCCTGACGAAGAAAGACTCAGATCTTTCGAAAGACCTAGCGCATTAACAAATTTTTGATGGTGTTTTAAGAAGATTTTTTGCTCTTGTTCTTATAATTATAAGCATTGCCTATAGAATGTAGGATTTAATGCACTTCATAAATGTATATCAATTTAATTATGTTTGAAATGGTCTAACATCATTGAAATGAACTTTAAACATTTTTTTCTTATTGACAGTAATGTAACGGAATACTTTTGACCATCCATGTAAAGGAACTATCAGTGTTACATACTTCATTTTCAATAGCGATTGTGATACAGTAAACGTCAATAACATACAGAAAATTCAGGGCAATCCTAGTATATTTACGAGAGTTAAAGCTCGGACAGACAGACAGACAGATAAACCAAAATCAGACAATCGAAAACACTTTTCAACTATGTTGGAAAGTGTTAAAAAAAGATGAAAGATATAGCGGATGTCTGATATACTAATTTATAAATTTTTTAAAGAAAATACATTAAAACTGTAGAATTCTCCGGAATTAAATAAATTTAAGATTATCTGTGTGAATAGATATTTATAACAGCGTAGTATTTAGTTTGATATATAAGAAAAAAAATTAATATGCAACATATCTGCATGATGAAATTTCACTATTTTCTTGCTTGAATGTATCTGACAGTAATATAACACTTCTAACAATTCTATTTTTTTTTTAATGTATTATTCAAAAAATAAATAAAGTATATTAAAAATCTGGTAATGGAAATATATAAAAAAAAATCATATAAGTAATTTCAAGATTACTTGAGTGAACAAGTGTTTATAATAGCAGCACAACCGTATTAAGTCTGGCATCTGCAGAATATTGCATTTTTAGAATAAATATATTCTATATCATCTGTATATCAGGATTCAGGATTTATCACCTAATTTATGAAAAACTTTGAAAATTTTGAAACTTTGCTAAGCATTAAGATGTTTTCGAAATTTGAGAATATTACCTTAATATACTTAATATGGAGAGTTGACTTTTAGGACTAAATCATAAATCGATAAACATGCATGATAATTTAATGGTACTAGGTATTAAAAATTTTATTTTTTAGAGCTATCTTCATAAAATGTACTTTCATAAAATAAGTTTCAAATTTGTAAACATTTTCTGGCATGATTACTTCAAATTTTGAAGCAAATTTTATTTTCCAATTAAAGTGGGCCATTTTATATAGTTATACATAAAAATCATTTAAAATTAACAAGCTAAGTTAATACTTGCTATAAGAGATAAAATACACTTACATAGCAAATAAATACATTTACTCAAATCGACATGTTTCATAGTTCAGACGGCGACATTCTCAAGATTTATCTTGATACAAATATTTTCGCAATTTTTTTTTATTGAAAATTAGTAAAAAAAGTTATGCGATCTCATGTATAATGAAATCAAGTGCAATAATAATAAATAATAGATAATAATAATAATGGATGAGAATATATGCAATGATTCATCCTCCATGGGTCTTCCTAAACTTTGAAAAGAGGTGATCTGCAGAATAAGAAACAATTGTATAAAGTAATCCGCATTCACAAATATCCATTTTTATTATTGCACTTGATTTCATTATACATGAGGTCGCTTGATTTTGTGTAGCAGTTTTCAAATTAAACAAAATATTTTGCGAAAATATTTATATCAATGCATTTTATATTTTTTGAAATTATTTATATCATTATAAAACTTGAGAATGACGCCGTCTGAGCAATGAAACATGTCGGTTCGAATAAAAGTATTTATTTGCCTTGTAAGTGTATTTTTATCATTTTTAGTATATATTAAATTTGCTTGATGAACCAGTTTATTTCATATTTTGCGTATTTGCTAAGTTTGGTAACATTGCAATATTACCTAGATTAAACATAGAATTATTCATTTCTAAGATAAAAATAATTATGCATCATTTTACAATTTTACATTTGAAATTGTGTCTGGTGAGCATATTAAAACATTAAATTTAAATATTGTTAGCTGTTAGTACTATGTTCTTCTGCACAATTGATATGTAAAGGGGGTGGAGTGTTTTGAGACTTGTAGCTACTATCGCTGTTGTCTAGAATGCTCCTTATTTACATAATCGTAGAAGACTTACAATATCTGGCAAATTTTCTTCCTTTTTAGGCTACTGTACCTCAAAAAAAAAAAAAAAAACAAGTCGGAAATTGTACGTCAAGCGTGGTAAATGAGGTGCGTTCTTACTATAACTAGTTTTATAAATATTCAGATCTTGGTGCAATAACTGTTGCACTCTTATACAAAAATGAACGAATACAAAATTTATAACGATTATATATATTACATTCAGTAATATGGAAATAATATGACTCTACCTTAAATATGACGTCATCACTATGGCAGTCTAGAAACCATTACCTATCATGAGATATTATTGAATTAATTACGCTTGATAGGATTTGATAGAATGAAGAAAACTTTTATCTTCTAAGTTTTTATTCGATTTTCAGAAAATTTGAAATGACTTGACAACATTCTGTAACGATTATATTTATTAAATTTAAAACTTCTCGATTGGATAGTTTTTTTAGCTGTTATATTCCTTTCCACTAACAGAAGTGCTTGCCTTTCATTGACCTTTACAAGTTGAGGCAGTGTTTCTGCGATAACGCGAAGTTGAAGAGATGGTATTATATGTGATTTTCATGTCAATTGGCGAAGGTGAGTGTGAAGGTCATGCGCCTCTATTAGTGAAAAAGAGTATATATGTGTACAGAAGGACAGAGAGACGAGCGAGTCAGACTAAGACTATAGGTATCGCTTATTTATATAATTACGAACGTACCTTATAAACGCAAAACGGAATCCTTATAGTTCCGCTTTGGAAATCTGGATTATGGAAAATCCTGAAATAACTGGAGAGAAAATTATAAATTAATTATTTTAAGAGTCCTTACTGAATGATTAAGAACTTCTCCATTTACATATTCTATAAGATATTCCTTCATGCTAAATTTTAAGGTTCTAGATCAACCGGAAGTATCGTATAGATTTCGAGAGTAAAATCTACGAGGTACTTTCAGTTAGCTAAGAACTTTGAAATTCTGCACGAAAGAAGGTCTTATAGTACATGTAAATATATATATATATATATATATATATATATATATATATATATATATATATATATATATATAATAAAAATACGAAAATTATTAATTTATAAATCTATCGATTTATTACATTACAAACTCACGAATTTCCATAATCGGTACTAACGCCAAATTAAAGCTTTTTAAGGGAATTTTTCGTAAGTTTAATACAATTTAACGCTACGGAATCTTCAGGTTAAGATCAATGTCAGACGAGCGTTCTTTTTGCTGATTTTTTGTTTAAGTATTATCCATTCACAATGCTATTGCATTGTCAATGGATAATACTTAAGCAAAAAAGCAGCAAAAAAGATGCCCGTCTGACATTGGTCTTAGCCCTACTCTCATTTGTCCGTTTATTTTTTACATCTTCTTATTCATTTCTTCATCCACATTTTTCCACTAGTTAATAGAAGAGAGGTGCTGGGTTCTAACCCAAGTCGCGTAGTCAGCCTAACCATTTGGAGATCACCTTGGCGGTCTTTGAACCTTCCAGTAAACATGAGATCGAGTCTTAGAAAGATCCCCATGGTGTGCGTCTCCCTTTTTACCTCGAGCAGACAGTCCACCATAAGCAAAAAACAACATTATTAATAGTCACAAGATAAATCAGTCATCAGTTTTATACAGTAAGGCATAACATTGCAAAGGCATATCCTTTTTTAGTTAAACTTGCATTTAATTTAATGCCGCCATTTTTTTCCTTATATTCATTAATATATAAAATATATATTTTTTAACTATTGCATTATAATATTATGCAATCATTAATCATTTTTCGTAGCTCTATAATAAAATTTACACAACTCTTTCATCACAATGTGAATATTTTCTGCAGTTTTATAAAATAATAAATTTTGTACTTTTTTAAAAAAAAGTGTCATTATTAACGTGGAAATTTAACACAATGTATTTTTTTTCTTTTTGATAAAGTTTGAAATTTATTTCCTATATTCCAAAGTATATTCATTTCATTTAAAAGTTTTACTATTTTTATACTTATTTTTCTATTTTTTTTTCTACTTTTTTTTTTTTTTTTTTTTTTTTTTTTAGTTATCAAATGAAAATTTACTTTCATTTTTTATGATAAAAAGTATAAATTAATTGAAAATATTTAGATTATTATACTTTTGCGAAATTAATATATTAACATCGAGCTTCAGTTTTTTTGCAAGCTCAGTTTTGCGCATCTGCATCACCTTTTTTTCAAAGAAGGTGATTTATTTCCATGTTTTTATTTTCGATGCAATTTAGTTTGTTTTTTTATTCTCCAAGATTTACTTTATAAAATATTTTCTTATGAAATATTCTTCATCTTAAAAAGAAAAAACTAAATATGCATTTAAAAGAGAATGAATTATTTGGCATTTTAAAATATTCAGTTTTTTTTTTTTTTTTTTTTTTTTTTTTTTTTTATTATTATTATTATTTTCAGATTTAAATGCAAAGCTTTGAAAGAAGTAACTTCTTACAATATAGTAAAGTATTTAAAAAAATGTTTGAGCCAGTATATTTCAACTGTACTACTAAAAAAGGAAATATTTCGTGTAGGTTAAAGGTTAAATAAATTTTTCCCAACAGAGTGAAAAATATATTTCCTATCTTATGCCATTATCTGTAGAATATTGGCGTTCAGTGTAAATATTTACAATATAAAACAATTATTTGTACAATATTGGTGTTTGATTGCAAATAGTTTCAATGCAATGCCAATATTTATACAATATTGGTGTTTCATTGGTAATATTGCCATTGTAACGCCAATATATGTACAATATTGGCGGCACATTTGAAATATTGCCAATGTAATGCCGATGTATATACTATATTGGTGTTTGATTGGAAACATTGCAAATGTAACGCCAATATTTGTACAGTATTGGAGTTTCATTGGAAATATTTCCAGCCTAATGTGAATATTTAGCCAATATTGGCGTTTTATTGGAAATACTTCAAATAAATGCAATATTGTCCAATGTTGGGGCTATATTGACTTGGTACTAGGGCATGAATAGAACCCGCGCATGGAGTTCCATGACATGAAATGTTTTTTTTATCGGTAAACTACATGGCACATGGTATAAAAATGCGAGTGAATTGTGTGTGTTAGAATTAGCCAGTGTAGCTTAGTTGGTAAGATTCTACCAGTTTAACCCATATATGACTATCGTTCTATATATAGGATAGCATACATTTCTATCTCATACTCATAAAATATGTCTAATATTGGTTTTATTTCAGTATTACATTAACGTGAAAGAATCGTTCATTGCATTGGCTTAATCTTTAATTTTTAATTAAAAAATTAATATATAATGATTTTTTTTTAAATATACCAATTTTAAGAAAAAGGAAGATAACGCCGTCGTCAACTACATAATTGTACAAAAGAACCCAACAACTAACTATATGAAAAAAAAAAAAAAAAAAGTTATGTTGAACGCTGTTTGATGAATTCGAACCATAATCCGTAATTAACCATAATTCGAAAAATATTTTTTTCCAAACTTGGTCCAATATGGGTTAAGGGAAGGTTATCGTTCATCTGGACAAAAAATAGATCAACGTCAAGATTGTTTTTTTAGAAAGAATAAAGTAACACAAAAACTTAATTTACCCTCTTATTACGTATTTTACTATAAATGTGTTTTGTTATACAATAATTATTAAAATTACACTAGATTAATTTTAACACAATTATTCTTAGTAAATAATTCATAACCTGCGATTTACTCTGTTGAGCTGATTCATATATCAGACCAGATACTATTATCATTAACGTTAGGCGGGTGAATTAGATTCCGGATTCGCCCGAGATATCTCAATTGCCAGAGCATTAATGCTCTGGACACCTTCAGTGAAGAGAACACTGGTTCGAATCCTGGTCCGGATATTTTTTGCCAAGTTGGAAAATTACAAATGATAATTCAGTTTCGTTTTCGTTTTCGACCCAAAATCTGAGTTTCGCCGAAAATTCGTTTTCGGCGAAAATTCGGCCGGAACGAAATTATCAATATTCCAAAAATCTCGTTTCTGCCTTCGGAAATTTTCAACTTTACTCATCGATTTGAGCTTTATCGGCTCAAATGGGACTATTTATTCCTACGAACTTTGTTAGTTATAATTATCAGAGCAAACAATGCACATATAACTAAACTTTTTCAAGTGCTCATTAAAAGCTGCAGACATAACCAAAATCGAAATTTTTCAGTTTGAAACTGCAGAACTGTTTCGAATGCTCTGTTTCGAATGAACTGTTTCGAGCTGTGTATACATAAAACTAACATATTTTTTTTTAATTAAATTAAATTCGTATAATTAGAAAATCTTTCTGTGTCGTTGATGAATTAATTACGTTTTATTTTATATGTAAATAAAAAGTTTTGGGTCTAAGGCACAGTGGGCTAATTTGGGCCACATGTATAACTAATTAATGATTATGTATATTTAATAAATAAGCATAATTAATTAATAAATATGCATATTTAATAAATACGTATATTTAATTAATAATTATCTATATTCTGTTTGACTTCTTACAAATGATTAATTATATATATATATATATATATATATATGAATAACCATTATTTGTAGAGCTTAGTATCTATAACAGGATTCGTACGGTCATGGAATTTTAAGCCAGGAAATTCTTCGATATCAGTATATTCTTACAAAAAATCTCTACTTAAATAAGGGAAAACTTCGAGCGTTTAACATAGATTAATTTTCCAATAAAAAAATACTAATATTTTACCTGGATAATTCCCCGAAACGTACAAACCTTGTATAAAGAAAAAAACATTATTATTTTTTCATTATTTAGTACGGAGAGAAGTTTCGCCAAAGTTGTGCGTGTTTGTTTTTGTATTAAATAACAAACTCTAAAAAAATAAAGATATTTTGTACAGTTACTTTATTATGCAACTGTTATCAAATTAAAAAAATTTTGAGAGAGATTTAATAAACTACAAATGGTATTTCAAAAAGAGAAATTTCTACAGATGCAATGTAAATATTTCTTTCTAATATTAATAAATTTCAAATTTTCTAACTATTGAAAGAAAAGTCATTAATGTAACTGGAACTTTAATACGATACAATTATTAGAAAAAATATTATATTTATTTTCCTAAATAGTTCTTTAGTAACTTTTTTTATTTAAAAAAAAATAAAAATCATCGCTTTAGTTATGATAGTAGTTCCTTAATTATTTTTTATGATAAAAAGTTAAATGAGATGCATATATTCAGATAATTACACTTTTGGGGAAACAATTTATCAACAGTGCACTTCAGCTTATATATTACGGAAATTCTGTTTTGACCATCTCCCTTTCCGTTATGGGAATTCATTTTTTTCGTTACTATTCAGATTTTTTCTTTCATTCTAAATTTTCTTTTTTTGTAACTGTTTAAAAAGAAACGCCAACTTTTTCTCCTCTAGAAAACACTCAATTGTTATTTGAAAGAAAAAGAATTTTTTGGAATTTTAAAGTATTCAGAATTTTTTTTTAATTTCTTTGAGTTTAAATTCAAAATTGTTAAAGAAGGGAAATCATTCGATGTATTAAAAAATATTTTAAAATGTCTCAGCTTTGTGTATTTTTCTCTTAATTAATTAATTTATTTTATTTTATTTTTCACTCCATTCAAAGAACAGTAATCTAACTATGCTAGTATCAAAACAATATAGGCCAACATTGTTTGCATCGCCAATATTTAATAAAATAATGGCAATGTTGGAATGACATATTTCTCTGAGACATGTTTATTTTTGCCGATTATAAAAAATTTATACAGGGTGTTGTTGAATTCGACCGACAAATTTAGAGGGGTGACAGTAAGCATCAAGAGGTTGAAAAATTATCATAGAACATGGTGTCGCAAACCACCTACTTAATGAAAAATAGAGGATGTTCTACCTACCAACTTGGGTTGACGGCAATATCTTTCAGAAAACTGAAGTCACATTATAATGAAACTAAACACGCGATCTCTTAAAACAAGTAATATAAAAATTTTGTTTTTAAAGTCAATTCCTACTTAGGTCATCAAAGAAAAATTTAATATAATCCCTTAAGCTAATATTAGTTTTTGTTGCATTAAAATATCTCAATTTGTTGATTTTCTATAAACAAGTAAGTTTACAATGGGACTCTACGGGAATTTGGTGAAATATTAGAGATATCGCCAAGTTAGCGACTCATTTTGGCCGCCAAATTTGGCGATATATCACCAAGTTGGTGGCAAACTTGGCTGTATTTGGCGAAAGAACAGGGCCCCTCATATGGTAACCCTTTATTTAAAATACTTTCATTGATCTTCAATAACAAATGGCCGCCATTTTGTTTCCCATGCAAAACTAAAATTAATTAATTAAAATTTAATTAATTAATTAATACTTGAAAAACTGTATTAACATCAATTGTCATCCAGTACAAGTTTAAAAAAATTTATTTCAACTTGATAGGATGAATAATGAGTATTTTATTAATGATTGAAAATTTGAACAAGATATATAAACATATAAATATATATAGGGAGAGTGTGAGCTAATAGTAGGAATTGAAAAAAAGACACGATTTGTCACACTGTAAAAAGAAATAAATTATTTTAATTTAGGGAAATATAACATTATCACGAACGATAATTGATTTCCACAATTTCATTTTTGATTTATTTAAATGATTTTAATTCATATAACAATACTAGGGGGCTCTGCCCCCTGCAAGCGACACTCGCCAACCCCCGTTCAGACACCGCAGAATCTAAAAACACGCTAATCTTATTGGTTTAAAAAATATTATAGAAGATTGAATTATACGGAAAAAAGCTGTGCAGATCTCCCTGTAAACGGATTTTCATTAAATTTCCTTTGATTTAAAAAATTTAAGGCCGAATCCGTTGCTGTTAAGACATCCAATGGTTGTTTTCGTGTTTGATTAAAGAGGATCAGTTAAACGTTTGAAAAGAAGCTAAAAATAAAAGGAATTAAGTGTACAGAGTCTTTGTCTTCCGGTATTTTAAAACAATTTCTATAACAATAGCCTAAGTCATGTGACTATCATCAACAGTTCCGGGCGAACCACTTCGCTTTTTATATTCCTGGTGCCATTTTGGTACTTTAATATTAGTCAGGTACAGGTGATAAGTCGCCAAATATTATTCTATTGCTATCATTTCATCTATATTATAATAGTCCAAGTCATGTAACTGCCATAAATAAATACACTCTGATCCCTTCGCTTTTCATATGAAAGTTTGGTCCAGATATCATATACGGCCCCATATTGGCGCGATTTTTTTCCCGGCGCTAATTTGGGGAAAAGATCAACAGCACACACAACAACATCAAATCAAGCAAAATAATGATACTATGGCGCCAGTTAAGTATCCGTTGCGTATATGACATTGGCGTCAGAAAAAAATAGCTCCAATATGGGACCGTATGTGGCATCTGTGCCGAAAGTTTTCCATTTCGATTAAAAAAAATCATTTTTTTTCGAATAATATTACATAAAAGCATTGTCGCAAAGAATTCTTGGCACTATTACGCTAGCCGGGTGCATATCTCGCCAATAACTATTTTTCAACTCGCCAGTAGTATTTTTTTTTTTTTCGAGTGGTAAATTATAACATTGCTTTGAAGTTGGAATTAAATGTCATCGTTTGTTACATAATTTAATATTTGGCCAGATGCCATATACGCAACCGATTTGGCGTGATTTTTTTTAACGAAAATTTGGTGAAATCCTCGTTTTCGAATACCAGTTACATATGTATTTTTGGTACTACTTAGTTATCCTGTCGAACAAAAATCTATCACCAAACTGTAAGATTAAATGCCAATAATAGTTGATAAATGTCACATTCACTTGACTTTAAGCAAGTTACACGTCTTTACGTCATCAAGTGATTTTTATTTCGACTTTTTATTTGTATATTTATTAATGTTATACTATTTTCTTTGTTCTTTCGTTATTTAAAATAAAAATTATGTCAATTTGTATAATTTGGCGATTTATATAATTTGGCGAAATGGGTCGATGGAATAACTAAGTAGTACCGTATTTTTTAATTATTCTCTATTATTTTTTATTTTTAAAGGAAAATAACAAAAAAATAATAAACTATAACACAAAACAATTTATGTAATTTAAAAAAAGTAAACAAAGTAAATAACTCTTTTTATTAAATAAACAACAATAGCCGGGTTACCATGTCAACCAAAATAATGCCATTTTGGCGCCAATTAGGTACCCCGGTGCGTATATGACATCTGTGCCTAATATTTTTCTTTTCAATTCGTTTAAAAAAAATAAAGAAGTGAAAGCCATTTATTTTAAATGTTTCTGCTTGTATTAAATAAAATGATAATGAAATACAAATTGAATTATGAATAAAAGTAACATGATACATTTCTTAGCATCCATTTAAGGGAGGCCAGACTTCTCGCCAAATTAGTTTAAAATAGTAACCTTTTCTAAAATCTGAAGAAAAATATATCTGTTTGGTTAAAATTTGAGTTGCCATCATTAGAAAAATGTATATAAAATTAGAAAAAAATTAATATTTCGAAAACTAATTCGAATTTAAAAATTCTAATACCACTTTTGAAATCTGGGGGTTAAATATTTATTTTTGGTGTTAATTTCATCGCAAAGTATTCCTTTTTTTAGGAGAAATCACCGTGAAACGTAATCAGTTGTTTAATCAGTCGATTCAAAGAATCGTTACATTTCAGGCGTTTCATATATTCGTTTCATAAATTCGTTTCATTAGGATTTTATATATATAGGGTAGATAAATTGAGCATTTTTCTCCTATTAAAACATTGTCATACTTTCAATAACATTAGAGGAACTATAAAAGAGCAACTATACAAAATAACCTTTTACGAGATACCTCCTGTTCCATAAAGGATTCATTATCTTTAGAAACCCCAGGAACGAAAATATTTTCGAGATTTGAGAAAGCATTTATATAAACCGAAGATTCTTTTTTCTACTGCAGATTTCTGGAAACGTTTCGGAGTAGTTTTTATTGTGCATTAATCCGTTTTCTCAAGCCGAAATATCGTTTTTGGGAAGCTGGGAATTCTCAATTAAACGTTATCAAGTTCAACAAACATGTTTTACAGACAAACTTGATAAATTATTAGCTTTAACATTAAGATTGTTTTGTTCCACTTGCATGTATAGATTCCGTTATGTATCTGAAAACGTTTAATTAAGAATTGATAGCATCCTTCAAACCTATATTTTGGGTCGAGAAAACTGATAAATACATGCTAATCTGTACTCGGAAGCATTTCCGAGAATCAAAAGTAGCAAAAGAAACTTTTAAAAAATATATATAATTTGTTCTTTAAACTTTGAAAATACATCGGTTTATGAAATTTCTAATGATACAAAAGGTTTTTCGGAATCGTGAGTAATGCGGAAGAGGTTATTGGATACTTTCATTTGTGATCCTATTACATTTTCGTAGATTAAGAAACACTTTTCTTTTTTTACAGTGCATATATGTATAGTAGAGAGCAGAAATATTAGCAAACACATACATAAACATTAGTATTTTAGGAAAACGTTTATTAAAACATAGCTCACATTATTTTGTTCAACAAATTCTAAAGTACAAAAAATAGTGGATTTTAAAAAAAAAAATATTTTCACCATCTAGGAAAATACACTCTTGTAATATATATATATACATATATACAGGGTGCAATATGTTATCTATCGCCGACCTTTAATTTCTCAACCATTAGTCGTAGACATATAGTTCCAATTACAAAAACGTTTCAAATGAGGTAAATATTCATGGTGTGGCATTATTTAAATTAAAAAATCAATTTTATAAAAATTACGAAATCTAACTTTTATACGGTCCCCCCATTCCCTATAGGTATATTTAATAAAAGTTTACACATATCATAACAGATATAACACAAAAAGTTTGACATCTGTACTACAAAAATTGACACAGTTATTAAATTTCAAAGTTTGAGATTTTTGCACATGATTTGATCTTTCTTTGAGAGATCAGTTAAAGGATGAATTAAAGTAATTCGAGATCAAAATCAGGGTGCAATGTGCTTTTTACGGCGAAACCACCTTCGACCGGTATCGTCAAATCGGGTAATCACCAAACAGGGTTATTTCATCTAAAAAATTGAGCTAAATTTTATGGATCGAATGACATTCAAACGTCAAGGTAGCTAGAATCGACCACTGGAAAATAAAACATACTCACTAAGGAAAAGATAAATAGCAGCTGAATGGAAACGACCAGCCGAGCTATGTATGGAAATTGGGATTATGTAAATTGCAATAGTAGCGTAGCTCTACACGTTCGTGATAAGACACGAGCCATCTGGCAGCGGCATGATAGTCAGCGCTGAGATCGTAATGGCAAGCTACGCATACATGCAATATGCCGAAATGATACTTATTTATATTGAATGTCAAAGGAATGCCAGAGAGGCTCCGAGTGTTCATCCAGAATGTTTCTCTAAGGATCTACATCCAACACATGAAACTATAACTGTTGCATAGCACCATCTTAGAGAGACCGGCTCTGTTTCACCATGACCCATAACAAGTAGACGGTCAAGGTGTAATGTTCAAGTGACACCGGATGAGGTGCTGGTATTAGCCCTTTTAATTCAACAACTGAGCACGGCGGAAATAAGCGAGGAATGTGGTCAGCCTGTTTGTTACATGCACATGATGTGTATCCATACCATCCGACACTGGTGCAAGCATTGATGTTGGGTGACCACGCACGAGGATTTGATTATTGTAATTTCATGCTCAACACTTTAGACGAAAATCCGTCGTTCATCGCCCGCACAGCACGACACGTGTGAAGCGGTATATGGGGAACCCACATTGTTGGAACCATCTTCTACGATGGGACATTACCGGGCGATCTTTACCTGCATCTGCTATAAAACACGTTACGTGACTGGTAGGAAGAGCTGCCTCTCCGACATGCATGCCGGGTGTAGTTTCAATATGATTGGGATCTCTCCGCATAAAACATCAAACGTCCGGGCGTATCTGTCCACCGAATTTGGTCAACAGATCCTTGGATATGGTGGTCCGGTAGAGTGGCCACCGCATTCACCGGACTTAACTCCCATGGACTTCAACCTCTGGGATTACATAAAGGCATAGGTTTATGTGACTGCGGCCACTTCTCTGGTTATTTGCAGCAACGCATCATCCTTGATTGTCGCAGAGTTTGCACACCTGCTATGCTCTAACGTGTACGGGACCCAGTACTATCACGCATTCATTTGTGCATTGCCACCAATGGAGAACATTTTGAGCAGTATCTATAGTAGATTCCGGCGTTTGACGTTTTCATTTTTTATAGTAGACCGTTTTCTGATATTACAAAAATTGATATTTATTTTTCTGTTTAATTTCAATATTTCATTATTCGCTTTGTGTATGACCCCTAAAAGTCAGCTCAAATTTTTTGATGAAATAACCCTCTTTAGTGATACCCCGATTTGGCGATATCGGCGAAAGTTGGTTTCGCCGTTAAAAGGACATTACACACTTGATTTTGACCTCTAATTACTTTAATTCATTTTTAACTGATCCCTCAATGAAAGACAAAATCATGTGCAAAAATCTCAAACTTAATAACTGTCTCAAAATTAATAACTGTGTCAATTTTTGTAGTACAGATGTCAATATCTTTATGTTACATCTGTTACTATATGTGTAAACTTTTACTAAATATAAGTATAGGAACTGGGGGACCGTATAAAATGTTAGATTTCGTAATTTTTATAAAATTGATTTTTTACTTAAAATAATGCCACAACATAAATATTTACCTCATTTGAAATGTTTTTTTGTAATTGGAACTATATGTCTACGACCAACGGTTGAGAAATTAAAGATTGGCGATAGGTAACATATATACATACAACCCTGTATACATATTTTTACTGGCACCAATAAAAAAGGCTCCAAATATAATCAATACATATTGTCTCATAAATCACAACAATCAGTTTTCATTCCATAATATATTGAATCACTTCAAAAAGAGATTTCTACTTCTAGTTTGCTAAATTTTAATATGTCGGAAGTCTGGGATGTTTTGCGGACATTAAATCGTTGAATTTCATGATCCTCAAGCAATTTTACTGTTTGGATCTTTTAAGAAGACTTGTTTGAAATAACCATCACCGTTCAAATATCTACCTATAGTCCATCGAAAGACTAAAGCAACAATCCGTGGACTCCACACTGTAAAAAAATGTTGTGATTTTCCCTGCAATTTATATAGTAATTTTTCAGACGCCAATGCTGTGAAAGCGAATTCAAGCAACAAGCGAAGTAAAAATCGAATTTTTTCTGTCACGTACACCACGCAGCCAATAGGAACACGACTTTCCGCAGACTTGAAAAATTTAAAAATAATCTTAAAAAGAGCAGCTTGTAAATTTTACAACAACTGTGTTGGCAGCTTGGATGCGAGCACATTTTGTTGTTATATTACATTTATACACATTTATACATTGTATACACATTTTGTTGTGATATTTCCTGCACTTTATGTTGTAATTTTTCGCGCACCAATGCTGTGAAAGCGAATTCAAGCAACAAGTGAACTAAAAATCGGATTCTTTCTGTCATGTGCACCATGCAGAAAATTGCAACGCGACTTTCCACAGACTTGGAAAATTTTACAGCACTGTAAAAGACAGCAGCTTGTAAATTTTTCAGCAACTGTGTTGGAAGCATGGGTGCCAACAACTTTTATTGTAAAACTAGCAGACCCACCCGGCGTTGAACGGGCCCGTGATGAATGAACCTCAAATTTGTATGATTTTGTACCTTTAATTGGCTTTTGTCTGAATTTATATTTTTAAAATAAAAAAGCGCAAGAAAAATATTAAATTGAAGATACGTACTATTTTGCGTAAGTTGATTTTGGTAGTCTATGCGTACCGAAAGTGAGCGGAACTGCGGCAAAACACTCAGGTTTTTACTGGTTTCGTGGACATTTTCAAACATTTTGTTTTGTAAAAAATATTTCTACCCCTCCGAACATTTCAAAGTTTTTATAGGAGATGTAAATCTGATCTATTTAGATGCTTCGATAAATATTGTGTTAAAATAAGGACGTTGACAAAAATAATAAATTAAGAAATTTGCTTAATTTACTATTCGAAAATAGTGGGTAGCGCAACCTTCCACCGACGGGAAGCGCAATATGTTCTACACAAATATTACTCTACGAAACAGTGGTCAAAGGGCTGTTATAACTTACGTGAAAATTTCAAGTCGATCGGTTAGTTCGTTTTCCAAATTTTAACGAATTCGCGTTCATTCTCTGTTAAAAAAGCGTTTCATTTTTTTTTTTTTAAGTCGATTTTTTTTTCCATTTCGAACAAAACGTTCTGAATCATTTTTTTAAAATTTACATACTCTTAATTAGTCTATAAATATACGCCGAGAAGCTAAAGTTTAAAATCTGTAAATGCTGTATTTTTAAAATTTTGGTTTAAATTTGAACTCCCATTAAAATTTTACCCAATGGTTTTTACCTACTCTCCAAAATAAAAGTAGGTGTTTTTCAAAGCAGAGATAATGTCTGTAACTTTTAATAAGTAGCATATATCTCATGACTCCCTTAAAAAAGGTCATATAAAAAGTCAGAAACGCTAATTCTTTAAAAAGAAATCTAGAGCCCCTCCCTCCCATCCTGGAATTTCACGCACCATTCTTTTGTACACTTTATCTTTTGTGTTATAAACGTTCTTAAAGTTTCAAACAGATCGCCTTGATAGATTTCCTAATTTTAACAAAATCGCGTTATGTTAGTTCCACATTCCACCACCAGGGAGCGCACTCTATACTTAACAAAACCTCCTTTACACAACCTATCAGTATATATGTTACTCGAGGGGGTGGCGGTCTTCAGCAAGAATTTAAGATATTTGTTGAAATTACTATTCGGAAATAGTGGTAACTGACTTTTGTCACATTAATATGTACTACGTAGCATGTATCTGAGGACTCCGTCAAAAAGCCGCACCTGAAACGGTATGAAACGCAAAGGTAAAAAAAAGAAATATTTCACCCCTCCCCTCCCCCCACCCACCTGCCCGAAATTTCACACGCCATTTTTTATAAACTTTTTATAATGCGTGATAAACTATCTTAAAGTTGCAAGCAGATCGCTTTGTCAGATTTCCTACTTTAAATGAAAACGCGGTCTCTTAGTTCCACTTTCCACCACCAGGGAGCGCATTGTATTTTTAACAAAACTGTATCTGAGCGTAACTCCCTTACACAACCTGTCAGTAGATATGTTACTCGTGGGGGTGGAGGTCTTAAGCAAGAAATTAAGATATTTTTGAAATTAATATTCGGAAATAGTGGTAACAAACTTTTGACATTTTTATATTTAATAAGACTCATTTATCTCAGGACTCCGTCAAAAAACAGCACGGGAAATGGTAAGAAACGCAAAAGTAAAAAAAAAAAAGAAATCTATCGCCCCTCCTCCTCTCCCCACCTTCCCAAAATTTCACGCGCAATTCTTATATAAACTTTTTCTAATGCGTTATAAACTATCTTGAAGTTTCAAACAGATCGCCTTGTTAGATTCCCTACTTTAAATGAAATCGCGGTCTGTTAATTTTACATTCCACCACCAAGGAGCGCTCTCTATTCTTAGCAAAAAAGTATATGAGCGAAACCTCTTCACGCAACCTACCCGTAGATACATGGATGCGGGGGGGGGGGGGGGGGGCGTCTTAACCAAGAATTTAAGATATTTGCTGAAATTACTTTTCGAAAATAGTGGTACCAAGACTTCTGAAATTTTTATCTCGAATAAGTAACATTTATGCTGTATTTCTACAAATCGCACACCGTTCTGAAGAATACTACAATAAAACTTAACGTGAGTACCGTTTAAAATAAGCATATAAAAGAAATAAACCAATTAGTGAAATTAGCGCCCCCCACTCATAAATTAAGGGTGCAAAAAGTTGTGTACGAACATCCGACATGAGTTAACACTGCCTGCGGCACTGTATAGTAGGCGGGAGATAAATTCGGAACATTTTTCTGTATTTAAAACATAAAAGAGAGCAATTAAAAAATGCGTTTAAAAATGTCTTTAAAAAACACTTCTGAAAAAAAATCATTATCAGTATCAAAATTGAGAATTTAAATTCTATTAAAACTGTTGCTACCAGCTACGGCAGCAGAAAGCATTAGAATGCAAGGACTTATTGTTGCCAATTTCTACTTTCTAGTAGTAAAAGAGCCAGTAAGCAGTATTCTAATCTTTTAGTTAATGTTTAAGAAACACATTTCTTGCTATCTAAATAAATCAGCATCAATCAGGCACTTCCAATTTTCCGTAAACCAACCAAAATCGCCAATTTTTTAGCAGATATTATCGCTCAACCAATCAAAGTAGAAAAAAAAAAAAAAACAGAAAACAGTGTGGCAAACAAAAAGCCTGCCAGGTTGTCAAGCTGGTTGCTAGGTTGTGACGTCATTTGAAACTAATCCCTTCTTTTAAACGCTCATTATTATTAAATATGTTTTCAAAGCATGTGTTTCACCTTCATGCTAAAATTTAATGTTTAGTTGAAAAAACAGTCACTCTTGAAACATTAAGCGCTCAAATTGGTTTATTTAATTGTATCCCGGTTTACTTAATTATTTCTGCGAAAGCTTTATACAACCAACCAACCGAAAGCAAGCGGAAACAAAGAAACATATTTTTGACGAGCGATGCTTTATGAACCAACCAACCGAAAGTAATCTGAGGGAAAAAGGCGTACTTTTGATGAGAGTGATGTCCGAATATTAATTAATTACTCAGCTAATAATTAGAATATTAAAATTCTGAGGATATGGTGCATTAGAAGAGGCCTTGAACTCTTTTCAAAAAAATTTTGAACCTCGTACGTTCGGCAGATTTTGCTAGCCATCGCACACAGACAGACACACAGACAGACAGACAGACAGAGCGATTTGTTCTTTTATTAGTATAGATACAATTTTTTTTTCTTACAGCGGCACACTTCGGTTCAACACCCGTACACTCCACACTAGTGGGATTAGGGATTCTATAACGTCACTGGCGCATACTTATTTTGGCAAAACAGTGATAATAAAATGTAAAACATTCTTCCTATACTGAATTAAATGAAGAGTTGAACTGTCATATTTATTAAAATAAATAATCATTGTTTAACGTCTGATATACGAGTTAAAAATAATAAATATATTACAAATCATCAGACATACAAGTACAATTACATAAATACATTTAATACAATTAAAAAGCAAACGTTTCAAGCTAAATTTTAGCCCCTCATCAGTGCAACAAAACATTCAAATGACAGAAAACTATATATCATGTTTACAGTTAAAAATTATTAGCAGTTAAAATTAAATAAAGTATAAAATTTTTTTAAACAATGCTGAGTATTCAGGAGGAAGTGCACATGATTCATTTATCGGCGACGTTTGCTTACGAGTGAACACACCTTCCAGAAAAACTCTACTTTTAATATTATTGCAACCGGATCTGATAACTTTCATATTCGTGAAATCTGGGATATGGTCGGTATCCAAAGAATGCTGTACAATTTTAGACTGTAGGTTTCCAGATTTGTAAGTACGTTTATGCTTTTTTTTGTCATATTTATCTTTATCAATAAGTTCATCGTGTTAATGAAAATGCTAATGAATGAAAGCCTGTTTAAAAAAAACGCCGAGGTTTTCAAAAAAGTGTTTGAATTCAACACTGACTACAATAAACGACATATAAGTCCGTTCTGTTATTTCATGAAAGAAGTTAAAATATTGTGATTATTAGAGAGACTTTAACCTTTGCAGTTTTACACATAATTATTTCTTGAAAAAAGCTAATAAAATACTCTTCAAGTTAAAAATTGAGGAAAAACATATAATTATTCCTTCAAGTTATATTTACTTTCAGAACGGTAGGGAAAAAATTCATTCATTTTTTTTTTTTTTTTTTGTTTCTTCTGCTTCTTCCTTTGTGTGTGTGTGTGTGTATGTCTGGATATAAAATAAGTGATGTGTTAACATGTATAAAATTAATGTCGGATTAAGCCTTCGAAATGTATTACAAAATGTAAAAAATGTTAAATTTAGCTATAAATTAAATGCTAAACGTTTTTTATAGATAGAATAAATATTAATAATTAGAAATGATTAAATATTGTGAAAAAAATTCGACTTTCATGAAAGTTGCGAGGAAACTTTTTTACATATATTAAATAAGTTAAGTAATGATATATAAAAAAAAATAAGTCGTACAGAATATAGGATGATATTAGAAAACCATTATTTATAATTCTCAGACTTATTTAAGCTTCAGATTTTTTTCTTTCACCATTATTAATTATTAGAAAGCAGTTATGAAATAAGTTTGAGGGAGATGCATAAAACACTTTTTTAAGGGATGAAAAATAAATGTGATGACCTTCAATTGCAATATACTTGCGATTTTAAGAATTTTTATTTTAGGTATAGGAGAGCACATATGATGTATATGCACACAAAGGAATCAATTTAGAAATTTAATACAGTTTTAATGTATTCATAGACTGGAATTTAATTGATATTATAATTACCGACTATGATAGAAACAAGTTGGAAATTGCTCGTCAAACGTGGCAAATGAGGTGCGTTCGTACTATAACTAGTTTTATAATTATTTTTTGCACCCCATATTGTACTGAATGTGTATTTATTTGCAATTCATAAGTGCATAGTCTGTAACATCGTTAAAATGCACTTGCAATAATTTTTTCCCATTCCCCTTAATGTAACGGAAAAATTTTGACTGTCCCTGTAATTAAGCTATACATCCGATTTTCATGAAATTTGAAATGGCTCGACAAAATTTTGCAGCAATTATATATTTAAAATTTCAGCCCATTCGGAAAGCTATAACATCATTAAAATGCACTTGCAATAATTTTTCCCATTGGCTTTAATGTAAAAAAAAACTTTTGACTGTCCCTGTAATTAAACTATACATCCTATTTTCATACAATTTGAAATGGCTCGACAAAATGTCGCAATAATTATATGTTTAAAATTTGAGACCATTCGGAAAGCTTTAACATCATTAAAATGCACGTGCAATAATCTTTCCCATTGGCTGTAATGTAAAGAAAAAATCTGACTGTCCCTGTAATTTAACTATACATCCGATTTTCATAAAATTTGAAATGGCTCGACAAAATTTTACAACAATCATATATTTAAAATTTCAGACCATTCGGTTGAGTAGTTTTTGCTCTATTATATGCGGACGGACGGACGGACAGACAGACGGACGGACAGACGGACTGAACGACGACTATAGGTGCTACGTATTTATATAATTACGAACGCACCTAAAAACGCATAGTTTTTATTATTTCCAGTTATTGCTATTTTTTGAATGTATAAAACCATTTAGTATTTAACATAGTACATTTTCATTACTTTTATTTTCATATGAATTTGCATTGTTATTTGAAGATCTGGCATTATATAATAATAATATATAACAACATTATTGTTACATTTATTTATTTATGCCTAGGTGGAGCAAGATCACCAGATTGCTAGGAACCGGCGTAGACCCTATTTGCTCCAACCGGTAAGTTCCTCGGCCTGCGAGGATTCACTAAAGAAACTTCCTGTCCTTGGACAGGGAAGACACATGCCGACAAAAAAAAAAAAAAAAAAAAACATAATAATTACCCTCACCCCTGGATCAAAAAGCTCTCTCGCGACAGTCAGCGGTGGGTTGAAGTTGATGAAAAAAGTCCATTGATGAAATAAAAAACTTCAGGATAATATCAGGATGCAGGACCACATCGTCGAGGTGGTAATCTCGTCGGGGACCTGCTCCTGCGCGACAAGACACGAGTCTTAGGAGTGCAGATGTAGAACAGTTAGGAAGTAAGATTGATCCGTGACTTCCTTTTGATCCAAAAAGTTTAAGCCCGAAAAAAAGAGGGGATTGTTAAAATTTAAAATACCGAACAGAGATAAGGAGTCTAAATCTTTCCTTCTTTCGACCCTCTCTCCAAATGTTGTTTTAGTTTTCCCCCACCTTCCAGGTCCATCAGGGAGTGAAAATTATCTGCCTAATGGAGGAGTAGTATTGGACGAAATAAGATACTTTTGAGCCAAGTATCTGGGCGGTGGATTGATTACCAAAGGTGTCAGGCATCTGTCCGTGTACAGATGAAATAATAAGGATCTGGGGACCCAAAAGCGCCCCAGTGGCAGAGGTCTGTACCATACTGTTTGATATATTTTAGGTATGTCCTGAATGGGCCTTGACCGGAGAGGAAGGTTGATGTGTGAGAGGAGAAAGCAAAGAGATTATGTCTAACTTTGGAGATTAGGAAATACGTGTGCCTGCCTTTACTTGAGGCATCTCAGTAGAAATGTCAGTCTGAAGGAACGTTCCTTTTAAGGAAGCGGCGAACATGGGGAGGGGAAAACAGGAAGTGGGAGATCTATATTTGGACGTGAGGTAGATTCCTCGGCTAGTGTGTGAGCTGCTTTTTTGCTAGCTATGCCACTGTGAGCGATGACAGGGCACGAGACATGGACGGTGGCATGACACTGTGGACGATAGATATTAAAAGGAATTTTATTTTAAGTACTAGAGGGTGTTTAGTCCCATGGGCAAAGATTGCTTGCAGTCTGGGAAGGCTGTCACTATAATAGTGAAAGTAGTTAGGTTGCGGATGGAGAGCAATCCATTTTAAAGCCCTGAGCATTGCAAAGAGTTCCGCATGAAACAGTCAATTGTTATCGCCAATCCTGCAGGTCCACCGATGTGCTACAGCACCGCCTATGAAGACGCAGAAAGATGACGCCAATCCTGTCTCTGTGTGAGACCCATCAATATAAATGGCTGCGTTATATTCGAGCGGATATAAAAATACTTATTAATATTCACTTGATGATGGGATGTCTCATCCGCCAGATGCGTAGTATAACTAAGGACTTTCCTTTGTAAATGTATGTTAGGGAAGAGTGTTGACTGTGTTGGTTCGTGTTCTCGATGTAGTATTATGTTTTTTTCTGGTATTTGTAAATTATTGTTATATTTAAACACAAGTATATTTATGTAAAATATTTTCAGAATATAATAATCGAGGTTTTTTTCTTTAGTGTTTTTTATTACTCTTACATATGCAAAACTTTATTTAAAAATTTATTGCAGTAATTATAATAAATTAATGTCTAGATGCATTTCAATACAAAACCTTTATAAAGATGTAAACTAATAGTTATTGTATCCTTTTCAAAAATGGCCGAGGAACTCAAAAGTGAACATTTATATCTGTGCATTATTCTTTATCACTTTGTATATAAATGTAAAGCATTTATATATTTTTATTTTCCGTTTTTTTAGCGTATTTTCTAATTCGTTCTATGTAATCTAAGAATAAAATATTTCATTTACAAGGCACGAGCTTCTTATTTAATAACTATTTAAATATGCTATAAAACTCAAGTTTAGAAAGAATTAGAAACAAAAAATTCAAAGGTAACTTTAAAACATAAAGTTATGAAAATAATGCAATTTAAGTTTGGAGGAAAGGGAAAATAAAAAGTAATTTAGATGTTATACAAGAAAGACTATCCAATAAGTGCGACAGTATGTTTTGGTGAATTAAGTTAACAGATGGTTTTAATAGCACATTAATTTCTTTTAAGTTTTTCTTTTCAGGGTGTTTGGGAAAAAAAAAAAATCTTAAAATAACAGCGTTTATGAATTTAAATATACATTTTGAAAAAATAATTAAAGCTTTTTGTTTTAGATGAAGTCTTGCATATAACAGCGCAAAAACTACCGAACCTAATGGTTTTAAATTTAATAAATGTAATCACTGTAGAATTTTGTCGAGTCATTTCAAATTTTATGAAAGTCGAACCAAAACTTAAAACGATATTAATAAAAGATTTCTTTATTCTATTAAATTCTGCCATACATAATTAATTCAATGATATTCCATGATAAGTAATCATTCTAGGTAGTCATGGGGTGACGCCCTATTTAAGATGGGGTCCTATTACTTCTATATAATTGAACGTAAGATATCTAATGGTAAAAAAAAATAAAAATGTATTCGTGCATTTTTACTTAAGAGTGCAACAGCTATTGCACCAAGAGCTGAATATTTATAAAACTAGTTATAGTACAAAAGCACCGCATTTTCCCAGTTTGACGTACAATTTCAGCTTTTTTATTACTATTTCGTAAACTCATTAAGGAAGAAATTCACATTAAACTAAGCAAAAAACGAAAAAAGTAAAAAAAAAAAAAAATGAAACCATTATTCATGAATCAATCTTTATTATTAAATCTTTTGCTCGTTGTAAGGAAACATTAATAGGTTTATAAGCTGTAATATCGAGTCTTTTTCATCTAAATGTACTTGCTTGTACCAGTTTAAGAAATGATCATACGGGCTCACCGAGCTAAATTCTCTAAATTTGTAGATAAACTAGGGGGGTTTGCCCCCCTGCTCGCTACGCTCAACAACTCCCCGCGTAATCGTAAACTATCTACACTATTTACTAGCTACACTACACTATTTACTAACTATAGTCACTATTAACTAGCCAATCCCAGACATAATTGTTTCGCGTTTCCATTCTGAATCGCTACGCGATCCCCTGTTTACTATGCATTCAATTTTTAGATTCCAAACGCAGATGACAACCCCCCCCCCCCCAATTTCTCATTAGTTAATGGAAATTATCTTCTTTCTGAAAAAAATCACTTTTGCCATCAACTAAAAAAAAAACACTCCAAAAAACAGAAGTCTATCGAAATGCAGAAGATTCTTCCATTTCCTCGCCCATCCTGTCTAGGTTTTCGCCAAGCACAATCCCCGCTAAGAAAAGACAGAAAGCCCTGACCAATCACATGTGTTTCGCGCTATCTATGCAGATTTTCTTTGGTCCATTTCCAAATCTTTTGGCCCATTTCTAATCGTGACTTTTTTTATATATATAGAAGGATATTTAAGTTGCTGTTGAATTTTTCAAAGAATTATAAACATTTATATTGTGCTACAGAAAAATGCGAATACTAGATCACGAATCTAGATAAAGTTTTCATTCAATTTTGTTTCAGAAGTTTTATTTATAATTTTATATTGCTTAATCACATTTTTAAATATTCGCCCAATGTGAAACCTAAAATGAATTTTCTCGTGTTTTCTTGTTATTATGAAATTATTCCGTCACGCCTTCTTCAATTATTGTACAATAGTGGAAAAAATATATTGCACACCCCTATAGAAGAAAGATACTGGTAACAAACAATTGGAAATAATTTACAAAAAGTCTGGAAAAAGTTTCCATACTATCGCTTCGGGAAATTCGTTTCAAAATGCCCACTTTGACAGCATTTTTCGAAATGTATTCTGCCTTTATCAAAAAATCGACCAATGCAGCACATTATATAGATTCTGAATAAGAGAACCTGCCAATTGGATGAGTTCGAGAGCAAAAATGAATTTAAAAATGAGTCAGAAAATAAGTCGGTTAGATTTGAGTACGCCCTTCATACGATAATTTTTTCATCAACCCCTATTTTTGTTTAATTTATTTTTGCTATAAGAGGTGGTCCTATGAAACACTTGTCCATATGAAAGTTGTAGATAACATTGAGAAGATGTATAATAAATTTAAGCCACTTGGATATCTTGTGAATTGAAGAAGTTATGAATTTTTCTCTTTTTCAATCCACCCATTATTTTTCGTTTTTAATTTTTTTTTTTTTTTTTTTTTTTTTTTTTCGATTAGAGTTGGTCCTATCAAAAACTTGTCAAAATAAAAGTTGTTGATAATATTGAGGATTTATAATAAGTTTAAGTGAATTTTATATCTTAAGAATTGACGAAGTTATGAATTTTTTTCTTCCTAAAACCCTATTTTTTTCGCCCCTTGAGCCCATTTTTTATTTTATCAAAAATCAGTGATACATAAATTTTTTGGCCCTTTTCCTAGAAGTAATAATAAATTTAAATTGCTTTAATATGTATTATAATTAAGAAGATATGAGATGTTTCGGTTTTCACAAAACCCCTATCTATTTTCATCCCCTTGGTCCGATTTTGCCCTCTAAAGAACTTCACCGAGATTTTCTACCCCTTGATTTTATGTATCAGTTTGGAAGAGATTTGAGCAGAATTATGGAAGTTATTGTGTCCATAAAAAAAAAAAGTGATATAGATAGATAGATAAAGTTTTGAACTGTGGCTGGTTTTGGGTTTTAGGGGTTATGATCGGCGTAGATCTGCAAACCTTTTTCAGATATTCCAACATAGGGGAGAATGTAATAGGTAGTATTTCTAACGAAATCGACATAAACTGATTTTCCAGAAATCGCATTTAAAGATTTCTTATCTGTATTGTTTCGTATCTATAAAATTAATCTAGAAGAATCAGTTAAGGGTTATTAGTGTTTTTATGTAAGAAACTTAAGACAATCATGCATAGAAACATCGTTTACATTTTTTCTGGACGTCTTATGCGCCTGCTTCCGGTATTTGGCTCATTACCTAGTGTTTATTAAATTCGCCATAACGCTTTTTCTAGTAATCGTACGAATAAAATAGGAATAGATTTGGAATCGTAGACGATTATTCTTTCAAGTAAAATAATAATAAAAAAAATGTTTCGAATATTTTAACAAAAACGGCCACTTTATAATGTATTCAGATACTTTAATGATTGTAATATAAGAATTGTGAAATATGTGAAAATACATATTTCAGGAGAAAGAAACTTTACACTACTTATAACATATTCAAGAACCTAAATAATTGATGCCGTGTAATTTTTTTCTGTACTTTCTAATTCAGTTCTTGTTACAAACGAGCAAACTGGTAAATCAGTCATACCATTGTTTCAAAACTAATTCATTTTGAAATTGATATTACCAAAAAATTCTTTTTTATAAATAAATGTTTTAATAAGTACTAAAACATATAAATAGCTTCATAAATATAATTTATAAAAAACAGCTAATTTTGAATCATAAAGTTATGGAAGTAATGCAATTTAAGTCGTAAAAAAAATTAAATATGTTACTTTTAAATATCCATTACACAGGATAGTGTGTTTGGGTCAATTAAGTTAACAGATGGTTTTAATAGCACATCATTTTGTTCAGGCTTTAGGGAGAATTCTTCACTTTGAGAAATAACTTGGGGTACAAAATCACGCGTTCAGCAATTTGATCATTTTCAGAAGTACTTAAAGGCTTTTCCCGTTTAGCAGTCTTATTTCCTTAACTTTGGAAGAACAAAGAAAATTATTAAATATTTCTTATTTTGCCGATCGTTTTATAATCACAGGCATAGAGTAAGACACATAAATAAACAAAAAAAAAAAAAATACATAATGTTTATTTTTAATCATGATCACATCCATGGTATTGGTTTCAATACCACTGTTGCCTTTAAATATATATATATATATATATATATATATATATATTTTATTGTGACTTTTTAAATATAATCTTAAGTAAAAAGCGCACGATTTGATAAATTTTTAGATTAAATAACCATTACACAGGATAGTGTGTTTAGGTCAATTAAATTAACAGATGGTTTTAATAGCACAACATTTTGTTCAGCCTTTAAGGGAGAATTCTTTACTTTGGTAAATAATTTGGGGTACAAAATAACGGCGTTTAGCAATTTAATCATTTTCAGAAGTTCTTAATTCTTTTCTCCATTAGCAGATTTGAAGTTCAAGGAAACTTATTAAATATTTCTTATTTTGGCGTTCGTTTTATAATCACGGATATAGAGAAAGACATATAAATTAAAAAAATATATATATACTGTTTATCATTAATTATGTTCACATCCATGGTATTGGTTTAACTGAAATGGTTGTCTTTAAATATTTAAAAAAAATAGACTTTTTAGGTATAATCTTGCGTAAAAAGTGTACCCCTTGATAAATATTTAAAGTAAAAAAAAAAAAAAAAAAAAAAAAAAAATCATTCATAGAAACATTGTTTATATTTTCCCTGGACGTTCTACACCCGCTTCCGGTATTTGCCTCATTACTTCATATTTATTAAATTGGCTTTAACTCCTTTTCTAGTAATCGTAGCAATAAAATTAAAACTGATATGGGATAATAAAAGATTGTTCTTTCAAGTAAAACATCAAAAAACAATTCGAAAATGTTCACCAAAACGGCCATTTTAGTATTTTACTTTAATAATACTTTAAATAGATTGTAATATAAGAAAATACAAATTTCAGTTGAAAGAAATTGCACACTACTTATAACATATTCAAGAACGTAAATAGTTATTTTTTTTATTAATTTACTGATTGTGTTCTTGTTACAGTCGAGCAAACTGGTACATCAGCCATAACATTGTTCGAAAACTAATTCATTTTAAAATTAATTTTACAAAGAAATTCTTTTTGATAAATAAATGTTTTAATACGTACTAAAACATGCAAAAAACGTCAGAAATATAATTTATAAAAAACAGCTAGAACAATTTGTTCAGGCTTTAAGGGAGAATTCTTTACTTTAGGAAATAACTATAGGAATTTAGCAAATAGTACAAAATAACGACGTTCAGCAATTCAATCAGTTTAAAATGTTCTTAAGGCTTTTCTCCATTAGAAGACTTATTTCCTTAACCTTGGAAGTTCAAGGAAACTTATTAAATATTTCTTACTTTGGCGTTTGTTTTATAATCACAGATGTAGAGAAAGACACATAGATAAACAAAATATATATATAATGTTCATTTTTAATTATGTTCACACCCGTGGTATTGATTTAACTGCAATCGTTGTCTTTGATTTTTTTTATGTGACTTTTTAGGTTTTCGTAATTATTTTTGTCCGTCCGTCTGTCCGCATATAACAGCGCAAAATCAACCCAACCGAATGGTTTGAAATCTATCTACCCTATCTATATTATAAAGGACAAACATATCTGTGCGTAACGCATACGTCATTTTGCGAATGGCAACAATTTGAAATTTGAAATAAAATTTTGGTTTTATAATTTTCTCTACTGCAAATTTTTAAACTTCTAAACATCGCACATTTTAAATTTTTGCACCGTCGTATAAGGAAAAAAATGCTCTTTTAGATGCAATTTGTTTGAAAGCTGTATCTCCATTTATTTTTGAGATATTAATTTTTTTGTAGTTTTTAATACCATTTTTCTTATCGTGGCAACAAAAGTACCCCTTTTCTCTTGAAAGTCATTGAAAGTAAACGAAAAATAGTCGAAAATAGGAGATACTGTATCTTTTTGTTGCCATTTTCTCATAAAACCTGAAAAAAAAGTTGAAATTAAAATATGGGCTATGTCAGGAATATTGTCTGTTATTCCGTGATAATGACGTCATATGCACACTTTTCTGTAGACGAAGTTTAAGACTGTATTGTATAAGTGGATTGCGTTAGCGGATGCAAATGATGTCATTTTATAAAAAAGCGTGCATTTTAATTCTTAAACCTGGATTATCTTTTGTAGAAGTGCGTCATTTTCACAGCTCAGTTGCTTTGAAATTCCTCACAGGTGAAAATGCTTCACTTTTAAAAATAACGTAATTGAAATCACACACTGATAAAACGCAATGTTTTACAAAAATTTAGAGTGTCTTTATAAAAGAGAGTTGAGATGTAAATAATAGCCATTTATATTATAGAAATTGATGATTCTAGTCTGGGTGGATTTGCTTCGCCGAGTTAGACAAGCAAACAAATAATTCGTGGTTTAAAATAATATCGTGTTCCTGAAGTTTCTTTCGAAAATTCTCTCGAATAATAAAATTTTAATGCTATTCTTTAGGACATTCTACTATAATTTTATCAAAATAACATAATTTGCTTAATTTAATTTTTCCTAATTTTATATAATCTATATATTTAAAACACAAGTGTGTTTTTTACTGATATTTTTTTAGAGAAAGCTCTTCCTTTGTAGATGTGATCGCACTATCTGATTGTTTTTTTAATATCTCCACTTTAATATTTTAATTTTAAAATCCTTTTATGAAATTTCTTCAATATGATGAAAATTTGATAGCTTTCATTATTGCAGACAAGAGAGAAATAATGAGGTTATTTTTAACTTTATTCATGCTATTTTCTGATAAAAATTGTTCTATAGGGTTTAGTGGCGCAAAATTCCATTAGGAGCAGAATATTTTATTAGGGGCATAATAACGGAAAATGACATATACTGCTTTTGAAAACACGCAATTTTCCTCATAAATTTTTTGTATTGTTTTTCCTTCTGCATGTGTACTGATACTAAGCTTCAGACACTAGGCGAAATGCATAATTAAATGAAAATGAAGTCATATTTAAAAGAAAACGATCACTTTCTTAGATAAAACTAAACATTTTAACACAAATGCGTCTAAAAAACATAAATTATGGAAATTTTTACTCTCCGGAATTGAGATTAGAATCTCAAGTAAAGAGTGCGTCTGCTCACATAAAAGATTTGGTTGACAATCGCGACTTCTAGTTTTGAGTTAAAATGATTTTTAAATGATCAGACAAAATACAATTTTTTTTAAATGATAAATATGGATATGATAATTATAATGGATAGGATATGGAGTTTGCAGTATGCAAATTTTGGGAAGGTGAAAATTGCTGTTTTCATTCCGGAAATCCCAGCATAATAGCCTCAATTGATAACAACATCCTAATAACTGATCTTTATTATATTTTACTAATTAAGTATCTATATTATAACGAAAATGTGCGTAACGCTGACGTCACTTTGCGAATGGCAACACTTCACGATCAAATTTCGGTCTTAATTTTCGCTACTGCAATTTTTTAATCTTCTGACCATCGTACATTTTCAATTTTCATTGCACAGGGAAAAAAATTTACTTTCAAATGCAATTTGTTTAAAAACTGCATTCATTGACTGATGTATTATATTTTCTAAAATAATTTTTAAGCATGATTTTTTTAAAGTTTATCTTATCACGTGCCTGCTTCAATACATATTAATAATAAACATTTTGCACATAAAGCAACAAACATTTTTCAGCATTTGTTTCTGACTATTTTTGCGTAAGGAAATTAATACTTCCTTTATAAACAAAAATAAAAGAATAATATTAAAAAAAAAAAAAAACACCGATCTAACATAGTTGTGAAAGACAAATTATGGAAATTAATACTTCTTTTATAAACAAATAAAAGAATATTGAAAAAACTCAAATCTAACATATTTGTAATCGTACAATTTAAAATTTTAGATCACCAAATAGATTTTTTTCGAATGGAATTTGTTTGCAAAGTTCATCTTAGTTTACTGATTGTCTATGGTTTTAAAAACAATTTTAAAGCATGAAATATTTTTTAATTTATCTATATCGCGCGGAGCTCGATTACGAAAGATTAATCCGATTGCCCTTAAAACAAAATAAAGAGTTCATCATTTTCTTACGGCTAATATCAGTTATAAAATCTAATGAAATGAGTTTATGAAACGGATATATGAAACGGATATATGAAAATTTACTGATTAAACAACTGATTATGTTTCAAGCGATTTCTCCTAAAATATGGAATACTTTGCGATGAAATTAACACCAAAAATGAGCATTGATCCGCAGATCTCAAAATTGGTATTAGAATTTTTAAATTCGAATTAGTTTTCAAAATATTATTTTTTTTCTAATTTTATATACATTTTTCTAATGATGGCAATTCAAATTTTAATCAAACAGGTTTTTTTTTGTCATATTTCAGAAAAGGTTGACATGGTAACCCGGCTATTGTTGTTTATTTGATAATAAATGTTTATTTACTTTTATTTCTTTTTATAAATTATATAAATTATTTTGTTCTATAATTATTAATTATTTTTTTTAATTCCTTTAGAAAATAATAGAAAATAATTAAAAAATACGGTACTGCTTAGTTATTCCGTCGACCAATTTCGCCAAATTATATAAATCGCCAAAATACTCGCCAAATTATACAAATTGACATAATTTTTATTTTACATAACGGAAGAACAAATAAATTAGTATAACATTAATAAATATACAAATAAAAAGTCGAAATAAAAATCACTTGATGACGTAAACACGTGTAACTTGCTTAAAGTCAAGTGAATGTGACATTTACGATCAACCATTATTTTGCATTTAATCTTATAGTTTGGCGAATGATAGATTTTTGATCGACGGGATAACTAAGTAATACCAAAAGTGCATATGTAACTCATATTTGAAAACGAGGTTTTCGCCAAATTTTCGTTAAAAAAAAAAAATAATAATAATAATAATCACGCCAAACCTTCTTGCGTATGACATCTGGCCAAATATTACCACTCGAAAAAAAGAAAATGCTAACTGGCGAATTAAAAAAAAGCTATTGGCGAGATTTAATTAAAGAATAAGTTTTTTATACCATTTCTTGACAAATAATAGATTATTCTAATTAATACATCTAGAACATTTTTTCAATAATGTAAAATATGTTCTGGATCTATTTGTTCAAATTAGGGAAAGTTTAAAGAACATAAAACTGAAGAAATAAAAAGATCTTAATAAGTAAGAAAATCTATAAGCTCTAAATTATAAAATTAGAACAACTGCAACTCTAATGTGAACAGTGCATGTAAACAAAGGATAGGACTTATGGTTTGAAAAAAACCTTGAACAGAGGCATAGCTAAAAGGTCTTTTCAGATGGAAGAATTCATAAATGTCCAAACTTGAATCGCAAAATTTCCAACTTGAATGATGAATGAAAATTTTTGAACCCCCCCCCCCCCCCAAAAAAAAAGGCCTTCCGGCCGGTGCCGGGAGGAGGAGGTAGCTTTCATATTCCTTATTTTAAAAAAGCTAACTTATATCATTCAAACACACGAAGCTCAATTTTGTGGAAACCGAATATAGGAGATTCAATACTAATTTTTATCAATATAATGAATGAGAATTTCGCGAAATTAGTCAGCTTTATCCAAGCTGCTTTTCTTTAAAGTAACTTATATTTGGCTGCCAAATTCGGCAATTTCTTAAAGTGCCTGCCATTTTAAGACAACATGGTGGATGAGGCTAAGCAGTGAACTTGGTCGAGACCTTAGTAATTGCTGTGCACATGCTCACTCACATCGGAATCGGTTGATATATACGAGTGCTGTCGCATGCAAAAAATCAGATTTTTCAAAATGTCACCCACAATAGAAATTGAAACTGCTATATCTGAGCCATTTTTTAAGGTAAAGACAAACAAAAAATGCTCCTGAATCCTTATATCAAGGTCAAATACTTAAGAAAGAAACCTTTTTCAATTTCTAATTTTTTTGCACCTCACTTTAAATATATATATATATTTTAATTTAATGGCCGCCATTTTGAAACAAGATGGCTGATGAATCTGGCCAGCGAACTTGGTCGAGGTGCTGATGTATACTATCCACATGCCTTCATACATAGAAATAGGCGAATACGTGTGTTATCGCGTGACAAATACAAGATCGTTTCAAAATGTTAGCCATGCTAGAAATTCAAAGTGCTATACATCAACCATTTTTTAAGATATAAACAAAAGAACAAATTTTCAGAAACAAAAACTGCTCCGGAATCTTTGTATCAAGGCCAAACACATAAAAAAAATCTTTATCATTTTCCAATTTATTAATACCTCATTTTAAATTTTAAATTTAATTTTTTTTAAATGGCAACCCTTTGAAACAAGATGGCAAATGAAGCTGGCCAACGAACTCGGTCGAGACATTAGTATGTACTATGTACAACCAAGTTATATCCAAATCGGTTCATAAATACGCCTGTTATCGCGTGACAAATATCAGGTCGTTTTAAAATGTCAGCCACAATAGAAATTCAAAATGCTATTACTCATTTTTTTTTAGATTTAACTCATTTTTTTTTTAGATATAGACGAAACAAAAACTGTTCCGGAATCTTTGTATTAAGGTCAAACACATACGAAAAAAATCTTTTTCATTTTCCAATTTTTTGGTATCTCATTTAATTTTTTTTATTTTTTTATTTTTTTAAATGGCCGCCATTTTGAAACAAGATGGCGGATGAAGCGGGCCAACGGACTCGGTCGAGATATTTGTATGTACTATGTACACACCAAGGTACATCCAAATCGGTTCATAAATACGCCTGTTATTACGTGAGAAAAATCAGGACGTTTCAAAATGTCAGCCACGCTAGAAATTCAAAATGCTGTAACTCAGCCATTTCTTAAGATATAGACGAAACAAAAACTGCTTCCGAATCTTTTTATCAAGGTCAAACATATAAGAAGAAAATATTTTTTCAATTTTCAATTTTTTGGTACCACATTTCAAATTTAAATTTTTCTTAAAAATTTAAATGGCCGCCATTTTTAAAGAAGATGGCGGATGAAGCTGGACAACGAAAACGGTCGAGATATTGGTATGTACTATGTATAAACGAAGTTACATCTAAATCGGTTCATAAATACGCCTTTTATCGCTTGACAAAATTCAGGACGTTTCAAAATGTCAGCCACGCTAGAATCTTTGTATAAAGGTCAAATACGTAAGAAAAAAATATTTTTCCATTTTCAATTTTTTGGTACCACCACTTCTCATTAGAACAGAAGTTATTGCTTTTAGAATTATACTTATTCAATAGCTGAAGCGGCGTTTCCGAAACTTTGAAGTCATTTTTCACCAAATGACGTTTTTGGGCATAACGCGCAGGATATCTCAAAAACTTCTGATTATTTTTTCATAAAATTTTCCGAACATATGTTTTATGTTAGTCTGCATAAACCGTACCTAAAATTTCCTTTTTATTGTTCAAAAAATATTTTAAAGGTGATTATACTGTTGAATTTTTCAAAATTTTGTATTAGCTAAATACAATTTGTATAAATTAAAAAATCCTTTGAATACAAATTTATTTAGGTTCAGGGTAATTATTACAATTTGGAGTATAAATAGGCACCAAAATGTCCATTCTAGTTGCAAAATTTATTTTGTAATCCTGCGCGTAAGATTTTAAACCAATTTTCTGCCCGTCAAATATATGACAGTTTGGAGCCCCCGTGTAAATGCTAATTCTGCACCTTGCAAAAACATACTTTTATCTTTCATCCCGATAAAAATTGTGTTTTAAAACCATATACATTTTAAGATATTAAATGTTTATAATGATCTTTTTTTTTTCAATTTTTTTTCTAATTTTAAGAGTCCTGAGACCCCTTAAAAAGAAACGGAGGAAATAATATTTCCAAAATATTCAATAGTTCACGTTTCTGTCAAGCGTAAATGAAAATAGTGAATTTTCAATAATCAGAACCCAGATAAAATTAACGTGTTTAAACAGATTTTTTTTTTTTTTTTTTTTGCAACTTTTGCAGTTATGAAATTAGGCGTGACTTTTAAACAAATATTGAATTATATAAAAGAGTGATTTTAGTGTTAAAAACAATGTTTGCTTTTAGATTTTTGTGGTGAAATGTGTGCCATGCATCCAACTTTTATGGGTTTTTAGGCAGATTTCGCATGAAATACAACCTATTGCGATCGCTCCTACATTGGAATTGGAATTTCTGAAAACTTTTTGCAGATGTACAGCAATCATGACCCCTAGAACCCAAAACCACAGTAATAAACTTTATATATATATATATATATATATATATATATATATATATATAAGTATATATATATATATAAGTACTTATATATATATATATATATATATATATATATAAGTAATAGTTATGAACTGTTGGAAAAAGTAAAAAGGTATAAAAATAAGATTACAGGATTGTATGCATATGATTTTGCAGATTTGTTTAACAACATAGAGATTGAGTATTTGAGGGAGAAGATATTGGAGGTGTATAATAGGTATGGTGATTTATACATGGATTTAAGTGAATTTCAAAATTTGTTTCAATTGGTGGTTCAAGAGAATTTTTTATATGAGGGCAATAAGGTATATAAGCAGATTAAGGGTATCCCCATGGGGGGACTTGCAGTTCAATTTTGGCCGACATGTATCTAGATATATATGAAAATATAAGTGAATTACATAAAGACATAATGAGTTTCAGATATATCGATGACGTTTTGATTGTCGAGCTGAATGGAATAAAGATTAACCATGAATTTAAATATTATCCTAAAAATTTAGAATTGAAACTTTCCGGTAGTCATAATATATTGCAACAATAGTATATATAGTTGATATATATAATATATAGTTGATATTGCAACAATACAAATTACTTAGATGTAAATCTAAAATTAGAAAACAGAAATTTAATTACATCGGTTTATGATAAAAGAGACGATTTTAACTTTAAAACAATTGCAATATTGAATTTCAATTCAAATGTCCATATATCGGTATTCAGAAACATTTATATTAACGGTTTAAACAGATTAAACCGATTGACATCGGATAGTGTCATTTTGAATGAGGATATGCTGAAATGGTACGTCACTGCTGTGAAACAGGGTTATCCTGTGAGTCTGGTCAAAAATATGACGTATAATTATGTTAGAAGTTGCAAGAACAGAAGTGAATTGATGCCTTTACTCGAAGCGTGTGGTTTACGGAATGTAGTGGAAACAGATCGCTTTTGATATGGATTGATTTCGGTCGGTCGGTTTCATTTAGCTTTAATCTTGTTTCATTTGTTTTTTCAATATGGTCTCGACAGGTAAATCTGGGGAATGTTGCATGCTTAAAAACAGTTTTAACCCTGCATTAGTGTGTCATAAGCCACACAGACCTGTCTCCATGTTTAATTAGTTATTTGCCTTGTTTCTTATGGTTGTTTTGTTTAAGTTGGTTAAGTTGTGTTTCTTTAAGTTTGTTTATTAAGTTCTTATTTGGTTCTTATTTGTATTATAGTTCTTATTTGGTTTGGTTAAGTTAATTTTGTGCTTCAATTAAAGTTTACAGTTTGTGGTAATGCTTGAAATAACTATTGGAATTTTTTAACTATATATATATATATATATAAATTTTATGGACACGATAACTTTGGTAATTCTGCACAAATCTCTTCCAATCTGATATATAAAATCAAGGGGCAGAAGTAGAATCCACGAGTCTCGGTCAAGTTCGTTAATGGTCAAAAACGGACCAATGGGGACCCACAACGTCTTACTTTTTATGCCCATAAAATCAGTTTAAAGTTATTATTACTTCTATGAAAAAAGCTAAAAATTTATGTATTACAGATTTTGATAAAATTAAAAATGGGCTCAATGGGCACAAAAAAATAGGGTTTTCGGGAGAAAAAAAATCATAACTTCGTCAATTCTTAAGATATCAAATTCACTTAAACTTATTATTTAGCTTCTTATTATTATGTACAACTTTTATACTGACATGTTTCTGATAGGACCAACTCTTACTGAAAAAAAAGAAAAAAATTACAAACGAAAAAAATGGGGGGTAGGAGGGGTTGAAGAAGAAAACAACTCATAACTTCTTCAATTTATAAGATATCCAATCCGCTTAAATTCATTATACATCTTATCACTATTATCTACAACTTTCATATCGACAAGTTTTTGATAGGATGAACTATTACAGCAAAAAACAATTAAATGAAAATAGGGGTTGACGAAAAAATTATCGTATTACGGGTAAACTCAAATCCAAACAGCTTATTTCCTGACTCATTTTTTAAATTCCTTTTCGATCTCAAACGCATCCAATTGGCAGGTTCTCTCATTCAGAAACTACATAAAGTGCGGTATTAATCGATTTTTTGATAAAGGCAGAATATATTTCCAAAAATGCTGTAAGTGGGAATTTTGAACCGAATTTCCCGAAGCGATAGTGCTGGAAACAAAGTTCTAATAAATTGAACGGAAAATATAAATCTCTTCAAAAAATCACATCTTCAAGTTTCATGTTTTTACTTTTAAAAATGTGTCTAAAAATTTCGAGTTATTGAGCGGGGAATATTTTTTTTTTTTTTTTTTTTTTTTTTTTAATACAGACTGAATATGATTTTGATAAAACGTGCTCTTACAGAAAAATAAAATTAAAAATTCGTCAAAAGCGGTCATATAAAATTGTTAAGCTTGGTTTATCTCTAATCTTAATTTAGTTTTTGTTGGTGAAATTAGTACTTAACTTCGAAATCTACCTCCGCCTATAAGCCGAGCCGGCGGGCGATTTTTTTTTTCAATTCAGATAAAGGTTTTGTTTTAGAAATGAAACGTATTTAATAAAAAGTTTCTTGTTTCTATGTGGTAATTTTTTGATTCCGTTCATTAACTGAAGTCACTGGTTCAACAGATGTTTATCTTAAAAAGAAACGTAAAAATTGGCAGATTTGCTGTACTATAAACTACAGATTTTTGTAGTTTAAATATTTATATTCGGGAAAAACTTGAATAATATAAATTTGGAATATTGCCATTCAACAGGTGTATATTAGATTTCAAACGCCAAAGAAATTTCCATACATTTTAAAAATAACTTATTAATTAAAATTTCTTGTTCCAAACCTGTTTATTTGAATTTTGAAAAAAATGTAAAATGTGACTAATACGCATTATTAAAAGGACATCCTTTAACAATTTAAATAATTTTTCTTCGAAAAACAGCATATATAACTAATGGCTGTTGTTTTCGTACTATACGCGATTTAACTGCAGAATATCAAAGGATGATTTATGTTATCTTATATTTTTAGTGTTGTTTTATTCCTTTTTAGGTGCGTTCGTAATTATATAAATACGTAGCACCTATAGTCGTCGTTCAGCCCGTCTGTCTGTCTGTTCGCATGTAACAGAGCAAAAACTACCCAACCGAATGGTCTGAAATTTAAAATATATAATTGTTGTAAAATGTTGTCGTGTCATTTCAAATTTTATGAAAATCGGATGTATAGTTTCATTACAGGGCAGTCCAAAGTTTTCCGTTAGATTACGGCCAACGTGAAAAATTATTTCAAGTGCATTTTAATTATGTTACAGCCATTCGAACAGAATAAAATTGATATGCATTTATGATATGCACTAAAATATACATACAGTACAATATGCAGTGCAAAAAATGTTTGTAAAACTAGTTGTAGTACGAACGCACCTCACTTGCCACATTTGACGTGCAATTTTCAAATTGTTTGTTGTTGTTGTTCCTTTTAATTATTTAAAATTTAATTGATTATAGTATTTGATAAGTAAAATCTTATGTAGAAGAAATCAAAAATCGCTTTACTAAAAGAAAATCAGTGTAACAAAAAGAATTTAGTATGTGATTGTAAAACATATTTTCTACAAGAGGAGCGTATTTCACAAAAGGGAACGACAAAACTGCACTTTCATAGTCAAACAATTTCCCAAAAGTCATTTTTCTCTTTCTACGGTTACAGTTATAGGTTGTCATGACAACGAATGGTGTTCTCGAATTTATGCAAAACAGCATTACTTTCAGCAATTCAGATATGCTTAAAAATGCTCAAGTTGGACCTTTTATCACTTACAGCATCAATGATATAACGGCCGTTTGGAAGGGTTATTTTTTAAACGAATTTTTCAAACGCATTTCCTAATATCGTCTGGGAAAAATAGTTGCATTATATCCATGAAAAACTGCACACATTTTTCTTTTGTGTTCGCATTTTGATTCTTTATGAAGAAGATTAAAATAAGGATGAAAAATATAGGCAAGAACAGTTTAAGTTATCACCAGTATGAAATAAAAATAATATTTAAGGAAAAAATATTAAAACTGGATCATATGAAAATGTGAAATAATTGTAATACGACGATACTTTTGGTCTAAATAATTACTTATATTGTTGACAGACTAACATAGAGATTATTGCAGGTTGGTTGATTTACTGAAATTTTCTTTTCAAATTCAAGATATGGGTTGCGTTAAAGTTTCAGAAAAAAATACTTATTATACTGTATTCTTATCGACAAGATTTTGTTTACCAATTTAAATTTCTAAAAGGTGAAAATTAATACTTTTGTTGAAAAATAAATAAAGAAGCAAAAAGACGAGGTGTGATCGAATTGAGTACATTGTGTTACATATTTACAAGAGCTACAACAACTGAAATAAAATAGAGAAATAACATGTATTTATAGATTTTGAAAGGCCCATGGCAGACAGGTTAGCGGACTTTTAAATAACCAATCAGAGTTTAAACATAAACAATTATATAAAAACGAAAACTGGAATTAATAATAGAATAATGGAATGCTATGATTACAACATTTCAACAAAAAGCAGTAAAATAGATTTATTCAACTGTTCATATGTTTTGACTATGCCCGAGTCAATTTCAAAACAAATAAATAAAAATTTTCAAAATAACTGGGGAAGAGTCGAAACATGTAAACAGTTGAATAAATCTATTTTTACTGTTTTGAAAGTTTTATTTTATACCTTTTAACAATTAAAATTAGTATATTATTAAAAGGTTATATAATTGCAAAGTTATATACTTGTTATATGATTTTGTTTGTTTATAATAGGATTATTGATTGTTAAGGCAATGATGTTGAAGTAAACCCAACTGCTCTGCTCAACAAGCCCAAAAGATTATGACACATTTACAAATTGATTTTTTAACGGAAAGATATAAAATTGGAAAGCCTGACTATGGAAGCGATTTGGAATCGAACTGTGTTTTCCATTTTTTGATAAATAAATTATCTATTGAGTTATAAGCGATTTTGATCACGTGACAAACACGTTTTTTATCCTTTTTTGAGTGATTATTCTTCTTTCGCGCGAAAATTCGGTTCAAAACGCCCACTTTGACAATATTTTCTGAAAGGTCTATTGCGTTTGCAGAAACATGGAAAAAATAGCTGGATTACATAGTCTCTGAACAACAACACCTGCTAGTTTCATGCATTTATGAACGAAAATAAATTAAAACTTATGTCATAAATTTGTTCTTTTGGATTTGAGAACAGCCTTAATATGTGTTCGTAAGCATCAAGAGATCCAGGAGATTTTGGGTATTTTAGCTCCAGATATATCGTAAAGTACGGGTCGCTATATATGCAGATAGATTTCTTTTTCATGAAATAAGGCAAATATTATTTTATGAAAATTCTGATAAAAGGTCTTTGAATGTTCTTGAAGCGTGCGAACTCTCTATTAGATGTTTATAAATAACAAGCACGTGAAATAGGGAACAAATTCTTTGACATCATCGCGCATTCATTCTCTAAATGATAGTGATTTGCTTATGTTTAAGTATTCTAAAGTAGCATTTCATTGTATTAAGAATTAAAAACTGTATTACTAAATGTTTTCTTTTTTTTTCCTTCACCCCTTGAACGGTGGTGGTGCCGCTATGGCATCACATAATTTTAACCTCTAATTGCCACACTGGCACCCGAACTTAATGAAAATTTCACCTTTATTAAGTACACGAAAATATCCTTTTACTTGTTTACAAATAAGTTTTCTTGTAAATACTGGTGTCATTCAATTATTTCAACATTTTACGAATAGTTGCACTTCGACCCTAAAAGGGTTAAAGCATGTGATTGAGTTTGGGGCGAATGTGGCGGATTTTAGGGTTACATTTTTCGCGTCCCCCCCCCCCCCCCCCAGACAACATACTTCATCTCTGTTAATTTTCTTTACTCTGTGACTTTAAACAGATAAAAAGTACTTCCGTTGCTACGATTACAAAAAAGTTATTAAAAACTACACAAAAGCTTCATGAAGCTTTATGAAGCCATTCATCTTGAAACAAGTTGGACACATCGTAAACTAGAGTAAAACCTGTTTATTTCTTGCATTATAAGATTATTATCTTTAAAATGTATTATTACATATTTAGAAATAATATAACTATAGTTATTGTGTTTTATGTGGTTGGGAAAATATCAAAAATCTTCATTTTCCTAATAATAATAAAAATTAAACTTTATGAAAACAAAAAAATAGATATTTCTAGACTTTAAAAAGCAACACAAGATTAGAACAATTTAGTACATATTGTAAAGATTGATTACAATCTCTTCATTAAATGTAAGAGATAATTTTATGAATATGTGAAAAGGTTCAAAATTTCTAATTTCCAAATTGTAATAAAAAGTTCAAAATTAATAATTAATGTAACCAAGAATAATGGGCTGTTCCATTTTTAAAATGGACACAGCATAAAAACAAGATAGTTGTCATTTTAAGCACTGAGTGCAATCTGTTCATTACATATCTATTATATATTTGGAACTAATAGAACTATAGTTATTATATTTTGTGTAGATGGAAAAAGATGGAAAATTTTCAGTTTCCAAATTCTAATAAAAGTTAAAAATTGATAATTCATGTAAGCTGGAATAATGAATTCCAGCCGAATTAAAAAATCACCTCAACATTAAAACTAGTCGGATATGCCAATCCTAAAATTTTCTTCTTTCTCATGCATGTTAAGTCCCTGCCGGCTACGCCTACAGGCGGAGGTATATTTCGAAGTTAAGTGCTAATTTCACCAACAAACACTAAATCTAGATTACAGATAAACCCAGTTTAACAATTTTATCTGGCCACTTTTGGCAAATTTTTAATTTCATTTTTCTGTAAGAGCTCGCTTTATCAGAAGCATATTAAGTATCATACGTACGTATTCAAAAAACATAATTTTTTTTTCCCTCGCTTAACAACTCGAAATTTTCGGACACATGTTCAGACTCATTTTTAAAGGTAAAAATATAAAACTTGTTGACGTCATTTTTTGAAGAGATTTATAAACGACCTTTATTTTTATTTTTCGTTCAATTAATTAGAACTTGATTTACAATTATTTTCTCAGTACGACCATTTTGTTTTTCGTTTTCAGCACTATCGCTTTGAGAAATTCGGTTTAAAACGTCTACTTTGGCAGCATTTTTAAAAATATATTCTGCCTTTATCAACCTGGTATGTTGTGGCAATCACAAAACTTTCTTCTATATAAATCACGTCAATTAAATCATTTAAATAGTACAAGAAATTACATCAATTTAGCACCAATTCATAACAAAGTATATCTGAATTTGAAGTTGGATGAAAATTCGTGTATTAGTTCTTGAGATAGAGCTATTGCGGAAATCGCAAAAATGCAGCATAGCAGCGCCACCTGTTGAGCGATTTCCACCAAAACATAAAGAGCACTAATTTATACCGAGGTATACCTGAATCTGAAGTTTGTTGAAAATCCAAGCATTAGTTCTTGAGATAGAGCTATTGCAGAAATCACAAAAATACAGCATAGCAGCGCCACCTGTTGAGCGATTTACACCCGAACATAAACAGCACCAAATCATATCCAGGTATATCTGAATCTGAAGTTTATTGAAAACCCAAGAATTAGTTCTTGAGATAGATCTTGAGATAGATCTTGAGATAGATCTTGAGATAGATTGCGGAAATTGCAAAAATGCAGCATAACACCAATTTATGTTAGGGGCTACTGGAAAATAAATTTTTATTAAATTCCGTGCATTAGTTCTTGAGATAGAGCGCCCACAAAATTTGTGTCACATAGAGACAGACAGACAGAACCACAGAACCACAGACTTACAGGCAGACATTTTGTAAAAACATATGTTTCTCGGAACCTCTGACCCCTAAAACGTGTAAATCCGTCGAAATCCGGGAGTCGAAAATTTCCATGAATCCAAAACTTTCTTCTTGTAAAGATAGAAGAAAGTTAAAATCGACCAATACAGCAAATTATATAGTTTTTGAATAACAGAACCTGCCAATTGGATGCGTTTGAGAGCGAAAATAAATTTAATTAGTATGTTGTGGCCATCGGAAAACTTTCTTCTATATAAATCACATCAATTAAATCATTTAAATAGTACAAGAAATAGCATTGATTTAGTACCAATTCATATTAAAGAATATCTGAATTTGAAGTTTGATGAAAATTCGTGCATTAGTTCTTGAGATAGAGCTATAGCGAAAATTCTGAAAAATGTAGCATAGCAGCGCCACCTGTTGAGCAATTTACACCAAACCATAAACATCACTAATTGATATCAAGGTATACTTGAATCTGAAGTTTGTTGAAAATCAAAGCATTAGTTCTTGAGATAAAGCTATTGCGGAAATCGCAAAAAATGCAGTATAGAAGCGCCATCTGTTGAGCGATTTACACCAAAATGCAGAACACGTCAGCTCATGTCAAGGACTAACTAAATCTGTAGTTTGATAAAAAATTCGCGCATTAGTTCTTAAGATATAGCTCTTGCGGAAATCGTCAAAAATGCAGCACAGCAGCGCCACCTGTTGGGCGATTTACACCAAAATTTCAACAGCACTAATTCATATCAGGGACTAACTGAATCTGAAGTTTCATAAAAATACGTGCAGTAGTTCTTGAGATATAACTATTGCAGAAATCGTGAAAAATGCCGCATAGCAGCGCCACCTTTTGAGCGATTTTCACCAAAAACTAATCAGGTCCAGTTTATATCAAAGTCTAACTGAATAAAAAGTTTTGTGAAATTCCGTGCATTAGTTCTTGAGATAGAGCGCCTACAAATTTTTTGTCACATACAGACTGACAGAGTGACAGAGTGACGGACAGAGTGACAGACAGACATTTTCTATAAACCATCAAATCGTGTTCAAGACATTCTAAAACGTATAAATCCGTCGAAAATTTTCACGAATCCATTACTTTCAAAGTAAAAATGAGTCAGGAAACAAGCCATTTGTATTTGAGAGACCCTTAATACAATAAATTTTTGGTCAACCCCTATTTTTGTTTGTTTATTTACTTATTTATTTATTTTGCTGTAAGAGTTGATCATATTGGAAACTTGACAATATAAAAGTTGTAGATAATATTGGGAAGATGTATAATAAATTTAAGCGGATTGGATATCTTGCGAATTGACGAAGTTATGATTATTTTTTTCTTCAATCCCCATTTTTTTCGTTTTTAATTTAATTTTTTTTTTCTGTAAGTGCTGATTCTATCAAAAACTTGTCAATATAAAAGTTGTAGATAATATTAAGAAGATTTTTAATAAGTTTAACTGAATTTGATAGCTTAAGAATTGACGAAGTTATGAATTTTTTGCTTCCCTTGACGCCTTTTTTTAATTTGATCAAAAATCTGTGATAAATTTTTGGCCCTTTTTCTAGACATAATAATAGCTTTAAACTGATTTAATATGCATAAAAATTAAGACGTTATGAGGTTTTTTCGGTTTTCACAGAACTCCTCCCTATTTCTACCTCCTTAGACCGATTTTGCCTATTAAGGAACTTGACCGAGATTTTCTACCTCTTGATTTTAAGTATCAGTTTGGAAGAGATTTGTGCAGAATGACGGAAGTTATCGTGTCCATAAAAAAGTGACATATATGTATACAGTAAAACCTCTCTAAAGCGACCCCGTTCCGTTCCAATAAAAATTGGTCGCTCCGAGACGTGGTCTCTTAATGGAAGTCATGTTTAAATCTAGATTTTAATTGTTGAAAAAGGTTACAATTAAACTTACTAAAATTTATTTTTCCTATTACGAAAAAATATGAAAATTTAAGTATCAAAACAATAGTTAATTAAGTTAATTGCAGCAGAGGTTAAAAAATTAATACATTGACGTTTGCTTTGATTTTACGGTTTTATCTTTTATAACTTTTATTTCCAAGTCCTTTAGAAGTTCAGTAAATAAATGCAATTTTTTTTTGAACGGGAACAAATAAGGACGATTTCATTAATTTATCTATTTCTTTGAGGGTTCGCTGATAGAATAGGCAGGGGAGTTTGTTGACCGCCATTCTTAATTTGCCATCAGAGTGAAATTCATTGCCTAAAAAGGCTCTTAGGGATTTAAACACATAAAAGTTACCGGAATAATAAAAAATTCTAAACTTAGATTAGAAGTTTGATGAATAATGCGCTCTGCGGAATTACTTTTCTAAAAAAAATCTTCAAGGGACCATAAAAAACGGAATTTGTTTCGTTTTCTTCAAAGAAGTTGGTCGCTCATGGAGGGAGTTTAACTGGGAAGGTCTCCAAATAGAGGTAAACTTAGTATTGAGCCCATGGGAATAACTTTCGTTCCATGAAAATATGGTCGCACAGGGAGGTGGTCGCTTAATGGAGGTGGTTGCACAAGGAGGTTTCACTGTATATACCGGGTGTCCCAAAAAGGACTGACTGATTTTAAAATTCAATAACTTGCAAACGGTGACAGATATTTAAAAAATTCTTGCAGCAGGGTTATGCATAAGGTCAAAAGTTTTTTTACAGTGATTTTCAATTTTAGTTCAAATTACAAACAATAGATGGCGCTGCGATCAATAGACGCTGAATTCAGGCTCGATTTTTGGTACTTCGTGGCCCGGATAATACATTTCCATCTCCTTTTTCAGCATGGAACAAGAGAAAGGACCAGAAATCGAGCCTGTATTTAGCGACTATTGCTTACAGCGCCATCTATTGTTTGTAATTCGAACTAAAATCGAAAATCATTGTAATAAAACTTTTGACCTTATGCATAAACCTCCTGCAAGTATTTTTTAAATATCTGTCACCGTTTGCAAGTTATTGAATTTTAAAATCAGTCAGTCCTTTTTGGGACACCCGGTATATACGGTAATGTTTATTTAATGGTTATATATATATATATATATAGATATATAGATAGTTAAAGTTTTTACTGAGGGTTGTTTTGGGTTATAGGAGTCATGATCGGAGTAGATCTGCAAATATTTTTCAGAAGTTCCAATGTAGGGGAGATTGCAATAGGTTGTATTTCATACGAAATCTATCTCCACATGTTAATCCTTCAGTGTTATTACTTCAATACTGCACTGACTTTGACTTTCATTTTAAGTTTCTGCTTGATTTTACTAACCGGAGAAAAAACGAGTTAATCTTGATCATAATTTTTATTAAAATCTATATTCTTCGTTATTCTGTTATACATCAGCTACTTGAGAATTGCCGGGTTAGCTGGATGCGAATTGCTTTTCGCTGCATGATGAGCCGACGTACAGCAGAATTATGAAAAATCGAGAAAAATCACCATTACAGCACCTCCTTCCTGTGGAATATTTCCAAACTCAAGAAGGACCTGCTTGCTATGGCCAAAAACATACATTCAAAATCTCGTTCAATTCTATGCATAACTTCATACACTTTTCGATGGTACAATAATGAAAATAGCTCAAAAATCGATATTACAGTGCCTCCTTCCCGCAGAGCATTTCCAAATTCAAGGAGAACTTCATGGCCATTACCAAAAACGTACAAAATGGTTAGTTTAATTCTATGCATAAGTTCATACACTTTTCCATGGTACAATGAAGAAAATGGCTCAAAAATCGCTATTACAGTGCCCCCTTCCGGCGGAATATTTCCAAATTCAAGGAAGATTAGCTTGCCATAGCCAAAAGCATACATATGAAATCTCGTTCTATTCTATGCATAACTTCATACACTTTTCGATGGTACAATAATGAAAATGGCTCAAAAATCGCTATTACTGTGCTCCCTTCTTGTGGAATATTTCCAAATTAAAGGAGAACACGCTGGCTATAGCCAAAAATGTACAAAAAGTTTAGTTTAATTCTATGCATAACTTCATACACTTTTCAATGATACAAGGCGGCCATACACACACACGGATATACAGACGGACAGACAGACATTCTGTATAAAGATTTTTTCGAGAACCCTCACCCCTAAAACGTAGAAATCCGTTGAAAACCGGAAGTAAAAAAAATCTCGATTGCAAGACTTTAGAAAGAAGAAAGTAACAATTTAGGACATATCGTAAACATTGAATATAATCTTTTCATTACATGTATTAGATATTTAGAAATAAGAAGACTACAGTTTTTGTATTTTATGTATATTGAAAAAGATTCAAGTTCTTGAATTTCGAAATAATAACTTAAAATTAAATATTTCATGTAAACAAGAACATAGAAATGTTTAAAATTTTAAAAAGGACACAACATAAAAAGAAATTAGAGCACATCGTAAACATCGAGTAAAATCTTTTTTTTACATTAGTTAGTTGACTGATCTTTTAAAAATTCCTTATATGTATTGAAATAATAGAAGCATAATTTTTATTTTTCATGCAGGCGAGAAAGGATTTTTTAAAAGAAAATGTTTTCAAAGAATATGGAACTGTCTTAACTTTAATAAAAGACACAAAATTAAAGCATTCTAAGTAAACATAGTAAAAATAAAGTAAAAGTCACTTTATTACATAAGAAAAATAGTCTGGGTATTTTTTATAATAGAGATTAAAGATCGACCAAAATTTTGGATTCGTTTTCGTTTTTAAGCCCAAAATCCGAGTTTTGCTGACAATTCGTTCTCGGCGAAAATGCTGCCAAAAATTCGGCCTGATCGAAACTATGTGTATTTCAAAAATCTCGTTTCTTCCTCCAGAAATTTAAAACATTATTGATTGATTTGATAGACTAAACATTAAAGACGATTTTCACCTGCTTACTAAAAGCTGCAGGCTTAACAGTAATAAAAAATTTTTAGTTTGAAACTGCAGAAGTGGTTCCAGTGTTGTTTGAGAAAGTTCTAATTCAGATGATCATTTACAAAAATCGTTATAAAAGATAAATCGAGTTATGTATAAGTTACATAAATAATGTGATACTGTGTTTGTGTGAATATATTTTATAAGTAATGTGACGTAACTAAAATATTATATTTCATGTGAGTATGTTAATAAAAATCTTTTTTTTAATTAAAATGTTACTTGAATATATAAAATGTAAAATATGTTATATAAGTACTGTCACGAAAATAAAATATTATGTTTAATATGAGTGTACATTATAATTAAAATATTAGTATTGTAAAAATTTCGCGTTAATATATAAAATTGTTAAATATTTTATATAAATATTGTGATGTGATTAATATTATATATTTCATGTGTCTGTTTTATAATAATTCAAATTTTATAAAGTTTTTTTTATAATATAATATAATATAAATAAAAAGTTACTGTATGAATATAAAAAAATGCCAAATAAACATGTTATTTAAACATGTGTAACATAAAACTTATACACACGCATACAGATGTATGTATGTTTGATTGTTTGTTAGAAATGTGTTTCTATACACAGAAACATTTGACAATTATGCATATTTATGTATGTATTAATTACTTAAAAAAATCTATCGACACTTTCGTTTAATTTTTTGGCTGAAAAGAGGAAGATTACCGGAATTCGATTTCGGTTTCGGTCTGTCCTTACTAGATATAATAAAACTGTCTTTAGAGAATTTAAAATATAGGGTATGAGGTAAAGACTCCTGGTAACGGCAAAAGCCTTTTTTCTTTTAAATGGAGCAAAATATTTTACTGAAATGTACGACAAAGATTGCAGTTTTATAGTCAAAGAGTTTTCCAAAAGTCATTTTTTCTCTTTCTATGGTCAGATATGTACGTCGTCATAACAACGAACTGTTCTCGAATTTATGCAAAACAGCTTTACTTCCAGGTTTCCAGATATGCTTATAAATACTCATGTTTGAAAAAAAAAAACCTTTTATCACTTTCACAATCATTTATATAAAAGTTACTTCGAAAAGTTTATTTATAAAAGGAATTTTTATAACGCGTTTCCTGAAATCACTTGAGACGTATATCCGTATTATACTCAGTGGAAAACTTAATGCATTTCCTTTTTATGTAATTTAGGTTTGTTTAAGAAGAGTGTTTAATATAAAATAAATGAAGAAAATATTTTAAGCTGTTGCCCCTATGAATTAAAAAAAAGTAACATTTAAGGAAAAATCTATTAAAACTGGAGTGTATGAAAATTAAATAAATGAAGACAAGAGTGGAAAAAGGTATTATCTAACAAAAATTAATCGATAAAATTAAAGTTAAATTTTTTATGTTTTTTTTTTGTTGTTGTTGATCATTTCATGCTTGGTAACATATACAGGATATCCCAAAATGATAGAAACGCGCTTTAATAATTTACCTGCTGGTGATACGTAGGGAATACAAATTACAAGAGTTTGTAAAATGAGGTAGGAATAATGTTGATGAAAATATCCTGCTACTATTTTTCAAAATGTTACACTCTAAAAATTACTATCGGTTCCAATCCGGGATTTCAAAGTTTAGAGCATAAGTGAAAACAACTTTATTAATTAAAAACTCTACTCGCTTTTTTTTTTACATTAAATATATATATATGTATATTAGATTGTCCACTATCTACACCAAAAATTATTTTTATGTGAAATACATCAGTTATGTATTTAAACACAGTTTTGAAGTTCATTAAAAGCGGTATTTTCGTATTGGTCTCGTACCAGGAGTTAATAACCAAAAGGATATCTTTAAATTCAGTTACTGTAAAAGCACTTATTTTCGCGAGCCGTAATTTTCGAGAAAATGAGGATATCGGGGATTTCGCGAGCTGAAAACTTCGCGAATTATATATGAACAGAACCGAAAGTTGAAAAATCCCGAAACTATCTAATAGAATCCCTTTTGTTTAAATTTCTGGAGGAAAAAGAATCTGTGGACCTGCGAATATCACGACTAAAACCGATTCACGCTTCTTGGCTTGTGCGAACATTTAACGGTGTTAAAGCCAAATATGAGATAATTTTGATGGCTTCAAAGAAGCTGGTATAAATATTGTAAGTGAATGAGCTCCATTCTATTAGTTGAATTATTGTTTTTATTCAAGAAATAGGTGTATAGTATTTAAGAAATAGTTGTAAGTATTTAAGAAATTTTTGCACTTATTTCTTATTTTAAGTAACTGTAATCATTAAATTGTGGATAAGTGAATATTTTCTGATTTTTTATTATTATTATTTGAGGCGAAGAATTTCACGAGGCTTATATTTTCACGATTACGACGGGCTCGCGAAAATCGCGAAAATTAAAGCCTCACGAAAATAAGTACTTTTACAGTAACTACAGGAGGCTTTTTTGATTCTACTAATTTTAACGGGTTAAGCGCATGATTCCATTATATGTCTGTTCATATTATTTTGTTCATGACTTGACGAAGTTTCAGTTTCTTTATAGGTTATTAGCTGAAAACAAATGCTGAACTATTTATACTGTTTTAAGTATAATCGGTAATCCTCAGTAATCGCCTGCAAGCAATAGAGATTTTAAAAAATCACTTATGAAAATTATTTTAAAAACCATAATAAATGAGTAAATTACGATACAGTTTTCAAACGAATTGCATTTGAAATTATTTTTTCACCTATATGACTGTGTATTAGTTCCAAATGTGTGATGTTTAGAAGCTAAAAAATTCAAGTAAAAGCGAATTTTAATCGTGAGATGTCGTCTACTGTAAAACGACGTCATCGCTACGCACGGACACCTTGACCTAGGGCTCCTCATCACGCAGGCCGAGTCATCAAGCATCTTCTTTCCCACTTACCGTTTGCTTTCCATTGATTCCTATGGGGTTAGAAATGTTTGAATGATTATAAAATTACAATAGACTGTTTTTAAGCAGAAAATTGTTCCAACCTGTTCAGAAATGGGTTTAGAGTATTTACATTCCATATAAATGAAGAAAGGTGGAATAAGTTGCCTGTAAATGCTTAGAAGAATAGATCTGGAGCTTTTCTCTCAAGCGAACATGAATCAGAGTCTCGGAAGTTTTACCGAGGGAAAGCTGATCTTCCTCCGAACTTGGGGTGAAGGTATTTAAGCAAGCTATTGAGTCGTGCGATTTCTCGAGGCTGTGGAGAAAGAACTAACGTTAGTCGTATTAGGCTAAGGTTTCATATACATATTTGTGGACATTTATTATTAATTTATTGGGACTCAGAACTTTACTACAATTAGTCAACAATTGTGAAAGTTCCCATCTAAAAACTTAATTTATTAGTTTATTTTGTTGTGATATCTCAAGATCAATCAAGAAATATACATTCGTTTTGTTATTTATTTAATAAATCCCTTTTTGATCTAATTTTGTCATCGCCTTCGAAGACCGCACACGCTAGCCGTTTCGAGAAAACAATGCGTCACACTGCAAATACCATCTATAGTCGTAAAAATATCTGAACTTGTTCCTGTATATGAACTATAGATTTGTATGTATACTACATAGGATGCTGAAATTTAGTTCAATTAAACGCATAGCTCAATTGAAGGTTCCCATTCAGCAATTTTCGTCTGTAAACGGAAATGTACTTGTAATCCTTTGTGTAGCCCTGTATATGAGCCATAGAATTTATACACATCAAGTAATACGCAAAAAATAATTACATTTTAAAATACGTGTCACAACTGATAATACACATCCGGCAACAGGCAATATTTAGTCAAATACTTTTGTTTTCCCCTGTAAATGAGATGATGACAATAAATGAGAATGATAAAAATAAATTCTATGCACATCGGATTCAACAGTAAGCGCCTTCTAGTGCACTTGAATGATATATATATAAATTTAGTTTAAAATACTGTAATATTGTTCAAGGGGATGGTTCGCTTAAATGCAAAAACTCCTGTGACAGCGTTTCTGTCCCATAGCTATCATTTTTATTCAAAATTAATTTAAAACATAACTTTCTTACTTTTAGATCATATTATCCTTCCCCCCCCCCTCTTTCCTATAATGAAATATGTGATTAAATTCATTTCTCAAAACCATCCAGAGTTTATTAAAGTGATTTCTTTCTTCTTTCTAAAATCATCTTTAATTCAAAGCGCTCAAATAATCATTTCCTTTTTCCCTTTCTTATTTTAATCTGTATCTATCCGTTACCGCTGCTTGTGCAAAGAAATAAATAATAATTAAATAGCACAGCTGCTAGTCTCATTTCATTTTCTTGCATTGGATTTTTTTCCCCGCCGCAGTGATAAGAAATTTTTATCGCTACTAATACGTGAACGTTGAATATGTATTAACAATAAAAAGTAAAAATGAACGAATCTTATGGGAAGCATGTATTTATCGTGTTATGTGGTCGGGCTAAAAGCCAGATGTCCTGGATGTTCTGCATTTTTCTCATCGAGCAATCTGCAGTCTGCAATTTCATGTAACAGTTAGTTGGGCAAAGGCCTATCTGCAAGATAAACAATTTCGGTTTGTCTGTTACTTTTCTCATCCTAATGAGAAGCGCTTACTTGCAATCCACATTTTTGAGGTAATGTTTATCGCCAAAAGCCTTTGTACACTTTCGCGCAGTCACCAAAAGTTGTAAATTGGCGATGCTGTGTAACGCCAATATTTCTTGATTTCGTGCAAAAACTTCACTTCGGTTTTCAGCTCTCGAGATGTAAAGTTGTCTAAAAAGAAAAGGCGCTTCGGCGTCCCATGTATTATGGGGCTCTCTCTCTCCCATTTTGGCTCCACTTGAACCATCGTTTTTTATAAGATTTTTTAATAAAGAAATAGTTCCTGTAATATGGTTGGAGTTTTTGCATTTAAGCGAACCATCCCCTTGAACAATATTACATACACTGCAAGCGATTTTTCCTCATAGACCGTAATGTAACGGAATTATTTTGAGCGTCCCTGCAAATGCTACACACTTAATTTTCAATGCCGAATGTGTCGTACTCAAGTCGAAGAACATATATAAATTACATGGCAATCTAATTATATTTACATGAATTAGAGTACGGACAGACAGACAAACAGATTTCATAAATAGTTTTCCGTTATGTTGGAAAATATTAAAAATTAACCTTTTGAAATTCAGTTTGAAAATTGTCAATATAATCATAGTTTCTGCCTTTATTTGAACACGTTTGCATTTATATTGCTTACGTGTCACCGATAGTTAAAACGTTAAAGATTGTAACATACTTTTTTGAACACTCTGTGTATTAAAAATATTAACTCTTTAAATCCGGGTGTTGCGTTTCGGCAACATACCCAATTTAGGCTCTAAAATGCTATTGGAATAATATTGAAGATATAATGCCTAATGTTGCCAATAAAATACATTCTGAAAATATTATTAAATCGATTTTCAACATGTAGATGGCAACACTTGTGCTGTTTAAGAATACAGATAGATTTATTTTTTCAATTGTTGCTACTTTTTCTTTTTATTTTGTTTAAAAACTTGCGAAATACCTTATTTTATTCTGCAGTGAGCAAGTAAAATTTATTTCTTATTATAATTCCTAAAAGTCTTGTGTGTTTAATATTATAGAATTTTATCAAGGAAAATTATTTTTTTCAATTAAAGACCAGTATTGCCGATTAGTTAAAAACTGTTTTTTAGCCGTAAACCATACTTAAAACAAAATACGATTTTTTAAATTATTTTTTCCATGATTTATTTAAAAAATGAAATCCGAAAAACATTATTACAATGATATTTGAAAACTCAGGCATTTAAGGGTTAATATGTGATAGGAAAACTTAGTAACATTTATGTATTAACTATTTAAATTTTGTAATAGTTTTACGTTTTTTAAATGGGAAAACATCAAATACTAAAAAATAATGATTCATATGTTTAAAAATAATTGGAATATTCGTATTTTAGATTCGCCATAACATCTTCATCTCTGAAATAAAAGAAGAGGAAAACATTTGACATTACACATTTCTCCACGCATGCCTTTAATTATAAAAATAACACCAACTTGTTATTTTTGGTTTTACACTTTTCGAATTATAATAAAAAAAAATAAAAACAAAAAAACAAACAAAAAAAAAACAGCTTTTTTGTATAAGGTGTACATGATTAAACGACCCTTCTTTAAAATTGTCTACAGACAAAACTCTTGTTCATAAAGTTGTGAAATTTTGTGAAAGGCATAATAAAAGGATAGGAAATTCTTTAATAAAAAAAGTTCAAAATTTTGTCACCAGAGGATGATTTTTAATAAATTATACATTTAGCATTACAACAATTTAGAAATTTTATTTATTAACTTAACCTGATTCTAAAGACAGTATCTCCAAGAACACACTGCTTGCGATCATCTGTGGAACATGCTATCTTAAGGTATCACATGGTATTTGAAAATGATGAAAGTCATGCAGAACATGTTTGGTTATAACAAAATTTGTGAAACTATCGTAAATGTATGCTAAATGTTTAATTCGTTAAAAAAGAGCCTTTTAATTTTTTTTTCGCTCAAACAAATTTCCATACCTTTATTATGTCCTCCACAAAATTTTTACAACATTCTGAATAATAGTTTCGTCTGTAGAGTATTTTAAAATAGAGCCGTTTAATTATGGACACACTGTAAATAAATTTTCTAAACTATCGTAATGCTAAATGTGTAATTTATTAAAAATCGCCCCCTGAAATTTTGAAATTTTTATTTTGCTTAAACTAATTCCCATTCCTTTATTATGTCTTTCACAAAATTTCACAACTTTATGAACAGTAGTTTTGTTTGTAGACAACTTTAACACTAGAACCGCCGGAAATTTTGCTCAAGTGTTATAACAATATTTTACATCAGAATTTTTATTAAAAACTATCTAACTTATTTATTTAATTTATTTGTCCGTGGTACATATTTAACTTACTTTAGAAAGAAATTTCTAGTTCGAATCGAAGTACTTTTATTTGGTACCGGTCAAAATGACCACTGTGGCGGTTCTAGTGTTAAAGTAGGGTCGTTAGTTATAGGCACCCTGCATATTTGACTATCTCCGATACTGATTATTGTATTTTGAACAACTTACAGAGACTTTTTTCGGGTTTTAAATAAGTTAGAGCTAAAAGAAAAATTTTCTTAAATTGAACTAAAATAAAATAATTTCTCAACTTTAAAATAGATCACAACATAAAAAACATTTGAGACGCATCTTAAGCATTCAATATATTAATGTTTCTGAAACTTTACTATTATACTTACCACTGTACATTGATATTGCTTTATATTTCATAGGATTTAAATATTTGTAAATGTATTAGATTCCAGTGAATAAATAGAACTGTTTTCCCTATCCCTCTAGTTTCCGAATTATAATGGAATCGTATCACTTAATTACACAACATAAAAATCTTTAGAGACTCATCTTAAGCATTCATTATACTAATGTTGCTAAAACTTTACTATTATACTTGTCGCTATCACGTTGATATTTACTTTATATTTCATAGGATTTCAATAGTTTTAAATGTATCAGATGTAATTGAACAAATATAACCGCTTCCTTATTTCTTCAGTTTCCGAATTCTAATGGAATTAAAACTTATCATTTAGTTGTTTATTATTTATGTAAATGAGAATGAAAAACTTTCTCACCTTCAAAAGAGAACACAACATAAAAATCTTTTAAGACGCATATTAATAATTCAATATACTAATGTTTCTGAAACTTTACTATTATACTTACCACTATCATATCGATATTGCTTTATATTTTCTAGGATTTCAATATTTTCAAATGTTTTAGATGTCTATGAATAAATAGAATTTCATTACTCCAGTTTCCAAATTTTAACAGAATCGTAAACTTTTCGTTTAATATTTATGTAAACAAGAAAGAAAAACTTTCTAGACTTTAGAAGAGGACACAACAAAAAACCTTTTGAGACGCACCTCAAGCATTCAGTATTCTGAAACTATACTATTCTACTGACAAATCTTATATTTATATTTATCTCTTTATATTTCATAGGATTTCAATATTTTTAAATGTATTAGATGTCTATGAATAAATAGAGCTGAATTCCCAATCTTTTAAGTTTCCGAACTCTAATAGAATCGCAAGCTTATCATTTAATCGTTTATTATTGGTGTAAACAAGAATTAAAAAAAACATTTTCTCAAATTCAAAAAGGAACAACAACGTAAGATCCCCTTGAGACGCTTCAATAGTAAAAATCTATTTATTTCATTAAACATTAACCTTTGGCAATCTTATCGAGTGGAATAAATAGTTTTCAGAGAAAGTAAAATATAGAAACAAAATATTTCACCAAGATTTACGACAAAAACAGCAGTTTTATTGCAAAACAATTTTCCCAAAGTTATTATCTTTTTCTAGGATCACAACTGTAAGATGTCAAAGCAATGAATGCTTTTCTCGAAATTTATGCAAAACAGCGGCATTTTAAATATTTCAGTTAAACTTATGAATTGTAAATTGTCGGCAATAGAATCTTTTATCACTTATAACGCCTCTGATATGAAGACCAACTTAGAAGAGTTTTAAATTAAATAAGTTTTTATGAAAACTTTTTATGAAATTGTTAGGAAACAACATACACATCATCTTCATGAAAACTACACATATTTGTTTTCTGGTGATATTTTGATTTTAAATAAAGAATGTTAAATAAAAGAAGACATAAATGTGATGACAAAAAACGATTGTGATGAACATCTTCAATTTTCAAATTTGACACTACATAAACATTTTTCTGGAAAATATATTCGTATAATATTCATTAAATAACTACACGCCTTTTTAACATGTGATATTTTAATTATTTATAAAGTATATTAAAATAAATATGTTAAGATTTAATATAATTTAATTGTTTCTTATTGATGTAAACAAGAATAAAAAACTTTTTCAAACTTTAAATGGGTAAACAACAAAGAAACCTTTTGAGACGCATCTTAAGCTTTCAATTGTAATAATCATTTCATTTTATACGAGCATAATCTTTAGCAATCTTATCTTGTTGAATAAATAGCTTTCACAGAAAGTAAAATATAGAAATAAAATATCTCACCAAAACTTACGAATAAAAACTGTAGTATATTGTCAAATATTTGTTTCTTTTTTCTTTTTAGGATTACAGTTATAATATGACAAATGAACAGATTCATTTTTCGAAATTTATGCAAAACAGTGGCATTTTTAGTATTTCAGGTATTATAAATTCTGAAATATGGGCATTATAATCTTTTTTTCACTCACAGCGTCAATTACATTAAGGCCAACTAGGAAGAGTTCTTAAGCGATCTTTTAAAAAACGTTTCCGGAAATTGTCCAGAAAATATATTCGCATTATATTTATAAAATAAGTAGACGTATTGTTTACCGGTGACATTTTAATTCTTCATAAAGTATACTAAAATAAAAAAAAATGATAAGAGGTTATACCATTTAATCGGTTTTTATTAATGTAAACTAGAATAAAATATTATATTAATGCATGGAAATTATTCCAGAGAGAAACATTCGCCTAGCATACAATATTTCAAATGAAAATCAAATTTCAAATTTCAAAATAATTGCTTAAAAGGCGCAAAGGCCAACATAGTGAAAAAGATTCCAAGTCGGGACTCGAACCCGGGCCATCGTATGGCGCACTGACGTTCTACCGACTAAACCACTTGAAACGATACCTAGCTCGGAAAATTTCTCACTATTATATGTTGGCAAGGCTACAAACGCAGCACAAGATGGAATATTTATCGTGAGTCACCGACCTGGGACAAACACGAAACATAATTAAATTCAGCATCGATAGAAATTATATTAATACATGGAAATTATACCAGAGAGAAACATTCGCCTAGCATACAATATTTCAAATGAAAATAAAATTTCAAATTTCAAAGTAATTGCTTAAAAGGCACAAAGGCCAACATAGTTAAAAAGTCCCTATGTGAAAAGTCACTTTTTCACTATGTTGGCCTTTGCGCCTTTTAAGCAATTACTTTGAAATTTGATTTTCATTTGAAATAAAATATTGTAGTTAAATAAATAGTTTTCACAGAAAGTGAAATATAGAAAAGAAATATTTCAACAAAATGTACGACAAAAACAGTAGTTTTATTGCCAAACAATTTTCCAAAAGTTATTTTTTCTTTTTCTAGGATGACAGCTATAAGGTGACAAAAATACTTTTTTCGAAATTTATGCAGAACAGCGGCATTTTTAATATTTCAGTTAAGCTTATAAATTCTATTGTATGCGCTTTATAATCTTTTATCACTTGCAGCATCAATGATATTGAGGCAAAATCGGAAGAGTTATTGCTTAAACAAACTTAAAAAAAAAAAAAAAAAAAAAAAAAAAAAACCTTTATTGAAATTTTACGTAAAACATATTCGCATTATATTCATAAAATAACTGGGCGTATTTTTTACAAGTGATATTTTAATTCTATATAAAGTAGGGCGGAACCCCCAGTAACTGACACGTTATGTATTCTTTCTTCTTGAAATCACTGTTACAAAGTTTTAAATCTATTTATACTTGTCTTTGTTTTTGAAAGTATTGTACCGATAGATTAAAAAAATATTGCTGATAAAATTTTGAAAGATTATACTTTTTATTAATTAATTAATTTTTTCATAAACTAGCAGCCTTATCCCGCTATGCTGGTCGATTTTTCTAATCAAACCTTGAATCAAACGAAATATACCTGTGAATTTGATCATGCATTTGAAAGAAATATGAACATTTACCTGGAATGCCCATCCGAATTGCTACAAACAATACGGACGTCATATGCTATTATACGAGGCTAACGAGAAAGACAGGCTGCCGCGGTGGGTCCAATTCTTCTTTTTTAACAGACCGCTGGAGTCACGTGATGCTCGAATGCACCAATGAAGGTGTGCGAAAACAGCATCACGTGACTCCAGCGGTCTGTAAAAAAAGAAGAATCGGACCTACCGCGGTAGCCTGTCTTTCTCGTTAGCCTCGCTATTATATCTTCTATTGAGACGGACAAAAATTGAGCTGTTAAGGACCAACTTCTTTAGTTGATCCTTTACTGTAGCGTTTGGTAAAGTATGGTAGTAAAGTATATGTAATACACTAAAACCCTTCTTCTGAAAATTTAACAATTCTCATCAGAATACGTCCAATAGAACCTATTAAAAAGGTTAGTCTTTCATATTTGGGTTCACCTCATTCTAGAACTTTCAGCAAAAATTCTATAACCAAGCAACTTAGAACTGTTTTCTTTTTATACTAAATGTAGTGTGATTTTGTTTTATACTAAAACATTCCCTTAAAAACTAACTAACCGAGCAAGTTCCATTGAAATCCAGTTAGCAGAATCTTTTAAACTGGCAAATGTACTAAAAGCTTCCCTGAAAATATTCTAATTAACAGTTTAAGTCCCACCAAAATCCATTCAGCAGAACCTTTAAAAAAGCCAATCTTTCATAATCGTGTTCATCTGATTTTGTATTTCACCCCATATTTATTTAACTAACCACCGTACAACGATATGATACACTAAAATCATTTCCGAAAAATTATCTAACAATGTAAGTACCATCAAAATCTATTTAGCAGAACTCAATTTTTAAACAGCCGGAACGAAATTTCTCTTTGCATTTCATATACAGGGTGATTCATAAATATCGAAACAATAGGCTATTTCCTTAAATATTGTCCCTAGACCCATACTTCCAATTGCAAAGTTTCATAAAAAAAGGTGAAAAATTTAATGACATAAGTTGCAACTCCATAAGGGGTCTATTTGAAAAAATACGAAAATTAAATTTTTATACGGTCCCCGTAATGTAAAAATTCCAATCAGGAAAACTTTCCTTATCCATTCCTGAATGAAGCACAAAAAATTGCATCTTCATATCTGAAAAACTCGCAGAGTTATAGCCGTTTAAATAATTCATCTGGTTTTAAGGGATTAGACACATATTGAAATGCATGCAATCGAAGAACCAATGTTTGTTTTTAAGAGTTCTAGGAAACATGTAAAAAATATATTTGTTGAGCTAGAAGTTTGATTTTTTTCTTTTTTGTGATGATTAACCGTATAATTTGCAAACAAAATCACATCCTAATATTTCGCATAAAGTTTTTTAAAAATTTAAATGTTTAGTATTTTTTAAGCGGATTTAATTTAAAATCTTTATAATTCGAAACATTATTCATCGCATTTCAATTTTTTTTCATTTAATTAAAGAGGAAAGTATAATTTTAGTTTCGTTTCAAGGATTTTTTTAATTTTAATTTAAAAAATATTAAAAATATTTGTTTAAAAAATTATGTAACCTATTTTAAAAAAAATCATATTTTCAAAAGTATTTTTTTTTTCAATTTGCCGAAACAAAATTAATGTAAAAAAGATATGTTCCAAGTTTGCACCTTTTTAATTTACGATTAAAAAACATCATGCAGAAAAACGCATTTAAAGTTTTAAACATTGATTGGCTTCTAATAAAATGTTTAAATGCATTTTAAAAATTTGCACGTGAAAAAGTAACTTCTTTCGGTACCTTAAACTTCCGATTCAGTTTAACTTTTGCCGTTTCTACCACCTTTTTGTACTACTTAAATGTCCATAAATAAATGTTAAATGTATAATTTGAAACAATGCTTTTTCTAACATGCCGATTAAGAGTTTTTCATAATTTTAGCCCTTTCAAATTCATGCTTCTTATCGTCCCGGCGAGGTCGATAAAAAAAAATCTGAATACTGCGGCCGGGCCAGACAAGGATTGGCGGCTTTTTTCTGAAGACTCGGCCAGGCGGGCTTAACGTATTTTTTCATACCAAACAGGGTGTTGGCGTGATTTATGACGGCCAATTCTCTATACGAGGATGTGGTCCCGAAGAGGAGGGGGGGGGGGGGCTTTTGTGGAGGTCTTTCTAAGGGAATCTAACCCGTATTTACGCAAGAATATCTAAGATTCGAAGAAAACCACTGAAAACTCCGAACGATTGGGCCGAAGGGCGCGATTGGGTTCGAAGCCAGCATGAGAGCAGAACCTCTCGGCCACTGGTTATACCGAACCGGGACTGGCTTCATTATTCCTAGGTCTCCCCTGGGCGATATTTTCAGTCCCGGTCTCGAGACAACCCGTATTAAAATCGTTACCTCTGACTGACCTAATCCGTGCAAAAATAACTAAAATTTGCCTCAGCCCAAAAATTTTACAATAAATGCATATATTTTTAAATGGCCATTATTTTACAATAAAATTTTAAAATTCATATTTTTAAAGGATAGTAGATTTTAAGGCAAAAAAATGAAATACAGTAAAACTAGTGAAAAAAATCTGCCTATGACGGAATCCTTTCTCAAACGGAAAAAATCTGTTGATCCATGAAAAATGAATATAATAATACCTGAGAAAAAATAGACTACGTTTACAACTCCTAAGAAGGGAACTTGTCTATAGTGCTTTTTTTTTTCTTTCCTATGTGATTCCATCTTCAAAGATTTTACTTTATAGCATTTTTCATTGTCTCCAACACATGGAATATGGATTAACGATATTAAAGGAGAAGTGAATCATATACATATAAATAGAGATTCATTAATGAAACAAATAATCACAGCTTTTGGTGCTTCTTTAAAAATAATAATTATAAACATGAATAAAGAAAAGATATAAGTATTTTTGGTCAGAACTCCTCCATACGAAACAACTTTTAACCATATCGATGTAAAAAACTGTGTAGAAATTCAGTCAGGTTGGGCCAGGTTATGATTTGAACTTTTTTCCAGGAAAGGTTAAACTTTTTTTTCCTATGGTTCGGTTCGGGACCGGACCTAGATATTTCGACCCGTGCAGACCTCTAGTGCAGACCACCAGCATACTTTGAAAACAGGTTTAACGTAAAATCTATACGCTGCCTATTTTATGTCCAAAGGAGAGGCACTGTCTTATATCGACTTTTAATAATGTACAATTTGTGGCTGATCCCCATCTTGCATTCAAAATGAGTCAAAAACTCGTCGCTCAGAAGCATGGATAAATGGTGTAAGTCACGAATTTTGGACTTTGATATCTCTGCGAGTTTTAAAGATATCGAGATGATTTTTTTATTGTGTTTAATTCAGGAATGGATAAGGAAAATTTTCCGAATTGGGAATTTTAGTCTACGGGGGCCGTATAAAAATTTAATTTTTGTGTTTTCTCATATAAACCATCCATGGAGTTGAAACTTATCGCATCAAATTTTGCACCTTTTTTTATGAAATTTTGCAATTGGAAGTATGTGCCTAGGGACAATATTTAAGTTGGTTGATTGGTTGGTTGATTTTGTGACGGCCGATTATCTACACTAGGGATATAGGCCCGAGGGGGAGTGCCCTTCGTGGGGGTCTTTCTAAGGGAACCTAACCCGTCTTAACGCATGGAAATCCATGGTTCGAAGAAAACCACGAAAACTCCGAACGATTAGGCCGACGGGCGCGATTGGGATCGAATCCAGCACTTCCCGTCTACCAGTTTCGAGAGCAGAACCTCTCAGCCACTGGTGGGGGACAATATTTAAGAAGATAGCCTATTGTTTCGATATTTATGAATCACCCTGTATATTATAGGCTGTTAAATTTAAATATATCTTTCATAATCCCGTTAACCAGATTATAGAAATCACAAGGATCTATGGGTAGGTCTACGTTACCCTCTGGATTTTTTAAGAAACTCTGCACACCTTCCATAGCTTAGCATATATATTCTCTAGTATATATTCTTTGCATATAGCGTACATCCTCTAGTATTTTTACTATACCACTGAGAACTTTCTCGCATAGCATCAAAATCCGTTCTGTAGAACTTTAAATGAAAGGTAATCTTTCATAATCGGGTTTACCTAGTTTTAAAACTCCCGTAACTATCACTATGCAACGTAGAACTATTTTTTTTTTTTTTTTACGTTAAACAGTTCTAAAATAAATTACCTAACTAACAGAGTAAGTTCTACAAAATTCTGTTCAGAAAAACCTGAGTTATAGCCAATCGCAATGAAATAAGTATTTGAGTTTTATATATATACTAGAAAGGTAGCCCGTCAAAAATGACGGAAATTTAGATATGGAGATATATAGAACTCTTGTGCAAGAATAATAAGTTTTTCTCGCTTGTGCCGCGGTGATAGAGGAAAATAGCACATTTTAAGAACGAAACACAGTTATGACAAACTGTGTACAGTAGAAGACCACTAATCTGCACAGTTTGGTTCCAAGTGTTCTGCGAATTTCAGGCTTTTTGCGGTCATGTCTATTCAATCTTTGTTTACATTTTTTTAAAATTCATATATTGGACAATTTAGATTAATTCTTAAAAATAAATAAATGACACACTTGAAGTAAGGTAAAAACTATTGAACTATCGTATACGATTTAATGAAATGGTATTATATGGTATTATATGTGTGTGAATCACGATCTTGGTTATGACGTTGGCGAAATTGGCTGCAACTTGTCATAATCATAATTGTGTGGGCCGCTATAACAAAGAAGTAACCAGTTTTTAATAAAATTTTTGATATAGTTTTCAAAAACTTGTGTAAAATTGCCGGCCGTTCTGATGTTGTCAGCCCTAGGAATAATATTTGTAACATTGAACAATTTCCATGTATATGTGTAATTTAGAAAAGCTTCTCCAAAAGAAAGGTCTTGAAATGACATTGTAATTCCTCTAACTTCAAAGTTTAACCGGGCCTTGATGTTGTTTACCTGAAATCTAATAAATACAGTTATTTTGAATATTACAACAGAATTAAACAGTTAAACTTATTTAACTTAAACACGCTGTTACTTCAGTGTTATTCTTTAGTATTAAGAAAGAAAATTATTTAAATTTTTCAAATCATGCATTTATAATTTTTTATTATTATTTAATAACTAAATAATGAAAAAATATGGCTTTTTACTGAGCTTATAAATATGACAATAAAGTAATGTAACTAAGAGACATTGCGAAATAAAATCTTTGTGAATTGAAACCATAAACAAAGATACTGCCACCATTTTACCTACTATGACGTCATAAGAATATTGTCCATTGATTGTTCGAGAACTCACTTTGTGAATGAGTACCTCAATGGTTTAATATTTTGGTACTTCTTAGTTATCCCGTCGACCAATTTCGCCAAATTATATAAATCGCCAAATCACTCGCCAAATTATACACATTGACATAATTTTTATTTTAAATAACGAAAGAACGAATAAATTAGTAAAACATTAATAAAAATACAAATAAATGTCGAATTAATGGTTTTATTGGCCATTATTGGCATTTAATCTTACAATTAATTAATTCATGGCAACCATTATTGGCATTTAATCTTACAATTTGGCGACAGTAATTTGGTCGACGGAATAACTAAGAAGTACCAATATTTTTTACGGTTCATGATGAATGAATCACTTGTGTTTGTTTAGGTTTATGGAATGAGATATTAAGCTGTCAACCTAATTTCAACTGAAGTTATCCTAGGATATATGTACTTTTCAATCGATATTAAAAACAATGCTTTGATCTCGAAATAAAATGTTTTAGTTTACATAATTGGTTATTTCTATTAATTATTTAGTTAGGTACTATTCCATTGTAGCGCATTTTTTAAAAAAGCTTGGCTTCAGAAAGTGAGATATGTTGCCTAAATACATAAACAGCTATGAAAACAAACCTGGTGAATTTTTATTTTTGTTTATACATGTATTTATTATTATCAATTATTTATTTAGCTACTTTTCCACTATGGGGCATTTTGCATTTTTAAAAAAAGCTTGGCACAATTCGGGCATCAGAAAGTGAGATATGTTGCCAAAATATATAAACAGCTATGAAAACAAATCTAATGAACTTTTATTTTTGTTTATATATGTATTTATATACATAAAAATAATTTTTAAATATATATATTTTTTTATATACAAATTACGGCACAGATGCTATATACGCACTGGGTACCTAACTGGCGCCAAAATGGTGTTATTTTGCCTGATATGGTAACACGGCTATTTTTTTATTTATTTACTTTTATTTTCTTTTTTTAATTATATAAACTGTTTTGTTCTATAGTTATTAATTAAACGTTTATTTATTTATTGTTATTTCCTTTTCAAAATGATAGCAAATAATTTAAAAATATATATGTAACTGGTATTCGAAAGCGAGATTTTTGTCAAATTGGCCTCAGAAAAAAATCACGCCAAACCCGATGCGATGCGTATATGACATCTGTGCAAAAAAGTACTTCTGTCTTTTCATAAAAATGCGTAAATAGCTTTTTTTGGTACTTTTCGGTTAGCCGGGCGCCAGTGTTATATTTACATACATATATGCATATATATGCACATATATGTATGTATATATTTATGTGTGTGTGTGTACATATATTTATGTACATATATGTGCATATATATGTTTATATGAATGTAAATATAACACTGGCGCCCGGCTAACCGAAAAGTACCCTTTTCCGTTATACGGACAGCATGCCAAAATATATGCTAATGCGCCAATTATTTCAACCCTGATCGTGAAAAGAATTTTTATTGTAAACCATGCGAAACATTGTGATTAGTTATTTACGAAACATGAATCACGTGAATGATTATTATTTAACCTTAACCTTGGAAAGCTTTTTAATTTGCTATTATTCGAATTAAAAATGTTTTTTATAAAGTTATAATTTACTTTTACTGCTCACTCTGAGATGGATTTTACCATTTGGCAATTACCAGATTATGAGAAAGTTGTGATAAAACTGTTTCAGGAATTTGTAATTACGCATAATAAAAAGTTGTGTTCAAAAAACCATGAAATGAAATTATGGATGAGTTCTGGAAATCCGAAATGGAGATGTAGCTTACCATCATGCGAAGAAAGCGTAGGAATACGACAAAAAACATGGTTCGACGGATTGCGATTGTCTTTTCTTAATGCTTTGAGGTTTATATATTTATGGTGCCAAGAGTTGACATCGATTGAGTTTTATGAGCTGCAACTTGATATGAACCACAACACAACAGTGGACTGGAATAGTTATTTGAGAGAATGCTTTATGTTCACGACCAAATAGAAAAATTGGTGGACCTAATAAAATTGTAGAAGTAGATGAAAGGGAACAGATTTTATGGTACAGATGTCATATTCGCCCCATATTGGCGCGATTTATTTCGGTTGCCAATTTGGCGAAAACATCAATAGCTTAAACAACATTATCCGGATTACCACATCAAGCAAAATAACGACACTTTGGCGCAAGTTAAGTACCTGTTGCCTATATGATATTGGCGACAGAAAAAAATCGCGCCAATATGGGGCGAATATGACATCTGTGCCGATTTTATATATTTCCGCAGCCGCCATCTTAGATTTGTTTGGCGTGAAAACCCTTTTCCCCTCCCAGGTAAATGTCGCCAAGCAGATTTATGCGCATTCTAGGCTTAATGGGGTTGCCAGAACACTTTACTCGTCGGAGTTGTCTTATCGATAAACGCCAACAAAACATCGCTGAGAAATCCAAGATGGCGGCCACAGGAATATATAACATCTAAGCCGATGAAAGTCTTTTTACCAGAAGAAAAAGCAATGTAGGGCGTGTTCTTCCTCCTCAATGGGTGTTAGGTGGTTTATGCCGTGAAACACGGGGATGTTTCTTTACTCCTATTCCCGATCGTACTGCTGAAACTTTAAAGACGGCAATAGAAAACAATGTAGCTGATGGAAGTCTTATTTATACAGATTGCTGGAAAGGATATAAAACAGATGAACTGCGAAGTGCTGGTTATGATCATTTCACTGTAAATCACAAATACAATTTTGTCGATCCTAATACTGGATGTCATACTCAAAATGTTGAGAGATTATGGGGCATCGCAAAATGGCGCAAAAAAACATCGGGGAACAGTTCGTCATCATTTAGAGTCGTTTAGAGTCTTATCTCACCGAGTTTATGTGGCGACGTCTTCATTCAAAAAATGAAATGTTTACTGCAATTTGTAATTTTATGACAGCAGATTAATATGATTTTTTTAATTCTATTACTTTATTGTATAACAGTTATTTGTTCAGTTATTTTAAGTATATATTTGTGATTTAATAAAATAGTTCGTAAAAGTCTGTAATTTTCAAATGTTATATTTTTAAAATGCTCACTTTACTATCAAAAATGTTTTTTCTTTTATTTTTCAAATGTTTCAATCCACGCGATTTTCATTTTGCGCCAACTATTGCGCTTGGCGACAATACTGTCCGTATAACGGAAAGTACCCTTTTCTTATATTAAATAAATTGTATACATATTGAAAAAATTGCTTGTGAGTATGAAACAGTAAATAGGTTGTCAGAAAATACGTTGTCAAACTTCTTTCTTGCCAAGAAACTTTTCTCCGAAGTACTGTATATAAGCGATGATTGCTGGAAATGCATTTTTAATTATGATATGCGCTTTTATGTTTCACTTAATTTATGTATATTATACTGTGTGTATAAATACTACAGTTCATATACGGGGCTACACAAAATAATTCGTAAGGGTTACTGAGTATGAGATTAGATTGGGTACTACTTAGTTATCCCTTCGACCTATTTCGCCAAATTATATAAATCACCAAACCACTCGCCAAATTATACAAATTGACATAATTTTTATTTTAAATAACAGATCAACAAATAAATTAGTATAACATTAATAAAAATACAAATAAAACGTCGAAATAAAAAACACTTGATGGCGTAAACACGTATAACGTGCTTAAAGTCAAGTGAATGTGACATTTACGTTCAACCATTATTGACATTTAATCTTATAGTTTGGCGATAGATTTTTGATCGACGGGATAACTAAGTAGTACCGTAAATTGCTTAAAGGTAGTTTTCAAAGGAGTTATGCATTTTTACGCTGAACTGCATTTAGTTTACTAAAAAATGTTTGTAGAATATAGATAAAATAATATACAGGGTCACGCAAAGAATTGGATACATAACCGTCTATGGGTGATAATATCTGTGATTTCAGTAATAAATGCAATCAGCAATAAATGTGATTTCAGTAGTTTTAAGAGTGTTCTAGTTTAAATTAAATTTTAGCTAAATAGTGGCTTGTAATAACAGTACTATTGGATGGACGGTAACTGCTGAAATCAATTTTTAAAAAAAATTATGCTTTTTTTTAAATGTTTATTTAGTTACCTTATTTACCTTAAGTTTTGTGAAAGCATTCAGGAAATGTTGGACAGTGTTTCATATTCTATGCTTAACGCATGATTTTTCTTTCTTGTTTAGTCCTATTTTTCATTTATTTTATTCTTAATTTTTTAGTCTATACTGCTTTATAGAAACTTTAATATTTAATGTTTAAACTTTTCGCTTTTCTCCCCCTTGCATATAGTGTAATCTATAGCGCAGATAGCGCAAAATAATAGACAGTTTGGTACTTTTCCACTGTAGAGGTTTTGGCGGTTTTTTTTTTTAATCTTGGTGTAATTCGGGCATTAAAAAGTGAGATTTGTTGTCAGATCATATAAACAGTTATGAAAACAAACTTGATGAGCTTTTTTGTTTGCTTTATATGTTTATTGTATATGTACATTATTGATGTCTTTTATGTACAAATCGCTTCTGTTTCTGCATAAAATGAGATAAATAGCTTTTTTATGTTAAATAAATCGTATAAATATCGAAAAAAATGCGTGTGTATATAAAATGAAACAGTGGATAGGTTCCCGGAAAATATGTTGCCAATTTTCCTTTTTCGCCAAAGCACCCATACTGGAAAAGTACCTAAAGCACATTGAAATCGCGCAGTTAGGAGCTCAGAGAGTACAGAGTCGTCTATTAGCGGTTATTTTATAAGTAACATCGGGAGGAAGATGTAAAGATGTACATTTTCGTATATACACTTTAAATTATCACCCATAGATTTTGAAAATATATCTTAAAAGAGCGGAGTTTAAATTAAATTGCGGTGACCTCCTTTATGAAAGATTAGTGGTATTAAATGGGAATTTTGTCAAATTAGCCATCTATCGCCAAGTTGGCTTCATATGTCAACTTATTTTTGTCGCCAAATTTGGCGATATTCCACCAAGTTGGCCAACACTTAGCGCTACTGAGGTAACCCTGCATTAGTATTTTTCAACAATTACTCATTTGTATGAGGCGGTCCTACCGGAATCGTGAGGGACACACAGAGACTTGGATTTTATATAAATAGATATATAGTAGATGATGATTAGTAAAAATGTAAGTGTTAGTATTTGCGATTTAAAAAATTCTATTGGCGAGATTTTTGCCCTGCTAACATAAAAGTACCCATTTTTTCTTTTATCCAGGAGCAAATGACAAATTGCAAAATATATTTTCAATTTAAACTTTTAAAAATGAAAACTTTTTTTAAGCAGTATAAACATTGCTTTCATATTTAAATTAAATATTTCCGTTTTACAATATTTATTTCTTATTAAACCGTTTTTCTTTGTATTTTAAATAAAATCCGTAGCTGTTTTGGTATATTTTCGTTATACCAACACCGTTTTCGCCAAGCATAATAATTAGAGCAAAATGAAATGAAACATTAAAAAAAATGTTGATACAAAAATGAGCATTTAAACTATATAACATTTGAAAATTACAGATTTTCACCAATTTTTTTTTAAACCAACAAGGCTGGCTGTTTTTAATTTTTTATACTATATTTATATGTAGTGTTATATATATAGTTATATATATAGTGTTACGAATATTGTAAATAGTTAGTGTTTGTGCTTAAAAATAAGGTAAATAGTTCAATTAAGCTCTATTCATAAGCTAGTATTAGTTTTTCTTGCATTGAAATATCTCAATTTGTTGATTTTATACAAGCAAATAAACCCTATTGTATTTCAATGGGAGTTAATGGAAATCTGACGAAATACTAGAAATAGCGCCAAGTTGGCGACAAACTTTGCAACAGAGCCGGGTCCCCCCCCCCACCTCTTGTTACCCCCTCCCTTATAGCATCAGAAAGCTCTGACCAATCAGATGCGTTTCGCGGTATCTACGCAGATTTTCATTGGTCCATTTCCAAAGCGTTACTTTTATATATATATAGAAGGATATGGTCAGTAATTCTAGTAATTGACACCATCCCTGTAATGAAAAACCAATAACTGATGCATAAGTTCTAACACTTAAGGCAAATAAGTTTCCTCTAGAGGGCATTACTTTACATAAATTTACAGGAAAAACTTTATTTGAGTATCATTTTTCCTGTTGTGTCATTTACTAGTTAGGTGTCAATAACTGGAGATTTCACCCTATACTAAAATAAAATACGAGATGGTATGCGAGAAAAATTGCAGTTTTATTGTGAAACAATTTTCAAAAGTTCTTTCTTTTTTTTTTTTTTTTCTAGGATCACAACTATAAGATGACAAAACAACGAGTGCTTTTCTCGAAATTTATGCAAAACAGTGGAATTTTTAGTATTTCAGTTAAGCTTATAAATCCTTAAGTATGAGCGTTAGCTCTTGCGGCATCAATAATATAATGCCGCAATATGCATAACATGAATAATTGGTCAGAGGCTTTTGCAACAATATGTCCATGTGGTCATCAATAAGTTTTTGCCCTCTCATAGAAATAATTGAGTAAAATTTATGAAATTTCTACAGTGTATTATATAGTCACCATGCACAGTAACACATTTCTGGATGTATTCCAGGAGGCTTGGTAGGGGCTTGATAGGGTACCCAAAAATGGGGACATGTTTCTAACTTTTGCCGACCCCCACATGTGACATATTGTTAGAAAGGCCTCTGCGACCACTTATTCCTGTTATGCAACCCCCCCCCCCCCCCAACATATTCCCCCAAATTTGCCCCCGGGGGGGGGGGTATGGATGGCGTCCGCAAAATTTAGAAAATTGCCCTCCTCGAGGGAAAATTGGAGGGAGGGACTAAGGATATGCATAACATGAATAATTGGTCAGAGGCTTTTCCAACAATATGTCCCATGTGGGGGTCAGTAAAAGTTTGAAAAATGCCCCCTTTCGGTCTACTATCGAGCCTCCTGGAATTGATCCTCCCCTCTTTTTGAAATACTGTTAGCAGAAATGTGTTACTGTACACAGTGACTTATAAAAAAAGACTAATACAATGTAGCAATTTCATAAATTTTACTCACTTATTTCTATGTAAGGGCAAAAACTTATTGATACCACACGTATGATAAGAAGCAATATCATTTAATTGTATATTTTTGACGTAATGAGACAAGAATAAAAAACTTTCCCAAGTAGGGCAAACAATAGTAAATATCAATTTATTTTTTAAGACAATAATCTTTGGTGATCTTATATAGTGGAACAAATAGTTTTGACAGAAAGTAAAATATAGAAACAAAATATTTCGCCAAAATGTACGAGAAAAACTGTAGTTTTATTGTGAAACAATTTTCAAAAGTTATTTCTTTTTTTTTTTTTTTTTCTGGGATCACAGCTATAAGATGCCAAAACAACGGATGCTTTTCTCGAAATTTATGCAAAACAGCGGAATTTTTAGTATTTCAGTTAAGCTTATAAATCCTTAAGTATAGGCATTACCACTTGCGGCATCAATAATATTGATACCGACTCGGAAGTGTTCTTTCTTTAACGAATTTTTAAAATTTTTCCTGAAATTGTGCGGAAAATGTATTATCATAATATTAATAAAATAACTAGATGCATTTTTTCTGGTAAAACTTTAATTCCTTATAAAGTATACTAAAATAAAATATGATAAGAGGTATTATCATTTAATTGTTTTTTATTGATGTAAACAACAAAAAAATTATCTCAAATTTAAAAGTGGACACAACATAAAAAACTTTTGAGACATATCATAAGCATTCAGTTGTAAAAATCATTTTATATCCTACAAAAATAATCTTTGTCAATCTTATCTAGTGAAACAAATAGTTTTCACAAAAAATAAATATAGAAGCAAAATATTTCATTAAAATGTACGACAAAACCCGACAAATTAATTTTCCAAAAGTCATTTTTTTTCTAATCGCAAATATAAGATGTCAAAACAACGAATGCTTTTCTCGAAATTTATGCAAAAGAGTGCAATTTTTGGTATTTTTGTAAAGCTTATAAATTCTGAAGTATGGGCGATATAATCTTTTGTCACTTACTACATCAATGATATTATAGGCTTACTCGAAAGAATTATTTCTTAAGCAAAATTTTAAAAACCTTTCCTTAAAATTACAGCAGGTGAAAAAATTAATCCTTGATATAGTCAATAATCGGAAATCACAAAACGAATTGAAAGCAGATAAATTTAATCTTTTTAAACTGATTTTTTTAAATAAAATACAGAATAAAACGATTAAACAGCAGTTTGATAGCTAAGTTCCATCTAAAATTACCCGATATGACTTGCAGTAAAATTGATCCAATACATTTTGAAAATTTTTTAGGAGTATATGAAATCCCATAAATTAAATCTGGTGCATCCCGATATTTCTAATTAGGCATGAGTTACAAGAAATTCATTTGCACAAAAAGTAAATATGTTGCCGATAAAGTACAATAAGAAATCTATAGCACTTGCAAAATTAAATTACGAAGAATCCATTCAGATAAATTTTTATGTAAACAAAGTATGTCTTACCGCTAATTTTTATTATCAAACAACAATATGGGAATATATCGAGTTTTTAATTATTCAAAATGCAGTATGGAACTATTACATGGTATCTTTTAACTGTGAAAAGTTATGGTTCGAATTACTACAAGATAGTAATTGTGAAGGTAACAACCTAAGAAAAATAATAACAAGTCAAACCTAGAGATGTTTATGCACAGCAATACACACTATTTCATATAGCAGTGAAACGTATTCCCAGTTGCTATGAAGAAGGCTCTGGTGGAGTCTAAATGTGTAGACGTAGAAAAAGCCTTTTTTTATATAGCACTTGTAGTATATAACGTAAGGCCATTTATTAAGTAAGAAAAATAAGCTGTTGCTACTTTTCATAGTTGAAAGAACATAATCTTTTTCACAGAAAGTAAAATAAAATTTACGAAAATTGTACTTCTTGTAACGACAAAAACACTGTTTTCTAAAAAAAAAAGAGAAAAATAATTCACTAAAATGCACGACAAAAATTGCAGTTTTTTAGAAATACAATTTACGAATTGTGTACAATTTGTGTTACTCAAAAATATGACACACAATTTACGATTTGTTATTTTTATCTTTCTTTAAAACAGTTAATGGTTATCATGACAGGAAAAATTATACTCAAATTTATGCAGTCTTTTTTTAAACTTATTTTTTAATAACTTTCACTGAAATTGCACAAAAAGTAGCAGTATTCCAGAAATATTGCGCACATTTTTCTTTTGAAGTGATATGTATACATACTTTTCAGAATATTAAATGTTAAGAGATGGAAAAGTTTAGGTTTTTACAATTTCAGAATTAAAATATTATATGAAATACATAAATCTTGAGTAATCTAGACATATCAGAACTTAAATAAATAGAATGTATTATCAAAGTGTTAAATTTTGGTCTTCAGATTTTTCTCTTTATATACAAAATAATTTATCATATTGCTGGCCATATGACATAGATCAGGAATCGCAAACCTATGGCACACGTGACGAGGTGGAACGTGAGATAATTTCTATGGCATGCAAAAAAAATTAAATTTGATATTCATTCCATAGATAAAATCCAATTTTTTTTTATAACTACAATTGTGCTTAGCATGTACAAATACAATCAATGCAATTAATTTTCCATGAAATAACAAATTAGAAAATATTCTTTTTTTATGATGCTATGCAGAGACTTTGACAAGTGACTACTTTGCCTTTCTCTATGAATTTACAACGCTTTGTTTCTTCAAATAAATTTCGTAAGGCCAATCACTGCAATAAATTGACAAGTGGACAAAGTAAGCTTGAGACCATTTTTAATTTTATCAAAAATCTGTGATACGTGAATTTTTGGCCTCCTTATTAGAAGTAATAATAATTGTAAATTGATTTGATATATATAAAAATTAAAAAGTTATGATAATTTTTCGGTCGGTCTTCACAAAACCCCTCCCTATTTCCATCCATTGTCCGATTTTACACATTAACGAACTTGCCCGTGATTTTCTATCCCTTGATTTTATATATCAGTTTGGAAGAGATTTGTGCTGAATTACGGAAGCTATTGTGTCCATAAAAAAGTGATATATATATATATATAGATAGATAGATAGATAAAGTTTTTTATTGAGGGTGGTTTTGGGTTATAGGGGTCATGATTGGTGTAAATCTGCAAATTTTTCAGAAATTACAACACAGGGGGGATCGCAATAGGTAGTATTTTATACGAAATCCACCTAACAAAAGGGGCTGGCTAACAAAACTCCGGCTGCCAACGCAGTTGCTATAAAATTTACAAGCTACTGCCTTTTAGAGTGCTGTAAAATTTCTCAAGTTTTGGGAAAGTCGCGTTGCTATTGGCTGCATGGTGTTCGTGACATAAAGAATTCGATTCGTACTTCAAGTGTTGCTTCAATTCGCGTTCACACAATCGGTGCTTGAAGAATTAGAACATAAAGTGCAGGAAAAATCACATTTTTTTATAGTGCATATCTAATGCATCTTGATTATTGTAAACTTAACGATAAATAATGATAAGTTTAAATGCATTAATTATAAATAGAAACTTATTACTATGAAAATTCATGGATTTTTTCTTTATTATAATATTTGCTATTTAAAAAAACGTTTTCGAATCAAAATTTCATGAAATTGGTGGCTGTTTATAATATACAGAAAAATCGGATTTTGATTTTTTGTTGTTATTTATTAAATGCATGAAAGCGATTGAATATATTGAGCAATGTTTCATATAAGCAGTATGTGTTGCGCAACATTTGTTAAGAACTGTTTGGCAAGTTAGATGTTGATAGGTATTGTTTCTGAATTTTTGGCAATTGCATTAAAAATTTTTGACATCAACGGCATGGACATTGCAAATGAACTAAAATGCAGTAACTCCCTGTTTTGAATTTTGGATGCAGTATGCAGAGAAGAAAAATGTACTGGAAATTGTTGTAGTTAAAAAATTAAAATCATAATTTTGTACAATATATGTTGTCCAAAAAAATTTAAAACAAGCTTTAAACTTTTCATTTGTTGGTGATATATAGGCGATGTAAATAGCAAAAATGTTCAAAAAAAAGGTGGATATTATGATTATGTTGGTGAAATCCTACCATTAATTTTCAGACAATTACTGCCCTTTTTCTTTATGCAGTTTTTGTGACTTATATGTTATACTGAGAAATATTGTATATATTGCATCCTTCTCGGATCAAAGCACACAGAGATACTTTGAAAGTTATAAAATTTCGGAGTTTTCTGGAACTTGAAACACACAGATAATTTTCTACTCTGTTTCTCCAATAGGTGAAAAATCTAAGTGCATTTTAATCTATTGGGGATACCTTGAATTCTTATTCTCTTAATGTTATTAATTTCTAATAGGATAGAAAGTTTGATGATGACAGCTAGTTAAAAAAAGTCTTGCCGGAGGTTTATGTAATAAGGCAGGTGTTTATTTATTGATATTCCCGGTTTCAGCTCCAAACAGCAGCGACAGATGGCGCTGCAAACTATAGGTGCTAAATCGAGGCCCTATTTTTTGGCCTCACTCTTCTCCCAGCGCTTATGCGAAAGAAATAGGTTAAACATATAGAGTTGATCATAATCCGGCCACTTGCAGCGCCATCTATCGCTAAAGATTTATGGCCTGCAAATAATAGGCGCTAAATCGAGGTTTGATTTTTTGTCCTCTCGCTTTACCCAACGTTGATGAGAAAGACGGAGGTTAAATTGTATAAGGAGTGGGTCTCAGTAGCCAATTCAATCTTGTTCTTAGGGGTCCACCTATACGTTTAACCTGTTTCCTTCGCATAAACGTTAAGAGAATAGCGAGACCAAAAAATCGGCCTCGATTTAGTGCCTATAGTTTGCAGCGCCATCTGTCGCTTTTATTTGGGGAAAAAATTGTGGAATCGCAATAAAAAGAAATTCCTGACATCTTACATAATCCTCCTGCAACAACAACAACAATAATAATAATTATAAATGAATAGCTGTCATCACTTGCAATTTATTGAATTTTAAAATTAGCGAGTCCATTTTAGGACATCTTGTTGCAAGTTTTTTGCATCATCAACTTTATTTCGCTTCGTATGAAATGTGATAATATCATGGGAAATGCTATAAATGCAATGCAATTTTATCTTAAACGCCGTAAGTACTGTCATATATACCCCGAATTATTAGTCGTTAGCTCAGTGTTGCCTGGATGCAAGCGAGGGTATGTCTATCATTTACCGTAATGTCATTATTTTGCAGAAAAAAAAGAAAAAAATCAATATATCGTTATAGTACGTCCATTAGCTTTCGATTTATGACTGAAAGTCCGATTTAAACTTGGAGTGAGCTTTGTGTATTTTTGACTGATTAAGTTGATCGTGATTCTGGTATTCGAACGGAAAAATGGTTTGCTTTGGTGCATATGCCACCAAATATTTTATTCCATTAATTTAAAAACACACTAGATGTATTAGTACTATGCTATTAAACAATATTAAAGAAACGTTTATTTTACCTCTTTATTCTGTTAAAAAATGTCAACTTATTTATTTGTTAAAATTCATGGAATCAATAGTTGATTTCAAACGGGATAAAAGAAAGTAACATTGCTAAAAAACGAAATATTTTCAGTGCCAAATCGTGGATATATTGCACAATAAAACGAAAATTTGAGAAAAATGAATCCCATTACTTAAGGAAAAAAAATCGGAATATTTCATATAGAAAAAATAAAATTATTTCACAGAAAGTAAAATATAGTGCATAAAAATAACATTTTGCAGCGGCAAATACATTCTATTCAAAACAGGGAATAAAATATTTCACTAGTAGGCGTGACAAAAACTGCAGTTTTATAGTCAACAATTTATCCAAAGTCATTTTTCTTTATCTACGATTTCAGTTATAGGTTGTCATGGCAACAAATGCAGATCTCGACGTTATGCAAAACATTGGTATCTTCAAAAATCTATATATTATGGTATCTATATTATAAAGGACAAACATATCTGTGCGTAACGCATACGTCATTTTGCGAATGGCAACACTTTGAAATTTGAAATAAAATTTTGGATTTGCAATTTTTTCTACTGCAAATTTTTAAACTTCTAAACATCGCACATTTTAAATTTTTACACCGTCGTATAAGGAAAAAAATACTCTTTTAAATGCAATTTGTTTGAAAACTGTATCTCAATTTATTTTTCAGATATTAATTTTTTTGTAGTTTTTAATAACATTTTTCTTATCGTGGCAACAAAAGTACCTCATTTCATTGAAAGTCATTGAAAGTAAACGGAAAATAGTCGAAAATAGGAGATATCTTTCTGTTGCCATTTTCTCATAAAACCTAAAAAAAAAGGTTGAAATTAAAATATGGGCTATGTCAAGAATATTGTCTGTTATTCTGTGATAATGACGTCATATGCACACTTTTCTATAGACGAAGTTTAAAACTGGATTGTAAAAGTGGATTGCTTTAGCGGATGCAAATGACGTCATTTTATAAAAAAAAACGTGTATTTTATTTCTTAAACCTGAATTATGTTTTGTAGAAGTGCGTCATTTTTACAGCCCAGCTGCTATGAAATTCTTCACAGGTGAAAATGCTTCACATTTAAAAATAATGTAATCGAAATCACACACTGATAAAACGCAATGTTTTACAAAAATTTAGAGTATCTTTATAAAGTATATTTTTCAATCTTCTGACCATCGTTACATTTTCAATTTTCGTTGCATAGAGAAAAAAATTACTTTCAAATGCAATTTGTTTAAAAACTTTATCTTAATTGACTGATGTATTATATTTTCTAAAATAATTTTTAAGCATGATTTTTTTTTAAGTTTATCTTATCACGTGCCGGTTTTAATACATAATAATAATAAACATTTTTCACATAAAGCAACAAACATTTTTCAGCATTTGTTTCTGACTATTTTTGCATAACGAAATTAATACTTCCTTTATAAACAAATAAAAGAATAATATTAAAAAACCCACCGATCTAACATATTTGTGAAAGACAAATTAACGAAATTAATACTTCTTTTATAAACAAATAAAAGAATAATATTGAAAAAACAACAAATATAACATATTTATAATGGTACAATTTAAATTTTTAGATCACCAAATAGGATTTTTTTTTAATGGAATAACTTTGCAAAGTCCATCTCAGTTTACTGATTGTCTATAATTTTAAAAACAATTTTTAAGCATGAAATATTTTTTAATTTATCTATATCGCGCGGAGCTCGATTACGAAAGATTAATCCGTTTGCCCTTAAGGGTGTATTCGAAAAAATATTTTTCCACCCTCAATAGCTCGAAATTTTCTGAGACATTTCCAGACTCATTTTTAAAAGTAAAAACATGAAACTTGCTGGGGTGATTTCTGAAGACATGTTTAACATGCCGTATGATTTCAATTTCAGCTCAATTAATTAGAATTTGATTTTTAAACAAATATTTTCTCAGTATGACCATTTTTTTCATTCCCAGATCGCCCGCTTCTGAAAATTCGGTTCAAAACGCCAACTTTGACAGTGTCTTTTTACAGTATTTTCTGCATTTATGAAAAAATTAAGAAGCACGGCACATTAAATAGTTTCTAAATAAGAGAATTTCTCAGTTTGATGCGTTTGAGAGCAAAAATGAATTTTAAAATGAATCAGAAAATAAGCAGTTTGGATCGGAATACACCCTTAAAACAAAATACAGACTTCATCATTTTCTTACGGCTAATATCCATTAAAAAAATTCCCTATGAATAAATAAATAAAATAATATAAATAAAACACAAATTTACCAGACATGTATAAGCTCTGAAATTATCAGAATATAAAAGGATGCCATAAGTAGCAAAATCTTGGCAAATAACTCTTAGCATGCGGCTAATAAGAAAATATCGCTTTTGATAAATTTAAAAAATTTATTTGATTGTATAATTCGTATTTTCCATATGAAAAATGCTTTTTTAATGTAAGTTGTCAATCTAAAAATATTATGGAATATAAAAAAATTATTAGTTTTCAATTTAAAAAAATGATTTCACCTATATTCTTTAACCCGGGAAGCCCGGGTATGATCCCCTAGTGCTTATAAATACTGAACTTGTTGACGAAACCCTTTATCATATACTAGTTAAAGTACCCGGCGTTGCCCGGAACTTTAAGAATGTTTGTTTTGAAAAATCAATGATTGCGCGTTAATTTATGTAATTTTTATTCTTTTTTTTTTTCATTTAATCCGGACGACAGTTTACCTACTTACTTCGTAAATATAATATGTGATCTAAATTGAGTCCGAGATTAAAACCTTTTTATGAAAAGTTGTTTTCGAGAATTTTGTTATTTAAATAATTCTATGAGTTTTAGATGAAAAAAATATCGGAAATCTTTATTTCAGTTCTTCACTAAGATTGAGCTCTAGAGAACCTAACCCTTTATGGATACACGTAAACACACACGTAATAGATTTTAAAATGGTGAAAACAAACTCAGAGAGCCTCAAAATGTTAAAATATGTCACAATTTCCATAATCGGGTTTTTATCATGTGTATACACGTTTTTTCAGACTCATATGACGTTATACTATAATCACCTGCTGACGTCCATTATATTTCCAATATCATGTAATATTCATCTTTCTTTTTTAAATTCGTCAAACTATTTATTTCATTTTCATTTTTCACGTGAAAATCTTGCAATAGAAATGTAATTGTTGAGGTAAGAATTTTATTGTGTATTTTTAATTGTTGGCACCTGCTATAATGAAAAATGTTTAAATTTGACTGAAAACTGCTGTTTGACTGAAAATTGGTGATTTTTTATTAATTAAAATTAACTATAAATTATTTCCATTACGGATTACTTCAGTTTCCTCGTACGTGTTTCAATACACATGTACGTAACATTTCACAATTCAGGCATCCAAACAGTGGATTTGTGTAGAATTACAGACAGTCAGACAAATTTTCATTTTTATATATCAGATAGCATCAATGATATAAACGTTTATCTGGAAGACTATTTTAACATATTTATTTCTCACGGTCGTAGCTTAAAATTATTTCATAGTAGATAACCACATTGTGTTCGATAAAATATAAAGCAGGTTTTTATGCTTTTGGCAATATAAAGATTCTTCGTTAACAGAAGAGGAGAAGAATATACAGTTTAATCTATTATAGCATGACTTACGCAAATCAGATTATAATTGCATAGATTTTTAAAAAGGTCCGCAAACAGTTATGGAAGTTATGGTAGTTATGGAAGTAAAATGTTATATGGAAGAAAATAACCCTTTATCACAATTAGCGTCAATCATATAAAGCATTATTTGAAGGGTTATTTAAACACATTTCTCACGAATGTAACCTAAACTTATTCCACAGGAAAAATCAACATTATATTCATAATAAAAAATAAAGCGATTCATCGTTAACAGAAGAAGAGAAGAATGAACAATTTAATCTATTATAGCGTGACTTAGACAAATCAGATTATAATTGCATAGACTTTTAATTAGGTGCGCTCACGGTTATAGTTATGGAAGTAAACTGTTATATGAAAGAAAATAACAGTTTATCACAATTAACATCAATGATATAAAGGATTATTTGAAGGGTTATTCAAACATATTTCTCACGAACGTAACCTAAACTTATTCCACACGAAAAATCAACATTATATTCATAATAAAAAATAAAGCGATTCTTCGTTAACAAAAGAAAAGAAGAATGAACAGTTTCATCTCTTATAGCGTGACTTACTCAAATCAGATTATAATTGCATAGGTTTTTCGCTCACAGTTATAGCTATGGCAGTAAAACGTTTTATGAAAGAAAAGAAATACGTAGAACAATTGTAGTATAATGAGGAAAGTAAATAAATTGAACATTCTATTTATCTGTTGTTTTTAATGTTTATACTTTTGGAATCATAGGGAAAATAATTTTTCATATTGTTGATCGTACACATCTCATCTCTTTTATTTTCTATTTAGATTTTTTAAAGCCCAAATTCTTCAATTTTCAAATTTAGAAAACTTTTAATTTATATAAACAAGACTAAAAAATAATCTTATTGTTATAAGGGAGTTCTTGAATGCGAAACCATGAAAAAGTAAATCGTAAATACTGGAACAAACAAAATTTATTACAAATTAAAAAATATATATATATATTGGATTCTTTTATACAAATTAAAGAATAAAAATGTTCATACCGAAAAATAAAAATAAAATTTTAGGTAGCGAAAAACACATTCTTTTAGAAACCGAAAGTAAAACATTTCAGTAGAATGTATGACAAAAATTGCAGTTTTATAGTCAAACAATTTATCGAATGCGATTTTCTTTTTCTAAGATCTTACTTATAGGTTGTCTAACAACGAATTCTGTTATAGAATTTATGCACAAAAAGCTGTATTTTCAATATTTCTGATATGCTTATAAATACAGAAAATGGACCACAGCACCTCTCGTCTCCAACAAAGGTATACATTTTTAAATACAACTACTGGTGTTCAGTAGTTGCCCAAAATGTGAAATATGCTTTTTTGAAGACGACAGAAAAATCAGCTGTGAAAAAAATAGGCGTTTGTTGCTAATAAATACTGATGTTTAGTTGTTCTCCAAAAGATAACTGTGATTTTAAAGAGAAGTCTGCAGTGAAAAAATTAGGACTTTGTCTCTAATAACTACTGCTTTTTAGCAGTTCTCCAAAAGTGAACTAAAACTTTTTAGAAACGAAAAAAAGTCAGTAGTGAAAGAAAAGGAATTTGTCGCTAATAACCACTAGTTTTTAGCTGTGGTCTAAAAGTGAACTAAAACATTTTAGAAACGAGAAAAATGTCAGTAGTGAAAAAAAAGGAATTCGTCGCTAATAACCACTAGTTTTTAGCAGTTGTTCAAAAGTGAATTGCGATTTTTGGGAGACGAAAAGAAAGTTTGCAGTGAATGAAGTAGGAGTGTGTTGCTAATAAATACTTCGGCGGGTAACAGGCACTAGATTAACCGAGATCAAAATTAGTGAGCTATATGCCCCCCACCCCCTTTTATGAGTATTTGTCGCTAATAACCACTAGTTTTTAGCAGTTGTTCAAAAGTGAATTGCGATTTTTTTGGAGACTAAAAGAAAGTTTGCAGTGAAAGAAATAGGAGTGTGTTGCGAATAATTACTTCAGCGGGTAACAGGCTCTAGATTAACCGAGATCAAAATTAGCGAGCTATATGCCCCCCCCCCCCTCTCCCTTTTATGAGTTCTCAGTATAGTATTAGTTACACCTCTGGTTACTTTATGCTATGATTTTCCTGTGCTGTTTGTACGTCTTTATAGTCTCCATTTTCTACCTACGCCAGTCATTGAAGTGAAATCGAAATGTACGGCAACCAAATTAATTTAGATACTCTATGCGCTTTAGCTTTGGAGGTTGTTATATTTAACCTCGTGCTTTCAATTCTGGAATGGAATTCGGGATTCCACCAAAGTTCTCAAAATTATACCTTTTAGCCCATGCTTTGTTTCGAAATTTATCTTTATGTTCCTTTTCAAGTTCGTTGTAGGTTACGCGCTTCGGTGTTTCACGCCGCGTTGGCACTCCGTAAGCACCGCGATGTTTTGTCGTAAATACTGATTTTTGGCAGTCGTCCAAAAGAGAACTATGATTTTTAGGGGAAGACAGAACGTCTGTAGTGAAAGAATTATTACTTTCTATCAAATAACTATTGGTTTTTAGCAGTGGTCCAAAAGTGAACTACGACTTTTTAAAAACGAAAAAATTGTCAATTGTGAAATAGTCGCTAATAAGTACTAGTTTTTAACACCTGTCCAAAAGTGAAGTGTCATTTTATTGGAGACAACAGAAATGTCCGAAGTGAAATAAATAGGACTTTGTTGCTTATAAATAATGGTTTTCTGTAGTTACCCAAAAGCGAACTACGATTTTTTGAAGACGACAGAAATGTCAATCGGGAGATAAATAACATTTTTTAGCTCGTGACTACAAGATGTATCATAAGGACATCGGAATTTTAAAATTCAGTAATAGTAATTCATTTTCAATAATAAAAAGAAAAGCAGAAATAAATGACGTGTTTTAAAAGTATCTGATAAGTTTTGGATGCAGCATTTTAAAATGGCTCAATTTTTGCCCTAAACTGCTCCCCTTAAATCTTTAACAACGATAAAACTAATGTGCAAAACGGAAGAAAAACTCGTCCAGTTTTTTTTAATTCTTTATATTATTTAACTAAGAAAACGCAAAAGTAGAGTTTTGGGTTCGGACGTTATATCATTATTCAATATTTCAACTGTCCAATATCATTTATTCGTTATCGTGCCTCCTCATATCTCACATTTAGATATATAGATATTATTCAATGTATCCCAAAAGGAGAAATCGTCTATCAGAAATAATTTATTCTCTTTTTAATTTACCGTAGTATGTAGCTAATAAAAATTAATTTCGATTCTATCTCCGTAATTTTATTATGATAATTACTTGTATAAAATGTCGCTGCTAAGGCAGAGATAAAAGTTACTTGTAGATTACCAGCCTTCTGAATTTTCTAAATGTTATTTGTTACTCGCACATTTTTTATTCTTTTCCGCCTGGTGGAAAATGACTAGAAGCTGGTGTATTTACTTTTTTAAAAGTGTGACTTGAAGTGATAAACAAAATAGTTCTACAAAAAATCATCAATAAAAATTTTCGAGTCTTCAAACAAAACGTGATTACAAATATTCAGAACAATGACTCTCATCAAAGATAATGGCCACCGCATGCCACTGAGCAAAGTATCAAAGATTTCTGCTGTAATTCCTGTCATGTGAATGTTTTAACCTTTATGTACTAAATTGTGAAGTCATGAAAATTTTATCTTCTAAAGCATTTTTCGTGAACTTTTGAAACTACATTAGAAGATTTACATTCATTCAATCATTTAATGAATTTTAGAAGGAATTTATAAACATTGAAAGTTTTAGAAGGATTAATTAAATTTGAATTTATAGAGAATTTGTGCCATATTTATAACACCACTCAAATCTTTTGTTTTAAATGTTTTTCTTAGTATTTTGTAGAATTAGGAATTGCACAAATGTAATGGTGTGTTCTTACATAAATGTTCTTACAATATAAATATAGAAATATTTCCGAATTGAAAAATCCCCCCCCCCCACACACACACACGCCAAGAAAGCTGAAAAGATGCAAAGGCAAAAGAAATCATCATTTTAAATATATTTTTGTTTTGCGTAACCAATAATGCTTTTGGGACAAGAAAATGCATCTATAACTCATTCTAACTACATTACTACTAATCGATGTATTAAAAGAATTTTATAACACGTTTTTTTTTAATGGTTCTTATAAGTACCGTCAGTAGATGAAGGGTTAAATAGCTACAGAGAGTAGCTTCCAGAACAATGGATCAGTAACTGTGAGTGACTAATGTAACTATTCCTACCATAAATAAACTGCAGTTAAATACCCCTCTGATTTTTTGTGAATGTCTATGAAATCACATAGTGCAACGATCTGAACTTTTTGAATTATTATTTTTTTTATATTTTCGGTTAATTCTATATCTTCCGATATTAAAGTTTAATATATTATAAACTCGGTTAATGGAGTCAGATACCGCCATCCACAAAATTTACAATAGTCTATTCAAGTTCTTCTTGTCAAGTTTCCATTCCTCCTCCAGACCTCTATTCGTCATCGTCTTTGCATTATCATCTATCCAATTCTTTCGCCGTCCCCCCCCCCCTCATTTCCTATTTTTGTTTGTTTTATAATTAAATGTGGTTTTGTGTAGTCATTCATCAGTTTTTTAACATAACCATACCAAATGAATTGCTTTTTTTTAATATAATCTAATACGGTTCCCTTTATTTTCATCCTTTCCTTGATTCTTTCATTTCTTACTCTATTCTCAATATCCTGCATGATCTTCTTAGGGCATCCATTTCTACTGCCATTAATTTCTTTCTTTCTGTGTCCATAATTCTCCATCCTTGTGCTCAGTATTACAATAGAAGTGTATATTCAAATGTATATTCATATACTTTCTTTTCCATGAGATCTCCTTACTCCACCAAATAGAATTTAATAGTTTTACAGCCTTTCTCCCCCGAAAAATTCTTGTTATTATTTAGATTTCTGTATGTCTTGTTTCCTCCTATACACAGATATATGGTCTTGCTACATTACAAAGTTTGTACTTTAATACATATATATTTTAAAAAATGCATTTTTTTTTTTACATATTATAAACAAGCTGGAAGATCGGCCAGTAACACTTACAATTCTTATTGAAATGGAATTGATTAAAACACTATTATGCTATTAGACTCATCATACTATGAATTTAGTGAAGTTTGAAATGACAAAAATTTAATATATTGTTCCAAGAGAAAAACACATGTGCCTGATTTTTTAATGCATAAAATATTGTTATTTTGTGTGAAATGATTTCAGGTTATGTTCTTGAAAATATATTCAAAATGCAATTCAAACATTTAAGTAACTTATGATATAAGTGATAAAAGCTTCTATCGGCCCATCTTCAAAAGTTTTGTAATATATTCAATTAAAATATTTTACTCTCTGTTTTGAAAAGAATACTTTCAAAACAAAGATTAAATTTTATTTTTTTCTTTCTGTAAATACATTTTTTCTCTTTCCAACCCTCCGACTGTCTTGGAAAAGGGCAAAATTGTAATGTTGTTTTCTCTGCATTTTGTTTTAAATACTAAAAAAAATGATTCTTTGAACATTTTATAAAAAAACTTAATAACGAATATGAATGCAATCCTTGGAAGTATTAATCATTTTTCAATGTATTAAAAATACATTAAATCAATAGAATTATATTACTTTAAATATTGCTTGTATTGCAGTGAAACCTGGAGCTTAGTGAACGTATTAACACGGGCTTGTCAGTGAGGGGGTTAATCTAAAATAATGCAATAATAATTTTCGTCTGTAATAAAATTGGTTTAATACAGTATTTAAGCCACGTCTTTAAGTATTATCATACTTTGGCTTTCAAGATTTCCTTTTTAAAGATGAGAAGTTTTTTTAATTCTTTTTATTAATTTTCTAAACTGAGAAATTGAAACTTTTGAACTTTTTTAAAACCTCCATACAAAATTAAAAAATTAAGATGTACGGACTGCAATGTGATAAATTACTCTTCCTGTGATTACAAAAATATAAACACTAAAAGCAACACATAGATAATATGTTCTGTTTATTTACTTTCCTCGTATTCGATAATTATTCAAGTGTGTTTTTCTTACATATTACATTTTACATACATAACTTGAACATTACAACACATAACATTATAACATTGAACTCCAAGTGATAACATGCTAAAAGTGAAAGAAAATGCATTTACAGACATATACGTAAATACATTTTAATAGACGCATCTACATGTTTCGCACGAACAGTTGGCGACTATCTTGATAAAGTCGCCCATTGTGCTTACGAAACATGTAGATCAGTGTATTAAAAGGTATTTACATGCCTTGAAATGTACCGGCTGTCACAAAAACGACTGATGGATTTTAAATTTCAATAACTTGCAAACGGTGACAGATATTAAACAAGTTGGAAATTGCTCATCAAACGTGACAAATGAGGTGCGTTCGTACTATAACAAGTTTTATAATTATTTTTTGCACCCCGTATTGTACTGAATGTATAATTTTTTGCACTTCATAAAGTGCATAGTCTTTAACATCATTAAAATGCACTCCCAATAATTTTTTTTTCCACTTTTGATTGTCCCTGTAATTAAACTATACATCCGATTTTCCTAAAATTTGAAATGGCTCGACAAAATTTTGCAACAATTATATCTTTAAAATTTCAGACCATTCGGAAGGCTGTAACATCATTAAAATGCACTTGCAATAATTTTTCTCATTGGCCGTAATGTAAAGAAAAATTTTGACTGTCCCTATAATTAAACTATACATCCGATTTTCCTAAAATTTGAAATGGCTCGACAAAATTTTGCAACAATTATATCTTTAAAATTTCAGACCATTCGGAAGGCTGTAACATCATTAAAATGCACTTGCAATAATTTTTCCCATTGGCCGTAATGTAAAGGAAAACTTTTGACTGTCCCTGTAATTAAACTATACATCCGATTTTCATAAAATTTGAAATGGCTCGACAAAATGTTGCAACAATCTCATATTTCAAATTTCAGACCATTCGGTTGGGTAGTTTTTGCTCTGTTATATGCGGACAGACAGACGGACGGACTGAACAACGACTATAGGTGCTACGTGTTTATATAATTACGAACGCACCTAAAAAGGTTCTTGCAAGAGTGTCATGTAATGACGTAATCTGATACTTATCTTTATTAAACACACCTTAAGAATCACTCTACTGTCCCCCTGAAAAAACAATTGTTGAAATTTTGACATTTTGAATCGATTGATATATTGAAAAAAAAAAATAAACCGAGAAAAATGGATTTAAATATTTTACCATCCCTGAATTAATTTAAGGAAAATGATTGTAGTAAAAATCTGCCCTTTTTCATGATTTTTAATTATCGAAACTTTGCTGCATTTGATAAAAATCTACTCGGATGTCTAAAATCCTTTTAATCAAAAAGTTAGAATTAATATTTTCGTAATTTTCTGCAGAATCCAAAATAACTTCTCCCTCTAAGCACTTTTAAGGAATCCTTCTTCCTTAAAAAACATTTCCTACTTTGTCAATTACAGAAACGTATATACATATAAAAGAATCATTTAATAGCGTTTTTATTTGTGTATTCATATGGGATTTCTTTTTCTATCTTATTTTCTGGTGAATGCAAACATTTGTGCGAGTTAGCCTCTTTTAATTTTTTATACAAAATTTAAATCACTCTCCTCATTTACAATATAAAAAAAAACTTTCTTGTTATAAAATTTTCAAACAAGAATTTATGATGCTGTAAAGTTAAAAGCGAAAAGATATGTCTGAATTTATTGCTAAAATTTACCAAAGCGTGTCCTGGCTTTTTACTCGTAACAGTAATTCTCAAAGAAAAGTTTAAAAAAAATACACCACGTTCTAGCGACAGTCATAAACTGGCGGCATTTCATTAACATATTCAATGCCAGGAAATAAAACGCGAAATAAAATAAATCTCACCCCGTACATCTTAGTTCCCTTACGTTTTTCTTCTTTAATAGTATTTGTAAACTTCGCCATTTAATGTTTTCGCCCAATTTCCTCCTAAAGAAAATCAAATAAATATTCCAAACAGAAAAAGGGAACTTTCTAAACAAAAAGATAAATGGATAAAAGATTGTGACTCAGCAAAAGTTTTACTATGTGAAATATACTTCAACGGTAATTTTAATTAAGCGGGCATCCAAAATACACATTAAAATACTCATAATTTTTTTTTTTTTAATAAGAAGTTTTATAAGTATGTGAAATCTGAAGAAATATCAATTAATCGCTCGTTTCAAAAACAACAACAACGATGTATATATATTAACTATTTTAAAAAGAAAAGAAATCACTGTACAGTATTTCATATGTATATTTACTTTCTTCTATCTATACTAGAAGAATGTATTGGATTCGTTCCCGGCTTTCGACGGATTTATACATTTTAGATGGTTCTGAACACAATTTGACAGATTTTAGAAAATCACTATCTGTGAGTCTGCTAGTATGTGTTTTATGGGCCACAAATTTTGTGGGTGCTTTAACTGATGGCCTATTGCGTTGAATCGAATGTTCTATCATTATGTTAACTGGTAATGATTAGTTTTGGGCAAAACCATTGGAGAAGGGATGCATCAAACCGACGAATTGTTCAATAGGGGAGAGTAGCCGTATTTGGACCATCGCTTTAAATGGGCCGTTGCCATTCTGCCGTTAATTACAGGAAGAGACGTCATCTACTGCTGAAATTCTACTCATCAGAATGACGCCATTTATGATTTGAAGAAGCACTCGCCTACCATGTGCTGTTTTGAGAGAACTTCAAGAAACCTAAAATTAGCTGCTTTGATCTAATTTTTCCCTATTGAACGTAAGTAAATACTTTAAAACTAAGGTAAGTTGTTATATTTTCATATACATATCTAAATTCATCTGTTTATTCCGCATATTTTTCACGCGGATTTGTTTGATTTCGTTTTTGTTCTTAGTCTTGAGATTATGTGTTTTTAAAAATGGCGCAGTTGCCTAAATTGGGCCAATTTAAGCTGCTTAAATTGGACAAGATATACGATCATAAATTTGAAAAGTAAGTAACGAATTTCGAGGGCTGTACGCTTTGTACACTACTTTATTTAATATTTTATAACAGATTACTATCTCCATGCAAGTTTATATATATATATATAACCATTAATTAAACATAACCTTCCACCGTCAAATATTATGAATTAAAGCTGTAAGTATTTAAAAAAAAAAAAAAAAAAAAAAATTAATATAAGAATTATTATGGAAGAAAAAGAAAAAAGTGGACACCGACAAAAATTGAAAAGCTTATACATTGAATTACGTTATCAAGGGCACAGAATTCAATGATATAAGCAAAATGGTTGTTTTCTGTGGGAAAAATAAGCTAAAGCTAAAAGTTATTTTCCCCTGTGCCCAAACAACCATAAAATCAAGTGAATTGATTAAAAATGAAAGCAGAATAGAAACAAATAATATGAAATGGAAGAATAAAAAACATTAAATAAATCGTTGCAATGATAGGAATGAAAAAATTAATGGAATCCTAAAATAGGTATCAGATAACTACATGGTAGAAATCATATTGATAATACACATAGATAGTGCGCTAATTGCAGCAATGATCTAAGCGTATAATATTTAAAAGATTGCTAAATAATTTAGCGACCTGGGATTATATATAAATATATATAAGATACCATAAGGAAAAAATACATCAAAATGAATTGTTGACATTCAAAATGAAAAGATATTTAAAAATATCGTAAAAAGCATACATTCATAATTACTTGCGCAAATGCATCATAGTAATTTGAATGCTAATATATAACCATTAATTAAACATAACCTTCCACCGTCAAATATTATGAATTAAAGCTGTATATCTGGATCAATTTTTTTATATAGTTTAGCCTATATAAACATTAAAATATTTTTACATGTTTATGTTAAAAATTTTGTTTGCAATTTGTTTTATCTTGTATGTATTTTTATTTTCATTGAATTATTTATTCCTACGGCGTATTTGATTTACAAAGTCGAATTCAAACATTTTCCTCCTGGAGGATATTTGTTGTTCCGAGAGGAGGGGGGCCAGACTTTTCACAGTTCTGGAGGGTGGAATTACACTTTTTTACCATTAAAATGCATAAAATCTCAAACCTTCCGGGAGGAGTGGTTATCTCAAGGCTCCGGGGGTTCGGACCTCTGAATTCAACACTGTTTGAATATAATACTGTTTTGCGTTTGATTAATCGCAGCGTATTTTTTTTTCAATAGAGCATATTTTTTAAACACTTTTTTAATATAATTGAAAAATGTTGAATGCGACACAGACAAACCGCCCGGGAGAAAACCCTCATCGCAGCTAAAGCTGTTAAAGATATAGGAAACGAAAAGAGAGAGCGGGTTGTGAAGAAATTGACCTGAAAGAAAACTGCAGCTACAAATCCCCTGCAAAAGCATAAGAATCATTAGAAATGTTATCTCACTTGCTAAACTCAGTTAAATCAAAGTACAGAGGGAGAAAAAAAAAAAAAAAAAAAAAAAAAAAAAAAGCTGTATTAACATCTTTGCCATATAGAGTAAACCTTGAAATTAAAAAAAATAATAAAAACGACAAAAACGAAGCTCTCACAGCATAAAAGAAATTGGAACATCAAGTTTTATAAAATAGGCATAATGCAATTGGAAAGAAAATGAGGGAAGGGAATTACTACAAACATAATGTAAAGAAAACTTCTCTTGCAAAAAAAGTCTAATGATTCAGAATCTAAAAAGAAAAATGTAGACAGTGATGATTGGATTTGCCTAATTTGTAGAAAAATAAAATAGCAGAAATGATTCAGTGTTCAGATTGTCAAATACGGTTCCATGTTGTGTGCCCTGGAATAAAAAATGAATAAACTAAATTCATGTGTAAGCTTTGCATCACTTCTTACATGATATTCAAGTAACTGGAAATTAGTTCCACAATTTCTGTTCTTAATTACTGATAACTTTGGTTTACATTTTGAATACATTTTAATTTAAAACAATTACTCTTACTTTCAGGTATTTGATTTCATTAAATTTCATTGCTGTTATTTTGTTTCATAGTTTCATTAATCGCAAACTTTGTTTTTAATAAAATTAGTTATATTCCCTAGTCATAAAAAAAAACCCTGATATTGTTTGGTCCAATTTAGGAGACTGGGGGTCCAACTTAGGCGACCAGTTTCTAAATTTGGACCACTTTTGACAAATTTTTCAAATTAAAATAAAACTTAAGATTTTCAAAAAGAAATTGATCTAAAGAATCATTTGGTTAGTAGATGAATAGATTGACCCCGTGTAGTGATGTTTTGCAGATATTCCAAAAATTAAGTGAGTTACACCTGAAAATAAGTGAAGTGGTCCAAATTTGGCTACTCTCCCCTAAATGTGATGTTTCTATTCTCTAGTTTATGAGCGCAGGATTGCGAAATTTCTTGCCTGAATATGGAAATACAAGGACATTCAATTTTGGTTGCAGACATATAAGAGAGAGTGTGAAAATTCAATGATTTTTTACAATTTATATAAAAAAATGTTTTCTTATTGCAACAACATAGCAGTTTTAGTTTTCCAGCAATTTGTGTGCCCACAAATAATCTTTTATAATGTCTTGGGTGATAAAATACTAAAATAATTTTTTTCTGGAAATCGATGGTTCGTTCGATTTATGTGATGTTTACACATCCAGGTTATCTGCTTAGGATTACGAAATTCCATGCCTGAATATGGAAACACATTGTCATTCAATTTTGCTTGTAGATATCGAAGAGGGAATTTCAAAATTCAATGATTTGTTCGATTCATATAGGAGAGTGTTTTGTGGTGACCAAAACATACTAGTTTTAGTTTTCTAATAATCTGAGTACACACATATTATCTTTTACAGTGCCTTGTGTGAAAAAATACTAAAATTCAATTTTGCCTCAAATCGGTAATTTGTTCAATTTATGTGATGTTTATATCTTAAGTTTATGTTCGTACGATTACGAAATTTTATGCCTGAAAATGGGAATACATTGTCATACAATTTTGGTTGCAGACATCTAAGAGAAGCTGCTAAAATTATTTCTTCGATTCATATAGAAGAAAGTTTTGTGATGACTACAGCATACTAGTTTTATTTTCAAGTAATCTGAATGCACACAAATTATCTTTTACGCTGTCTGTATGAAAAAATACTAAAATTGAGATTAACCGCAAATCGGTGATTTCTTTATTTTATGTTGTGTTTATATCTCCAGTTTATGTGCGCAAGATTGCAAAATTTAATGCCTGAATATGGGAATACATTGTCATACAAATTTTGGTTGCAGACATCTAAGAGAAGCTGCTAAAATTATTTCTTCGATTCATATAGAAGAAAGTTTTGTGATGACTACAGCATACTAGTTTTATTTTCAAGTAATCTGAATGCACACAAATTATCTTTTACGCTGTCTGTATGAAAAAATACTAAAATTGAGATTAACCGCAAATCGGTGATTTGTTTATTTTATGTTATGTTTATATCTCCAGTTTATGTGCGCAAGATTGCCAAATTTAATGCCTGAATATGTAAATACATTGTCATTCAATTTTGGTTACAGATATCTAAGAGGAAGTGTCAAAACTCAGTGATTTATTTGATTCATATACTCGAAGAAGAAAGTTTTGTGATGATTTTAACATACTAGTTTCAGTTTTCCAAAACATTTACACTGTCTTGGGTAAAAACATACTAAAGTTAAATTTTACCAAGTTGTTCGATGTATGCAATGTTTATATCTCGAGGTTATGTGCGTAGGATTACGAAATTTCCTGCCTGAATATGGGAATGCATTATTATTCAATTTTGGTTGCAGACACCTAAGAGTGAAGTTCCAAAATTCAACGATTTGTTCGATTCATGTAGGAGAAAGTTTTGTTATAGCCACACAGTACCAGTTTTCGTTTTCCAATAACTTGAGTGCATCTTGGGTTAAAAAATACTTAAATTTAATTTCTCAACCCTGTTACTTTTTCTTTCTTTATTCATATAATTTTTATGTATCTCCACGATAAATAAAAGTAACCCTTTCCGAAATAAAGTATACTAGCTACCTTGGCAACCAGCTTGATCTCCCTTAAAATTTATGTTTCGGAAAGCATGCTAAGCAATGCATCATGTTACTTTTATTCATAATTTAATTTACTTGGAACCCCTTAAATAAAATTTATATAATCCTTTAAGCTAATATTAGTTTTTGTTGCATTGAAATATCTCAATTTGTTTATTTTCTGTAACCTAGTAAACCCTATTAGTTTACAATGGAAGCCTATGGGAATTTGGCGAAACATTAGAGATATCGCCAATTTGGCGTCACTTTTGGCGATTAATTTTGCTCTCCAAGTATGATTGGTTTATATCGCAAAGTTGGCGACAAACTTGGCAGCATTTAGGGACTGAACAGGGTCGCCCCTTATAGGTATGTAGATGCAGTAAATGATGTCCGATAATCAATGAGATGCGTTTCATTCGGGTGTTGCCATTAAACAATTGACACAAATAATCACGATTTCTGTGCCACGTATGATAGCGTAATATACAGGGTGTCCACTCTCAATGGTGTCCAATGGCTAATTCCTAAACCGTTATTCATAGACATATAGTTCCAATTACAAAAATCTTTTAAATGAGATTTATATTTTAAAAGCGATTTGCGTCAATAAAAACATTTCTTAAAAAATTACGAAACTGAAATTTTATGCGGTCCCCCGTTCCTATAAGTTATATTTAGTAAAAGTTTCCTGTTACACTGACAAGTAAGACAATAAAAGTTACGTTATTCTATGGTTAAAATTGACCAAGTAATAGCTGTTAAAAGTTGGAGCATATTTTTTGCTGCAAATTAGGGGTCATTCACAAATTTAGTAGAAATGTAATTTCTTCAGATATATTAAAAAAATGGTTGAGATTAAAATTTATATTTCAATATGAAATCTTTAATCATTCTAACACATTAATGCAAAGTACTTAATTTATAATAAACATATACGAAGAAAAAAAACAGAATTTTTGTTAAATAAAATTATGAATATTAATAGCCTCAATTCTTTACAAAATGGTAGATATTTTAAAATGTTATTAGATTACACTGGCCTGCAAAAGTTGGACTATGTCATGTTTTTTAGCTTTTGATAATTGATTCTTATGTATTCTGTATCGCTTAACCCGCAAATGACCTTCATTTTTTATCATCACGTAAAGATTTTTTGCAAATCGTAAATTTTAAACTTAAAAAGAGGAAAAAAATAGCGAAAATTTGATACTATAAAATAGATGTGATTGTTGTATTTCTAACTTTTTATACTTGCGTTTTGTGTATTTTTTACAGCTGAATCCGAAAATGACATTCATTTTTAATAATCACGTCAGGATTTTTCGCAATTTATAAATTTCAAAGTTAAAAAGGTCAACGTTAAAACTGAATCTCCTCCCCAACCTCATGGGACCCCTCAATTGTTTCGCTGTAAGATACCCAGTATAAGACAAAAAATTGAATAAATTATTGAATTAAATAAAATACAATAAAAAAGTTTTACATCTGCTTTATAGTGTCAGATTTTCGCTATATTTTAAGTTTGACATTTACGACTTGCAAAAAAATCTAACGCGATGGTTAAAAATGAAGGTCATTTTCAAATTCAATGAAAAAAAAAAAAAAAACACGTAAAAATCAGTTATCAAAAGTTAAAACACAGCCATCTCCTCTATTTTATAGTACCCGATTTTTGTAGTTTTTTAACTTTGACAATTTATGATTTTTGAAAAATCCTGACGATGGTTAAAAATTACGGTAATTTTCGGATTAAGTGCTAAAAAAAAAAAAAACATTAGCAGTTTTGTGTTATCTAATCTGAAACTTTTTCTTAAACATCTTGGCTGTAATCTATCCAAAATTTTTTGTATTATCCTTTGAAATAACTATAAATGGTAACCACCGAAAATCATAATAATGTTAGATTGTCATCAGATTTACGTCAGTATGTAAAATTTAATCTCGATCGGATATTTGAAAGTGAGTTAAAGTTCGAGTACAAATTTTTAACTGGAAAAACAAAGATGTGACCGTTGAAGTAAAACAAAAACTCATAAAAATAACATAATTTTTGTTAAAAGAAATCATGGAAAGAAACAGTCTCAAATCCTTGCAAAATAAAACATATGTTAAAATACAATTATTTTAGCCAATCTGAAACTAAATAAAAAAGTTAACTCAATAGTAATACTTGTACGATTTTTTTCAAAGCGAGATACACATGAAATATGTCCTTCGAATACTTTAAGAACTTAGTATATGACCCCTTAAAGGATGGCCGAACTCATTTGTGTTCAGTGCAGAAAAGTGGTATAAGTCATGCATTTTTAAAATTTCATAACTCGGTCAATTTTAGTGTTATATGAACAGGGCTTTTTTGTCTTACTTGTTAGTGTAATAGGAAAATTTTACTAAATATAACTTATAGGACCGAGGGATCGTATAAAAATTTAAATTTCGTATTTTTTAAGAAATGTTTTTATTGACCCAAATTGCTTTTAAAATATTTCTTTACCTCATTTAAAACATTTTTGTAACTGGAACTATATGCCTATGACTAACGGTTTAGGAATTAGCCATTGGACACCGTTGAGGGTGGACACCCTGTATATATAAATAGTTTTTATTTCTACTATTATTTTACGATCCATCTACTTAAAAAAATAGTTAAACAATTAACGAACAAGTAGGAGAATGCATCAAATATTCGTTAGTCATATGCAATATACACAATAAATACTTTCGGCCTAGTAGATACTCTTTAAAGAGATGTCGCTTCTGTATTTCTATAATATATCTTTTAAATAGAAATTTAAAAACTGAGACTGCTAAATATGTATCTATTTTATTTGTATGTCTATATATTTATTAATATTTTAAAAGATGATTTTTAAAAATGTCATCCAAGAAATAACTACGAACAGATTTTAGAATAAAGAAATGTTAACCTTTTTATTTCAAGAAATAAAAATATAAAAGAGAAAGCAACATTGCATTCATACCAGTTTTTGAAAACTATGTTTCTCTTTTCTTTCCTCCAAAGAACGAATATGATGGGAACGAATGCTTCTCCAGAATTTATGATTATTTTTTCCCCTTGAACTATCTAGATATGCTAAAGAAAAAAACTTATGTTCAGGAAAACATTTTATTTTACGTACTATAAAATTTAAATCTATCTGAAATCGACCTTTTAAGTACAAATTTGAAAGTTTCTCTGAGTTTTCATTCTTTTCTTCCTGTGTTTGGCCATGGACCTTCGCCAAATTTACTTAAAAAGTAATTTTCAAAAGTTTTATTTTAAGAACATTTTTTTTTTATATAAACGTTCATAATTACACAAATTAGAACAAGAACTCATCCTTTTTTCACACTTTCACTTAACCTGTTTTTTTATGTAAAAATAGAATTCTGTAATCGCTGTTTCATTCAATTCACGCCAAAAATTACAAAAATTATGCACACAGTTGTGTTTACGATGACAATACAACATTTAAAAATTTTAAAACTTAATTCTAATTGTATATTTACATTTTTTATTTATTAAAAAAAAGACATTTCCCCCTAGCCGGCCGCCTAATAATCTTGATGCACCGGAATAAATCGCCAAATAAAATTTATGGTTACAACAGTTTACGAGTTTTTAAAAAATGGAGGTAATTATGCGCCAAACTACTCTCGCTAGAATAGGCCAACAGACTGTGAACACGCAAGAATGAACTATTTTACACACTTAAATATAGAAAATAAAACACACGAAAGAAAAAAAAGTGTAAATATATATTTTAATAATACTCTTTTATCATTAAATTGTTTAATATTTACTGCATTACGATTATGTGTTCAGAACACTATTTAAAAATCCTGAATTCAGAGTTTAAATTATGCTTTTTTCTGTTGTCATTATCTTAAAAAAGAGACACGCAAAACTTATAATTTTGAATAATTAAATGGAGCAATTTGATTAGCGCATTCTACTGATTGACAAGTAACTAATGGTAGAATTATCACACCTATAAATAAAACCGCGTGTTTAAACGTTTATAGAACTTTGAAAAAGAATACTAAATTTAAAAGAATTCCCAATAAAATTATTTTAAAACATCTTGAAATTATATTTTTCCATAAAACTATTTCAAATATTTTATGAAGCAATGATAAATATGCCTAGTCAAACTTATGGGATAAAACCAGAAGTCTTATATGTACTTCTTTATTGAAAAGCAGATGAGAAAAACGTTCTTTCTGCACTAATGCAGCTTTCCTATTATTATGTTTTTCTCTTTTATTATTTCATATCATTTTTATGCAAATGAAAAGTTACTCTTTTATAAAAAAAAAAAAATGTCAAAAGCTTTCATAAAGAAATGAAAACATGTCTAGCCAAACTCATGATACGAAAATAAAGATCATATAAATACTTTCTTTATTAACATGTGTAGAGAGAAAACAACTTTTTTGCACTCATGCAGCTCTCACAAAATATTTTTTACAGTTTTATGGCTTCAAATGCAGACTGTTTTGGTAATAAAATATGTCCAATTTATTCAAATTACCTGTGCATCCCAGACTATGTATTTATTATATAAATGACAGGGCACTGAAATTAATCGCGATCTTTAAGATAAACATTGAACGCTTATAAAAGAGTGTTTTTTAAAAGAACTATTTTTATTTTTTATGCTTAGTTTTAAATTAATTTTTACAATTTAAACTGCTTTGTTGCCCACCTTACATTTGTGTTAAAAAAAAAATATGCACTTCCGACTCAAATGTTTTGAATGCTCAATTTAGTCATACTTTATGACTTTTTAAACAATTTTCATACATATTTATAATATAATTACTCAAAAATGAATATCTGTTTATTAATGAATGAAAAGTAACTAATGGTAGAATTACCACACCTATAAATAGAATCGTCTGTTTAAACGTTTATAGAACTTTGAAAGAATACTAAATTTAAAAGAATTCCAAGTAAAGTTATTTTAAAATATCTTGAAAGGATATTTTTCCTTAAAACTATTTCAAATAGTTTATGACGAAATGATAAATATCCCTAGCCAAACTCATGGGATAAAAACAGAGATTTTATATGTACTTCCTTTATTGAAACATAAGCAGATGAGAAAAACATTCTTTCTGCACTAATGAAGCTTTTGTATGATTTTGTTTTTCTGTTTTACTACTTCATATCATTTTTATACAAATGAAAAGTAATTCTTTTATAAAATTTTACTTCAAAAGTTTTCATAAAAATATGAAGAACATGTCTAGACAAATTCATGAGACGAAAATATAGATCATATAAATACTTTCTTTATTAACATGTAAACTGAAGAGAAAAAACAAAATTTCTGCACTCATGCAGATTTCACAAAATAGTTTTTACAGTTTTATAGCTTCAAATGCAGACTGTTTTGGCAATAAAATATGTTCAATTTATTCAAATGATCTGCGCATCCCACACTATCTATGCATTTTATAAATGTCTGGGCACAGAAATTAGACATGATCTTTAAAATAATCACTGAACGCCTACAAAAGAGTTTTTTCTAAATTATTTTTATTTTTATACTTTTTTTAAAATAAATTTTTACATTTTATACTTACTTGCTGCTTACCTTGGATTTTCATTAGATTGAAATATGATCTTTTGAATGAAATTTTTAAAAAACTGCAGCTCACTTTAGTAATAATTTATGCCTTTTTAATTAATTTTCGTACATATTTATATTATAGGTAATTTCTCAAAAATAGGCACCTGCTTATTAAATAATAAGCAACTAACGGCAAAATTACCACAACGGTAAATAGAACCGTACTTTTCTTTAAAAGTTTACAGAACTTTGAAAGAGTACTAAATCTCAAATAATTCAAAATGAAATTATTTTAAATTATCTTGAAATGATATTTTTCCTTGAAACTATTTAAATATTTTATAAAGAAATGATGAATTTCCCTATCCAAACTCTTGGGAAAAACATTGAGGTCTTATATGTACTTCCTTCATTGAAACATAAGCAAAATAGAAAAACATTCTTTCTGAACTAATGCAGGTTGAATATGGTTATTTTTTCCTTTTTTATGATTTCATATCATTTTCAGATAAATGATAAGTTATTCTTTTATAAAATTTTATTTCAAAAGTTTTCGTGATGAAATGACAAATTGTCTAGCTAAACTCATGAGACGACAGTAAAGATCATATAAATACTTTATTTATTAACATGTAAACTAAAGAGAAAAAACAAAATTTCTGCACTCATGCTGGTTTCACAAAATATTTTTTTACAGTTTTATGGTTCAAATGCAGACTGTTTTGACAATAAAATATGTTCAGTTTATTCAAATGATTTGTTCATCCCACGCTATCTATGCATTTTATAAATGACGGTGCACAGAAATTAGGCATTACCTTTAAAATAAACATTGACCGCTCACAAAAGTTTTTTTTTTTTTTTAACTATTTGGGAAAATGGTTATTGTCCTCGTCAGGGTAGAAAATCAAAAGCATAACTGAAGCTTTTTATTGGTTTAATCCGCATTTTATTCGTTTTCAGATTGGTCTATACAGAAATTTGTATTTCCCTTGATTTTCAACAGAGATGGCTGCTTCTGTTGCCACTATGACAAAAAAGTAATAAAAACTACAAAAAAAAATTAATAACTCAGAAACAAATTGAGATACAGCTTTCAAACAAATTGCATTTAAAAGTACATTGTTTTTTCTATACGACGGTGTAAAAAGTAATATTGTGGATTTTTAGAAGTTTTATGAATGAAATTTCATTTAAAATCGGTCGTCAGATGTCTTGGAAATCTGACGATGGAAAAGCCTTTTCCCGAACAGCCAATGAAATACTTGGATAATACGTAAGTTTCAGGAAATCTTGCAATTTTTACGCGTAATAACACTATTAATGTTTAATTCATGGCGTACGCAGTGTATGATAAACTCCGTGCGATTTATTATGTCTTAAATTTTAGTCTTTGAAAAAATCATTTTCCAAATGGTTGTTGTAATTTGTTAGATTACTTTTTTTTTTCTAAGTACTGATTTATTGTAATTATCTTTTTTTGCCTGAGACTGAGTTGCATTTTATTCATTCTCTGTTTTTCTTCTTTTATTGCTACAATGCTTATTTCTAGCTAAATTGTAGAATTCCATATAAATATAATAAAATCTTAAAGGTATCCGACTACCTTTAAACAGAACTTTTTTTTTTTTTTTTTTTTTTTTTTTTTTTTTTTTTTTTACTTTGTTTTAAATAAATTTTTACAATTCATACTTACATGCTGCTTACCTTGGACTTGCATTAGATTGAAATATGCCCTTTCGACTCAAATTTTCTGAAAACTGCAGCTCCATTTAGTGATATTTTATGACTTTTTAAAGTATTTTCGTACATATTTATATTATATGTAATTTCTCAAAAATGGACATCTGCTTATTAAATAATAAGTAACTAATGGCAAAATTACCCCAACGGTAAGTAGAACCTTATTTTTCTTTAAAAGTTTACAGAACTTTGAAAGAGTATTAAATCTAAAATAATTCAAAATGAAATTATTTTAAAAGATCTTGAAATGATAATTTTCCATGAAACTATTTCAAATATTTTATGAAGAAATGATAAATTTCCCTATCCAAACTCTTGGGAAAAACATTGAGGCCTTATATGTACTTTCTTTATTGAGACATAAACAAAATAGAAAAACATTCTATCTGCACTAATGCAGATTGAATATGGTTATTTTTTTCTTTTTTTATGATTTGATATCATTTTTATACAAATGATAAGTTACTCTTTTATAAAATTTTATTTCAAAAGTTTCCGTGAAGAAATGAAAAACATGCCTAGCCAAACTCATGAAACGACAGTAAAGATCAAGTAAATACTTTATATATTAACATGTAAACTGAAGAGAAAAAAAAACAATATTTCTGCACTCATGCAGCTTTCACGAAATATTTTTTACAGTTTTATGGCTTCAAATGCAGACTGTTATGGCAATAAAATATGTTTAATTTATTCAAATCATCTGTGCATCCCAGACTATATTTGCATTATATAAATGACAGGGCACTGAAATTAATCGTGATGTTTAAGGGTGTATTCCAATCCAGACTGCTTATTTTCTGATTCATTTTTGAATTCTTTTTTGCTCTCACAAGCATCAAACTGGGAAATTCTCTTATTTAGAAAGTACATAATGTGCCGTGCTTCTCGATTTTTTATTAAAAGCAGAAAATATTGTAAAATATACTGTCAAAGTTGACGTTTTGAACCGAATTTCCTGGGAATGAAAAAAATGGTCATGCTGAGAAAATAATTGTTTAAAACTCAAATTCTAATTAATTGAGCAAAAAATGAAATCACACGGCCTCTTATATGTATCTTCAAAAATCACCTTAGCAAGTTTCATGCTTTTACTTTTAAAAATGAGTCTGAAAATGTATCAGAAAAATTCGAGCTGTTGAAGGTGGAAAAATATTTTTTCGATTACACCCTTAAGATAAACATTGAACGCTTATAAAAGAGTGTTTTTTAAAAGAACTATTTTTATTTTTATGCTTAGTTTTACATTAAGTTTTACAATTTATACTGCTTTGTTTCCCACCTTATATTTGTGTTAAAATAAAAATATGCACTTCCGACTCAAATGTTTTGAAAGCTCAATTTAGTGATATTTTATGACTTTTAAACGATTTTCATACATATTTATAATATAATTACTCAAACATGAATATCTGTTTACTAATGAAGGAAAAGCAACTAATGGTAGAATTACCACACCTATAAATAGACTCATCTGTTTAAACGTTTATAGAACTTTGAAAGAATACTAAATTTAAAAAAAAATTCCAAGTAAAATTATTTAAAAACATATTGAAATGATATTTTTCCTTAAAACTTTTTCAAATATTTTATACGAAATGATAAATATGCCTAGCCAAACTCATGGGATAAAAACAGAAGTCTTATATGTACTACCTTTATTGAAACATAAGCAGATGAGAAAAATATTCTTTCTGCACTAATATAACTTTCGTATGATTATGTTTTTCTCTTTTACTATTTCATATCATTTTTATACAAACGAAAAGTAATTCTTTTATAAAATTTTACTTGAAAATTTTGCATAAAGATATGAAAAACATGTCTAGCCAAATTCATGAGACGACAGTAAAGATCCCATAAATACAATAGAGACTCTTTTATATGAAACTCTTTTAACCGAAACTCTCGATTAACCGAAATCCTTTTTTAAAGCTTTTTTTTTTTTTTTTTAAATCACATTCCTTGTGTGAAAAATCCATTTTGAAAGCTTTTATTTCTTTCTTTCTATTTTTTTTTTTAACTATCATAAAATTTTTTGTGTGCAAGCGGTCCTTTCCGAACTAAGAGTACATATAAATATTTTCGATCCCCTTTCTTAGAGTTTCTTTGAATTTATCTTGAGCTTCCGTAAGCTGCGGAGTGGAATGAAGAAAACGAACAAATTAAAAATTCGCAAGCTTTTGAATGTTTTGCAAAAGGTTTGGCATGGCTAGAGTAGCAGAAAGACCGTGATACTGGTGAACGAATAATATTACAAAAATCCGTAATAGCGCTTCAAAGCACAGGCAATCGAAACTGCGACAAACAAAATATTTTTTCAACCCTTGTGATTTATGTAAAAGGTACCTAATTTCAAAATGAAAATTCAGGTATTTTATTCTTGTTTCAATTTTGCTATTGCTTTATTTTTATTGGGCACTTGTTACCATAATAAGAAATATTGCATATATTTCTCCTTAATCTTAAAATTGAAGCATTCTCGATTATCCGAAAATTTCGATTTTCCGAAAGATGGTCGGTCCCAATTACTTTGGATAATCGAGGTTCTACTGTACTTTATTTATTAACATGTAAACTGAAGAAGAAAAACAAAATTTCTGCACTCATGCAGGTTTCTCAAAATATTTTTTACAGTTTTATGGCTTCAAATGCAGATTGTTATGGCAATAAAATATGTTCAATTTATTCAAATCATCTGTGCATCCCAGGCTATGTATGCATTATATAAATGACAGGGCACTGAAATTAATCGTGATCATTAAGATAAACATTGAACGCTTATAAAAGAGTGTTAAAAAATATTTTATTTTTATCCTAAGTTTTAAATAAATTTTTGCAATTTATACGGATTTGGTGCCCACCTTGCATTTGCATTAGGATAAAAATATGTACATTCTACTGAAAATTTTTTGGAAACAGTTGATCAATTTAGTGATATTTGATAAAAGATTCCATGCCGGGATTCAAACCTGGGTCATTAGTATAGAACACTGACATTCTACCGACTAAACCACATGGAACGATACCCAGCCTGGAACTTCTTACTATTACAGGTTGGCAAGTCTACAAACGCAGCACAAGATGGAATATATTTCAGTGAGCCAACGACATGGTGCAAACACGAAACTTAATTAAATCCAGCATCGATTGAAACAATATTGATAGTTTCAATCGATATAGTATCAATATAGTTTCAATCGATGCCGGATTTAATTAAGTTTCGTGTTCGCTCCATGTTGGTGGCTCACAGAAAAATATTCCATCTTGTGCTGCATTTGTAGCCTTGCCAACCTGATATAGTAAGCAGTTCCAGGCTGGGTAGCGTTCCATGTGGTTTAGTCTGTAGAATGTCCGTATGCTATACTGATGGTTCGAGTCCCGGCATGGAATCATTTTCACTAGGTTGGCTTTTTCGCCTTTTAAGCAATTGTTTGAAATTTGATTTTCATTTGAAATAAAGATATCTCTTTAAAATTTAAGTAAGTGATATGTGTACAAACCTCAGATCCTTTGGTATATTGGTGTATAAACTTTTAATATAGGCTAAAACATCAAAACACATTAAAAACATTACAGTATTCATTGTACAGTTTCAGCACATTTCGTGGCCTTCCTCAGGAATGTAAAAAAATGGAATTATAGCAAAGGATTTGTGGTTTGGTTCACATCTCACTTATTTAATCATCTATGATGTAATGTCAAAAATTATTTTTGATATCTCTTTACTTATCAGGTGACAGATGTTCATAATACAGATGTTACAAGTTTAAAATATACATTTTATTTAAATGTTCCAGTACTTACGGTCTACAATCCCGCGGCCATCGTCAAAGAATATTTTCATTAATTTCCGTTGCGTTCATTTAAATACGTCACTTCGTTTAAAATGGGAGACTCTATACTTTTTAGGGTAGCTGGAATTTGAAGTATTAGTGCTCTGCATTAAACTTTTGTAAAAATATTTAACTGCCGATCCATTCATTTTAATAGGTCACTTTGTTCACATCGAGGCGAACGAAAAAGAAAAGCTACCGCGGTGATTTACGCGTATCTTTTTTTACAGACCGCTGGCGTCAGGTGATGCTCGAATGCACCAAAGCAGGTGTGCGAAAAGAGCATGACGCCACTCTAGCTGTCTGTAAAAAAAGATATGAAGAATGCATCACGGTAGCCTGTCTTTTTTCGTTGGCCTCGGTTCACATACGTCACTTGTTACGCGTTGTACAGCCCCGACTTTGCTACCTTATTGCCTTTTTACCTCTTCCCAAAGACGAATGAGGGGACGAGGGACCTTAAAAACCTTAAAAATCAATTTTTTTATTTTTTGTAACTTTCACTTTAAATATTACTCAAGGGTGCATTATATGCTTTGTGGCATGCATTTATCAAAAAAAAATTAAAAAAAAAAAAATGTAAAAAAAATTTTATTTTTGAGAAAAAAATGGAATTTTACGTGTTGTCTTAGAAATCTTCGAAATGCCCCCTGCGCGTTCCATATCAATGAAAATCCCAAATATTTTTTTTATAGAAGTTTGTTTTATATATATAAATAAAACTGTGTATAGAATTTTATATATTTAAATATAAAGGTATAAAATGAAAAATTTTGAAATTTTTTCGAAAAAATTTCAAAAAATTATTATTATTATTATTATTATTATTTACTTTTATATTCAAATATATAAAATTCGATGAACAGTTTATTTACATATATAAACCAAACTTTTATAAAAAAAAAAATTAGGGATTTTCATTGAGATGGAACGCGCAGGAGGCATTTCGAAGATTTCTAAGCAAGTAAAATATGTAAGTAAAATTCCATTTTTTTCTCAAAAATATTTTTTTTTTGTGATAAATGCATGCCACAATGCATATAATATGCCCTTGGGTAATATTTAAAGAGAAATTTACAAAAAATAAAATACAAATTTGAAAAGTTTTGAAAAATTTTGAAATTTTTCGAAAAAATTGCAAAAAATTTTGATTTTTTCCCCTTTATATTCAAATATATAAAATTCGGCGCACATATCCAGATTCCGATCTACCCCACGAGTGCTGGAAGTGGCAGCAATATTGTCTTGTGCTGTGTCGACAATCGTCGTTGCAACTTCTCCGATTGTATCCTCTGGTATGGGTTTTCGTCCTTTGCTTACTGAACCTTCAGAGAACGTGATTTCTGAAACTTCAAAAACATTGCTTTTAAACCATTAACTGACAAGGATTGTTACCTTTACGCATTTTGTTTTGTGCGTTCTAAAAGCACGAAGAGCTGCTGACGTATTGCACTGGTTGACGTAAAAGAAATTCACAAGTAACACACGCTCGACTTGTCACTGTGCCAAAGGATTTAATGTGAAATTTGAACAAAGAACTTCTTCTGCTGCTGCTTTCTTTGGAACTCAGTAAGTGAAATTGCAGGTAAAGAGGCTTTATCAGTGTTTATATAAAGTGTTAGCTTTTTTAAAAGTGCGCCACATTCAGCCGGAATTAAATCATTAAATGTGCTAAATAAAAAGGAATTTTATTTCAGTATTGATTCTGCATTTTTTTAAACTCTCATTTCTATTAAGCAGTGCCACATAATCCCCTAGTGATGACTCTTGGAACAAATTTTCTTTTTCACGGAATCTTTTGTCCCCCGTCTTGTTTAATCTTCCTACAAAATTTGGCGCCATTTTCTCAATTATATCGCTTTACAGAATACTCTGAGTACTGTCAGTTTAATTATAGCCACCTCGTACTATTAACGCTTTGTGACTCAGTAACTGCGATTTCAAAAATATTTACTCAGATTTTTTTTAAATATTTTTTTTAAATCATATACATTTTACATCTGAGCTTTACAATTACAAAAGAAAAATCAATTAAATTCAAATAATTTACTTAAAAATATTTAAACACATATTAAACTAGTATGTTGTGGACATCACAAAACTTTCTTCTATATAAATCACGTCAATTAAATCATTTAAATAGCACAAGAAAATACATCAATTTAGCACCAATTCATATTAAAGCATATCTGAATTTGAAGTTTGATGAAAATTCGTGCATTAGTTCTTGAGATAGAGCTATAGCGTAAATTCTGAAAAATATAGCACAGCAGCGCCACCTGTTGAGTGATTTACACCAAAACATAAACAGCACTAATTGATATCCAGGTATACCTGAATCTGAAGTTCGCTGAAAACCGAAGTATTAGTTCTTGAAATAGAGCTATTGCGGAAATCGCAAAAAAAGCAGCATAGCAGCGCCACCAGTTGAGTGATTTACACCAAAATGTATAAAATGGCAATTCATGTCGAGGACTAACTGACTCTGAAGTTTGATGAAAATTCGTGCATTAGCTCTTGAGATACCCCTACTCCAGATATGCAATAATTTGATACAAAGGGTTACATTTTTTTTCACTTTATTAAAAGAGCATATATAATTCACAAACGTTTTGTCCGAAAGGTAAGCATATTAGAACTTGTAGAATTCAAACAAAACCAACTATATCTAATGATAGATGTTTCAAAGATATATGTAATTATACTTGTCTTATTTACTGGTTACTACTTATTTTACTAGTTTTATTTACATTTATTGTGGAACAGTGACTTATCATGGATGCATTTACAGAAGGCAAAATGGCAAAATTATATAGCACCAGAATACACTGTACACTGTAAAAAAAGGGGGGGGGAGTCTAAAAAACGGAAATACTACTGGCAATCTAGACGCCAGTACTATTTCCGTTTTTTACGGGAATTTTTACCCATAAATTACACAAAAATTTCCGTTTTTAATCAGAAAAACGGAAAATTTTCTGTAATTTATGGGTAAAAATTCCCGTAAAAAAACGAAAATAGTACTGGCGTCTAGATTGCCAGTAGTATTTCCGTTTCTTAGTCCGTTTTTTTTTTTTTTTTTTTTTACAGTGTATGGAGTCACATGACACTTTCAATTATAGATATTTTGTTGAATATTTAGAGAAAACTTTGACAAATTCTTCTAGAACTTCAGTAGAGTAAAGAGTAGTAGAGTAGAAGTAAAGAAGATGTTTGACCTCATAGATTTCAACGAAAGTTTTACAACTAAGGCTGTTAGGGGGCAAAAACGACTTGAATAAAAATATAATACTAAAACTCTATAAAATAACTTCATATGACATTATATTTTTCAGATTGGTTTTTCACCCTTTCCGGCACAGAAAAATTGTGTTCATAAAATGATGAAATGATTGGTTGACACCAGAATTTACAAACGAACTTCTTAGAAATTAAAAACCTGTTCACTTAAACGTTCATTACAAAAGAAAAAAAATATTATAATGTTCATGGTGCCATTTGTAAATTTGAAATTAAAATTATGTAGTCCTGCAGTGGGACCGCTGTGCCGGAAAGGGTTAAAGAGGTCAATTAGGAGCCAACAACAACTTGAATTAAACAAAAGTAATATTTGCGATCACTCTGTCAAATAAAAAGCTTGAAATAATGTGCAGCTGCAGCTCATGACTATGTGATCGTGTACTCGGTTTTTGCTAGGATATCGCGCATATATATGGAAACGTGAAGGTTTCTTTCAAAATAAGATCAAGAAAATTCATATATTTTTTTGTTTATAACATGCAGAGTTTTCTGCCAAGTTTAACGAAATTTGACAAACTGCAGTAGAAACGTTACACTAAAATAGAAGCGTATTAGGTATTTGATTAAATATGAGAAATCGCATAAAATAATATTTAATTGCGCATGGTGGAAAGGTATATGTATATATTCATAATTAGTCAACTATATTAATACAACAACTGCATAATCAGTCAACTACAATCGTTATTAGTCAATTTGCAGTACTCACCTATGAAGGACAACTCGTATAAAAAGGACAGTGCGATATCGTGAAAATTTAAAAGATCTCAGCAGTATAATGAGATGAATATGAGTTGCTTTCTAAAACTAGCTGGATCATAAAGGATATTTCACTAATAATTGTTTTCATTAACTGACTTCCAACAACGGAGTCAGTATTGAACAAAAATCCATGCGTAGTTTTGGAACGGATACTTTGATTTTTACTTTTGTGTGTCTGTAAGAGAGTGCGTATTAAAAAAAGAAAAAAACAAAAAACACGGCCACTTCGATTAAGAGCTGATCGCAGTTTTCTATCGGTTAGATTGCAAAACATAACATTTTCCACCAAAAAATAATTTATTCCCACTACTTATCAGTTGCTTTCTAAAAATATCTCGATCATAAAGGATATTTCACAAATTATTGTTTTTCATTAACTCACTTCCTACAAAGGAGTCAGTAGGGTAGACCGGGGCACGTTTACGCGGTTTTTTTCTATAAATTTTCTAATTTTTATGTTTTAACTTAGGAAGTTTTAGACATTGTGATTTTATAAAGCAGTTAATAAAGTCAAAAATATCGTATTCAGTTGTTGCCCTATTTGTGTTTTTAACCGTAAAAAAATTCTTTTTATTAGGTCCAAGTCTTTTGGGAAAGTTTACACATCAAGTGGGGCACGTTTAGGCATATTATAAGTGATAACAAGGAGTAAGTGAAATGAATATTTAATCAAATTGAAATGTTTTATTTGTAACTTAAAGCACTGTTAAAAAAATTAAAGAGAATTAATTAAAGAACATCGTATAGGCTAAACTGAAAACATAGGGCTTATTGCTAATTAAAAACAGAAACTATTTAGTCATCTTCATCATAACTGTTACAGTTTTTAGAAACAAACAATAAAGTATTTCCTTTTGCACACTTGTCATAGGACCACCTTTTGCATCTAAGATATTGAACCCAGTCTTGTTCTTTTTTGGATTGGTTGTATGATTTCAAATAATAAATACACGCACAGTTTTCATCTTCGTCATCAGATTCATTCACTATTTTCTTTATTCCAGAGTGTACAAACTTTTACCCTTTTGCAGTTTTTGGTTTCATGCTTTTTCCTTTCCTGTCTTCTTGTTCTCCATCCATAGAATCTTGTAAATGTTTACGTAATTTCTTCTTTTTGAACGTGCGTGAATGTGCCCCGATGTCATTGCGTAAACGTGCCCCGTCGCCATGTTTTGATTTATTTTTAACGTGCAACGAAAATTAATAACATTTCTGTTCATACAAATGCAGTTCTCAAAAAAGGATATAATTCTGCTAATGTTCATATTTTTTTTATCCTTACCTAAGTATTATTAGTTCACAATAAGTTTCAATATGTTCAACACAAAATTTACTCACCTTGATAGAGAACAGATTCTCCTTTTTTAATGCTAGACCGAAACTCGGCTGACGCTCAAAAACCTGTGAGAATACCTACTAGGGAGCAGCATCAATCTGTTATGATTGGTGGCGCGCCAGTTATAACTCGTTTCGGAAAAAGTGCACTGCGTAGACGTGCCCCATGCGTAAACATGCCCCGGTCTACCCTATATAACAAAATTCCATGCCTAGCTTTGGAACGGATAATTTGATTTTTATTTTTGTATGTCTGTGAGAGTGTGCGTATTAAAAAATAAACACGGCCACTTCGATTAGCAGCTGATCGCAGTTTTCTAGTGGTTAGATTGCAAAACATAACATTTGCAACCAAAAATAATTTATTCGCACTACTTATAAATTAAGAATCAATGCATTATTCATTATGTGCCAATAAGTTATCTACGTACAGATAATGAAGTTTGGATTTTTGTTATAGCATTCTAGACAAATAAGGTATGTAAGCAAATTCTGTAACGTCGGTATCGCGTAAATTCAGAACCCCATTTTATATGTGAGAATCCCCAAGTAAAGATATCGTTGAGCACCCCTCCTCCCAAATGACATTTTTATAGCCATAATTTGCATTAATAAAAAAAAAAAAAGAAAGAAATTATACGTTTCTTGGCTTTAAGGGCCTAGGGCAGTTACCTGAATTGCACTGACGATAGTCAGGTCCAGTGCAAATTACGGATTAGTTCACAATCAAACCGCTTCATCTAGTGGTGCTAATATTTTCTGCGACCACTTTTAACGTTCAGTGACGGATCTTGCTTTATACATGTTTTGACGTGGAACTTGCTTGATTTTATTTATTAAAAACATTTTCTAGTTTAAAACATTTCACTTGCCTCATTTTCACCCAGTTATGATAGATATTTGTGGAGGTTGGCATGTATGGATATTATGATTGACAAAAGATGCTAAAACTTGGCAAAAAAAAAAAAAAAAAAAAAAAAAAAAAAAAACAATTTTTATAAGCAGTATTCTAAATTGTAAGAAGGAAGGATAAACTTTTTCATTTATTTTACAAATTTTAATAATTATTTTACCCACTCAACAAAATCAACAACAAGAATAAAAAAAAAAAAAAAATGTATAAATACTTTCTGATAAGAATTTTAATTACCTTCCATCAAAAAGAAGGATTAAGGCAAGCTTAAAAAAAGATGATAAAATTTTCTAATACTCTTAATATTGAAATGTGTTTCTTGTCCTTAAATACTTTCATTACTTAAAATAAATAAATATAGAACTTTAATTATTTTCAATCAAAATGAAGGATTAAAGTAAGCTTTTGTAAATGTGATAAAATTTTCGAATATATACTTAATATTAAAGTATGTGTTTTTCGTCTTTAAATACATTCATTACTTAATATATATATACAGTGGCGGACAAAAGTTTCCGGCCAGTTAGTTTCTTTGATTTGTTTGATAGAAGGTTTTAGTGAAAAAGAAGCACAATTGCTCCAAAAGTTAGGAATAAGTAAAGTACCTCTGACCACGTGATCATTTTGATTGGATGCTTAAGATACTTGATGCAAAGGGGAGGAATTCGAAATTCGCGCGTGCAAAAGTTTCCGGCCATTCGTCATCTATCAGTTTTCGCTATCGCTAAAGTGTTTTTTTGGCCATGTTTGTTAATTAATCAACGTGAATAATGCATTTGAAATTAAAAAATGAAAATTTTAATAATTTATTTAACAATTATTGTTCCTAAAAGAGTGATTTGTTTGTCGCTAAAGGGACAATCCTCTCGTGAGATTGCGGCTAAGTTGTCGATCGGAAAATTTGCTGTAAACGAAATTTTAAAAAAATATAATGACGGTCATGGCCTTCGGCACTTACCACGGTCTAGGGAACTCCGGAAAACGACTATTCTTGTAGACAGAATTATCAGAAGAAAAGCAGTTGATGAACCGCGTATAAATGCCGCTGCAATTCCACGAGATTTATGGTGTTAAAATATTGCTGAAATAAGTCTGTCTACCGTATCAAGATGCTATGTGACGTAGAACTTTATGGAACAGTTGGTGTTAAAAAACCTTTCATAAATAAAAAAATTCAGAGGGTTCGGTTGGCGTTTGCCAAGTAATACAAAGACTGGTCAAGTGAAAACTGGAAAAAAGTACTATTTTCCGATGAATCGACGTTCAATCTTTTTGGTAGTGATAAAAAACATTATAACCGACGACCTATAAACAAAAGATAAGATGCGAGATATATTATTCCAATAATGAAGCACGGCGGAGGACACGTTATGCTGTGGGGAGCATTTTCTGGAAAATGCGCCTGTCCGTTATTTGAAATCTGCGGCAAGATGAATAGTGAAATGCATAAGGATATCTTGCAAGATCATTTGTTGCCTTATTGGAGGAAAAATTGTGGTTCTTAACTATTTGTTTCATGAAGATAACGACCAAAGGCATACATGCAAGCTCGTCAAGCAGTGGCTTTCGCACAAACAAAATCCTATTTTGAAATGGATAGCCCAATCGTCCGATTTGAATACAATAGAAAATCTTTGAAACTAACTTGAAAACATGTGTGGAATTATAAATATTCAAATTCAGCAGCATTTTCAGAAAAATTTTAAGAACCGTGGACAAAACTTAACATTGATGATCTACAACCTTTCATTGAATCGATGCCACGTTACTGCGCCGCAGTACTTATTGCTAAATGTATGAATACAAAATACTGATTGTAAATGCTGTTGATCACTGTTATTTTCTGTTATAACACCACTTTTTTCCAAACTTGCAAAGGTGGCCGGAAACTTTTGAGAACGTGCGTTTTCTTTAGCAATTAATTTTGTCAATTAAATTTATTAATATTTAATTTTTATTCCATAAATAAGTTATTAACTGTTATGTCAATAAAGTGTATATGTATCACTTTGAGATTCCTCTTCATATGGATATACTTACAAATTAACCAAAAAATTTATGCTGGCCGGAAACTTTTGACCGACACTGTATATATATATCTGTGTGTGTGTGTATGTGTGTGTACTTTTTTTCTAATTTTTACCAAGAAGAGATTTAGAAAGAATTTATTTTTAGAGATAAAATTAATATTTTTTTTATTAATATATGACAGAATATTTTTGAGAAAAATGTTTTTCTCGTTTTAATAAATAGAATTAAAAAATATATTTCCCACATAAATTTCGGTTAATAATATAAACAGTTGTTAAGGAGCAGCAAGTTCTTAAGCTGAAATAAATCAGGTAAAATAATTTGCAAAGGTTATCATTAATATAATGTGCAATTAAATTTGTTTAGTTTTTATTTTACTATCATAAATTATATCAGTATTTATGAATACAGAGCGTAAAATTTTAAGATTAAATTTCTAAAAAAATTTAAAAAAATCGTTAATAAAAAAAATCGTAATTTCTTTATTAGACCACTTTCTACATCGGAATCAGAAAGTGAAATAATAAAAAACAATTCTGCAACCACAATCGTAAAAGTAGCACTTACCTGGTTAGCTATCAATCTTAGCTATCATTGCGCTCATCCGCAAGAAAAGTGACGCATCTCGACAAAAACAAATAACACAGGAGAGGCAAAAGATAATTTGCATGTTTTTATTATCTCTCTATTCTAAAAAAAAGTAACTACCGCTGTCACCTCCGCCGGTTTTGAATTTTTTGTGACCGGAGGTCTTTCTTCGTTAATATTAAGAAAAACAATGCATACAAAAATATGAAAATCGGCAGTATTATACAGAAATGTTTGATAAACACGCTGATGCAGACAGTTTTCAGATCGATGAATTATTTTAAGAGATATTTAATGCTAAAGTTGGACAAAATCGTTCCACTAAAAAAGTTTTATAGGAGCAAAAACTGTTCATAGGAATTTAATCATTTTTAGATCATTTTATGCGTTAGAATTTGCCGGAGTGCAGATTGCATTAATTTTTTTTTATTTTGACTCATTTTTTGAGGTTTTATTTCTATTTTAAATTCAGATTTTCAGCATTTCTAGAAATATTTTTAACAGATTTTAGAAAGTGGTATTAATTTAAACTGTTGCCAACTGTATAAACAGCGGAAACAATAATGTTTGCTTCAAAAAATATATATTTATACGTGTAAATAAATTAAAAATTTATTTACACGTGACTATTATAAACAGAAAAAAACATTTGGAATTAGAATTAAATAATTATGTACAAAGAGCAGGAACTTATTAAAAATTACGTCATAAAAACTATAATTACACGTGAATTTTAAGAGAGAAAGGAATTTGTAAAGCAATAAATTTATTAACATGCATTAGAAGTCTTAAATAGGAGAAATTACGTCATATTTACGTCACATTACAGTTATTACATAAAATGAACACAAAATAATATTGCAAAACGGTTTAAATTTAGAAATTGCGCTAGACATTTATTTGATATTTTAAGAGGATACTTTTCAACTATTTTTGTTAGGAAAGCGCAAATAATATTTAATTTCTAACACAAGTATTTTCACGTGAATATTAAAAAGAGAAAGAAAAGTTTGGTCAAAATTACGTCAGATTAAAAACGATTAATTTAAAATGTCTCATTTAAAAGAACTTTCTTTTCACTTTGTTAAAAAATACCAGGAGACAAAGACTCTGTTTACTTAATTCCTTTTATATTAGCTTATTTGAAATGTTGTTACACGTGTCTACGTCATCAAGTTATTTTTATTTCGACGTTTTATTTGTATTTTTATTAATGTTGTACTAATTTATTTGTTTTTTCGTTATTTAAAATAAAAATTATGTCAATTTGTATAATTTGGCGAGTGGTTTGGCGATTTATATAATTTGGCGAAATTGGTCGACGGGATAATCAAGTAGTACCGCAACGGATTTGGCGTTAAAATTGCCCAATCAAAGAGAAATGAATAGAAATCCGTTTATAGAGAGATCGCCACTGTTTTTTAAATTATAATTCAATCTTTCGAAATCTTTTTAAAGTCGATCAAATTAGCGTGATTTAGAGTCTACGGTGTCTGGACGGGAGTTGGCGAGCGTAGCTCGTAGGGGGCCGAGCCCCCTAGTAATATGAAATTAAAGCAATTACCTCTGCATACAGCATAAAAACGCGTACAAAATCATAATGAAGCCTTGGATGAAGTTTGAAGAGCTTGTGTAATTTTTCCTCCGCAAACAATCCACCTCCCTTCTTTGGTCACAAATGGATATATAGTGTAATACAGCGACTTCCTGGATAACTACACTTATAAACATTTTAATGTAGCAATACTCATCTATGACAGACAGAGTAGTGGAATAAAACACAAAATACATTTTTTCCGAGATGTGTCAATTTTCTTGCGGGTGAACGATATGCAAAAAAAAAAAAAAAAAAAAAAAAAAAAAATATTTGAAGATGATAAAATGCAAACGAATAATTTGAAAAGTACGATACCATGGGTTCAGTTTTAGCTTGCAAATGTCTTCTTGTAACTAGTGAAAATAAGTGTTTAAATATCTTCTTGTAACTAGTGAAAATATGTGTCTAAATATCTTCTTGTAACTAGTGAAAATATGTGTCTAAATGTCTTCTTGTAACTTCGCGTGATTAGTGTAGACTCTTAAGAGCCTACACTATTCCGGCGAAGAAACTCGCATGCTAATAATAAACCTATGGAGAGTTCCTTGTACATTTCTAGCTTTCATTTAAAAAATTTTTAATGATTTTTTCTCATAGGATAGCCTAGGCCGATCTCTACGCAAACTAGTTTTTACTTTTTCGATTTTGATTGCAGATTTGTTTTATAAAGTTACTTTTACTTTGGAGCCGGTGCCGAAAGTGAAAGTAGCCCTATTTAAAATAATCGGACAAGTGCGTGTTTTATTCACGCACAAAGGGTTCCATACAAGAAAATTTAAACTTGGCATTGTGCCAAATGTTCTTCGAAAGAAATTCGCAACACCACGTTTTTCTAGATAAGATTTTTAATTACTATCCCGACTAATTAAGTACAATTTTTTCTAAAACCGTTATCAACCATACTTGAACGATTCCGCATCTTTAAGTACCTTGAACACTCGTAAACTTCCCGCTGAGTGCCCACAAAGTAAAGATTGTGTACAACGGAAAAATGAGATTTTCTAAAAAGCTATATGTGACCTACGATAATCGCTATAGATTTACTGCAAAGTTTAAATAAACTCCGACAACCCTTAATTTTTTTCATAACTTTAGTTTCAGTAGATACGGAAATAGAGGGTTGGAGGACACGTTTTTTGCAGTACATTTTCAACTATATCTTTGAAAATATAATACCTAAAACTTAAACAAATATACAAATATATTTTTGAGTTCGCTATTACGAGATTTTTCGAAGAATATCCCACACCATAATTTAAAAAAATCTAGAATCTTAATTAGCCCTTAATTTTTTCCTAAAAATATTTGTGAATGACGAATATTCCTTCAGTATGTGGGTCAATATAGCTTTTATAACTCTCCCAAGTTTGAACTTTCCACTTTTCGTAGTGTTCGAGAGAAACGTCAGTGACAGATGTACTGACAAACTGTAACCCTCGTCAACACCGGTGTGAATAGGAGAAAGTACGGTAATGACGCCCAGAAGGGTAATCCCGCTCACCCAATATATCTAATCAGAATGGAATTGAAAACGTGCGATCGGTACCGGCACCTAGCGAACTTCATCGTAAGTTCCCAGTAAGGATATAGTGACCGTCGGAAGGAAAGTATTTTTGTGTCCTCACGTTATTAGTTTGCAGTTGTTTTATTATAAAATTCTATAACATCTAACTTGAAGTTAAGTGTACACTCTTATTTTCAAATATTAATTTACTCATTAAGTCTACAAAATATATACATTTAGCTGTACTTTCATGCTTTTATTTATTTTTGTAGTGCGTTGTTACGCCAATTATAATGAATTAAAACCCAACATGGAGATAACGGGTAATGGTGCTCGCGTGGAATAACAAATGAAGTGTTGTCATTGGACAACTTTTTTAAAATTCAAATTTATTGATTAACACCACTTTTTTGAAATGGTAAAATTCCTCTGTTCCCGCCTTAATTAATATGTCCTTAAACAAGGAGAATTTTACGATTTTAAAAAAGTGGTGAAAATCAAAAAACCTAAATTTAAAAAAAGTAGCCCACTATATGTGTAACACAATATTTGTGCGCAATATGTGTAAAGTGGTCGCAAAAAGTCTGCAGTGGTGTGAACAGCCCATACAACTACATATGGGTGATTCTTAAAAGGTGGGCACTGGACACACGTCATAACTTTAAGCTTTCCAAACATAACATTAATTATCATTGATTTTTTTTTTTTTTTACACTGAGTTTTTAATTCTATTCAGAGGCAGAAAATTTTGTAGACATACTATTAAAAATATGTATATATTATATTTATAGACAAAATACCTGTTTAAAAAAATTGGCCTTAAATTTGAAAATTTTAAAAATTACATATAGTTATTGATCCCACCTTTTGAGAATCGACCATATGTGACTTTTGTCTTTCTTAAATGTTGTATTCAAATTCTGAGCGCAATTACCCTACCATGTCGGGCATTACCGCTCAATCAATGGTTATTTAAATAAAACGATAAAAGAAATTCTTTAAACTTTTACGCAAATTAGTTAATTGCAAACTGTTCCTTATGCTTTGGAGTTATACTTTGTTAATAAAATATTGATTTTTTTTTTTGTCTAAATTTGACTAGCTATTCATACTTTCCCTTAAAAGAGCGCCATTTACCTACTTTCCCCTACTTGTTTTAACTTAGTCGCATACGTCACAGAAGAGAGGTCGAGGCTAACGAAAAAGACAGGCTAACGCGGTGGGTCCAATTCTTCTTTTTTTACAGACCGCTGGAGTCACGTGATGCTCGAATTCACCAATGAAGGTATGCGAAAAGAGCATCACGTGACTCCAGCGGTCTGTAAAAAAAGAAGAATCGGACCCACCTCGGTAGCCTGTCTTTCTCGTTAGCCTCCAGAGAGATCCACTGAAGGGAATCTCGTTCTACCTTTCACGATGGGCTTTGATCTGGCGTTCACACACATGTTGGAACAAGAACAGCACGAGTTTGTTCTGATTTTAAGTTATTTTTCTTATTAAAAAATTATCAAAAGTACACATATGCCGCCGTCTTGTGTGATATTTGGATGTCATTCTAATTACAAGAATGGACGGAAACACAAGGCGTATTGTTTTCCGTCTGACAAAGATAATGGCCCAAAATGGATACACATGCTGCACTGCAAGAATTATAAACCCACAATGTACTGTAAGGTAAGAAAACATAATTTTATTTATTTTTCAAAGTATTATATATATTCAAGTTTTTCATTTGTTAGTGATAATCATTATATCATTAAAAATTAAATATGATAAACGTTTTGTTTTAGTATAATAAATAACTTTTTATAAAATCCATATTTACATAGAATATGTAAAGCCTGAAAAATAATGTGTATATAACTATTTATGTGAATTATGTTTATTTTTGTAGAATATTCTGCAGAAAAATATAGTATATTGAACAAGAAAAACTATAAATTATTTTAATATTTGAATAACTAGGTGTAACTATTTTAATCATTATTTCTTATTTTTTAATGTGTTATATATTCAATTTTTGATTTTAATCGCTTTATTTCATTACGGATTGAATGAAATAAATTTAAAGGATGTTTTCTTTTCACTCTTATCACAGACATTTGATTTTAGTATAGTAATGTAGTACAGCAGCAGTAAATAACTTTTATAAAATCGATGTTAACAAAGAATATGTAAAATATAAGAAAATTATACTAGTTTGTGCTGAAACTGTAGAATTTTTAATGTTTTTAATGTATATTAAATCTTTGTTCACCTATATAGCAAAAAATGCGTAATTTATTCACATCTCATTTATTTTTATTTTGATAAAATTAACATTCAATACTTAACAGTGAAATGAACAAAGTAATATCATAAAATATTATTTACCGCTGTATATTTACCGCTGACATCTAATTATACATCACAGCAAAAACTTTACTTTTAAATATGGAATTAGACACGTAAAAGTAGCAATAAACAAGTCCGAAATTGTTCGTCAAAACGTCGCAAAGAAGTGCGTTCGTACTATAACGAAGTTTTATACCTTACGAACACTTACGAATTCGTTTGAGTAGCCCTGTATATGATCTACAGCATTTATACACACAACGTATTATACAAAAATCTAGTTAAACTTAAAAACTCATAATACAAATAAAAATGCACAGCCAGCAATCATCGCTAATATACAGTATTTCGGATACAGTATGGTATCCGAAATCTTTTGTGTGTCCCTGTAAATACTGTGTACTTTCTATTATACAGGAAGTAACTTGTAGTAAACCTCAGCAACGTATATCAATTTCATTATATGTGAAACAGTTTAACACAATTAAAATACGAAACAAAGAAATGTTTCCCTCTATATCATTATGTAAACAGAATATTTTGAGCGACCCTGTAAATGAATAATAAATATTCTTTGTACCTCATATTCTACAAAATGTATATTTTATTGCACTTCCTAAATGCATATCAATTTCATTATGTTCTAACGGGTGTAACATCATTAAAGTGCACTTGAAACTATTTTTTCCCATTGGCCGTAATGAAACGGAATACTTTTGACTGTCCCTGTATTTGTAACTATACATCAGATTTTCAAAAAATTTGAAATAACTCGACAAAAGTAGGCAAAAATTACATATTTTAAATTTCAAACCATGCGGTTGGATAATTTTTGCGCTGTTATATGCGGACGGACATACAGACAGTTGGACGGACCTGGCAATGAATATAGGTGCTACGTATTTGTATAATTACGAACGCATCTATAAATAGTTGTTTTTTTGTTGTTAAAGAAACAGAATGAAGCAGCTTTCAAAAATAATATTCATTGCCATTTCTCATAAAATATCCTAAAGTGTAATAAATGCTTTTAATACCGAAGAATAAATGGTACTTTTTCCCTTCGCTTAAGCCATATCTTTACATCTACCCTTAATTTATTACCGGAAATAAGTTCCGTGGCATGGATTTGAAGGTAGATCCATAATTAATAAAGTAAAGCTCTCGTTTTGGGCAGTGTAATATTTGCAGTTACTGCCTACAATTATAAGGTTTTTTAAAGGTCTTTTAGCAGTTTATGAAAGGTGTGTCGAAGAATTTATGTCGAAAAGAAGTGGATTTTATTGCCCGCTTCGTCAATATGCAGGTCATAATTTATGCAAATGATGTATAATTTATTCGTTTTGCATGTATCTAAAATAGTTACACGTTTATGCGAATTTTATGATTGAATTTAATGATAAAGGTTTACGTTGCTTGAAGTCGATAAAATTTTTATAAAGTTGATAAATTCTTCAATTACTTTTTCTTCTCTGAATACAGTTATAAATTTTACATTTATTGAAGGAATTCATGTGAGTATACGAATACGAAGATATACGGGTTACGGACATGCGAGTAAAAGAATTTTCTAATTAAATACAATGATAAAAATGAATGTTAGATAAATTTATTTCATTGGCAGTGGGAACATATTGACATTGATAAACACCCTTAAAGCAAAAGAATTGTCTGGATAATTCGAAAAATCTATCTTCTTTCTTAAATACAATCTTTTACTGTGTTACAATGTTAACATACTGTTAACATTTGATTTCGTCACAAAGTTTTATTGCTAATTAATTCATTCTTTAATTTCGAAGAGATGTTTTAAAAAAAATGATCTAGAATTTGTATTAAAATTAAGTGAGATTCTTTAAACTTTCAAAATATAGTAAGTATTTTGAGAAAATGCAGGATATCTAGGGCAAAACTAAAATAAAAATTTAGTACATTGTCATGATAATATTTTTTACTATATCAAGTGTACATATTTTATAATGTATTGAAATAAAAGCTTCGAACCTGTATCGAATCCGAAACCAAATGTAATAAAACACGTATTTGAATCAAAATATTTTATTTAGGTAGGGGACACCGGGGGAATGGCGATAACTTAAAGGAATTTCAATTTTTTCGCCTCAAAAATGCTTATTTTTCAATAGTAAAAATACTAAAGCTGAATCATGATCTTTAGTATCTGTATAAATTTAACCGTAATTATAACTGTAAAGTAAGCACAAATAATGAAAAATAAATCTTTTAACTTCTGTACAGTGGCGGGATTAATCAGGATACTAGGGTAATTCCGCCACTGTATCGGGGTAATAACGCCACTCTTTAATGACCTAGTAAATGCATAAAATGGATACTATTAAAAACATAACCAACTGAAAATATTTAGAAAGCAATGTAATTTAGCAGAATAATGAATAATTACAATGCTCCTTAAGCTAGATTTATTAATGTGCTAAGCATACAATTTAACTCAAATTGCAAAAGTCACCCTTTGCCATGGTGGCGGCATTAACCTGAGAGGACAATATAGCAGAAATCCCCCAGCAAAACCAAAAAAATAACTGAACTTGTTCAACAAAATTGCATCAAAATATCGGCGAATGCACACAGATCAGATAATATTATCTTAAGTACCTAACGTTACAATAAAAGGTGTTTAGCCCTACACATTTGAAGCTCCAAAATAAAAAAACAATTAGATGAAAACTAAATTTTTCACTAGAACAAACGAACGACGTACAACAAAACCACTCGCACTTTAGGCACTATTTCTATTTTTGGCCGCTATAGTGCAGGCGCATTCACTATCTCGAACTGACATTAGTTTTTAAACTAGGCGAGGTGTCGACATAATCCCGAGTGGCACCATTTCTCCGATCTCCCCTACAACCGGACTGATATCTGAGCAAAAACTATTCCTTTTCGAAGACCCGGCATTTAATGACCATGTTTCAGACACTACAATGATTATGTTCTCCTTATTGGACTATATCCCCACCAGTAGCCGAGAAGTTCTGCTCTCGAAGCTGGTAGACGGGAAGTGCTGGGTTCGAACCCAATTGCGCCCGCCGGCTTAAACGTTTGGAGTTTTCGTGGTTTTCTTCGAACCTTAGATTTCCATGCGTAAATACGAGTTAGGTTCCCTTAGAAAGACCCCCACGAGAGCACGTCCCCCCCCCCCCCCGTTAGGACCTATATCCCTAGTGTTGATAATTGGCCGTCATAAACACAACCAACCTTATTGGACTATAATGTTTATCTTGAGCATTTTTTGTCGAGAATTTTTTTGTTAGTTGAGTTTAATATAGGACCCATAAAATTTATTTTTACTCTGAATGCACCGGTATTTATTCAGAAATATAAATAACCTTTCCCTGCGCCGAACGGTCTGCTCTCAAAGCTGGTTGACGGGAGGAACTGGGTTCGAACCCGATCACGTCCGTCGGTCTAATAGTTCGGAGTTTTCGTGGTTTTCTACGAACCTTAGATTTCCTTGCGTAAATACGGGTTAAACTCCCTTAGAAAGACTCTCACTGAGGGCACCCCCCTTTTGGGCCCCTATCCCTCGTGTAGATAATTGGCCATCATAAGTAACACAACACCCTGCGCCGAAACTAGAGGGCATATTTATATTTATACAATTAGAGATTAGTTTTTTTAGGGACGACATTTTAACTGTTGCCCAAAAGAAATAACATATATTGGGGGATAAAAAATTCGAGGCTGCCATAGATGACTATTTTTTTAATTCTACTTCGTATGAGTTTCTCAAAACAGCAGCTTTCAAATACAGTATGGCATCATTTGCAAGAGAAATATATTACAATTTTTTTTTTTTTTTTTTAAATAGTGGTGCGAATAGAATAGAAAAATAGCCTGTTGCAGCGCTGAAAATTGCATAGATCTATTATATTTTTTTCCAAAAAATAATTAAAATGAAAATTTTTAGGAGTAAAGTTTAACTCTTTCCTTATTAAAATAAAGAAAGATTGTTTATTTGTAAATGATAATAATTGTTTTCAGTTAACCACTTTTCCGACTCAAGGCGATCCTATTGAGAATATATGAAGATCCTTTAAAAAAAAAAAAAATCCTCCGACGAAGAAGATTACAAACAAAAAAATAGCTACGATTAATGAAAGAGACTTCTAAAAATACCATACCTCCATAAAAAAAAATTAATTGTTATTAGTTCAAACACTTTTTCCCTGGGAAAATATGAAGTTTTTCTGAAAAAAAGATAATAATTGCAATTGCTTTTATTTACGGTGTTTGGCAATTACACTTTTTAAAATGTAAGAAGTAGTTTGTTTTTCAAGTAATGGAAAAAAAATAAATCAAATGAATAAAATGTATATTTCAATTAGTCTAAAGTAAACTCTTATCATGTTTTATTTTAGCAAAGTTAGCTATTTATGCTTGGTCGGATAAAACACATGAAAATATTTTTTTTTATTACTTTTATATAGCAGAAAAAAATAGTCGAAATATGAAACTTTCAGACTTATTTTTTTATCTATTATTTACATGTTTTGGGATGTTCTAGGCATCATTTGACTATTTTTGGAAAATATCTCACTGTTTTTCTATCTGTATGTATGTGGCACAAATTTTGTGGACACTCTATCTCAAGAAATAGTTCACAGGAATTTATTAAAATGATTGATAGGCCTCGTTAAAAATTAGTGCTTGTTTGTTTTGAGTGTATATCACTCAGGTGTTGAGCTGTGCTATATTTTCCTCCAGACACCGGTATAGCTATGTATTATAATTTACAGGATGCAATGTCATCAGACGACATATACTTGACACATACAGGTGTTTATAAGGATTGTTGTATATAATTTCAAAAGGTGGCATTGCTATGCTCTGTTATTTAATTTTTATATAGTAAATTTTAGAGATGACTTCTGGCACTTTTTTTAGAGTCTGATATTGATACAGAAAATATGCAGGAAGAAATGATCGACAACATTAACAAATCGTTTCAAGGTTTATTTTCTAATTTAAAAATAGCTTCTTATATTGAAATAACTATTAATTCTAGAAACATTCCCATGATGACGTTTCGCAATTTTCATGTTCACGAAAATCTGTTTAAAATAACAATTTTTTTATTTATATCCAGCCATTGGTGTAAATCTACAAAAGTCTCAATTCTTACTATTATTTTAAAACAACATTACTCAACTACGGCAGGAAAACATGAATTATGTTTTCCACTAATTCTGAAAAATAACTTTAAATAGAGAGAGAAGATAGACAAGGGATATAACATAGTTACACTAGATTAATTTTAACACAATTATTCTAATTGGTAATTAAATCATATCAGATGTAAAATTTACATCTGATATACCATAGTTACATTATGTTAAAAGAACATTCCTTTCGAAGACTTCAGAATCAATCAGAATATTTTTTATTATCAAAAATAGTTTATGTTTCTTTCAGACTCATTTTTAGATGATTGTAAATCACCTTAAGAAACTTAGACTACATTATTGTTTTCCAAGTAGCACCTAGAAAGTTCCCTCCACCCTCTTTTTTTTATCAATTTGTAAACCACTGTAAATTTTCACAGCCCTAGTCCGAATACTGGTATAAAAGTCGAGTTCAAGCACGGCCTAAGCCCTTTTTATCTCTGATAGCTATATACATTTAAGTGGAATTCGTTGAAATTTCATATTATGTTCAAGACCCGCTTAAGACATAGAAATAGGGGGAGCCCGATGTCACACTGGGGGCCCCTTATTACTCTATCAACTACTTTTTTATTTACTAAATCCACTTTTCGTATGCTTAATAATTTGAAAGTTTACCATTAAAGTTTCGAGGAACTAACACTTTTAATATAAAACTAAACCAAACTACCTAGATACTTATGAAAAAGTACTTTATTATATACGTAATTATACATAACCAATTAATTTTGTAAATGACAAATATGGAACTATAGTTGAGAATATTTTAACTTCAAAAAATCTTTTGGGACTTACAAATTGCAGCATAGTAAGAAAAATTACAAGAAAAAAATGCATTTTTTACCCAGGTTGAATTTTTTCTTCTAAAAATTTGTTTACAAAATACAGCACATTTGGAGGGCCCTTTTTATTTCAGTGAGTAAGCACGAGCTTCACGGGCCCATTCAGGAAACAGGCCCAGATATTAGGCCTTAACATATATTAGTACAGATTAGGTTTCGGTGTATCTTGATCTAGCGTTGCATGGTGCTGCTGTGCAGTGTATTTAACGGTTTCCGTGAAAGCGATTTCTTGGAATCAATATCATGGACTTCCACCAATTTAATACGTAAAATATTTTGTAAATATTTTGTCGATTAAATTTAAACTTCTTCACTCAACAAAGGCAATATTAATTTTTTGTCATGAGTATTATAGATGTATTCTATTGGGTAGGAATGCAGCAAATTTTGTATTAAAATAATTATGGATGTTTTTCCAATTTTGCATTTGAAGGCACAACAGGGTTTCTATTAAACTGTACTATTTTAATTCGTTAATCACTGTAATTCCAAGCTAAATGGAAGGAACTGCACTTTCATAATTGCTGGTGGGTAACAGAGCTATTCAAATTAATATATTAGAATAATATTATAGAAGAAAGCTTTGTAATGACCACAGCATACAAGTTTAGAGTTTACTTTTCGAATTACGCATACACAGTATAAAATGCAAGCTTAAATTTACAAAGTCTATCTTTTTTTAACTCTGTGAAATACATTCTTTAAGCATTCACGGGCTACCCAACCACGAGCACCTAAGATACCTTTCTCTTTTTCCTTTTCTACTCTCCTTTCTCTTGTCTATTCTTTACTGTTTGTTTCACTCTCGTAGAAGTTTCTTCTTAGGAGGTGAGGCGCTGCCATCGACATACTCAAGGCCAGAGGACATGAGTTGTGACGTCACCACTAATGGACCGACTTCTCACTAGTGTTGGAATTCACACCGGAAATTTTTGAACAGTAATTTTCTTTTATTTTATTTGTGGAATATCTACTATCTTTTAAAACAATAATAACTGTTTTAACTTACTGGTGAGAATTCGGAATCCCTAAATAAAAATTCAGCCAGATGCAGAATTCCACAGTGTTGCCGCATCTGGCTGATTTATATTGGGGGATTCCAAATTCTCACCAGTAGTTTTCAATAGTTGTAATTGTTTTATAAGATGATATATATTCCACAAATAAAATAAAATAAAAGAAAATTGCTATTCAAATTTTTCCGGTGTGAATTCCAACACTAGTGAGAAGTCGATCGATTAGAGGTGACGTAACAAATCGTGTCCTCTGGCCTTGAGTATTTCGATGTCAGCGGATGAGGGCAATTCTCCATTAGCCAATATCAACTTGTCTGTATCGACAAGTTTTTGAATGACCCATATACGCTTGTTTTGACATCCTCCTCCAGTTTTCTAGGAAACATTTTGTTTTGGACCCTTATGCAGTTTATTCACAAAAGGATGAGGTGAATCAACAATAAGCCAAGAGATAACGAGCTCCACTCAACCTGAAGGAAAGGTTCCTCTTTTGCAGGATATCAGTCCCTTTTTTTTTAAAGTCATTAAAGATCAAAAACACCGCGTGGCCACAAGAAGGATGGTCTATTCGCAGCTTTTGTCTCTGCTTCAGATAGATAGGAGGTGCATATATTGGTCCCACATGAATTAATCGGCTGGAGAGTTGACTCGTCACTGGCGATCTGTCAGGGAAGCAGTCACTTACTGATCATATCGTTAAGGATGGAGGCTGACACAGGAATCTCCCATTTGCGTATGGGCCCTGCTTAGCACTGGTGTGCAAATGTGTAACTCCTTAATGGGCTCGGAATTAGACGGTGAGGTTGGGGTCAAAAAATGATTTTTTTTTTTTTTTTTTAAATAGAATAGAAGTATACGTCACTTTCTTTCATTTCTTTCCGTTGTAGAGAGCAAGAAACTGCACAGAACATTTCTATTATACGTTTTTACATTATTTTTTACACCAATAACATTTTGAATATTTCACTCAAGAAAATTTTATCTTTTCTTATAGCGAAAACCTCTCAACTCCACGCTTTTTTAAAATGCAAGTGTTATGGCCTTAGAAAAAATTGTCGTCGTTAGTTCGTTACCTGTGCTCGTTGTGCAGAAGTTGTCCATACCAGTATTATAATCGGCAAGTTTTTGTTGTATCAAAACTATTTTTTTGTTATTGTACTTGTTAAAGCATAGAGCAAATTTTTGTAAAAATAAATTATGGGGTATATATAAAAATATAATGTTTTCAAAAAATAATTACTTTGATATAAATAGATTTAATATGATGAAGAATAAAATTACAAACATTTTTGCTATTGGAACTATACCTACACTGTAAAAAAAATATATAAGGTTACTAATAACTTTCTAGGAAACTGCCTAGAACATTTTAAGTAACTGCAACAACAGCAAAAAGAAATCATGTAATTATCCCGGATTAACGTTAAAAATTTTAGTAAGCATACAGATTTCTGTAGCTTTACAAAACCTTGTTTTGCAGATTTACATCTCTTTCTTTACAGTGTACCGAGAAAATTTTAGTAAACATACAGATTTTTGTTGCTTTTACGAAAACTAGTTTTGTAGATTTACATATATATATATATATTTTTTACAGTGTATAAAGCTATCGGTTTAGGAATTATCTTTAGGGCAACAACAAAAGTGTACAGATGTACACTTTTGTTGGCTGCTTAAAGATTATGACCAAGTTTTAATTTTTAGTTGAACAACTATTTAAACCATGCTCCAATTTATTCAAGAATTTTAATATAAATGATCCTTTGTATTAAAATTCTTGAATCGTAATTTATAATTTTCCAGACCAATATATTCCTCGTTAAATCTTGAAATTTTTTGGAACTGATTTAAATTCACTTACATTTAAAATATGTTCTAAATCATTCGAAAGTAATTCCAGCCATCTATGTTTAATTTAATTAGCATTAGAGTTTCGTGACTGCTTAAAGATTATGACCAAGTTTTAATTTTTAGTTGAACAACTATTTAAACCATTCTCTAATTTATTCAATATGAAACGATCTAAGCGTATTTAACATTCAAATGGAAGAAGAAATTCTTCGTACTGAAGGAATTGGCTTCTTTACAGTTTAATATTTTGATGGATTCACTTTAATGTGATGAAGCAATAAATTATTAAAAATTACAATAGTTGTTTTAGGATATTAAAAAGAAAATTCTAAATTTTTTCTTAAAAAGTGATTCCGAAAATTTCAAGAAGATTGATTAATGTCAATCCATTAAATCTTAAGGTTTTTCGAATTCATTTATATTAACTTTCATTTAAAATATGTTCTCGTTTATTCGACATTAATTGTAGGTGGCTATTGTTAATTTAAATAGCGTAAGATTTACGTGACAGTTTAAAGATTAAGAGCGACTTTTAATTTTTGTTGAACAACTATTTCAATCCTGCACTAATTTATGAAATATGAAACAATCTAATCATATTTAACTTTAAAACGAAAGAAGAAATTCTTCTTACAAAAGGAATTGCCTTATTTACAGCTTATTATTCCGATCGATTCAGATTGATGTCATCAAGCAATAAATTATTAAAAATTGCAATAGTAGTTTTAGAATATTCAAAAAAGTTCTAAAATTTCCGATTAAAAAATCCATTTATCCCAAAATTTTCATGAAGATTGATTAATGTTAATACATTATTCTTTATATCTTAAGGTTTCTAGATTTGATTTAAATTCACTTACATTTAAAATAAGTTCTGGTTTATTCGAAATTAATTCTACTCATCTATGGTTAGTTTAATTAGCATTAGATTTAACGCAACAGTTTAAAGATTAAGACCAAGTTCTAAATTTTAATTGAATAACTATTAAAATCATGCTCTAAATTATTGAATATGAAAAAATCTAAGCGTACTTAACATTCAAGCGAAAGAAGAATTTTTCTTCACAGAAAGAATTGCCTTATTTACAGATTGTTATTCTGGTCGATTCAGATTAATGTGATCAAGCAATAAATTATTAAAAATGGCAATAGTAGTTTTGGAATATTCAAAAAATTCTTTAATTTTTGTAAAATAAAAAATTACTTTAACCCAAAATCTTCAAGGAGATTGATTAATATCAAATCCATTCCTCTTTAAATCTTTAATTTTGTTCGAATTAATTTAAATTCAATTATATTTGAAATATGTTCTCGTTTATTCGACATTAATTCTAGCTATGTTTAATATAATTAGCATTAATATTCCTTTACTGTTTAAAGATTATGGACAAGTTTTAATTTTAGTTGAATAATTTTTTATCCATGCATTAATTTATTCAATATGAAACGATCTAAGTGTATTTAACATTCAAATGGACGAAGAAATTCTTCGTATAGAAGGAGTTGGTTTGATGGGTTGACTTTTATGTGATCAAGCAATAAATTATTAAAGTTTGCAATAGAAGTTTTTGCTTATTCAAAAAATTAAAAAAAAATATTTAACCCAAAATCATCAATAAGATTGAGTAATATCAATCCATTGCTCTTTAAAACTTGCGATTTTTCAAACTGATTTAAATGTACTTACATTTCAAATGTTTTATCCTTTATTCGACATGCAGTCTAGCCATCTATGTTTAATTTAATTAGCATAAGATTTACGTGATAGTTTAAAGATTTTGACCAAGATTTAATTTATAATTGAACAACTATTTAAATCATGCACTAATTTATTGAATATGAAACAATCTAAGCGTATTTAGAATTCAAATGGAAGAAGAAATTCTTTGTATAGAAGGAATTGGTTTGATGGATTGACTTTTATGTGATTAAACAATAATTTATTAAAGTTTGCAATAGAAGTTCTTGCTTATTCAAAAAATTAAAAAAAAAATTATTTAACCCAAAATTATCAATAAGATTGAGTAATATCAATCCGTTGCTCTTTAAAACTTGCGATTTTTTAAACTGATTTAAATGTAATTACATTAAAAATATTTTATAGTTCATTCGACATGAAGTCTACCCATCTATGCTGAATTTAATTAGCATGAGATTTACGTGATATTTTAATGATTGTGACCAAGATTTAATTTATAGTTCAAGAGCTATTTAAATCATGCACTAGTTTATTGAATATGAAACAATGTAAACGTATTTAACATTCAAGTGAAATAAGAAATTTTTACAAAAGGAATTGGGTTATTTACAGATTATTATTCAGGTCGATTCAATTTGATGTGATCAAGCAATAAATTATTAAAAATTGCAATAGTAGCTTTAGGATACTAAAAAAAATTCCAATTTCTTTTCTGAAAAAGCTAGGGGAGAAGCTGGAAAAGAAAAATCTTCGAGAAGATTGTGTAATGCCAATACATTGCTCTTTATATCTTGATATTTTTTGAATTTATTTAAATTTACTGACATTTAAACTATGTTCTCTTTCATTCAGCATTAATTCTAGCCATCTATGTTTAATTTAATGAGCATTAGATTTACGTGGACTGTTTAAAAATTATGTACAAGTTTTAATTCTTTTTTTTTTAACAACCATTTTAATCATGCTCTAATTTATTGAATATGTAATGATTTAATCGTATTTGACATTCAAATGAAAGAAGAAATTCTTTATTCAGAAAGGATTGGTTTATTTACAGCTTTTTAATCTTCTAGTCAATTGACTTTGATGTGATCAAGAAATAAATTTTTCAAGTTTGAAATCGTAGTTTTTGCTTATTCAAAAAATTCTAAAAAAATTAATTTAACTCAAAATCTTCAAGAAGATGGAGTAATGTCAATCCATTCCTCTCTAAATCTTGAGATTTTTAGAATTAATTTAAATTCAGTTACATTTATTCTCGTTCATTCGACATTTTCATCTATCTATGTTTAATTTAATTAGCATTAGATTGAGATGACAATTTAAAGATTATGACGAATTTGAAATTTGCAGTTAAACAACCATTTAAAACATGAACTATTTCATGGAATATGAAAAGATATAAGTGTATTTAACATCCAAATGAATCTTTTTACAGAATGAACTGTTTTATTTATAGCTTATTATTCTGGTCTATTCGCTTTGCTGGGATCAAGAAATAAGTTATTAAAAATTTCAATAGTAGTTTTAGAATATTAAAAAAATTCTAAAACTTCTCTAAACAATTTTCACTTAACCCAAATTTTCAAGTAGATTGAGTAATCTCAATTCATTCCTCTTTAAATCTTCAGATTTTCGGATTAAGCCATTAACTGCCCAATCTGTAAGACAGGAGTCTACAACTTTTTTACGTTTGTCACCACAAATATTAAACGGTAATCTTCGGTTTATTTAATGTTAAAACTTTCTGTAATTAGTCAAGGCAATTTTTTTAATTAAAATAATAGTGGTATCTAGATAGTTAATTTAAATTTATTTTTAACTGTGCGAAAACGCACCATTAGCAGCTAATGGGTTAATTTAAAATCAATAACATTTGAAATATGTTCTCATTCATTCGAAATAACTATATGCTTAATTTAATTAGCAATAGATTGACTTAACTGTTTAAAGATTATAACCAAGTTTTAATTTTCAATTGAACAACAATTTAAGTCATGTCCTAATTTATGGAACATGAAAGGATGTAAGTGTATTTAACGTCCAAATGAAAGAATAAATTATTTTACAGAAGGAATCATTTTATTTACAGCTTAATATTCGGGTCGAGTCAATTTGATGTGATCAATAATTATTATTTTTTTAAAGTTTGCAAAAGTAATTTTTAAATATTCAAAAAAGATCTAAATTTTTTCTGAATTTTTTTAATCCTGAATATTCAAGAAGATTGAGTATTTTCCAACTATTTGAAATTTTGGTAATATCAGACTTATGTAGCTACTTAAATTTTATGATAATGTCTAATCTTTTAGTCGAACAATTAAAGAAAACCTGCACCGATATATACGGTGCATTGAAAAAGTTCCAGGACTCCCATCGTAAAAAAAGACAGATGGCGCTATCTCTGCGAAACCGGTGGGATAACCGGTTCACGACCTTCGTCCACGCATATCAAGACGCTGCATTCATTTCTGTGAACGTCCGGCTTTGTAGCATTCATTCCCGTAAAGCCTGTGTATGTTTCATTGTCATCGAGAAAAAATAAATAAACAACGAACGAGCAGCAAATTTTGTTTTGAATTGGGAAAATCGGCCACAGAAATGTGCGAAATAATTAAAACTGCGTACGGTGACAATGTTATATGTCGTTCGCGAGTATTTGAGTGCTTTTAAAGGTTTCAAGTTGGAAAACAATCGACCGAAGGCGATGAGAGATTAGGTCGACCAAGTTGAAGTCGAAATGAGGAAAATGTTCAGCATGTGCAATTGTTGATGACACCAGACCGCACACTGTGACTGGTACATTCCACGAAGATGTGTTGCATCCAGGGTTTTAAAAAACCGGGTTTTTTTTTAAAACCCAGCCCACTGGCCCCACTAGTCTAAAACCGAGTTTTTTTCGGGGTTTTATAAAAAAAAAACGGGTTTTTTCGAGCTTTATTGAGTTTTTTTTTTGGAGAGCACTCTAAACGTCTAATTTTCATATACATAATACCTAACTTCTTCATTTATCAGCGAAACCTGTTTATAAGTTTGCATTAATTAAGTATGAATTTACAATATATATATATATATATATATATAATTAAGTTTGCTGCATTAAGACTATATTAAACCAACTACAACTGGATTTTTTTATATAATTCTTACCTTAAAGTTAAACGTGCTAAATTAATATAGTTTCTTTAATTCACTTCGAATCAGAAATCAGTTGAAGACAATATTATTTTTCGAGAGAGAGAAATGGGATTTGTAATATTTTTGAAAATTTTAGCAAAATTTGCTACATATATATTGAAATAGTATTAAATGTTAAATTAGATTGTAATAGAAATAGAAGTCAGTGTCAGTGGTATCTGTAAATTTAGATCGCAAATGGCGAAACACTTTTACAAGCTTTGCTGCTTTATCGACTTCTAAATGATTACGTAATTTTCTCCAAACCAGACCAAATGCAGAAAAGTATTATTAGATTGAAGTAGAGGTAACTGATTCTGAATGTAAAGAAAGGAAAAAATGACAAAATCCAGGAGGAAACTTATCTTCTTCACTCTTTTTTGCCATAATCTGCCACCATTTTTGTGTTGAAAACTCCTGTATACTTTCATAGAACATTGAAGCAGGATAATAAATGGGATCATTTATCTTAAAAGCTAGAACTTCTGGCAAGCAATCAGGATGGTGTTCAAGTGGCATTTTTAGGTATGAATTAAGATTTAAAACATTTGAATGCAGTTTAGATTACAGGTATGAAAATCTTTCTTCTTTTCAGCTAATTTCTTTTTTGGTCATTTTATCTCCTCTTAGAAATTCCTTTAAATCTGGTTTTTTTGAAATATATTTAAATTAACATTTATCTTTGCATTCTCTAAAACTTTAATTAATTAAATCAACAATTGATTAATTAAAAAAATTCTTTAATTAATTAAAAATCAAATAAATTACTTTTAATAAACTCTTGTAAAAATTATGTTCATTATTTTACTTATAATAATACAGATGTGAAAGCACGAGCAAATTTGAAAAAAACCGCAATTGGTTTTTTCATGGGTTTTCTTAAGTGGGCCCACTTGGGAAAATCCTGGTTGCATCATCGGCTTTTGAAACGAATGCGGCGTGTGACATACGATTTGCTGACAATGGAAATTGGTAAATATTGCACGACAATGCAGCGGCTCACATAATCCTTTCTTGTGCAGCAATTTTTTACGAGCAGGTAAGTTGTGTGCATAAACCACCAACCTTACTCACCAGATCTGTCCCCCCGGACTACTTTCTATTTTCCGAGTTCAAGTTGAAGATGAAGAAGCAACGGTAAGTGTCTATAGATGACACTGAAGAGTCTGTGACACCAGAAATCAATAGTGTTGGAGTTGAGGCGCTCCAGAAAAAGTTTATTGGCAAGTACATTCGTTCCAAATGAAAATGAGAGGAGACAACGTAGAAGCTTAATATCAAATGTAAGTATAATCTATGTGTTATGTGGTCTGTGTGTAACCAGTCCTGGAACTTTTTTGAGTGCACTGTGTACGAAGTATGAAACAACAGTACAGCATTTAACGTTCAAACGAAGGAAGAAATTCTTCTTACAAAAATAATTGGCTAATTTATTGTGGATTATTTTACACAATTCACACTGATATTATCCGATAGTAAGTCATAATTTTTTTTTTGAAAAATTAGTCAGAATATTCTATAGACTTTAATATAGTTTTGAGAAAATTTCTTTTTGCAGAATAAATAATCTAATTTTTTTAAATGTTTTCTTTTATAAATTATATTGATATAGGTTTGCTAGTTCTTCAATTTGAATTTTTTTCGAAAATATTTTTATCATTCTATTTTCTTGAGAATGTTGCTGTAAGAAGCAATGAAACATGTCAAAATGTAAATAAATAAAGGCATTTTTTGCCTTTTTAAAAATTTATTTTCATCACTTATAGCAATTATTGAGAACTTTGATGTGTACTTTTAATAGCTTTTAAAACATAAATGCAAACAAAAAAGAACTTCTAAAAATTCTATTAAAAAATAAAATATATGCAAAGTGTTTCGAAAGAACGTGTTTTTCCTTCGTCAGACTCAAAAACATGTACAGAAAGAAGGAGAACAAATAATAGTATCGGTTATTGGTGTTTTTTGTTTTTTGTTATTTTTTTAGTTTGTTTGATTTAGTTTATATGTTTAATGCTTGCCTATTGTAAATTTTTTCTTACCTGAACGATAATAAGTAACCGGTCAACTGCGAGTATTACTCACGAATAGAGGGTTTACAATAATATATGAATTAGTAAGCGTAGTATTAAAAAAAATGTTGCTGAAAGAATACAAAAACTTTGTAAACACTATGCAATGTAGGATTGGGTATAGCTGTATATACTAGAAAAGTATAAATGGGTGTACCATGAAAGTTCAGAGAGATATGAAACCTAAATAATATCATATATAGCTATGCTGTATAACTCTTTTTTTAATCTTATACTAATCTGTTTAAAATGAACTTAATTCGGTGCTGACAAGAAACGTAGAGCATATTTATCATTTGGAATTTCATAAACTTAAATTCAGCGTAGTAATAATTTTTTTTTTTTTACACTGTACCTAAAGTAAAACCCTTGTTCAAAATTTAAACTAACTATTGTGCTAAACGCGCTTCGAAAGGACCTCGCAAAGTTGAAACGCCGCCTTGGTCCGTGCCGCGTTTTTCCATATAGGTTTTAGTTAACTTTTAAAGACACTGTAGGTGTATTGAGAGATCCATTGAATACAAACTATTCGCGAATACCATAGAATTTATGTGATTAATTCTCATTAAATTAATCTGTCTTTAACAATTTGAGGTTTATTGCTTTCATACTGTTACTGGTCATTGCATTACACAATCCTTAAAATTTGTTATCTAGGCTTTATAAGCCGATGGAGCATAGAGTACGCCGTCCATGTCCAAACCGTCCAAAAAACCGTATGTATGTCCAAACCGTCCCTTTCTTTAAGGGTTAATATCTCGGCCAATTACCGACGAGTTTTTCGAAAATTCACGATCAAAATTGCTTTTATACTTCTGCCACGATAGGTACCTCCAGTACTGCTCAACACTTTTGCTGAATGTCCGTAAATCGAAAATCGCGTGAAACGGAAAAATGCGATTTTTTCAAAAACTATGTGACCTAGGGTAATCGCTATAATTTTCCTGCAAGGTTTAAATTAACGTCTACCACCTCTAATTTTTTCATAATTTTAGTTTCAGTATATTCGGAATTAGATGGGAGAGGAACCATATTTTTGCACTACATTTTCGACCATAACTTTGAAAATATAATACCTAAAATTAAATGAAAAATATTTTTGAGTTCAGCGTTACGAAAACTTTCACACGATACCCCACACGATATACAAAGAAAATATTATTTTTTCAAGTAACTTAATTAGCCCCTCTACATTTTCCCTAAATATATTTATGAATATTTATTAACATGTAAATATGTGGCTCAATAGTCTTTATTAATTCCCCCAATTTGATTTTTCCACGTTCCATAGTTTACGAGTAAAAGAGCTGAGACAGACAGACACAGGAGCGATCTTATAATGGTTCCGTTTTCACTTTTTAGGTACGGAACCCTAAAAATGATAAATAATAACAAAAGAAAATCAGCATGCACTTTTTAATTATGTTATTGTGAATACCGTACATGAAAAGGCTTTTAAAATTCGCTGTTTGAGTTTAAAAGATACTTTAACACAGTTATTTATGATACAAGCAATTATGAAAAAATTATCTTCTCAAAAGTGAATTTTATAATTTATGTTTGAGGGTAAAAATATTTTAACATATTGTCATTCACATATGCATTAATATATACTAAGTGAATACTTAATATACAACTATTCTTCAATTTGATATAAACATTGACGTACCATATAACAAAATTCGAATTAAAATTTTCTTTCGCTGCTTATCCCGTTATGATTGATCAAAGAAAAATGCAATAAATATGTAACTTTTCTATTTTTTTCTAATTAAGAAATGTTGATACTTGTATGTTAGACGGACAAAAGTGATAAATCACCAAACATTGTTTCCATCGTCATCATTCGTATTGAAATAATTTCATTTACAAAATAAACCTTTCACTCTTTTCATCTAAATTGTATACATTAAAAAAACATACATTACATACCGTCAACCGGGGCTACTTTGGTCCTTGCGGGGTTACTTTGGTCCATCCCATAAAAAAATTTTTATTCTTTGTATGGAACAAAAAATACAAGATAATTTGGAGTTTCTGCCCTTGAAAATATTTTATACTCTACTATAGGGTACAGTTTGGGGGTAATTTAAAATTTTTTAGTGTCAACACTGGATGTGTTTGTAAACAACTGTTTTCGTGTGTAAATTTTAATTCTCCAAACTTTCTATAGTGAAATAATCTGGATAAAAGCTACAAATAAAGTAAGTGTCAAAATAATATCTTTAGTAACATGTAACACCTTTGTGATCATAGTTTTTATTTTGAGAGGAAATGTTCGCGTTTTCATAAAGCTAGCATGAAAACTAGTATTTCGGAGTTACTTTGTGCCAGGCTTTTTTTGGTCCGAAAATAGTCCCAATTACTTAGAAATGCCTTTTATACAACCAAATCTCTTAAAACATATTTTAAGTTTTTTTTTCAAATGTTACTGTAGCAAAATGTTACATTAATTGCTTTTGTTCCAGTTGTTGAGGATAACATGGCGAAAACTGTTTCTCGTTTCTTTAACCCATTTGTGCCTGGCGTCCTAATTTTGGGACGCTTTCTTAAAAAAATTCCCATTACAGATTGAATTATGATATCCTTTCAAAACTTAGTAAAATATATCCTTAGTATTTGTTTTCAATATTTATCCATAAAGGGCAGTGCATTTTTAAGAATACAAAGGTGAAATAAATGTTTGTTGTAGCGCAAAGTTGGATTTTCTTGAAATAAAATGGCGCGTAAGAAAGGTAAGATATTTCTATTATTTTTTATCAATCATTTTATAAGTGGCATTATTTATAAGATGAAACATTATTTTAGAATACGTATTTTTGCATTTTTGGAACCAAAATGCTTATCTCTGCTCGTGGTTTCGAAGGAAACACTTGCATACACAAGGAATGTGAAAGTAAAAAAAAAAAAAAAATAGTTGGAAAAAATTCAGGATATCGACATCGGTTTACAGAGAGTTCCGGTTACACGAGGGTCGGAAAATCGAAGCTCTACTGTACCATATACTCGTGTGCAAAACGAAGAATTTTTGAAAATTTTCTGCAAGTAAATTGGGGGGGGGGGGTAAACTTATACGCGAGTCAATTACATAAGCCGCCCCCCCCCCCCAAAAAAAAAACCTTCAAATACTACAAAAGTTTGATTTTTTATGTATATAAATAATAAAATAATATATAAAACAGACAAATAATAATAATTTATTATTGAAAAAATTTCAATGATTTGTTTTTGTTTACTTACTAATTTTTCGCATTAGTAAGTGAAATCTTTGGTTTGATTTTGTGCGAAATTGAAGTAAAAAGTTAGGGGGTCGACATACGCGAGTTTTTGCATTCAAAAGTTAATGGGTCGGCGTATATGCGAGTATATATGGTATATATACTCTATTAGTAATTACTGATTATTATAAATTTTTACTATATAAATTTTTACTATGCCAATGGCTAATGGTGAGGAGGAAGGGGATCTTTTTCTTGATCCGACCCCAACTCTCCCACCCCCTTTTATAGTAATAATAAAGAAAATTTTATAGTCAAATAATAACCCGAATGATATATAACCTTTTTGAAACATATTAAATGGCATAAAACATAGATATAATGTTTAGACAGTAACGGAGAAAACCCCTACCCTTTCGTGCCTAGTGTCCCAAAATTGGGACGTTTAGATTTTTATATGTTAAATAAATATTTTTTCAAAGAGAATTTTTTTATTATTTTTTATGTTCATTTTACACCATTTACTATAATTAAGCACAATATTTGGATGAAAAAAAATTCAGGCACTAATGGGTTAATATTAACAATTGTTTTATTGTGTTTACATGTAAAAAAAAAAAAAAAAAAAAAAAAAAAAAAAAAACATTCGCTTATCGAGTTTTTAGTGTTAATTCATTAGCAAATGTTATTGCAAGGGAGTTTCAATAAAAATTTATTCATTTACATATGAAATGTATTCATTTTATATAAATCTAATATAATGGACCAAAGAAGCTCCCAGCAGAAGCTACTTTGTTCCAAAACATTAAAAATAGATAAAAAATAAAAAAAATAAAAAAAATTCCTCTTTAAAACCATACAGTTTGCTTCCTTGTTTCATGTTAATTGTTTACAACTCCATTTCGACATTGAAAAATCACATATAATATTTTTTAATGATGGAAATGTGAGTGGAATCAGGAAAAAGTGGCCCCGGTTTAAGGTACATTTAAGTTATTTATATCTTAATTTATTATAATTAATAATGATGATAATAATAATAATAATATCATAAACCAAAATATTTTATTCCAACATCAAAGAATTGTTTCCGATTTACAAACGCGAAAAATAAAAGTTGTGAGATTAAGAAAATGCTTTTGGTGAGATTTGACCAAGATTAACATAAAATTGCCGAAATAATAATTTATTCTAGGGAAATAAGATTTCACTCTCGATATTTAGTTTATTTGTGTTTCCTTTGTAAAGTTCTCTGACTTAATTCAAAAGATCCGTTAAAAGTTTTTTTTTTAGGACAAAAGAATAAATTACCTTCCGAAAGATACATTTTAAAGTTTAATTTTGAAGATAAGTGAAATATAATCTACTCTAATTACCTATTTTATTTAATTGCTAACTGTAAAAGACAATCCATTAAAATACGGAAATTGTACTGACAATCGAGACGCCAGTACTATTTCCGTATTTTAAAGGAATTTTTTTTGGTAAGTTCCAGAAAAAATTCCGTTTTTTGAAAAAAATTACAGAAAAAATTCCGTTAAAATATAGAAATAGTACTGGCGTCTCGATTGCCTGTACAATTTCCGTATTTTAACGGATTTTATTTTTTTTTACAATGCTGATAAGTGAATATTTAATTGACGAAAGTGTTCCAGCTAATTTTGATGGAAAGTGTAACATTTATCCATATTTAGACTAAAATTACTTCTCCTGCTTATTTTGAAATATGTACTCACAGAAGGAAGTCAGTGAATATAACTATAAATCTATATATTTAATATTTCCTTGACTAAAATATATTAATTTACTCAAAGGGAACATTGTTCCATCCTTCTGGAATTTACTTCAAATTATACTCTTCTCAAATCTTTTCCTGCTGTTTTAATGTTATTTAGTGGGAGGCCATGTTGGGATTTATTTGATGTGAAATTCACCTGTCCCATTTAGAACTGATTAGAATCTAACATATGAGCGTATTAGAGAATGAGGAGAACATGGTAATGCAGTTTTCACAAAAGCGTAGTTTCATCTCTTCCCAGATAAAACATGGCAACTCAGTAAAGCAATAAATGAAAGCAAGAGGCTTTATTTAATGTATTGTTATCGAATTAGAATTGCTGTATAAAGGAAATAGATTTCTTAAATTTAAATTTTACTAGCAGCAAGAAATTTTTTGATATTCTTTAATTTATACTCTTCTCTAAGCTTTTCTTGCTGTTTTAATGTCGTTTAGTGAGAGTCCATGTTGGGATTTATTTGATGTGAAATTCAACTGTACTATTTAGAACTGATTTCAGTCTAATATACGAGGATATTAGAGAGTGGGGATAACATGATAAGGTAGTTTTCACAAAAGCGTAGTTTTATCTATCCGTGGATAAACCATAGCAAATCAGTAAAGCTTTAAATGAAAGCAAAAGGCTTTGTTTAAAATATCGTTATCGATTTAGAATTGCTGGATGAAGGAAATCAATTATTAAATTTTAAATTTTACTAGAAGCTAGACATTTTGGACTACTTTAACTTACAGCTCTTTCTACGCTTTTCCTGCTGTTTTAAGGTCATTTACAGAGAGTCCAAGTTGTGATTTATTTCGTGTGAAATTCACCTGTCCCATTTAGAACTGATTAGAATCTAACATATGAGGATGGTAGTGAAGGGGGAGAATATGATAAAGTAGTTTTCACAAAAGCCTGGATTCATCTCTCCGCAGATAAACCATAACAATTCAGTAAAACGGTATATGAAAGCAACAGGATTTGTTTAATTTATTGTTACCGATTTAGAATTGCTGGATAAAGGGAATCGATTAATTAAATTAAAAAAATTAATAGAAGACAGACATTTTTGAACTTATTATTTTACTTGAGAAAATACAACTAATTTCAATCAAACATCGTTTAAACGTTTCTCAGAGGATCTATAAAAACAACTTACAAATACAAAGGTATGTAACTGAAATCTTAGCTTTAAGGCGTAATGCACTATCTACACTTTAACGTATCCTCTTGTCTATGCTTTTACTGCTATTTTAATTCCATTTGTTGAGAGTCCATGTTGGGATTTATTTCATGCGAAATTCACCTGTCCCATTTAGAACTGATTAGAATCTAACATATAAGGATGTTAGTGGAGGGGAAGAATATGATAATGTAGTTTTCACAAAAGCCTGGATTCATCTCTCCGCAGATAAACCATAACAATTCAGTAAAACGGTATATGAAAGCAAGAGGATTTGTTTAATTTATTGTTACCGATTTAGAATTGCTGGATAAAGGAAATCGATTAATTAAATTAAAAAAATTAATAGAAGCCAGACATTTTTTAACTTATTATTTTACTTGAGAAAATACAAATAATTTCAATCAAACATCGTTTAAACGTTTCTCAGAGGATCTATAAAAACGACTTACAAATACAAAGGTATGTAACTGAAATCTTAGCTTTAAGGCGTAATGCACTATCTACACTTTAACGTACCCCCTTGTCTATGCTTTTACTGCTGTTTTAATTCCATTTAGTGAGAGTCCATGTTGGGATTTATTTGATGCGAAATTCACCTGTCCCATTTAGAACTGATTAGAATCAAACATATGAGGATATTAGAGAACGCGGAGAACATGATAATGTAGTTTTCACAAAAGCCTAGTTTCATCTCTCCGCAGATAAACCATAGCAACTCAGTAGAGCGGCAAATGAAAGAAAGAGGCTTTGTTTAATGTATTCTTATTGAATTAGAATTGTTGGATAAAGGAAATCGATTATTTAAATTTAAAATTTTACTAGAAGCAATACATCTTTGAGCATATTATTTTCTTAAGAAAATACAACTAATTTCAACGACGCATCGTTTAAAATTTTCTCAGAGGATCTATAGAAACGATTTTCAAATACAGTTATGTAACTAAAATCTTAGCTTTAAGATGCATTATTATTAGCTTTAAGACGTACCATTTACACATCTATATTTATCCAAGGAAGTTGTTTGTATGCCTGTGTAAATGTATGCGTGCAATGGCTAGCGAAATCTAGCTCATTTAGAATTCTGAAAATTTGTTTGAGGATAGTCCAAAGCAGTCCCGATGCACCTGGATTCACAAAAAAAATTTCACACTTATTTAAATATGAGACCCTCTTCTATTTGTTGGTGCAATCGGTTTTGGAAAAAATGAGTTTTAACCCTTTGGAAAAAATTCCTAACTGCAGATCAATTCGCGTATCTGGGAAACATTTTTTTCTACGCTAAAAATAACTGAACGTCGGTATTTCGATGTAATCTTTATAGAAAATTTCTGCAGACTGGATTTACATCCCTATAAAAAATTAGAAACATTCGGACTTGTAGAAGTATCTTCAAAAAATAAAATCTGACATATTTTCAATGAAAATTCTAAAACGCGAGCTGTTTCGGCACGGTTATGCTGTGCTTCGGCAAATGTTTTTACTACTGAATATGCGGATTTATACAGAGCTTGGATACAGTTATATTTATTACAGATTAAAGTTTTAGACGGTTCAGACGATAAGAATTATTTGTTGTTGGTGGTGGTGGTGGTACGCCAAAGGACCCAAAGCGAAAACAAAACAAGAAAAGGGCGGGAAAAAATTATATTCCTTTTATAAGCAAGTATCAATACTTTTTTCAGTAAATTTTTACACGTGCTGTAAAGCTGTTATATTTATAACCGATTAAAATTCAAATAATTCAGACAATAGGAAATATTTTTTTAACCTATGAAACGACACTGAGTCAAAATACCAAAAAAGTCTTTGTTTCAAGAAAGAAAAGAAAATGTCAAGAAAAACACAAGAATAGTTACTGAAAGAACTATAATTGTTACGTATTCAGTACTTTATACAAACATTTTTTTGACCATCTTAGTAATGGATATCTATTTCATCATGTTTGAAATAACAGAAAAATCATTAAAATGCACTTATAACGATGTCCCCCTCTCCCTACTGATTGTAATATAACGGAATGCTTTTAACTGTCAACTGACTATAAATGGTAAGCACTTCATTTTTATTACTAAAGATGCCATGGTACACCTCAATAATTTCCATCAACTACATGGCATTCCGAATATATTTGCTGCGGACAAAAAGACAGTTGGACGGAAAGACCCATGCATACACAGACAAACCGATTTCATAAGCACGCGTCAATCATATTAGAAAGTGCTAAACAGATAATAACTATCACTCTTAGAAATTTTGTGCTAGTTTGAAATAGATTTTGGTGCGGCAGTAGCTTCAACCATAAGATGGTGAAATCTTGTTCCAGCATTTGGAACTACGGTTCAACAGGAGCTCCAAATATGGAAAAGGGGTTTCACCATCTTATGGTTGCAGCTCTGAAGCACCAAAATTTGGCTCAAACAAGCTCAAAAAGTTTAACAGTGTGGTGATTATTGAGTAATATATACTTATGTAAATGCGGCGTCTTTACAATTAATTCTTGGTTGGGGAGGAACCAGTAAAAAGGGATGAAGTCCAGTTTTCCTGAAAATATATTTTTCGTTTAGCCCAAACGATTTTTTGCCATAAAGTTCTAATCTTTTATTTCACTACGGAGTTTTCTGTCACCACGAAAAATGCATGGCTCACTGTTGGGCTGATGCCACGTTTGCTAGATATCGCAGGATTTATAGTTTCATATATAATCGAATAGGATAAAAGATACTTTCGAATAAAATTTATTTGAAAGTCGTAGCTCAATTTAGTGACTTTTTATAACTTTTGAGGATAACTTTTAAGAATCTTTTTTTTTTTCTTTCAGATCTCGCTAAACGGTGAGTATTTGTGACATAATAACCACATTTGGCAATTGATTGCCGAGAACAAATTTAAAAGGTAAAAGTAAAAATTAATCATGTGATCAAATATAAACACAAGATACTGCACCTCCACGCTAAACTTAAACCTGCAAACTAAAACACAGATTTTTTTTAAATTTTATATTCAACATAAAATTAATATTGATTTTAAATTGTTGAAAAATCCGTTCTATCGGAATGTGCTCGGATTTTTTTTCAAATGATGCATAATGTATGCCAATCTATAAGATGTACAAGCACAAGGAAAGTTCATTGTGGAAAAAAGGTCAGCCATCCAGAATAGAAATGGATACGAAGCAAACAGAGAAAGAATTTTTATTTCATTTTAATTTTATTTAATTCAATTTATAGCTATCTTACTTTCCATAAGTAGGCGTCACAATATTTAACAACGGACTCATCACTCGAATTAGATGACTACCACTCTAAGATTTAGTTGAAATTTTTTTTTAATGAAACTGTACTACAAGACATATTTCTATTTACAGGATGACTGTACATATTTACATAATTAGGAACTTCAGAAGAAATCTCACGGGGAAGTACATTTTCACCCTTCTTCTTCCCTCCGACTCTCATGAACAAAACAGCGAGGAAATCTTAACGCAAAGACCGCGCGCATTTCACAACCTCTTCGAATCGCACGTCTCGTAGAACTCTCTGCGGAAAACTTATCAAAGGGAATCATGGGAAAAAATCTATTTGACAGCTGCTAATCACATAATTAGGGACTGTCGTTTAGTGCTGCCATCTAGCAGAATAACCTCTAAATATATGGTATATTTGTTGCAAATTTAATTTAATTTAATTTAATTTAATTTAATTTAATTTAATTTAATTTATTTAATTTTATTATATATTTATATAGTTCTACAAATTTCCATTATTCCATTTATGTTATTGAATTTCTGCTGTCTTTTACTATGTTTTTGGAATCTATGTTATGTGTGTTGGGGGGAGCTGTATTTTTGTCAATTTATTAATGTCATTTTATTCATAATTTCACAGTTTTTGTTGGTGGTTGGTAATGTTTATTTAATGGTTATATTGAAACGATTTCACTCGTATCATATAAACATGTAGATCTTAAGCACCATCATACCCACATTATGTACTCAATGAAGAAGTCATGTTTTTTTGCAGTCGTACAATCGTGGTGGAAGAGTGGAAGGTCAGGCTGTCGTCCATTGGAATGTTTTCCGAAGCATAATAATCGAAGCCTATAGATGCATCAAAACGTTTATTAATCGACCATATAATGCACCAAATTCCACTAGTTATAGGTGATCTATGTGCGGGCAGTTGCTACGTAGTAAAATGCACCACTAGAGATTACGTATTAGAACAATGACGAAGATTCAGGGGAAAAAACACTCCAGGTGGCGTGGTTTAATTAAGCAACTCAATAATAGTAAAAATTCCACCTCTCCTAGCCCATGCAACGAGTTATATACTTGCGAAAACTGCATGCGTATGAATACAATACACGATAAATGACAAATCCCGTACAAATAGCCGGAAGGAAGCAATAAGAGCAGAATACGATAGGACTAGCTCCAGGGGGAAGGGGGAAAGACACGCGTGACGACGATGCGATCTCTTTAGCTTCGGCGTCATAATTATTGCGCAAACAATGGTTGGCGGGATTTGCAAGGAATTGTGGGAAAAAAGAACATCATCGAACAATTCTGTTAAAAAACATTCGAACGAAAAAGAATTTATTTTTAGAATAAAATGAAAAAAGTAATTTAATGGGTTTTATGAGATGAGGCGAATGTATTAAGGTTTTTAGACTAATAAAGAATACGCAGGTTTAAATGCATGAAATAAAAGACAAAAGATATTAAGATATTATTAAAGATAGGTAAAAAAGGAAAAATGTTAAGAGTTTGGAAAAGGGCGAAAATTTTTATTATTACATATATATAGCATGTAATATAAATATTATATGGACTATATGTTAATTATAATTGTTATATTTTAAGATTGCGAATATTTCTGCGGCAACCGTGAGGATACGCTTTTAACTGTGCAAGTTATTAGGGCGGGATATTTGCAATGCCAAAATCTGTTTAAATGTTTGTGTCATGGTCAATATGTCATGGCTGTTCTCTCGCTGGGTATGTCTTTCATTAATTTGTTTCATTTTTAATGTTGTTCATTGTTGCGGATATTACATTGATTAATAATTTTTTTTAATTCAATTTATTTTACATGGTGGATTTATAATTACTGGGGATTAGTCGATCGGGTACTTAATGGAATTCAATTTTTGCTTATTGCTGGATACCATTACAGAAATCGGCTATGTTTTTTGCTTATATATGTATTTTATGTACCCTTGAAAAAGTGAAACACTATATAAGCTCCCGGCTTCCTTTATTCATTTGATATATTGTATGTTTATGATACGGCTTTTTCTGGTTCAACATTATTTAGTTGGATAATTGTATCTTTTTTCTTTAATAGGATATTTTATCAAGATTAGGAAGTTTTTTCATACGTTTTATATGACTTTATCGCACGCAATGTGCTAGTGAATTAGTGGAATATAGCATGATTCTGTATTATTAGTTACAGGTTCCATCTTTATTTTGTGTAATGTCAGTGTTATGAATAGTAGATAATTTATTAATTTAATTTTAGTAATTGGAAATCGATGATAATTTGTAATTATATAATAGTTATATACATGTACATATATATATATATATATATTTGTATTTTAATATAAATTAATATAAAATATATTTTTGAAATTTATTTAACGTATATATTTTTAATGAATTGAGTGAATGATTTGTGTTTTAAATTAAATAAGTGCGATGCGATTAAAATAGAAATTTATCACCTGCACTCTTCTAGCAAAAAACTTAAATTATTTTATTTTCAATTAACCTCTATTTTAATTAATACCTACATAAAACTGTTTTGATTAAAAGTGTGCACAAGAACAATATTATTATTTATAAAAAAATAATAATAAAGATAAAAAATGAAAAACATGAATAAAATAGTAATTTTTTTATATAGATTAAAAAAAAAAATACTAGTAAAATCTAAATTCATATTATTAAAGCAGACGACACCCCCTCCCCATAAACAAATTGCTATTTACATCCCATACTGAATATAAGAACCGGTAATCTTTAGCCAAAGAAATTCTATCTTTTTACATCTTTTAATACGGCTAGTTTTTAATATTTTAAAATACTAATTAATTGCATAAAAGTCTTTTAACAATCATAATTTTAATTAAAAGATACACCAATTCTTAATAACATTTTTAAATTGTTTATTTCATCAGCAATTTGTTTAGCATTATTTGAATACATCAAATAATAAAAGTTTTTATGCTGCTAAATTTTAATTATCTTGTCCTATATTACAGACAGATATTTCACTTTAATTTATAAAAAAAAGAACATCTATTGTTAAAGCGTAAAATATATTCATATCCACTCCATGAAATATGGGTGCAAAAGAAAATGTGAAACTCATTACGACATTTTTACTTAGGAAATACTTTGAAACAGAACGTAAAAAACGGATAATTTATATTCTAATTAATTCAAGAAGACACGTATTTTTTTCTTAAAATTTATAATAATGAACGTAAGAAATATTAAACTATGTATCATTCTGTGCAATAAAAAATACCACTTTGATAATTTTGAAATATTAGCTAAGTTTTTATGTAAGAAATTAGATTCATTTAATCAGAAAATTTAATTAAACATTATATTTATCAAAAAATTACCATTAACACTTTGACACAAGGTAGTGAAAGTGATATGAGAATGATTTAGGGTTTACTTAAAAAGGTGTACTTTTTCTTTAAAAAAAAAAAAGAAGCTATAAATTTGATATTATGATAGTTTTTCCAAAATTAACACATTATTAAGTATTTCTTTAATTAAATTTTTCTAAATATTTTGTTTCTCTTCACGTCTGAATGATGGGAAGACGAATGCAGTTTTCATGATTTATTTTACGTTCATGAAACATACTTCATAAAAAGTATTTTTATATTTTAAAAAAATTACATGTTAGAGCTTTCTTAAACAGGTAAAATATAATACATATTCAGTAAGTATTATTCTAATGCGCATGAAACATATTATGTAAAGAAAATTAAATAGCAGCAGGAAAGACGAGCAACGTTTGGTTAAAAAGAGCTTTGTGTTCAACTTGATATAACAAAAAATTCTCGCTATATTACTGCTATAAACCTTTTTATTTTATGACAATATTATTTACTGAAACAATCAATATTAAAACTATGTACATATTTCTAAATTTTACTTTACGGTAAATATCCTCTAATCCGGCATCCTAAGGTCCGGCATGCTGGATAATCCGACTCGAATTTCGAAAAAAAATAGTATTCCTTGTTTAATCCCTCCTGGTGCTTATAATAATCTGATTAAACTTCAGAATGCGGAATGAAAAAGGTAACTTTTAAAAAGTCATGGTGTAAACTTTGGCCTGAAATAATGGACGAAAATGTTGAAGTTACTGAAAGCGATACAGTTGACGATGAACTAGAAGGTGATTTAGGTTGTTTGCCATTAGAGAACCCCATGTCACAACTGAATCGAGAAGAAATAAAACAGCGGTTTGAAGCAAATTTTCATGAGCCGACAGAGGAATTTATGACAGGTGATTCAGAGTGTTACCAACCCAACATCACACCAAAAACGTTGACTCTGATGAAGATTATGTAGACGAGACAAACAACATCAATTGGAATAAAGCAGTTGCTGCCTTGAATTCATTTATCAAGTTTTGTGAGCGCAGAAGTTTCTCGAACGATGCGGAAATTAAAAAAACCACATCACACGAGATGACTTCCTAAAAAAAGAAGAAGAGCGAAGACTACTACAAAACAAACTGATATTCGAGATTTGTTTAAGATGGCTTTTATGAGTATACTTACTGTGACGTTTATCTTATAGTCATGTACATATGTTGTACTTTACATTATTGAGCATTTATTTATTCCATTCAAGCTGTTTAAAGAAAAAAACCCTGATTTACTTACATTTTTTGTTTAATTTTAATTTCTACACGTTTTCCCCGACATTCATTCTGTAATCCGGAAAATTTAGTAATCCGGCATGCTTCAAGTCCTGAGTGTGCCGGATTAGAGGATGTTTACTGTACTCACATATTTACAATGAAAGAGCATCCTTCCGAACTATATTTTAAGTTGAACTCTGATTGGTTGAATCATGTACCACGGCTCATATTGTAAATTTCTAGAAAATGACATCATATTCTGAAAGTCAAATTTTACACCAAAAGTTAACAAAATATCGCCAAATATCGTCTAATTTCGCAGCACTCTTTTATTTGGCGCCAAGCATGAGTTTTGACAATGGTAATCTAAAAAGTTGAATCTTGCCAAATATCGCCAACATTGCGAATTTGTTTACTGCCAACTGTTCAACAATTTAATAACTGTTTCAATCTTGTTCCCATTGAAATTCATTACCCAATCTTGTTCCCATTGAAATTCATTACCCGTAGTAAATGTAAAATGACAAACTGATCGAATGTTCTCGAACATATGACATAGCCCAATGGTTTTTTCGTATCTCTAAAGGATAGGATACAAAATTTAATCAAAATTGTTAGAGCCGTTGTATAGATAAAAATTATACACACACAAAATTTGCTTGTACTATAATATATGATTTGACAACCTCATATAGTTTTTTTTTTTTTTTCGTCATGTCAATTTAAATTGACTTCATAATTTGTCTGAAAATGATATGCATAAACTTTTTTCTGTTTTTCATATTAAGTTTTTCTTTGGTAACATTATTAGATAAAATAAATGTCTGCTAACATTTGCTAGAGTTTATAACGTAAACATCTTTTACCAATCACTCTTTGAGTTTCGATCAGTCATTGCATAGAAATTTGTATTTGCAGATGTATGTTCTATTTCTACTTAATGCTTGTTGCAAGTGCAATGAAGCACGCTGTATTCATACTAATTTTTAATAAACTCAATTGCTGAATTTACTCTCATAATTTACGCCTCTGCATATTTTGCTCTCCCTAACGACGTTTGAAAAGAAATTTCGAAAATTTCGCTTTGGTGAAGGAAATTAGTAAAAGGGAATTCTAACATCAGGTTTGGTTGATAAGACGCATTTATTTGATGGGTATCTTCCATAAACCCGGCTTCGTTTTCGAAGAAATTCTAAAACAGTGTGAATAGTACACCAGTAAATACAAAAGTTATGGAATCAAATAACATAAACTTCACCATACTCCTGTAGTTTTCATGTCAGCGCGACAGGACAGAAATTAAGGAATTATCTCGTGAAATTTATTGTATATTTTTACACACCAATAACTTAACTACTATTACTTTATCTTACAGAAGTAATAAATTTAAACATTCTTCAAATATATAATTACATGTTGATAATGTGTCTAAAGTCATATCTGAGAATGAGACTAACTTTCGAGTGTAATGCACTGTGACCTCAAAATGCTTTAAAATGTTGATCAACTTTTGAACTTGTATAACTAGCCCCCTGACCGCCGAGCAATAGGGTAGAATTGTAATGTTGTTTTCTCTGTAATTTTTTAAAAAGTTTAAAAAAAGATTATTTTTCTAACCATATATAAAAAAGTTAATTACGTATTGGAGTATAAGCCTTTAGTAAGTTAATTAAGTAGAATTATATTAATTTAAAAAATGCTTCTACTACAATGAAATCTGCAATTTAGTGAACGGATATATCAGTTCGCGGCGGTGAGAAGGCTAGATAAATCAGAAATTTAGGGAAGTGTGAGATAGTGTAAAGATGTGATTTCGTTTCTTTATATACAAGCATATGCGTTGTAAATTTGATTGTCATCAATAAAAAAGAAATTGTGCTGATATATTACTCCCCCTTTATCATCCCTCTAGATTTCACATTTTGTTTTTCTTTTTTCAACTATATTAATTAAGATCTGTCAAAGATAAAAATAGTTTTCTCTATGTGCCAGTATCACAAAAATGTTTTTTTTCTAATACACTTCTATCGGTGAAAACAAAAGAAACAGATATAGTTAGAGAGCCAAAATAAAGCTCTGGAATTGTACCCAAGACTATTGAAAAACTGAAATGTTTAGTCATATTGCATTGAAGAATATATTTTAGTTCAAAAATCTGCAATCTAGCTCAACAGCGGGGCAATAGATTTTAAAAGTATAATAAACAATTAAATTTAAAAAATTAAAAAACCCGACTGCGTAAAGAGCGAACTAATTAATTATTTCTCATCAATGTGAAACTATATATTTTTTTTTCAATTCCTACTATTAGCTCACATTCTCGCTATATATATCTTGCTCAAATTTTCAATTGTTAATAAAATACTTATTATTCATCCAATCAAGCTGAAATAATTTTTTTAAAACTTATAGTGGATGACACCTGATGTTAATCCAGTTTTTTTTTTCAAATATTAATTCATTAATTAAATTAAATTAATTCATTTTCAATAATCGAGAGAGCCTTCTTCTTGATCAAGGCATTTTAAGCGCCACTCAAGAGGAAAGAAGAATGGGAGAAAAAAAATTCTCTTATTTACCTAAGTAGGAATCGACTTAAAATATTTTTTTTTATATTACTTGTTTATATTACTTACCTATTTTTTTATTTACTTGTATTGATGGCTTTTAAGTTATGTTTAACTGTTAGTTCCTATTTATAAACACTGTTCTGAGGAGGTCTATATATGTCTATGATGGTTAGAGTTCCAGAAAAGCTAGACATCCTACATACACATTTTCCAGGTTGTATAATATTTTAACGGAGCTTCTGACTGTAAAATAGCCAATGAAATATCATCTTCATTTTGAAAGCCATATCCAATCATATGCCATTCAATAGGGTGTAAAAAATTTTTTTCGTCTCTACCGCCATTTTGTATTTCACGGTCGCCATTTTAAATTTATAAAAACAAAACCTAGCCTATAATCATCGGGTCGTTAAGACAAATTGATAGAGACCTCATTCATTAAAATCCATCTAGCCGTTGGGATGTTTCGAGGGTATAAAAAATTCACATACACAGATACGCGTGAAATACATAACCGTTCTTTTCAGTCAGGTAATAAAAATGACCAAAAGCTGACTTGTTATATTCGTAACATTATAATTATCATATGATCGTGACTTCATTGTAAAATCATTGTGATCATTATTTTGTCATTTGCAAGTTCTCTAAAAATGAGACAAGTCTAATCATTGTGACATGGATACAACTCATAATCTGCGTTACGTGATGCCAGTAACTTCGATATAATTTGCATTTTAGACCTGGAGACTTTGAAAATACGATAAGAAATTTCACATTTTTATAAATAATAATATAGATTATCATAAATGAATAAACAGCAACTTTATTTCTTTAATATATGATTTAAGCGGGGTATTTTTCCTGTTGATGAGTAGAGCCAGCCTTCTGTGATCCTCCCCACATCTTTTTTCAACAAGAGCAAGATTTCAACGTAGTTCATAGTTTAACCCTTAACCGGAAACGTGAAAATCCCGTGCAAAAACAGAACACTTAATAATTTACCAAATATTAAACTTAAACATTTAATCTTTAATAGTAATGCATTAACAGGAACAATCTTTTAACATAACAACATAAAAATAAGTTTGGAATGTCGAAGAGAGAAAATATTAAGGGCAGATATGCAGACCCAAACATCTGACAGACGTACCTTTCCGGTTAAGGATTAAGAACTCAAAACGTCAAAGTAATGTAGTTTTTACAAACTTTTACATACCTTTCTAAAGGAAAATTTGTTCCACATATACATAATTTTTATATGAATTGAGTTACATTATGAATGTGTTTACGCATTTCTATTTGTTTTCCTTGAGAGCTCTCTATAGAAGAAAATGCATTTATTTCTTGGTGGCCATTGACAGATGCGAGGACCTTTAGGGGGCTGCGTTTAGACGCTTATTTTGCCTTGTAAAGGAAAAGTTATTAAGGGGTCACAGGAGTCTTAATTTTTTACTAAAGATACTTTTCAGCATCATGTCACATTTAATTTTATTTCTGATTCCCTATGAAACACAAATGCATAAAATTTTTATCACTGATTGCTAACTATCTGTTCTATGCAGCATAATTATTTCAATATTATACAATTGATATTTCACTATTTTTTAAAATGTTTATTTTTATATATAAAAAAAAAAATTACATTTTCACTTGCATCTACTGCGCGCAAGATTGTAACGAAACTGTTAGTTCTATAATCCCAAATAATATTGATAATGATGTAAAACTAATGTACTTTGAACGTATACTTCAATTTAAAGCAATTAAAATTTTATTTTCTTTAAATAGATACATTTAAATTATAAAATTTTGAAAAAAAAAATCATTTTTTGTTGAAAAAATGCTAATTTTAAATATTCAATACAATTATATTAATAAATTTGAGGTATAAGTTAATCCTTATATCAAAGTAAATAAATGTTTCAAGTTTTGTACAAATTGCTTCATTAGTTATTGAGAAATGTTGCGCGCAATGAATGCAAGTCAAAAAATAATTTTAAAACTTTCCTCAAAATTAAACATTTTAAAAAGTGTAAAATAATATTTATAGAACATTGAAATTATTATGCTACACAGAACAGATATTAAGCTGTCAGTTTCAAAAAAAAATATGTATTTCTGTTCTATACGGAATGTGAAATAAAACTAAATGCGACACGTTGCTAAATTGCACCATCAATGAAAAGTAAGACTCCCGAGACCCCTTAACACCTATTCTTCACCAACCGTTTCGTAGTTACTCACAAAAGGATGGGGAGATTCAAAAAGAGAAAGAAGATAAAGGAAGAAGCACCGCGTGACCACAAAAAAGGAACCGATAGTTGAAAATAGTATAATGATACATCTATTCGGATCTTTATAGAATACAAAAGGATTGAGAGTTTTATAACCTTACAACCGTGGAGATAAGTATCTAGATATATAACACAATCGGCCCACCAGTAAGGTGAAAGGGGAGGTCACTTAGCACCAATCACTTCACAGTATCAATCCATTGTAAGGGATCTGAACAGAATCCCTAGAGTAAAATTTTTAATCGGGGAGCATATCTAACACTTGAGATTATTACAACATGATTAGACACTTATTAGTCACTTATTACATGATTTGACATTTTAGATTTATTACTTGATTTTATGGGATGATTTTGCGAGGGCACCACATTTCAAAAACGCTGTATGCGTATATTATTGAAGCCTTGAGATGATGTATGCTGAGTATCGCGTATATTGAAGTCTATCAAGATCGCTCGTATGCTAGTTGTTGACACGTCTATAAATTAATAAGAATTATGATTAAATATATCTCAGTTTGTCCATACTGGGCTCTCCCGACTAAAATACTAATAGGATATACTACTTTCAGAGGTCCTGCTTTTCTCGAACTTGACGTCTGCTACGGAGATGACTTCAAAACAGAAAGCTCAACCTGCAAGAGTTTCATTGCATTGTTTTAATGATTATGTTCAGTTACAATATTAACAATTGCTCGGTTTAAATGACGTTACCTCTGTCAAAGACAGCGGACGATCTCAAGTGTATATTCCCTCATCAGTGGCTGAGAGGTTCTGCTCTAAAAGCTGCAGACAGGAGGTGCTTAGAACACAATCGCGCACGTTGACCTAATCGTTCGGTGTTTTCCGTCATTCTCTTCGAACTTTGCTTAAATACGTGTTAGGATCCCTTAGAAAGATCCTCACGGAGGGCATTCCCCCACAGGCTTATATAACAACACAATTACCGCGTCATAAACAACACCAACACCATCTAGTGGACATTAAATGTTAAATAATATGATCATTTATTATAATATGAAAATAATAAGATAGAGAAAAAAATAATTGTACGATCTTTACAAATGCGTAGGTTCTTTTTGTTATTGTAAAAATAACTGTTGTAAAACTAAGGAAGAAGTGTCTAACTATGAAGTATTTAATTTCATAAATAATTGGCTGAACTTACTCCTAGAGAAAATATATAAATTTCTTAACTATTTTGATCTTTGGTTTTCTGGTAAATATTTAAACGTAGATAAATTTTATTTATTTAACATTAAATTCGTCTTCGTTCTTAATTGTATCCTGTCAATGTGTAATTTATTGTTCTAATATTACGACTAATATTTATGCAGTATTATGCAGTATTATGTAGATTAATGCTGATTCAGTCAGGAATTAGGTTCATTAACTTATAAGCTCATAAATCATGATTTCCTTGAAAAACAAAATGACACAACCCGATAAATTTATTTAATTTTAATTATTCTTTGAAGTTAAATTTATTTTCGTAAACCTTTATAAATCTGGATCAGAGCTTAGTGATCAAGATTAATTTAGGCAGTTATATTTAACCAAAGAAAGGTTAAGTTACATGAAAAGCTTAAGTTCGTAACCAGTGTTTTTAAATAATGCCTATATTTCAAGTTTAAACTATAACCGCTGAAGTTTTCAAAAGGATGAAAAACTTTTTAATATTGTATATCCCGTCCAGAATGCTTAAAATATCTACGACCGTTTGGATGCAGACAAATTTAATTACGTTTGCAACTGCGTTGGTCTGAAATGACTCAAAATAGATTGCTAAAGTAGTTATTTTTTAAAAATCAAACTCGTTATGCTCCACAACTTTTAGGTAGCTTCCCGCGCATTTATAAACCGATTTGAATGTCACTTTGCAAGCATTTGTAAAAGACTAAGATGTGGAAGTGGTCGCTGGCTTGATTAAATGGCCATTTTGTTTCCAAATGGCGGTTACTTAAATGTTTAAAACTAATATATATATATATACGAGACTAGGCTGATAAGTAATGCACACATGCTTATAGAGAGCGAACGAAGTAATCTTCAGAAGTGCTCCCGGTCGCATGTGGAAGTAACATACATTCCCCCGTTAATAAGCATGTGCAGATTTGAAGTCGTTGAATTCATCCAGTGTGTTTTGAGAAGCGGATGAATGGAGACGTGTTCTAGTGCTAAGTCAATGCAAATTAAACAGAGTACTGTTATCGAATTTTTAACAGCTGAAAAAACGAATCTTCATGAGATTAATCATCATTTGAAGGCTGTTTATGGTGATGATACTGTTGATAAATCAACTGTAAATCGATCGGCAGGAAAATTTTGTGATTGCGAGCTTAGAAAAGCCATAATTGTTGATTAAAAACGCAGCGGACGTCCAATCGCTGACCAGATGATAAACATTGCAACCTCGTCGACGATTGGATTCAAAATGACCAGTGAATAACTCAAAAGCGTATCGCAAACCATGTTGGAATATCGAAGGAACGTGTAGTCTTCATTATTGAACAATTGGAATACCGTAAAATCCGCAACTGCAGAGGCTCTGCGAAACCTGATGTTTGAACCGATTCCGCACCTTCCTTACTTCCCCGATCTTGCATATTGCAATTTTTTTTTTTTTTTTTACCTCAAATCAAGAGAGACCTCATTGGTTTTTATTCGTGCCATTTGTTTTTATTCGTGTTCTACAAGCATGTGGGCATTTCTTTTCAGCCTACCCTCGAACAAAAAATATTACAACAAGGATTTCAAAGTGTTTTTTGATTCGCTTATATCATAAAAACGGCTGGGTTAAGGAAGCTTGAAATTCTAGGATGACTGGCATTTTGAAACAAAACATCGCATTAAAAATAAGGGATTCTTCCGTAACGGTGTTCACTGCTAATATTTTTTTAAGACAACGATCTCGAAAATTTAATTTCATTATTATAACTATTGTTGCAACTGTCATACGCTTAAAATTATACAGTAATGTCATAAATGACGTCATATATAAAATAAAAAATATATTGCTATTTATAAAATATTCTCACACACCCACACCTACGTATAATACTTGCCTATTTGTTTTGTGCACACCTACGTACATAATGGTGTCCACCAAACTCAGAAACCGAAAACCCTCGCCAAACTTGGCGATATTTGGCAACCTATGGTGACAAAATGAGCCACCATACATTAAGCAAACTTGATCGGTTGGTAACTAATTTCTCAAAATTTCCATTCAAATTCAGTATTGACGAAAACTGGGCATGTTCTATAATCGTCTTCCGCTCATATTCTTGGCCATTTTTGGTTTTCGTGTTTTCAAGTAAAATGAGCTTTTCTTAAAACCAAGAAATAGGAAATCTAATTTTTCCCCCGTTACAGGCAGGACGGACTTTTTAATGAACAAATCACTCACTGCATATTTGTATGATTAATTTCTTATTTCTACTGATTTGTTATTTAAAGAAAATAGATTTTATACTTGCATTCAACATTTTAAGTTGTCTTCGGTAGCAAAATTTAATCATACTAACACATAAATTTCACATTTATAAATTCTTTAACAAAAATAATGCAATTATATTTTATTTAACATTTGTAAATTTTTATTTCATTTTTAATTAATTGGTAATATTCACAAATATTTCATAAACGCAATTAAGAATATTCCTGCTCTCAAGTGTTTTAATTTGCCTTTCGCGTATCACAAATAAATTTTCTATGTCAAATTTATTAATGCAATATAAAGGAAAATGAAGAAAAAAAAAGTTACACCTTGTACATAATTTTGAATTCTTTTTAAATTTATCTGCATAAAGAATGAGAACAAAAGAAAACAGAAACTCATTATAACACCTTTTTCTTTATGAAAATGCTGTCAAAAAAGAAAAAAAAGAGCCAAAAATTGTATTATATTTTCTAATTAATTCAAGATGATAAAAGATAATGTGCTTTATCGTAGAAAGTAATAACTAACATAAAAAATTTAATTCGTGTATCATATTGATAAAAATTGTTATTTATTTATGAAGAGTTTTTCCTATTTTGAAATATATTCTAATTTACAATTTAAGGAAATTAAGCAAAAAATATGCAATAAAAAATATGCGCAATTCTCGTAAATAAATTTCTACTAATGATTGGTACCGTCCAAATAATTGAATACAAAAATATTGAAGGCAATAATATAAATATTACTGAAAAGACTGTGTTTTTGTGTTTGTGACTGCTTTCATAAACAAGTTTCTGGCCTAATACTCAAATCTTTGATTTTTTAAAATATTATTGTTATACGTACGAAATTATAACTTGATTAACATAAACCTCCTGAACAACACCTGAAAACCACTTAGCACGCTAATGTTCGACGTCGTCTGATGCAATTTGCAGCTTTATATGAAAAGTTTTGAAATATATATATATATATATATATATATATATACAATTTCAATTTCGAGGTTCTTCAGAATGATACATTTTCTAAGAATTTTATGTTTCCCATTGACAAAATTTCAAAATTGAGATGCAGAACTGGTCTAGAAAATGTAATTCTATATTTAAACCGACAGTAGTTACGTCACTTTTTTTCCCCCAACCCATAGCAATTATCTTTCCTTAACTCATTTACGTGTAAAAATTAATTATAAAAATTCTGCAAATTTCATTTATAATTTTTTCTCGTGTACCATAGTAAACGTTCATTATAATCATTTTTTTTCCTCTGGTATATGAAGTCAATCGAAATAGAAATTTGCTGAAAACATGTGACACGATCAGTAGCTTTTTTCTCTTTCCAAAATATTTCAAATCGTTGAATGAAATACCCAAAATACACAATTTCTGTATAATGCAAATTCATAACTACATTGAGAAGTAAAATTACTTATGATTTAATCAGTATATATGTAATAATAAAAATTTTCGCCCTTTTATCTTAGTAAAACCATTCCGAATTCTTAATATCTACCCCTTTTTTACCTACCGTTATTATCTTAAATATTTTTTGTCTTTTATTTCATGCATTTAAACCAGCGTATTCTTTAATTATTATTCTAAAAACCTTTATTCGTTTGTAACTTACTTCTTATAAAACCACTGAATTACTTTCTGTCATTTTATTCTGAGACAATTCTTTTTCTTTCAATGTTTTTAATATTTTTGTTGCATGATGTTGTATATCCCATAATTCCTTACGAGCTCCCGCCAACATTTTGTTTACGTTATAAATCAGACGTCATGATAATTAAGTTCATTCATCTACGTTACGCATTCTCCTCCTTCTCTCGGAGCTCGTCGTATCGTATCCTGCCTCCCGTCCCGTCCTTCCGGCTCTTTTAACGGGGTCGTTTTTTTCACTTGTAATGTATACGTTCGCGCTCTGTTTCTTTGAGTATTTATACGGTTGCATCAGCTAGGAGCCCAGATTTTATATGCTTTTCGTTTGTCTAATAAAAACCCGTCACTTGGTGGTATTTTTGATTTGTGTATATTCTAGTACTACTTAACATCATATCGTTATTATGAAGTGATACAGCTATATTTCGAGAGCAGATGGCTAGACTACTCGAAATGTATAAAGTTTGTCTGCGAAGTAAACGACATTTAAGTTATGATGCCTCTATTTATTGAATGGAAAATTCTTCCAATGTTTTCTTGAGTCTGCCTTCTATTCGCCACCACGACTGCGTCCAGTTGTCTCATGATAACGGAGGTTCGGCAAAGCTTTTGGCATTGATTACTATACTACATTTTCGTCGATATATAAGAGTGTTGCCGGAATGTCACATATATATATACAGTCGGACCTCTATTTAACGAACCTCTATTTTGCGAATTTCTCTATTTTGCGAACTTTTCCTTGGAATCAAGAACATTTTGCGAATTTCTTCGAAAAATAACCTCCAAATAGCGAAGTGCATTCTCTATTTGACGAACTTTTTATTGCGATCCAATTTTTTTTTCTCCCCATTTCTCAAATATTTCTGGACATTTCAAACTTATTCTTTCTTTAAATACATTTTAGGATGTTCAATGGCCTTGAACTGGTTTTACCAGGCACCTTCTTTGTGACGAAGACGATAATCCTTTAGAGTAACTTAAAAAAAAAGTGTGGATACAGATGAGAAAAAAAGAAGAAATTAACCATGATGTGCTGATTGATGATTGTATTTCACTTAATTCTGAAATTGAGACTTCGGAAACACTATCCGAATTGGATATTTCCGACAATGTGAAAAATAAAAACAATACAGCAATGAATTGCGATGATGACGAATATGATAATGATGGAAATGATCATGATGCAGGAATTAACAAAACTTCGTTTGATGAAATGCTAAAATCATTTGAAACAATCCGACGCGGTTTATAGTTAGAAGAAAATACGCATGGACTGGTTTTTGGTGCATTGCAAAGATGCGAGACGTATAATGGGAAAAAGCACTGTTTAAAAGAAAAACTCAGACAAAATTAACAGTTTTTCAGTAACTAAATTTAAGGGCGCATATATTAATGTATGGTTAAAGTTGTTTGTTATAATAATAATAAATACGATAAGGTCATTAAAATTGGTTAATTTTAATGTAAAACTATTTACTTTAAACAGAAAATACAGTGTATTCCCGGACAATTTTTTGTTTTCCTTGCAGATTTCAAAGATTTAAACACATAGAAAAAATGAATTGATGGAATCGATATAATTTATTAAAAAAACAAAAATGTGATTAATTACTTTTAGTAAAAATATTTAATGTTTATGAATTTAAAATCTGTTTTATGTAGTTTAAAATACTTTAAAAGGTGAATCTCTATTTAACGAATTTTCCATATAACGAACTTTTTTCCGGGATTTAGCGACTTCGTTAAATAGAGGTTCGGCTGTATATATATTGATTATATATATATACAGTGTGTTTCAGCACCGCAGTTAAAAAGCTTCAGGAGAGATAGATGCACCTAGACGATGGGATATCATATGGCAATGCATGGTCTGAAACGCTTTCCTGGCGCGGTAGTAATGACACAAAACATAAGAAAGGAAGGGCACGAACAGGGTGAGAAAACATGTTAATTATTCTTAGTACTGCACAAAATGCCTGGAGAATGCTGACGAACTTGTTGAACGCAATGTGGCAGCTGCCGGGGAAGGACCTGCCCGATATTTTCGAGAACATCAGATCTTGCATGCGCCGGAGAGATGAGGCCTGCATCACAACCGAGGGGTGTAATTTCGAACACCATCTTTGATGACGATCTTTGTATCTCCTTTTTGTTCTTATTTCTCTGTATTTTGCTGTACTAAGAATAACTAGTATGTTGTGGCCATCACAAAACTTTCTTCTATATAAATCACGTCAATTAAATCGTTTAAATAGTACCAATTCATATCACAATATATCTGAATTTGAAGTTTGGTGTAAATTCGTGCATTAGTTCTTGCATAGAGCTATAGCGTAAATTCTGAAAAATGTAGTATAGCAGCGCCACCTGTTGAGCGATTTACACCAAAACATAAACAGCACTAATTGATATCAAGGTATACCTGAATCTGAAGTTTGATGAAAATTCATGCATTAGTTATTGAGATACAGCTGTGGCGGAAATTCTGACAAATCCAGCATAGCAGTGCCACCTGTTGAGAGATTTACACCAACACGTAATCAGCATCAAGTCATATCAAGGACTAACTGACTCTGAAGTTTCATGAAAATCCGTGCATTAGTTCTTGAGATAGAGCCATTTCGAAAATCGTAAAAAAGGCAGCATAGCAGCGCCACCTGTTGAGCGATTTGCACCAAAATCTACAAATTGTCTATTCATGTCAAGGACTAACTGTTTCCGAAGTTTCATGAAAATCCATGCATTAGTTCTTGAGATAGAGCCATTGCGGAAATCGTAAAAAATGCAGCATATCAGCGCCACCTGTCGAGCGATTTGCACCAAAAACTAATCAGCATCAATTTGTATCAGGGACTAACCGAATATGAATTTTTATTAAATTCCGTGCATTAGTTCTCGAGATAGAGCGCCCACAAAATTTGTGTCACACACAGACACACAGACAGACAGACGGACAGACAGACAGACAGACAGATTCACAGACAGACATTTTGTAAAAACATCTTTTTCGGGTTCTCTGACCCCTAAAACGTGCAAATCCGTCAAAAACCGCAATTCGAAAATTTTCATGAATCCAATACTTTCTTCTTGTAAAGATAAAAGAAAGTAATAAACATGTTTTCTGACCCTGTTCGTGTTCGTCCTTCCTTGTGCTTTGTGTTGTCACTACCGCACCAGGAAAGCTTTTCCGACCGTGCATTACTATGCGATTTCTCATCTTTACGTGTACTCTATCTGTCTTGAAACATTTTAACCGCTGTGCTGAAACACCCTGTATATTTAACTATTATAAACCATTAAAAATATCATTAACAATTATCAATATACAAATTATAAATGATTCTTTATGCAAATTAAAAATTATGTATTAACTTATATATATGTATATATATATATATATATATATATATATATATATATATATATATATATATATATATATATAAGTATAATTTGCATATAGTTGCAAACAAGGCTGAAAGACTAATATGTGAAAGGAATATGATGGTTAAATACGGAACAGTGTACCCTTATGGTTTAAATGTTATGTTTGATCAAAATAACGTTTTGAAGAATTTGAGAAATACAATATTGGAAGAGTCAGTCTATGAAAAAATTAATCACGATTTGAGTTGTGAGTATGAGTTACATAATATACAAAATGTCAAAGTTAATGATCTAAATTGTAGTAAGGATATTAAAAATGCTATTGTTAATATTAATTCTGGCAATATTGTTAAAACAATCAAATACATAATTTTCAATGTGAAAAAGAAGTTAATACCCGATTTATTGAGAGAATTATATGAACATACAGGTAACGGAAATATAGATATAGGGTTTGATCTGTTGAGATTCAGAATAGGTAAGCAGAAACTTAATGGTTATATCGAGTTGAAAAACAACAAAGTTAATATAGAGAATAAGATTTATTTTGGATTACATGGGGCACCATTTTAGGGGTGCTAATTTTAAGGGAACTTTAAATAAGTATAATGAATACCTGCCGGATAAAAACATACATATTATTAAAGCTTACAAATACGATAAACCATTAGGCAGAGTTATATTTAACTACAACAGTTACTCTAGGAATTTGCAGAGCTGTATTGAGAACAGTATTTGTCATTGTAATAAAGTTGAATATAATAAATACGTTAATTCAAATTACGGACATATTCTTACCGGGGATCTTACTATAGTGGCAGACACAAATCTCAGAAATTACATGAGGTATGGTACAAAATACAGATTGAGGAGAGTCGTGAGTAGAGGATTAGCTATAAAACGTTTGTCAAATAATATAGATATCTTCATTCAAAAATTAATATATAAATATGGTTTACCAAAAAGTGTTTTTGAGGAATGGAGGCACTATATTTTAAAAGAATTTCAAGGCTATTACCATAAAGATTTTGAGGGCGTCTCGGGAGAATCTTACAACGATTTGATCAAATCAGTAAAAAATCTACAGGATGATTTTATCATTACGTATGTGGATAAAGCTAACACCAACTATGCTATAATATGTAAAAAATTATACGGAGATATTCTAAGGGAAACCTACAATAATGAGGGAAATTATCAACTAGTAAAAACTACTAAACAAGTTATTGTAAACAGAGTGAAGGCGTTTTATAAAAAAATAAAATAAAAGCAAAATAGTGCGGAATTTCCTTATCTTGTAATGATTCCAAAATTCCATAAAAACCCAATTACTTTTAGAACCGTAACTTGTGGGTTTGGTTCTTACCTGCACTGTGTAAATAAAAATTTTTTTAATATATTACAAAAGATTTTTGGTCAGGTTATAAATGAATATTCTTCGATAGTAATAAAAAATAGCTATGAACTTATAAAAAGTTTAAAAAAGCTGAAAAACATTGCAGGATTGTATACATGTGATTTCGAGGATTTGTATAATAGCATAAATTTAGATGATTTGAAGTACAGAGTTATGGATTTTTTCAAGAAATCTAAAGAGAAGGATATCAGTATTGAAATATTCACCGATTTATTTCAATTTGTTGTTTACGAAAATTATCTGATTGAAGGGAAACAAATATATAAACAAGTGAGAGGTATCCCAATGGGGGGCAGTTGTAGCTCCATCCTTGCAGATATTTATCTGTTTACATATGAAGCCGGTTTATTGTTGGAAAAAGACTTAAAGATATTACAGATATATAGATGATGTTTTGGTGGTTGAGCTGAATAACAATAAAGAAATTTATCAATTTAAATGTTATCCAGACACTTTAAATTTAAAGAGTGCTTCGGATAATCAAAGCAGTGTCAACTACTTGGATGTTAATTTGGAGATTAAAAACGGAATTTTAGTATACAGTATTTATGATAAAAGAAATTATTTTGATTTTGATACAATTAAAATATTAAACTTTAATAGTAACGTGCATGTTTCAATTTTTAGAAATATATATTTAAATGGATTAAATCGCATTGCAAATTTGTGTTCAAATGTTTATAAATTGTTTATGAAATTTTTAACCTTTACATAAACGCCAGTAAACAAAATTACCCAATACATTTTCTGAATGATTTAACTTTCAATTTTATCAAGAAAAAGTGCTATCGGAATAAGGTATTGGAATTGTTCGATGATGGTGATTTATCGATATGTGATTCCAATCGCAAATAGCTTAGCGGTGAGGTTATTCACGGACTTCATTTGACGGCTTTTGGGTTAGTTTGTGATTTTCATTTTTTCAATCTCTATTTGTTTGGTCTTGGCAAGTGAGGGGGAATGTTGTGCACGTAAAACATGTTTAACCCCGCAGTACAAGTCATAAGCCTTGGCCACTTGTCTCCATATTTAGTTTGTTCTTAGTTACTCTTCGTTTTGTTAATTATTGTTTTAGTTACAGTTTGTTAGATGTTTTTTCGTGTACTAAATTATATGAATTTGGATTTTTCAATATATATATATATATTTAAATAAAGTCTTTACTTCTTCTAAAGAGACTTTTAACTAGTTACTAGCTACTTTTAAATAGTAACTAACTACTTTTAGCTTCGTTACGACGCCACAGTATTTTCGCAGGTTAGACTAGAGCTACTGTTTTATTACAATGTTCTTGTTTTTATAATATTTTTAGAAAATAAAATAAAGAATTCGTTACTAGATTTTAATTGAATATTATTATATTGTAATAATTAATAATTTGTTATCAATTCAATTTAAGGCAATTTCAACATTCAATTTAAAAGGTAAACTTTGAGTAAATTTTCGTTAAATATCATTGAAGTTATTGTATTGAAAAATCTATGTCTTGTTACGTTTATCTTCCATTACCATACTGCAATATTACTTATCTTTAATTAAGTATCAAGATTTAATCAGTAATAGAAAACTTTCCACAAATTGAGTTACTTTCCACAATTCACAGTTTTGTTCAACTACCATGGTTTGCTAGCCGTTAGCGTTGTGATTTTACGTTAAAATATTATGATTATTCTTTTCTTTTCACCAATATTCTCATAAGTCAGATCTTAATGGGATAATTGCATTTACCACTGAATTAATCTGAAAACAGATCGTCACTAAATAAAGTTAAATATGCTGTAAAAGCTCTTAATCATAATAAAATAACTCATCTAAGATCGTTGAAGTATGGGACACATTTGCTTGACATTAAAATTAATAATGTTTGATTTAAAGGGCAACAACACTTTGGTGACCTGAAATTTAAAGTTTATTCGTGATTTTTTTAAGTGTTTTTAAAAATCCAGTTACACTAAGATATTATACAAATCTTATACTACAATGCGAGCAAAAATTGTGCGTGTATGTTTGTGTGTGTGTGTGTATGTAAATTTTATCTTAAAACGGCTCTAACGATTTTGACGAAATTTTGTATTTTACCATTTTCGGGCATGATAAGACCATTGGGCTAAGTCACGTGTTCGAGAAAATTCGATTAGTGGGTAATTTTGTGTCGTAATGGGTCAAGATCAAGCTTATTATATTTAAAAAACGGCTCAATCGATTTTGACCAAATTTCACATCCAACCGTTTTTCGACACGAAGAAACTTTTGGGCTAGGTCACATGTTCGAGAAACTTCGATTAGTGGGTCATTTTTGGGTCACTATGGGTCAAGACATTTTTATCAAAATAACGGCTCTAACGATTTTCACTAAACTCTATTTTCTACAGTTTTGGATTACGAGAAAACTATTGGGCTAAGTCACATGTTCGAGAAAATTAGATTAGTGGGTCATTTTTGGGTCACCGTGGGTCAGGCTAAGTTTATCTATATAACTTCTTTAACGATTTTGACGAAATTTTGCGCCCTACTGTTTTCGGGCACGAAAAGACCATTGGGATGGGTCTCGTGTTTGAGAAAATTCCATTAGTGGGTCATTTTGGGTCATAATGGTGTTGGGTGGTTTTTCTCTTCTCCTAATTACACTCCACTTTTAATTTACTCAAATAATTTTCACCAATGACATTAACCTGACCTCATATTTTTAAACAAGGTGTGAGCAGTTTACCACAAAATAGATATTGTTACCAAAGAAAAGAAATTTAAAAACATAAGCAAATATGTTTAGAGAAATATCAATTTAGTAAATTGAAATTTAGAGCAATTACCAACAAACAAAAACAGAATAGAGAGGAAATACATAAATTAACTTTAAGTATGTCTGAATGTTACCATTAGAAATTGCAAGATTAAACCTTAATTCTTTAACAGTAACAACACCCTCAACCATTCACAACTTATGAAGAGAATACCACCAACACTACTGGATTTGAAAATATAAGACATTCATAATAAAAAAAGGAAAAGTAAAATTTGATTACCACAGAGCCTGAAAGGTGAAAGGCAAACTCTTAAGTCTGCACCAATTTTAAACAATATGTTTTAATAATTTAAAAGAATGGAATAATAAAATTATGACTGCACTTTATATTCTCAAATCCAGGGGCCAAATAATCGTATAATGAGTCATTAGCATTGAAAACTATAAAATCTGATGAATTTCACTTCTGACAAAATTCTCTCTTAAGCCACTCACTTATGTATCAAAATTTGTATTAATTATTCCAGTGGCTACCTAGATTTCAGTATTTATAATTTTTTTTTTTTTTGAACAATGCTTACTCTTTTCAGAAGTTAATTACTTATACATAATACTTTTTTTTTCTTTTTTTTTTTTTTTTTGAATCACTCAGGGAACACATGTGCGACTGAATTTCCACCTAAAATGGATCTTGTTACCATATTACCTAACTCTCTAATTTTAAGAACTTAAGAATCAACATAAGTACAACCAGAAAAGTAAGTTAATAAGAGGGGTAACACACATTAAAATTAATCCACACAACACTCATAAAATGAAAGGGAAATGCATAGTAAACATAAGAGCCATTACTCGAAAAACAAGAGGTAACAAAATCCTCAATTCATTTCGCACAGTATTCTTCACTTAATACTTGATCTAAATAATTATTCATAGTTATAAAATTTTAAGATACTTTTTGTATTAATTTTACTTATCACTGCTATTAAACTTCTTCACTTTTAAAGATTGTATTAGTTAAACAGAAGAAAGAGAAACAAAGCAGATTATTACATTTAACATAATTTATTAAGTATTAGATCTTATTAAAACTTTACTATAATTTTAAATCAATATATTGTAATGGTACTTTAGTGTGTAAATATCAACTGTAAATTTAGATAACATACCTCATAATAATTTAGTTCACAAAAAATTCGAGAAATCACTATTAATTCTCATGGGATTCTCCATTCAGTAATATCAATAGATATTTAAGTACTTATTAATTGCATATTATTTACATTTCTTGCAATTGACATCTTTCAATATATAAAAGTACTAATGCAAAAATTACTTACATTACAGACCGCTAAACAGGAGTTATACTGGCATCATAATTTTTACATTCTTCACTGTCATCCCATGGTTGGCAGTCCTCTTAAGGGTACGAAATTCAACGCTTGAAAGTTGGAGGTACATAATAATGTCACACTGTTAGTTGCACTACTATAATTTTCCGATCATTGGAACCCTTGGGATGAGAAACGCCATTCCACATATAGAGTCCAAAAACATCTCCTGACGATTGATCTCTCCACTCTCTAGTCCAGCGTACGTTGACGATTACGCAAACACTTCCTTTTTTTTTTATTACTGATGACCCCACTATACACTAATAAATTTTCTGCTTTCGGTGTAAACTCAACCGGTCCTCAGAAAGACACGATGACTTGAAAGAAGCAAGCCTTCGGCATTTGTTCGCGCAACTTTTCAATAGAAAGCCATAATAACATGATGGTATACATAAGAGACTCCAAACTGTTGCATGTCTTCGGACAGGCTCACTGTATTAATGATTGTACTCAGCGGACCCTGTTCCATCAGAAATAGCTCGCACGGCGTACTACTTGATTCTTAGGGACTCTACGTTTCATAGGATAAACAAGAGAAAATGTCCGCTCTCTTTCGCATCTAGACTCATTCTGCACTCTCATCCTTTTCTTTCATTTCAAAATTAAAAAGAACTATCCACTGGACAGGGGGAGGGCTAAAAGAAATCCTCCTTTCCCCTTACCCCCACTTACTAAGAGAAAAATATCACATCTTTACTCTCGGATACTCCTGCCTTAACTAAGTTTTTCCCCGTAGCGTGTAATAAAATTTCACACGTGCACTACTACTTGCTGACGTCAGACGCTCCTATTCGCTAACCTGGTAGGGTTCAACCACTTATCTAAAAGGGGGTGTAATCCACTTTCCACCTTATACACTTTTTCTAATGGGCCACCCATCTTTAAACACCAAGCAAACTATCTTTTCTCACGGCAGTATCCCATAAAAATTTCCAAAATTGTCTGTATGACAATAGCTTTTAAAAGGAGGGTTATAAATTTGCACCAAGCATTTTACTTAAAAGGCTCATAAAATTTTATATACATGGTTGGCCACCCAAGCAGGCTTTTAAGCTGCGATAATAAGCAACACAAAATTGTGGGAAATGCATCCGCAGAGTTTTTCCTGCGCTCACTCCATACTAACAAAAGGAGGTTGCCATGGTCACGGGGTGCACCTGTTACATTTCCGTTCCTTTGTTTGGTATTGAGAAACACTTGAGAAACACTTCTCTCTCTTTTTTTTTTTTTTTTTTACTCTGCCCCAAAACATGAAACAAATACGCAGAACAACATTGTACTTTAAGAGTTCTAACAAGGATATAGGGGGCGTATATAAATACAATTTGATAATATTTAGGTACTGGAATATTTTTAAATATACTGTAACAATGGGTCAGGTTCAAGTTAAATATATCTGGAGAACGGCTCAATCGATTTTGACGAAATTTTGTATTTCACCATTTTCGGGCATGATAAGAGCATTGGGCTAGGTCACGTGTTCAAGAAAATTCGATTAGTGGGTCATTTTGGGTCGTAATGGGTCAGGGTCAAGTTAAATATATCTAGAGAACGGCTCAATCGAGTTTGACGAAATTTTGCATTTTACCATTTTCGGGCATGATAAGACCATTGGGCTGGGTCACGTGTTCAAGAAAATTTGATTAGTGGGTCATTTTGGGTCGTAATAGGTCAAGGTCAAGCTAATTATATCTAAAAACAGCTCAATCGATTTTGACCAAATTTCACATCCAGCCGTTTTTCGACACGAAGAAGCTATTGGGCTAGGTTACATGTTCGAGAAACTTCGATTAGTGGGTCATTTTCGAGTCACTATGGGTCGAGCCAATTTTATCTAAAAAACGGCTCTAACGATTTTCACTGAACTCTATATTTTACAGTTTTGAATTACGAGAAAACTATTGGGCTAAGTCACATGTTCGAGAAAATTTGATTAGTGGGTTATTTTTGGGTCACCGTGGGTCAAGCTAAGTTTATCTATATAACTTCTTTAACGATTTTGACGAAATTTTGCACCCTACTGTTTTCGGGCACGAAAAGACCATTGGGATGGGTCTCGTGTTCGAAAAAATTCTATTAGGGGGTCATTTTGGGTCATAATGGGTCAGGGTAAAGTTAAATATATCTAGAGATCGGCTTAATCGATTTTTATTAAATTTTGTATCTAACCATTTTCGGGCACGAAAAGACCATTGGGGTACGTCCCGTGTTTGAGAAAATTCGATTAGTGGGTCATTTTTGGGTCACTGTGGGTCAAGCTATTTTTATCTAAAAAACGGCTCTAACGATTTTCACTAAACTCTATATTCTACAGTTTTGGATTACGAGAAGACCAATGAGCTAAGTCACATGTTCGAGGAAATTCAATTAGTGGGTCATTTTTGGGTCACAGTGGGTCAAGCTAAGTTTATCTAGATAACGGCTCTAACGATTTTGACGAAATTTTGCATCCTACTTTTTTCGGGAACGAAAGGACAATTTGGATTCGTCTCGTGTTCGAGAAAATTTGATTAGTGCGTCATCTTGGGTCATAATGGGCCAGGGTCAAGCTAATTATATCTAGAGAACGGCTCAATCGATTTTGACAAAATTTCGTATCTAACCATTTTCGGGCAACAAAAAAACCATTGGGATGGGTAACGTGTTCAAGAAAATTCGATTAGTGGGTCATTTTTGGGTCACCGTGGGTCCAGCTAAGTTTATCTAGATAACGGCATTACGATTTGGCGAAATTCTGTAATCTATCGTTTTCGGGCACGAAAATACCATTGGGATGGGTCACATGTTCGAGAAAATTCGATTAGTTGGTCATTATGGGTCAGGGTCAAGCTAATTATATCTAAAAAACAGTTCAAGACATTTTGACAAAATTTTTTAATATACGGCCGTTTCTGGTCATGAGAGGACCATTGGGCTAAGTCACATGTTCGAGGAAATTCAATTAGTGTGTCATTTTTGGTCCCAATAGGCCAGGGTCAAGCTAATTGAATCTAAAAACATGCTCAAAACATTTTGACCAAATTTTATATTACGTATACCGTTTCTGGGCATGAGAAGAGAATTGGGCTAAGTCACATGTTAGAGAAAATTCGATTAGTGGGTCATTTTGGGTCACAATGTGTCAGGGTCCAGCTAATTGTATCTAAAACGGCTTAAACGATTTTGACTAAATTTTGTATTCTATCGTTTTCGGGCCCAAGAAGACCATTGGGCTAGGTCGCATGTTCAAGAAAATTCGATTTGGGGGTCATTTTGGATCACAATGGATCAGGGTCAAGCTAAATGTATTTAAAAAGCGCTTCAAAACATTTTGACATAATTTTTATAATACCGTTTCCGCGCATGATAAGAGCATTGGGCAGGGTCGCACGTTCAAGAAAATTCAATCAATGGGTCATTTTGGGTCCTAATAGATCAGGATTAAGCTAATTGTATCTAAAAAACCGCTCAAAAGATTTTGACAAAACTTTGTACTTCACCGTTTCTAGACAAGATAAAAGCATTGGGCTGGGTCGCATGCTCAAGAAAATTCAATTAGTGGGTCATTTTGTTGATAATGATTCGGGGTCAAGCTAACGGCATCTCAAAAAGGTTCAAACAATTTTGGCAATTTTTTTGTTTGTTATACCGTTTCACAGTACAAAAAGACCATTGAAATAGCTCACATCAGTCTATGAATTTCGGTTAGTGGTTTTTTGAATCAACGAGGATCAAGCTTATTTTAGTTAGAAAACGACTAACGATTTTCACTAAATTTTGTATTCCATCGTTTTCAGACTCGAGAAGAGCATTGTGCTAGGTCGCATGTCGAAAAAATTCGATTAGTGGGTCATTTTGGGTCACTATGTTTCACGGTCTAGCTAATTGCATCTAAAACAGCAAGAATCATTCAGTGAGAAAAATATATCGAGATAAACAGAAAGCTAATTTTTACCGAGCTTAGCTCGGTCATTCCTGCTAGTATGTATTAAAGTAGAAAATTGTATTTTCCTTTTATACAATAAAATGATGACTTGGCGGTTAATGGGCAGAAGCGGTTAAAAATGAATATACACACACATATATATATATATGTGTGTGTGTGTGTGTGTGTATATATATTAAACATGTTTTCACTAAAATTCACAAAAACGAAGAAAATATATATATTACAAACATTGTATACTATATATTATAAACTAAAAAATTTGTTTCACCAAGGTTAACATTAGTCTATATAAATTTTCCTTTTAATAATATTTCATATATTATACCGACTTATTAAATTAAAACCCTATTCTTAAACTAATCTATCAATCTCCATATGTATCTGAATAAGATCTGAATCCAGCTAATAATATTTATTCCAAAATTGCTTAAATCTGAAAATGGCGCTAACTACTTACATTCCTTAAATAAAAAACCATTTTATTATTTAAATCCCTATTAAAATTCACTATTATTTCCCGTGTATATCAAACCCCTCTAATTTTTTTATTTTATTGCATAAATATCATAAGTCCGAAATTATTCCGTTCTAAAAAACCTATGTATTTAAAATCAATCTTTTATTAAAATTACGAAATGTTTATTATAATATTTCAATGCTTTATTATTCTAGTTTCATTCCGTATCAATAAGTTTATTTTAACTTTTCTCTTAAAATTATCGTCTGGTAATCTAAAATCTATTTTTACCCTGCACTCTCGAGCTCAGAGGTTATTTTTTATTTACACATTGTGTGCCTAATTTCGAGGCTACGGAGTGTTCTAGAAAGAAGTTTTCGCGCTATGGAAGCTGAATCACCTCAAGATTATTCCACCGGAGTTGTTAATAAGCCCCTCTTAAAGCGGTTACGGTTGGCGAAGGGAAGTCAAGATTTGTGACTTTGAGCTAGATTAACTTAAGATACGCACGAGCAGTCGGATCAGAGACACGACGGACGAAGGAGAGAGCGAGGATTTTTCAGGGTTTAAAGAGTTCGATTCGAAGCTTTATCCGAAACGTCCGGTACACACTACGACTGCCGTATTCGAACTTATGCAGTACCTAATAATATCTGTGGTACCTGAGTATCATCTTTTCTTCGGTAATATCATGTTAATAAGGCTAAGATCTCATCATGCATAGAAGATCTAAAACTCCGACTGCGACAGAGATGATTAAATAATCATTTTAATAATGGGTTGCTTGGGCATTTCTCCTGCTTATTTGTTACTGATTACGTAATAAAGCTTAGAAATACAGAATTCGACTGCTTACTTATGGAATTCACATATTTTCCTAGGAATATAACCATCTGGCCTATGCCTGTGCGTCAATATATGGAAACCCAAACTGAAACAGATTTCGCCAAATGCCTTTTTTAGCTCCAATGTGTCACTTTATCACATATATATATATTTTTTTTAAATACTCGAAAAAGTAGGACAAAATTTAGTTCTATTGTTGTAACTCTACCATTAGTACTTTTCTACAAATACTCATTGTTGAAGCTGATACTTATTTCGTAGTAGAAAATCAACAATTTCCATCTGTTTCTCTCCTTAGGGATCGAATTTAAAATAATCAATGTTCATTTCATGTATTTCCCCCAGGAATTGATAAATATACCACATTTCATATCTCAATGTCTAAGGAAATGGATGAAAAAAGAGTAACAAGATTTAGCTGCCACAAACAACAAGACAAAAAAATTGTTTATTACCCTAAAATATAATTTAATACGTAACCGTTTAAAAAATGTCCCTTTTTAGTTAAAAGATATCGATTAAAATTAAAATGTAAATTTTAAATCAAACATTTTGTTTCTGAAACCACACAGAAAAGCGAGATATCAGCATTACAAAAAAAAAAATAAATAAATAAATAAATAAAATCTTATTTATTTCAATAGAAAAATATGTGCAGATTAATTTTCAAAATATAAAGTTAAAGGATTGAAAATTTTCGTATTTAGTGTATATGTGCTAATTTTAAAACAGTTGTTCTGAAAAAAAAAAAAAGTTTTCTTTTATTCGCTCTGACGCGTTTTACTTCTGTAGCTTAAAATTTGCCCTTTCACTTTCGATATATACTTCTAACTAACAAAATGTCATTTTCGTATATATAAAGAGCACTTTAAGCAACAATAAGATTTAGCAATTTTAAACTGTTCAAAATTTTATTTTCCTCTAAGGGGACAAGGGACCTTAAAATCCTTAAAAATAATTTTTTTTATTTTTTGTAAATTTCACCTAATTATTATTCAAAGGTACTTCATATGCATTATAGCATGCATTTATCAAAAAAAAAAATATTTTTATGAAAAAAATGTAATTTTACGCGTCGTCTTAGAAATCTTCGAAATGTCGCTTGCGCATTCCATATCAATGAAAATCCCCAATATTTTTTTTTTTATAAAAGTCTGTTTTATATATATAAATAAAATAGAGCATCGAATTTTATATATTTGAATTTAAAGGTTAAAAAAAATAAATAAAAATTTTGAAATTTTTTCGAAAAAATTTTGAAAATTTTTCATTTTTTTTTAAACCTTTAAATTCAAATATATATAATTCGATGCTCGATTTTATTTATATATATAAACCACACTTTTATTAAAAATATTGGGGATTTTCATTGATATGGAACACGCAGGGGGCATTTCGAAGATTTCTAAGACCTCGCGTAAAATTCCATTTTTTTCATAAAAATAATTAATTTTTTTATTTTTTTGTGATAAATGCATGCTATAATTCATATAATGTACCTTTGAGTAATATTTAAGATAAAATTTACAAAATATAAAAAAAAAAAAATGAAAAATTTTTGAAATTTTTTCGAAAAAATTTCAAAATTTCTAATTTTTTTCCCTTTAAATTCAAATATATAAAATTCGATGCTCTATTTTATTTATATATATAAATCAAATTTTTATAAAAAATATTGGGGATTTTCATTGATATGGAATGCGCAGGGGGCACTTCGAAGATTTCTAAGACGACGCGTAAAATTCCAATTTTTTCTCAAAAATAATTTTTTTTTTTTACATTTTTTTTGTGATAAATGCATGCCATAATGCATATAATGTGCCCTTGAATAATATTTAAGATAAAATTTACAAAAAAAAAAAAAAAAAAAAAAAATGAAAAATTTGGAAATTTGGAAATTTTTTCGAAATTTTTTTAAAAATTTTCATTTTTTTTTTACCTTTAAATTCAAATATATAAAATTCGATGCTCTATTTTATTTATATATATAAAACAGACTTTTATAAAAAATATTTGGGATTTTCATTGATATGGAATGCGCAAGCGACATTTCGAAGATTTCTAAGACGACACGTAAAATTCCATTTTTTTTTCTCAAAAATATTTTTTTTTGTGATAAATACATGCTATAATGCATATAATGTACCCTTGAATAATATTTAAGGTGAAATTTACATAAAATAAAAAAATTTATTTTAAGGTCCCTTGTCCCCTTAAGCCGAAGGGATGCCACTCACGAAAATCTAAATTTATCTGTTTTAATTTTTAGTCAGTGTTACTGTAACAACGAATAACTTTACAATTTTACAATTGTGTTACCTATTGATTTGATAAAAGACATGCATAATTAATAAATTTATAATCATTTAATAAATTTTCATTTCTGCATTTAAAAAGTAAGTTGAATCATTTGGCATTAATTAATTGTTTAAGATGCGGCAATGATTAACCCAAATCTTATAAATATTTATCCTCACGTAAATAGCTTGTAATTGAACTTTACTTCCACTGGTGTCAAACGACACCTTTTTAAAGTTTCGATTGTGTTCCTTTTGCTCTTAGTTTTCGAATTTAATAAGCATAGTAAAAGCCTTCAATGTATTAAAAATGATTTGTACTTGTTTCAAAATAAAAATTTTATATGAAAAACCATAAATTGAAATCTTTTAAAATGTATTATTTCACACCGATATAAATAGTGTTAAATAAATATGTTTCATTCAGTTTATAGAAAGATTTCTAAAGGTGAATTAACTTTTCATTGTTTATAATTTCTTTAGGTTACTCTGATTCTTTAGACGTTAGAATTATGTTTTTATGATAATGATATTGCAGTCCTAAGCTAATAAAATAGTATACACGTAAATAAAAATAATTTCTTACAGTAAAAAATCCTAGCTTGAAAGTTTACATTATTTTGTTCAAAAAACACAAATTTACAAAATATATACTCGTTATTTTTTAATATTTTTCCCTTTCGAGAAATACACCCTTAAAATGTTTTTGTTTTCGTACCAGTAACAATCCTTCTATATATATAAAAAAAAAGTTTTGATTTGGAAATGGACCAATGAAAATCTGCGTAGATATTCCCGACAGATCGGCATCCAATTTGAATGCTTAATCATGGCCCTTCCTCTTTAATATTAAAAAAGAACTGTTGTATACAAGAATATGAAAACCGGTAGTGTCATAGAAAAATGTTTGATAAACACGCTGATGTAGACAGTTTTCAAATCGAAGAATTATTTTAAGAGATATTTAATGCCAAAGTTGGACAAAATCGTTCTATTAAAAAAGTTTTATAGGAGCAAAAACTGTACATAGGAATTTAATAATTTTTAGATCATTTTATGCGTCAGAATTTCCCAGTGTGCAGACTGCATTTAGTATTTTAATTTGACTCATTTTTTGAGGTTTTATTTCTATTTTAAATTCAAATTTTCAGCCTTTCGAGACATATTTTTTACAAAATTTAGAAAATTGTATTAATTTAAACTGTTGCCAACTGTAAAAACAGCGCAAACAATAATGTTTGCTTCAAATTAATAATTTATTCTACACATGACTATTATAAACAGAAATATAAAAAGCAGGAACTCATTGAAAATTACGTCATAAAAACTATACTTACACGTGAATTTTAAAAGAGAAAGAATATTGTAAAATAATAAATTCATTAACATGCGCTAGAAGCAGGAGCGTAGCCACATATATTTATCCGGGGGGGGGGGGGAGAATTCGAAAATTTCCCAACTTGAAACAAATTGCTCCAATTTTCGACTAAAATGATATGCACAACATGTGTAATAATTATAATGATACTTTTGCATAAAAAATTCCTTTCCAAAGAAAAATTCTGAAACTGAAAACATAAAAATTCTAATTATGGGTTTGTTTACTAAAAAAATAAATACGCTTTTTACTTTCTTCTAATTTTACAAGAAGAAAGTATTAGATTCATGAAAAAATTTGACTTCCGGTTTTAGACTGATTTATACCTTTTAGTAAGTCCTGAACACGATTCGACTGTTTTTAGAAAATATCTGTCTGTCTATATGTGATACAAATTTTGTGGGCGCTCTAACACAAGAACTAATGCACGAAATTTAATAAAACTTTAGAGATTCACTTATACAGTCGAACCTCGTTAAAGCGAACACTCAAGGGGAAACTTTTTTTTCGTATGAAAAGTAGTTCGTGTTATCGGAACTTAACTACATTACATACAACAGGACGAGGCAATCGGGAACAGTTCGAGTTAACGAGGTTTGACTGTACCTTGATAAAAATTGATGCTGATTTGTTTTTGGTGTAAATCGTCCAACAGGTGGCACTGCTATGCGGTATTTTTCACAATTTACATGATTTTAGCGATAAATATATCTCAAAAACTACTGCACGGAATTTGATCAAACGTCATTTTCTGTTAAACCTTGACATAATTTGATGCAGATTGGCTTTTTATGTATATAATATAGCAGGTGGCGCAGCTATGCAGCATTTTTCACGATTTTGCGATAGCTGTATCTCAAAAACTAATGCACGGAATTTAGTCAAACTTCATATGCCACATAAGTAGCACTTCCACATAAATACATCCTTATTAGGCTTGGGTCTATACTGTCCAAAGCTATCGCCTTTGTGCACTTCGAGTAAGGAATTAAGGTTGCTGACATCTAAGAGGCTGGGTGCCAAAATTCAATGATTTATTTGAAAAATGCTATGCTTATATCTCCTTTTTAAATGCACACAATTCAACAAATCTATACCTTTAGAGTTTGTTATTATAGGCAAAGAATTGTCATTTAATTTTGGCACTGTGATTGCAAATTTTGAGGCATTAACATGTATAGAGTAGAAGAAAATTTTGGGATTGGCACATCGGACTAGTTTTCACTTAATATTAATTCTTGTGGTCTTCAAAGAAGCCCACCTGTTAATAACATCGCTTAGTTTAATAAAATTCCCTATTTCACTTTCATATTTTAAAAGCATTAGGCTGTCAAGTCTGTCATCCTTCATTGTAGCTTGCAATATATATTTTTTAAATTTTTATTTGACTAAAGATTCTTTCATTAGATGCAACGCCATAAAGATAAGCTGCTGTGAATGTAAAGGTACGAGTATATAGTTTGACGGCGCGACCCAAATAGTCTTTGAATTTCATGGCATGAGTAAAAGGTTTGTTAAGTGAGTTGGGATTTGGTTTATTTCCATTTGACTCTGCAAGTCATGTACATCCGGTTTCTCATATTCAGGTGGAAACATTATTAACTTTTCCCTTGCACAATTGTAATATAAATATGGAATGCATCGCTGCAATATTTTCTTGATATAGGGAACATTGTCATTTAAGCCCATTACTAAATTCCCGAAATTTTCTTGTATTTCTTATAATTCTTTATAGGCCAGTAAAAAAAGGATTTTTCTAACCGAAAATTCTCGGAAAGCTGGAAATTGTTTTAATCACTTTGTTTTACATCCAAATGAAGGGATTTGAAGTTTGTCCCATTTTTCATGTTGAGCTTTAGACGTGGCACCAGAAAAACCTCAAAATTTTCGAACTTTTTAAAGTATTTCGCAAATAACTCAAAAACTGTCAACTCTACAGAAACAGTTCTAGTTTATAAATTGTAGACCATAAAATTTTGCGTCGATTGAGTACCACAGACTAAAATAAGCGAGATATGATAGATCAAAAAAGTACTTTTTTCCAATTTTTTTTAAAAAATCTCATAAAATTGTTTTTTTTTTTTTAAGTTCTCATGTATAGAATATTAGAGAACAAAGCAATGGTGATAAAATCAACTCAAGTTACTTGAGGGAAATACAGAAAAATCGAGCTTGGAGCGTCTTTTTTTTTTTTTTTTTTTTTTTTTTTGCTGGACCTTGATTTGCCCATTCTTCTTCCCCCTGCACATGGAAGGCATCCTTGTCCATATCTACTTTTTCGTCGTATCCGGTTTTTGAGTCTTCTTTTTCTGCGATATTTGTGCACGACGCACCTTGACAGTGGTAACATATAATTGAGCATTTAACACCGTTCTTTTTCAAGAACATAAACCGCCTTTGCATTCCTTTGCACATTTGCATGACAGAGTGTTTAGAATCTCTGGTGTTGCAGCTATATCGTTCGTGGTGATTGGAAGTATACCATGTTTGAATGACTTCCAACCCCAATCAGTGGGATTCATCACCCTTCCATTCGAGATGTTGACCTGAAGAAAAATTCTGTATGAATGTTATTTGGCTGCATCTTCAGTTGGCGGCAGAGAAGCGAGGTTAAATTGGGTCTTCATAAGATGTTTTGCAAATGTGTTGTATCGCAATTTGTGCAGTATTGTGAATTCGACATACTGGGGGGATTGTATAAGGTGGCAATAAATTTCTTCCCCGCATCACTTACTTCTTCAGGCGTAGCATATTGGTTATTAAAGACAGTTGGAACATCCTGTAGGTGAGCATGAGTTTCCAAAAGCTTGACGAATTTCAGTTTGCTCTCCTGAAGAAGGCCGATGTAGAATCACAGCTACTAAAAGCATGTAGGAATAGAACGTTTTTCTTCACAATCGGCGAGTACTTGAAACTTAATGGTGAATATAAAGCATTGCTCGACTGTCCTTTCCCAGGTTTCAAGAAGTATATCGTGGATGAGTTGGGAATAAATGTAGACAAAAGCACAAGCAGATCAATATCTTCCCCAACTATGATAACACGTTCTGACTGCTAATCAAGTTGGATGGCTTCCATAAAGATGCTAGTATCTGCATCATCGACAGCTTGTTTTACAGTAAAATTGTGCTGCTTCAATTTTTCAATGAGCATTTTTATTAAACGGCGTTTATTCCCTTCATTTTCAAGGAAGTGCTTTTTTTGCACTGTGAGCGTCGTATGTTCGTTAAAGTCAACACTTGCTGCAATGTATTTATTTTTTCGACGGAAGCGCTCAGCAGACTTGGTGCCATGCTCTAACGATTCTTCTGCGTAACCATCAAAAACAATTGTTGTAGTTTTACCATAGTTGTTTTTCAAATATCCAATGTACTTGGAAATAATTGAAGAGAACTTTTCTCTTAACTCCCAACTCACTCGATGAAGGAGGAAGCCACCATAAATCACATGGACAGTTTTTATCGTTTGTTCTAAATTATTAAGGGGATGAATAAATCGTAAAATACCGACTTTCGCGTTTACCTCATCCCAAAATTATCAAACAGAGATGTCGGAAATGGAAACAATTCATACTCAAAGAACTTTCTAAGTTCTTCCTCTAATTTCTTGTGGAAAGAAATTCGGAGTAAACTAGTCTCTAGATCGACGGATACCTCCTCATCGTGGGTTTTAACAGCACGCGTGAAGCTTTCCATTGGACTTACTCGATTGGATCTCTTCAATTTCACATTGCCAAAATCACCACCAATGACACTTTATATACTTGCAACTCCAATCTCTTTGGCTAGGTGACAATTTATTTTATCGCCACCAATCACTGCTGTACTCAGACACTATTAGTGTTTGTTTAATCTAACACTAGGACTGGGTTAAGGTTTCAAAATTGTAATCATAAGCGCAAATATACGTGGGAGTGCATTTTGTTTGGTCACATGAGCTCTTCAAAAAACCAATTTTCTGAGATTTTTTTAAAAAAATTGGAAAATGCACTTCTTTGATCTATCATATCTCGCTTATTTTTGATGGAATTTTTCGTCTGCGGTACTTAATCGACGCAGCATTTTATGGTCTACAATTTATAAACTAGAGCTGTTTCTGTAGAGTGAACGGTTTTTGAGTTATTTGCAAAATACTGAAAAAAGTCCGAATTTTTTTAGATTTTTGTGGTGCCACGTCTGAAGCTCACTAGGAAAAATGGGACAAACTTCAAATCCCTTCATTTGGATGAAAACAAAGTGATTAAAACGATTTCTAGCTTTCCGCGAATTTTTGCATAAAACGGCCATTTTTTGAGCTAATTTTACTGGACTATTTCTGTAAAACTTATGTGTATCAATGTCCATTGCTGTGCTATTATTTTTATCTATTGCCTTTGGTGAAACCGTTTTCCTACGGTGGATTCGGAACTCAGCTTCTCCAGTCACATCCTAATATTCATAATTGTTTGTGAGCTTGTCTGTAAGGAAATCTTTATTTCTTCAAAATTTTATTCAAGTGCAACGTGTCAGTATTACAGTGCATGCCGATTTTTTCTTCAGTTGATGAACTGCTTTCATGGTCATATTTCTGTTCCAAATTAAAATCGTCCATTTTTTTACCTTTTTCATCCTCGAATAGATTTTTAGATGCTCCAAAATCTTGCACGAAAACTTTTCCTATTATGAAGGGTTTCTTCGTGCTGAGATTTATAGTAACTTTTTAGAACAGCTTTAAACACAGAACACTGGACTTTTGGTTTAAAATTTTATAAACACATATGAATATAAACGAACAGGACTGATATATATTTTCGCACACAAATAAAAGTAAAATGTGACAAATTTATCTAAACTAACGACTTCTTACATCCGCATTTGCTCATATAACGCTTTTTACTTGAGAGCGAAGGGTTAACTGATTTTTGAGGCAAACAAATCACGAGAATGAGTAAAATATTGTCCAAGAACCGCAAAATAAGTCAAAAAAGTTATGAAAACTCATCAAATCTTCTTGCCCATAGCTGTGCTTCATGTAGGTTACTACATTCCTTTCTGTTGTGCTACAAGTGATCTCCAATTTTCAAAAGAAAATGCAATCCCTTTGGATTAAAATAGCTGGATTCTCTTTTGGGAGGAGAAGGGGAGGTAGGGTGAAATTTTTGAGATAGGAACAAAGTTTTGGAGGAAATAAAGGAACTGGTTAGTCAGTTATTGATGGACTGGAGTAGAGAAATTTAGGTCTGGTAGATGTACAATATTTTTGTAGAACTCAAAAATACAATGATAGATTGAGTGTGGCTGATTTCTTTTTGTATTTCTTTTGATAATTTAACTTGTTTTCTGTTGCAGTACTCAAAATAATCACCATAACAATAAAAATTTCGTAATTTTTTTACTATTACTTTAAAAAAAGAAAGTGTCTAAAAAATCTAGAATTTCACAACTCTAAGCTCAAATTTCCCAACTTCACATATATTGGGGGGGGGAGGCTCCCCCCCCATACCCCCCATGGCGATGCCCCTGGTTAGAAGTCTTAAACAGGAGAATTTACGTCACATTTACGTCACATTACACTTATTACGTAAAATGAACAAAAAATAATATTGCAAAACAGTTTAAATTTAAAAATTGCGCGAGACATTTATTTGATATTTTAAGATGATCAAAATATTTCATTTCTAACAAAAGTATTTTTACGTGAATATTAAAAAGAGAAAGAAAAGTTTGGTGAAAATTACGTCAGATTATAATTGTCAGATTCAAATTATAATTCAATCTTCCGAAATCTTTTTAAAGCCGATCAAATTAGCGGGCTGTTAGAGTCTGCGGTGTCTGAACGAGGGTTGACGAGCGTAGCTCGTAGGGGGCAGAGCCCACTAGTAATAATTAAAAAAAAAAGACTACAAAAGTAATTATTACATATTGTGCCAAAAATCCACAACAATGAGTTTTCAGCCCTTAATACAAGTTACACTCTTTAGAAAGAGTGTTTTTTATTTATAACTCGATAAATTTTAATAGGGCCATTAAATTGTTGAATTACTTGATACTCAAGTATTTTTATTTTTTTATACTTTTACATGGGTGTATTTTACACAATCTTTCAAAATTCTACCAATACTGCATCGAAAGACTGAAGAATTACACTTGCATTTGAGAACATAGAATTATCACTTACTTTATTGTATAATGTATGTCCATCATTGCAATTTTACAATATTGTAGAAATATTGATATTGATGTATAGATAGTTAAGATATAAATATATAGCCATTTCATTGAAGTCATATATGTTTTTAATAATTTTCAACATAGTTAAAAAGTGTTTATGAATTGGTTATGTCTGCCTGTCTATCTGTTCGAGGTCTAACTCACCTAAATATACTTTGATTGCCATGTAATTGATATATGTTACTGAGGTTTACACTTGTATGTTCGGTATTGAAAATGAAGCATGCAGATTTATACTTCACTTACAGGGACACTTAAAGGGACAGGGAAAGCCCTATCTCCGCCATGTTAAATTCACCAACTTTATGTACCTTTTTCTCAGAAATGGTGAAAGATAGAGGTCTAATTTTTTTAGAGTAGTTAGAATAACATGATTTAAGTATTTTAACAGACCATTTTTTTTTCTAAGTGAAACTCAAAATTAATTATTAATTATTTATTGAAAGTCATTTTTAAATTAGCATTTTTGGTAAGATTTCACTGCTTAAAATAAATAATTCTCAACAAATCATTAAATCCCTGTGTTAAACTATACAATATAACATAAGTATTAAAAAAATTTGAGTTCTTAAGTTTAACAGATATTGCAAAAAAAAGGAACATAAACAGGAAAAATCCAAGTTTTGAGAAAAAGTCAAAGATTTAAATGGCCATTAAGCTGTGAAGTATTCTTAGAAAAGAATGAATAATTTCAACACTTATTTTTTTTATATATATAAACATGTGTGACACATCGTTAGAAGGATAAAAGTTTAAACTATTTTATGATATAGAAAAGTAAAAATCGATTTTTTGGTTGAATTTTGCTTTCCCGGTTCCCTTAAAAGTATTCCATTATAGTAACGAGTTGGAACCCGTCGAAATTCGACGAACTAAAATGTTTTTAAAGAAACTGTTAGATCAAATTTATGATAAACCTACAAAAATAATTACAATAAAAAATTCTTCTTACATTGGTTGTCTAACTCTTAAACCAAATAATATTTTTACCCTAAAATTAATAAAATGTTATTTCCACGAACTTCAACTACTACTTAAATTATTGAAAAATTAAACTGTTTTAGACTACGTAATCAAGATGAATAATTATGATGAAGCTATCGATTGAGGCTCTTACGTTTATTTTTACGGGATGAAAAATCAGTAAAAAGGATTTTGCTTTGCCACATAATAAAATTTTCATCCATAAAATCTAAACTGTACGTTATTTTCACATTCTCAAAAATTACATACGCATCACTCGAGTTCCCAATTTAAAAGTATCTTAACGCGCGATAGATTACACTAGTCTGCATGATATTAGATGATTAAAAACCAATGACTGACCTTAATGCATTCTTTTATGCTGATTGCAGAACTGTTCTTAGTTTTCTTCTATCACGTATCGTTTGTTTGCAATCGACTCCAGTTGATTTCGAAGATTCATCTCTGAGAACAAGCATTATGTGGTAGTCACACATACCGTAAATGTACTTCTGGATACGTGCCAACTTATCTTATGACTTTTAAAATACGGGGTGTTTATAAAGTCCCGGACCCATTTTGATGTTTAATGACTCATAAAATAATAAAGGTACATTAAAATTAATAACATAAATGGTTAGATAGACTCAGAAAGTTTCATGACCCTTGTCAATGAACTTCCACGTGTGTCCCCTTCGTCGCACGGAGAATATCAAATCGATAGTCAATTTCACGCCAGGTAGCGGCAAGCATGTCGGCATCCACTGAGGCTATTGCGGTTGTAATTCTGGTTTTTAAGTCATCAATTAGACATGTTGGAAAACTTCGTATTTCCACAACTAGAAGAGCTTCAGCCACATGTCATTTTGCAACAAGATGGTACACCACCTCATTGGGGTACCATCGTTCGTTCTTCTTTGAATGACCATTTTCCAGGAAGATGGATTGGGCGAGGAGGTCCAATTCCTTGGCCACCCAGATCACCTGATATAACGCCGCTGGACTTTTTCCTTTCGTGATTTGTAAAGGACAATGTTTACAGGAGGAGAGTGTCGAACATTGATGACTTAAAAGCCAGAATTACAACCGCAATAGCCTCTGTGGATGCCGACATGTTTGCCGCTACCTGGCGTGAAATTGACTATCGACTTGATATTCTCCGTGCGACGAAGGGGGCACACGTGGAAGTTCATTGACAAGTGTCATGAAACTTTTTGAGTCTATCTAGCCATTTATGTTATTAATTTTAATCTATCTTTATTATTTTATGAGTTATTAAACATCAAAATGGGTCCGGGACTTTATAAACACCCTGTACAGTTTTGTTCCAGGTACTAAAAACATCGTGCATGAACTCGTAAAGCCCCTAAAAATCTTGCTTCGCCCATTACACATCAAATTAGTATTAATGGAGCAATTTGTAAAGGTTCTACCACAAGATGGGTATTGCTTTAAGTACCTTACTATGAAATTTTCGTTCATCACACACAAAAAATTAAAAGCTGGAATTTTCGATGGTCCTCAAATCAAAAATAGATGAAAGACAAATATTTTGAAAAAACGAGGAATGAGATAGAAAAATACGCATGGACCGCCTTCAAATGTGTTACCGAAAACTTTCTAGGGAATAAGAAAGATCCAAATTACAGGAATATTGTTGAAACAATGCTGGAAAATTTCAAGAAGTAGGTCTGTACTATGAGTGTAAAAATGCACTTTCTGATTTCCCATATCGACTGCTTTCCAGAAAATCTGGGACATTACAGTGAAGAGCATGGTAAGTTCTTTTACCAGGATATCAAAGAGATGGAGAATAGGTACCGAGGAAGATGGAATGTAAATATGATGGTTGACTACTATTGGATGTTGAAGAGGGACATAAATGATGAAGGAGGATGTGCAACAAAGACAAAAAGAAGAAAGTTTGTTTAATTTTACACTGTTTGCTTTTAGTTTTATAAAAGAAATATCATGAACTTATAAGAACATTTTTTACAGTATTTTTAATGTGTTTAATGAAATACTTTGTATGAAATTGTGATACATTTTTGATTGCATTAATTAAAATATTGAAAACACAACTTCTTATATTTTGCAAATTCCTGACGTGATAGACAAAAATGGAAGTCATTTCCAGAATCAACATCAAAAATTGATTCAGAAAAATTTGTTCATAAGAAATCATCTGACAAAAAGTTTAAAAATGCAGACTGGTGTTATTAATGAATGCATTTCCAAACTTAAAGTCACGTTTGTCCGATACAACTTTCCATGTGAACATTCTCACAAACTTTAAGTTCTGATCCCAGTACCCGCGAATAAAACATTCAGAAATTTGCCTTTAGTTGTCATAGTATTGGTCAAATATTTAGTTTTATTTAAAAAAAAAAAAAAAAAAAAAAAAAAAAAAAAAAAAAAAAAGATAGTTTTGTTTTAAATATGACATCATTTTTACTCACTGAACCATTTTGCCTAGTGTCTCAAACTCAGTATCAGCGTAATGTAAAACTATTGAAATGTAACTGATTTATGAAGAAGAATGCGTGTTTTTTTTTTTTAATGGTTGACGTCATTTTCTGTTCAAAAATTATATAAAAAAAAGTTACTTTTATTTATAATGTGAAAATGGCATCAATAAGGATATAATCAATAAAAATAAATAAACCGTGACTATTTTACCTTTCCCTTTAATAGAAATGGTGTACTTCAGTTGCCACAATTACAAAATTGGTACTAAAAACTATAAAAAAAATGAATATCTCAAAAACAAATCGAGATAGAGCTTTCAAACAAATTGCATTTAAAAGTATATTTTTCCCCCTATATTACGGTGCAAAAACTGAAACTATGCGATATTTAGAAGTTTAAAAATTTGCAGTAGCGAAAATTACAAAACCGAAATTTCATTTTAAATTTCAGAGTATTGCCATTCGCAGAATGACGTATGCGTTACGCACAGATATGTTTGTCCTTTATAATATAGATATAGTCCATGAGGGAAAATAATTTGTGGGGCATTTCAATAGTTTTAGACTATTGTAAACATAATGAAATTTATATAAACTATTGCGGAGCACTGGAAGTTGATTATCATGGAATATGTTATCTGTAGCATTTACAGTATGTATACACGGAAACTCAACGATGTTCCGTTATATTATGGTACATAAAAAGATTGTTGGTATATGATTCTTTGCGGCGTATTTTAATAATGTTACTCTTTTACAAACTCGATGAAATTCATATGAATTTCTGAGGTTCAATAAACATGCTTTTTTCAGAATATGGGGTGAAAAGCATTTATCATTCGTTTACAGGGTCACACGAAAAGTTCATGTATGTACTGGTCTCCAGGGAAAAACAATTCGCATTTAATTATGTTGCACTATTTCAAACATGGTGAAATTGATATACATTCATATACATTGATATCATGTATATCATGATATCATTGTATATCTTTATATCATTGATATCATGATATAAAATAATGTAATTGATGTAATATATACATTGTTGTACATTAATATACATTAATATACATTGATGTACATTGCTGAAGTTTACTACAGCAGTAGAATATGATGTGCATCACATTTATCGTTCATTTACAGGGACACATAAAAGATTTCGGATACAACACTTTATCTGAAGTATTGCCTTTTAGATAAGATTGCTGAAAGAGCGTTTTCAGTTATGGTATGCGTTTTTAAGTTTAACAAAATTTTTGAATGCTACGTGGTCTGTATAAATTTTTATAAAACATATACAAGACTACACAAAAGAATTCGTAAGCAATTCTGAAAATGAGCGTAAATTGCTTCAAAGTATTTTTTAATCTGAGATATGGATTTTCAAGTTCAACTACATTTAGTATTCCAAGAGATGCTTGTAAAATATAAATAAAATCTTTTATAGGACAATGCAAAGAAATGGACACATGACCGACTATGGAAGATAATTTTTGGAAGTATAATTTCAGAAGATTTAAGCGTATCTTTGCCTGATTTAAATTTCAACTTAATGTGTTACATGTATAAAAATCTATAGTTCATATACAGGACTGTACAAAAAAAATTCAAGTTTGAAGTTTCCGTCTGTTGCTAGAAAATCCTGAGGTGAATTTCTAACTATGTTATGAGTTTTCTTACCACATTAAATTTTAGCATACTGTGAATAATATATTCAAATCTGTAGATTATATACAGAGCTACACAAAAGAATTAAAAGTACTTTTTCCGTCTATCGATGATTATTACTGAGGTCTAATTTTCAAATTGCTCTGTGTTTTCTAAATGTTTTCTTGGGTGTCTTATTTACAATTTTAATAGGTGAAGTTTTGTGCAAGTATTTTGGAAGTGATGAAAAGTGTTTAATAATCTATGCATGGCGTATTTTTCTTTCTTGTTTAAACTTGATATTAAAATCACGTAATTTCAGGTATAAATAATATAGTATTTTTCAAAATCTAACTAATAGGGAACAAATATCGTTTTTAGGTGCGTTCGTAATTATATAAATACGTAGCACCTATAGTCGTCGTTCAGTCCGTCTGTCTGTCCGTCCGTCTGTCCGTCCGTCTGTCCGTCCGTCTGTCTGTCCGTCCGTCTGTCTGTCCGTCCGTCCGCATATAATAGAGCAAAAACTACCCAACCGAATGGTCTGAAATTTTAAATATATGATTGTTGTAAAATTTTGTCGAGCCATTTCAAATTTTAGGAAAATCGGATGTATAGTTAAATTACAGGGACAGTCCAAAGTTTTTCTTTACATTACGGCCAATGGGAAAAATTATTGCACGTGCATTTTAATGATGTTAAAGCTTTCCGAATGGTCTCAAATTTTAAACATATAATTATTGCGACATTTTGTCGAGCCATTTCAAATTTTATGAAAATCGGATGTATAGTTTAATTACAGGGACAGTCAAAAGTTTTTCTTTACATTAAAGCCAATGGGAAAAATTATTGCAAGTGCATTTTAATGATGTTACAGCTTTCCGAATGGGCTGAAATTTTAAATATATAATTGTTGCAAAATTTTGTCGAGCCATTTCAAATTTCATGAAAATCGGATGTATAGCTTAATTACAGGGACAGTCAAAAGTTTTCCGTTACATTAAGGGGAATGGGAAAAAATTATTGCAAGTGCATTTTAATGATGTTACAGACTATGCACTTATGAATTGCAAATAAATACACATTCAGTACAATATGGTGTGCAAAAAATAATTATAAAACTAGTTATAGTACGAACGTACCTCATTTGCCACGTTTGACGAGCAATTTCCAAGTTGTTTTATTAGCCCCCGATACGCCATTTCTTTCGTCCAGCAATTAAAATGCCGTCTTCAAAAAATAACGTTCCGTTAAATAAGCCAGCCTAAAACAAACCAGATGTATAATTGTATGGGAAAATCTCTCTTCCAATTTTTTAAACATTTAGAATCTAATTTTTTTGTATCGTCGTATAGATATAAAAAAGTACTTTTTAATTCAATTTGTTTGAAAACTGCTTCTCAATTTATTTTTGAGATATTAATTTTTTTATAGTTTTAAAGAATTTTTTTTTAATTTTGGCAACTGAAGTAAGCCATTTCTACAGAAAGTAAAGGAAAATTAGCTGGAAAACAGTCATGGAGGAAAGAGACAGATGGGGATGCAGTATGCCGTAAAAACCTTTTGCAATATGAAAACAGTTATCGCTCAAACTTAAATGCCCTCATTCGCCCAAATAAGACAAGCACGTGGAACAGGGAACAGGTATTTCATCCTATAACTGCTCATATTCTCATTTTAATCTAAGTTTTGATCATACCTACTTTGAACACGCACAACACGATTTATGAATAAAAATTTGCAGCGGTAAAATTAAAGCAATGCAATACTGGTTTACATTGACAAGCGCGTCAAAGCACATGGTTGTGTTTGGACCAAATATTACTGATTTTAGGGTTACATTTTCGGCGTCACCCCCAAACCACCATACTTCATCTGTACTCTTCCTCTTTACTCTATGGAAAATAGTAGATTAATATATCTTTTGATTGCCATTTTCTAATAACAACTGAAAAAAAAATTGTAATTAAAATACGTGCTATGTTGGAAAAATATAAACTTATGATTTCTAACTAAACTTGCAGTTATTATAAACTATATTTAGTTTTGTGTATGCATATTAATGTTACAAACATGTGAATCATTATATCCTTTTTGTCCGTTTTTTGTCGAGTTTCTTTCATGACGATATAAAAGCGTGTGTTTTATGTCTTCAAACTTAATTATGCTTTTTTAGTATCTATATTTATATATATTTTCTTTTCTTTTCATCAGAGGCGACACTAAATTCTGAAAAAGTAGAATGCCTGTTTTCTAGTAATTGAGTACTATTATTTTATTCCAATTCTTTTCTTTATACACAGACAAAACCTGGGATCGAGAGAGCTAAGATCGACATAATTGTTATATAGTCGAGACATAATTGTTATATAGTCCAAGAGCTGTTAAACATTTTAGGGAAGGTATTTGAGGCACCCTGAAAATTTGTGCAACACGTCTTTTGTAATGCCTGAATACAAAATCGAATATCTGGCTGAAGGATCGTGGCCCAAAACCTGTGCCAGACAAAAAATGGCACTTGACACGTGTCTGGCACAGTTTTTGTGCCGACTAAAGTGTCTGTCATTTTCAAAATATTTTTTTCTAAGCATAAATATTATTGTGCCTCAATCTCAGCGTGCTTCAAATACCTTTTTTGGGTAGTCAAAAAATGACACTTGACACGTGTCTGGCACAGTTTTTGGGCCGACTAAAGTGTCTGTCATTTTCAAAATATTTTTTTCTAAGTATAAATATTATTCTGTTTCAATCTCAGCGTGCCTCAAATACTTTTTTGGGGTAGTGTCAAAAAATGGCACTTGACACGTGTCTGGCACAGGTTTTGGGCCACGATCCTTCAGCCAGACATTCGATTTTGTATTCAAGCATTACAAAAGAAGTGCTGCACAAATTTTCAGGGTGCCTCAAATACCTAGTCAAAAATGTTCAACAGCTCTCCTACTAATAGCATTTATAATAAAATATCTTTATAACTTTTTAGTTTTATGCAGAAGAATTTGTAAATAAAATATGCATTTGGTGGCCAAAAAAACAAACAAACAAATTAATAAGATTTTTTCATTCACACATTAATTGAAAATCATCTAACAAAAATTGCCATATTATCTCTTTCTAACAATATGCAAATTTTACCAAAAAACATAATTTTAATCATATTCTTGAATTTGGTATTTCACCTTCAGCAATACATTTAAAAGATTTCCAATATCTTATAGACTTTTATTATGAAATACAGTAAAAATGAAATAAAGAAATCTACAGCTGAATATGAAAATCAATTTCAGACTTCAATTTTGAATAACTTTAAGATAGTCAGAGAAATTGTACACGTTTTCAATATTAAATGTGAATTTAAAATAGAACGCTTCCTCAACCACTTAAAGAAAAAGAAAAAAGTCAAAGAAGATGACAACGTAAAATGTTTTTCTTTTATAAGATATAATAATAATAAAAACGTGCCCAGTTAAACTGATAGCATTGAGCTCACAGGCTATTCGCACTAATTGTATATTATACTCTTATTTCAAAGAATAATGCCCACAAAAAATAAATGAATGGGGATTAGCCCCCGTTCCCCCACATTAAACTTAACCAATGAACCTCCATATATACTCAGGGAAGCACCTTAACATAATAAACCGGTATGCAAAATTTGAAGCAAAGCAGATAATTCTGCAGGAAAAAAACCATTTCGCTAACTTAAGACGGGGTCTAACCCCCCCTTTCCCGCCTTTATACTTAACTAATGAACCTCCAAATCTAATTAGGAAAGCTCATAATCAGAATGAACATAGAAAAAAATTAAAGTAAATAGGATAATTCTGCATGAGTATCCATTTATCTAAATTAAGGGAGGGGTCTTGCCCCCTTTCCCCTTTTTATAATTAGCCAATGAACCTCCAAATCTAATAAAGGAAGTACCATATCGGAATAAACCGGCATATCAAATTTGAAGCAAATCGATTAATTCTGCATGAAAATCCCATTTATCTAAATTAGGGGGGGGGGAGGCTAGCCCCATCCCACCCCTTTAAACTTAACCAATAAACCTGCAAAATTAATCAAGGCAACTCCTTAATATAATAAACCGGTATACCAAATTTGTAGTAAATCGAATAACTTTGCATGAAAAACCCATTTATCTAAATTAAGGGGGGAGTCTAACCCTCTTTATACTTAACTAATGAACCTCCGAATCTAATCAAGGCAGTTTCTTAACATAATAAACCGGTATACAAAATTTGGAGCAAATCGAATAATCCTGCATGAAAAACCCATTTATCTAAATAAAGGAGGGTCTAGCTGCCCTTTCCCCCCTTTATACTTAACTAGTGAACCTCCAAATCTAATCAGGGAAGCTCCTTACCACAATAAACCGATATACCAAATTTGGAGAAAATCGGATAATTCTGCAGGAAAAACCCATTTATCTAAATTAAGGGGGAGACTAGTCCCGTTTCCCCCTTTATACTTAACCAATGAACTTCTAAAACTGAACAAAAGAAGCGCCTTATCAGAATAAACCTAAAAAAAATTTGATGCAAATCGGATGTTTCTATCAAGATTTATCGCGTTATGTACATACATACGTACGTACGTACGTACATACATACACACATACCGAACGGTCGAGCACATTAGCTCTCAGGCTTTCATAGCCTGTGAGCTAAAAATAAACTAATTGATTCTTATACAGGGGTCCCCAAATTCATGGGCCAAACTGTAAGGGGAGGTAAAGTACACGTAAAGAAGAAAATTTGGTATATCGATGAGGTCGAAAATGAAAAGTTCTTGCGAAAAACAAGAAATGCGGAGGAAATGAAAACGAGCGTTTTATTGAGATATCAAACACATTAATTGCTCAAATGGGCCACCACCAACATCGATACATACTTGGCAGAGTCAAGCAACTAATTGGCGTAACCTTTCGAAGGTTCCAGATGTCTCATCTATGCAACACTAGTAATCAACCAACCGGAGCTCCAACCATTCGGTTTATGGATTAATGCTCAGGTGGTAATATCCCCAAGAACATCTATCAAACCCCAGCCGCAGAAATGAGCCCAAAAAACGGACATTATTTTTTTTTATTATTATTTACAAATTACAAAAGCAACTCAACATGCCCTAGATGCTTCGCAGAGCATGGTAAAATAAACAAAATTTTCCTCGACGCTGGCGACAGATATAAGGAAAATATAAATTGAAAAAAAGATTAATAAAAAAAAACTGCATTAAATACAATTAAAACATATGAACAATGCAACAAATAACAATTTAATATAATATAGAACAAATTCTTAAGTAACAAAACAACTTTGTGTTTTACGTAGCAGTTCAAAAGCAAACAACATACAATTAGGAGAATTTGGATAAGACAGGTTCCGATGGGTATTATAGTTACAAAAGCAAAAGAATAAAATCAAAATCTGTATTGAATATAGAGCTCATTTAGTTTGTTATAAATCTGACATAACTTATGATAATTTGTTGGTGCAAATAAAACTGACACCAGGTTTTGTCTAAGAGTTCTACAGTTGTCGGATGAAAAGCGCGCAGGCATCATGCTGCATCTTCCAAATGTATATAATGGACAACATCACCACGTTTATTGCAGACACACTTATCGTTATCTTTTTTCTTAATCTTAAATAGGAACGTTGGAAACTCCCATGTCCCGTCAGGAAATATACTATGGCTTGCTTATTACATATAAAATCTAAGTTAACTCTGTTCGTATGCGTCTCTAAAATTAAGGCTCGTTTCCCAATACTGTTGCCATTCCTGAAGTACATTATTCTTAAAATACCTTTTAATATAAGAGAATGGGAATTTTAACGCTTATTTCTATGTCAAATGTACCGTCTATAATTACTGATTTCGCCAATAGATCTGCCCTTTCACTACCTGAAAGTCCGGCATGTGCTTTAATCAAACCAATTTCGAAATTACTTGCACGTTTATTCTTTAATTTATCCATGAGACACGCCTCATTGGAAGACTTTCAGTCGTTGCTGGAAACGTTCGTGAAACATTTTGAATCTATGAAAAGTTACGCCAATCGCTTGCTAGAAACAACCAGCGGCACATTTGAGCGCTTATTGTAATTGTTAAGCCAATAAAACGCTCGTTTTTCTTTCTTCCGTATTTCTTGTTTTCCGCCAAAACTTTTCATTTTCGACCCCACATTGCTATACCAGAATTGCAACTTTGTGTGTACTTTACCTTCCCTTAGAGTTTGGGACAGGAATTTGGGACACCCTGTATATATGTTATTATATGTGTTCTTCTGAATAAGCAATATGTTTAATTACTTTTTACATGAATTCAACAATTTATATTGCAGATGTTCTAACATAGTTCAAAGTGTTTGTGATTGTCTGTCTAACCGTCAATGCTGTAACTTGCGTAAATGTACAGAGAGTGCCAGAGTTATATATGTTATTGAAATATTTGGTATTGAAAATTAAGTGTATAGCATTTATAGTTCGTTTAGAGGGATACTCAAAAGACTTTCGCTACATTGTGGTCTATAAGGAAAAATCTTTGAAAGGTATCTTAATGATGTTACGCTATTCCATATATTTTGAAACTGATATATAGCCTTCACCTGTACTACAAGATGCTTACTGCAGAATATAGAGCGATATAGCACTTATAGTTTTTGTACAGGACGACACAAAAGATTTTGGTTACAGTACTGTCGGTGAGCGATAATTGCTAGAAGTACATTTTTAGTTGTGGCACATATTTTTAAATCTATTTATTTTTTAAATATTGCTTAATGTGTACAAATTCTGTCGAGCATATATAGGTTTGCACAAAGCAATTCCTGTACATTTGCTTTTATTGACCGCAAATCCAAAAAATTGTTTCCTGTTATTGACGGTAAATCTTAAAATTGAGTTTTTAATTGTCTTGTGCGTTTTTCAAATTGTTTAAAAAAATATCATTTTTCACCTTATTAAATGGTGAAATTATGTTATGCTATTCTGGATGTGTTAGAAAGTCTTCCATAATCTGTGCCTGGCGTGTGATTTTTCTCTCTTGTTTATTTATAAAAAAAAAAAAAGGAAAATTAGGATAAGTGGAACGATGCTTTAATTTGCATTACTGATAAAAAATATTATTTGTTTTCATACTGAGTTGCTAAATTTGATATAGAATGTCAAATAAAAGTGCCATATCATTATTTTTCGCTTTTAAATTTGTTCTGGGCAATCAATTGACAAATTTGATATTTTTACCACAAATGTTCACTATTGAGATAGATTTAAAAAATTAAAAAAATTTATATATTGCTTATTTCAATTGTGTTATACGTTTTATCGATTGTTTAAATGGACAACTTCTTTGACATTTTTTAAACGGATAGACTTATTTACAGTATGCTACTAGTGCTGAAATTTTAGTATGATCTATGTTTGACACATGATTTTTCTTTCTTGTTCATTTTTAAAAACTGAAAATTAGGATATATGGAGCGATACTTTAAGTTGCATTACTCATTGATTTCCTTTTCATATTGAGTTGCTAAAATGTACATAATACGCCAAATTAAAGTGCAATACCTTTTTTTTTTCTTTCGAATTTGTTCTGGGCAAACAATTGCAAAATTTGATATTTTTACCACAAATTTTCACTACTGAGACAGATTTACAAATCTCTATATATTGCTTTTTTCAATTGTGTTATACCTTTTCTCAGTTTTTTAAATGAACATCTTTGACATTTTTAAGCGGATAAGTTTCTTTGCAATATTCTGCTAGTATTGGAAAATTTAGTATGATCTATGCTTGACACGGGATTTTTTTTTCCTGTTCATTTAAAACAAAAAAGCAAATTTGGGTAAATGGGTGATATTTTAATTTACATTACTGATAAAAATTATTTTCCCTTCGAATCCAGTTTCTAAATTTTAAATACACTGATAAAATTTTTGAGCAAACAGCTCAGTCATTCGACCGTTTATAAAGGTAACCGTTATTTGACCATTTTAAAAGTGTATTATGGACCATATTTTGTTCAGAATAGAGATAAATTAACGGTTATGGAACCGTTTTCTATAAAAACTTTCAAATGGATGGACAGTTTGCTGCAAACTTTTAACAGTGTATTACGCCAAATAAGGGTGCTATAAAATAGTTGAGCCAAAGGTGGACTTAGTTAAGTTTTGAGGATTTTTCATATTTTTTTTTCGTTTGGTGTATATGGCTGTTTTTTTTTTTTGGGGGGGGGGGGGTTGTTGTAAAATTTTACGCTTATTTCTAACATATATCAAGTATACTTTTCTTTGTAAAATAAAATTTAATTACTTTTTCTAATGCAATTTAAAAATTGTAGCTTGTGGCGTAGGTCAATTTGGAATATAGTGCTCTAAAGATAGCCCATATATTGAAACCTTTTTTAAAATGTGAAAAAAAATTCTCGGAAAATTATTTTTACTTCCAGAAGAGTATTGCAATGTTCAATTAAAAGTAAGTATTTAATTACAAGGATATTACAAAGGAAAAAAAATCAATTTTAAATTGTTCTTTTGTAATTGGATTTTATGCAGAAAGTGGGGATGAAATTTTCGATTTTGCTTTGTTTAGTTATAGTCCAGTGGTAGGGGAGCAAAAAAGGGCAGAATTCAGAATTAATTAGGGGAAACCTTGAAATTGTTTTAATCCCTTCAGTTTAGGTCTAGAATGAATATACTATGGTTCCCCCTCGTACTAGGTGAGCGTTAGGAAATATGTATAGATTTATAGTAAAAAAACAAGTTTTTTTACATACCATAACAGTATCTCCAAACAGCTAGCTCTGTCAAAAACATTGTCAGTACCAATGTTGTAGAAATGATAAAAATTCTGAGTAAAATGAGTACCTACACTTAATATTTTTGTTGAACATTAAGGTCACAATTCCAGTTTAAAATTTTAGACCCGTGGTCAGGGGTTTGAACTCAGAATTAATTAGAAGAAAACTGGAAATTGTTTTAATCCCTTCAGTTTAGATCTAAAATGAACGTACTGAGTTTTCTTCCTCGTACTTGGGTGAATGTTAGAAAATATGTACATATTTATTTTCGAAAAACACGTTTTTTTTGTGTTTTTTTTTTTTTAATTACCTTAACAATATCTCAAAACCGCTAACTCTATAAAAAATATTGTCAATACAAATGTTGTAGAGCTTAAAATTCTGAATAAAATGAGTACCATCATTAATATTTTTGTCCAACATTAAGGTCGCAATTCTATTTCAAAATTTTGCCTTAATCGCTAATCAAGAGCTTGAAGCCAGGAGAGACCAAGTTAACTTATCAATATCTCAAAATAACTAACTCCATCAATAACATTGTCAGTACAAAAGTTGTAGAGCCTAAAATTCTGAATAAAATGAGTACCTACAATTAATATTTTTGTTTAATATTAAGGGCGCAGTTTTGAGATATTATTAAATTAACTTGGTCTCTCCTGGCTTCAAGCTTTTGATTTGAAAAATTTTGAAGTAGAATTGCGACCTTAATGTGGAACAAAAATATTATTGATGGTACTCATTTTATTCAGAATTTTAAGCTCTACAACATTTGTATTGACAATTTTTTTTATAGAGTTAGCTGTTTTGAGATATTGTTAAGGTAATTAGAAAAAACGTGTTTTTCGAAAATAAATATGTACATATTTTCTAACATTCACCCAAGTACGAGGAAGAAAACATCGTACGTTCATTTTAGACCTAAACTGAAGGGGTTAAAATAATTTCCAGTTTTCTTCTAATTAATTCTGAGTTCAACCCCCTGACCACGTGTCTAAAACTTTAAACTGGAATTGTGACCTTAATGTTCAACAAAAATATTAAGTGTAGGTACTCATTTTAATCAGAATTTTAAGCTCTACAACATTTGTACTGAGAATGTTTTTGACAGAGCTAGTTGTTTGGAGATACTGTTATGGTATGTAAAAAAAACGTATTTCTTGACTGTAAATCTATACATATTTCTTAACACTCACCTAGTACGAGGGAGAAAACATAGCATATTCATTCTAGACCTAAACTGAAGGGATTAAAACAATTTTCAGCTTTCCCCTAATTAATTCTGAATTCAACAACCTAACCACTGGGCTATTAGTTCATGACTCGCTTTTGTTGCAAGCGTTGATTACCTAATCGCATTTCATTATTTTGTCTTTCTTGCATAAATTAAAAACCAGCTTACTTTTGCCTGGCAACCACTTGTGCCAGACATGGCGATATTAGTTTATTTGAGAGTCTTGTTTGGCAGTGTTGGAGATTGGTTTTTGGTTTTCTAATTTTTTTGCTTACTATTATGCTCTGACGATTCTTTCTTTTGCTACATCTCGGGGTTTTCTTCTTAATCTTCTTATCCTCTCACACGACTTGAACCAATATTTGTGCACGGTAGTTCAGGGTTTTTTTTTTTTTTTTTTTTTTTTTTGAGTTACTGCCTTCTATTATGGGATATCTCTGGTGTTCTCAATAGTGTGGAAATTATTAGAAAAATCTGATAATAAGTGGTAATAAAACATAATAAGTTTTTTTCAGATATTTAAGTAGAAATTTTTAAAATTTCCCTTACTGCATTGACTTTCACATTTGAATTCTTTGTCGGACCACCTTAGGAACATGCATATAGCCGCCAATTGCAGGCCGTAAAATTAGTTATCTGATAAATCTATTAGAATGGAGGTAAATGTGGTTTAAGAGAAAGAAAGAATCTTTCAGAAAACGTATCATAACTCAAAGCTCTAAGAGTTTAAACATATGTAAATTAAAATATTTTCTTACCTGAAAATTAGAACAACTATTCTTCAAAAATGAAAACACTGCATACAATGGCGACATATCAAGGTGATCTCTTTAAATTCAGCCACACGCAATGCAGATACATGATTTACAATGCAGTAGAAACATCTTAAAATTTGATTAAAATTTAAAATTAATTCTACTTTTGGTGGTGAGCTACCTTAGGAACACAGGGCACCTTTGGCTCACCTACCTTATCTTATGCTGTCTTTAGAAACAAATATTTTGGAGGCATTCTGTGTCAAATTCTTTGATTTGCTTTAACAAAGGAATAATTTTTTTGAAACAGCACAGAAAATCTGGCGATAAATTGCAGTTAGATAATAAATTCCGATAAACTTGTCAATGATCTTTCATCATCTCCTTTTCTCTCTTCAGCTTGGAAAGTACTTTTGTAATTATTTCCACTCTTTTCTTGTCTCTTTTCATTTTATTATAGTAGAAAAGATAATATTATTTATTTTATTATACTTTTTTTTCTTTTTCATTGTTATTTTTATTTATTTATCTATTTTATTTATTTATATAATTATTTTATTTTATTTAAATTTTGCTTATTTCTTTTATCTCCTTTTCTTTTTTGTTAATTTTTTCTATCATTGCTTCAGCACTTTCCTGTTCTGCATTTTCTCCTCTGTTATTGGTGTTTACCTTACAGCTAGCGTCACCTGTCGCACTCTTTGTAAGTTCTCCTCTTTGCCCTTTCTGCTCATTTGTGACCTTGTTTTCATACGGACACGTGTTTACATTGGCTTATGACGGACTGTTATATTATCCAGCTCGAAACGTGTCTTGTGTGTTGTTTTGGTTTTATTGTGACGCATACAACGCTTTATTATTTAATTGAATATTGTAGTTGCCGTCATCAGAAAAATTTTGCTATCATTTACAAGAAATATCTCGAAAACAAATTTAAATTTCAAAATTATAGTAGTTATTGTGATACTCTCAGATCTATGCGAATAAATCTGTTAGTTTCATCCGCGCTACGTTCCATATTCTAAGAGGAGGAGTTTCCAAATGCAAGCTCACAGTCTGTTTTTAATATAGTACGTAACTTTTATAAACTCACTGAATATTTGTTTATAAAAAATAAATCAAAATACATATTAGAAAAGAAATTTTATTTAAAGATGTTTTAGGTATTACATATATAAATATATTAGAATGTAATCTGATTAAATATGTAATACTAGGAAGATAGCCCGTCAAAAATGATGGAAAATGAGATATCAAGGTACATACGGTTTTCTCTATTTCGTCCTATACTGGAAAAGTAGTGAGAATTTAATTTCTGTATTCGGCTATGTAAAGCACATTAAAGTCGAGCAGTTAGGAGCTCAGATCGTTTAGCGCCGTTTAGTGGCGGTTATTTTATTAGTATCTTCGGATTGAAGACGTAAAGACGTACATTTTCGTGCATTATACTTTAAATTCTGACCTATAGATTTTGGAAAAAACCTTAAATGCACTGAGTCAAAATTAAATTTCGGTGAGTTCGATTATGAAAAATTAGTGGGTTTTAATGGAAATTTCGCCAAATTAGCCAGCTGTCGCCAAGTTGGCGTCATATATGGATATTTATTTTTGGCGCCAAATTTGGCGATATTTTGCCAAGTTGGTCAAAATTTGGCTTATTGTGGTAACCTATTGTGGCTGCTATTAGTACTTTCCAACAATTACTCCTTGTTGAAGCTCATACCGATTTCTCCATAGGAATCCTAGCGTGGCCGCGATGAATGAGGCAATCCAACCGGAATTGTGAGGGACACGCAGAGACTTGGATTTTATATAAATAGATTTAATATATAATATTTGAATAAAAATATTTTTTAAATCCCTTTTTGCCATAATAGTATTAAGTTAAAATAAAGAAAATCAAAGTAGGCTCAGTTTTATTTCAGAAGGAACATAAAAAATTACAAGCTTAGAAATGCATTTTTTTTTTTCTTTTTTACCCAATACTTTCATTCAACAACTCAATAAATAGTTCATATTAAAGTAATAACGTTATAATACAAAACAAAACTGGAGAAGAGAAAAAAAAAAAACGTTGTGAATACACATCTGATTTTTTTCAATAAAAACAGCATGGAATTAAAAACCTTAAATAAATAATAAAGATTTTTAAATATTTGCAAGTTTAATATTAATCTATATATTTATCGTCTTTAAATATTTTTATTCCGTTTTATGAAAATATTTTCTATTTGCGTTTTTTCAAGTTCTCCCGAAATCATATTTACATGAAATATATTTCACATACTCATTTTTTATACATTTTTCTAAGTTAAAGTGATTTCGAAAATATTTATTTTTGTTCTTTTTATGCGTATAAAACATTCTAAAACAAACAAAGTTAATTCCCATAAAAGTAAGGAACATTTAAAAAAAAGCACGAGATTTAATAAATGAATATCTCAAGTGTTTTGAAAACGGCAATTGTTTTTTGGTTTTTTTTTTCATGAAAATAAATACGTAAGAAGAGAAAGTCACTTTTTTCTAAAACAGAAATATTAATCTTTTGTTAAATATTGCTGAATGTTTATTGCTATTTAAAGTGTTATTACTTTCTTCTATCTTCAATAGAAGAAAATATTGTAATCGAAATTTTTCGACTTCCGGTTTTCGATGGATTTACACGTTTTAGAGGTAAGATATCCCAAAAAAAAGCATGTTTATAGAAAATGTCTGCTTGTACGTGTCTCCGTATGTCCGTATGTCGCATTGTACCAACAAATTTGCATGAAGTTAAGCAAAGAACTGAACCAAAAAAAAATGTTTTTTGAGTTTTTGGCTATGGCAAGCAGGTCCTCCCTTAATTTGGAAAAATTCCGACGAAAGGGGACGCTGTAATACCGATTTTTGTACCATTTTCATTATTGTGCCATCGAAAAGTTTATGAAGTTATCTATAGAATTGAACCAAATTTTATGCGTCTGTTTTTGGCCATGGGAAGAAGATTCCCCCTTAATTTGAAAAAAAATTCCGACGGAAAGAGCGCTGTAATAGCGGTTTTTGTGCCATTTTCATCGAAAAGTGTATAAATTTATGCATAGAATTAAACGAAATATTTTGTGTATGTTTTTGGCTATGCCAAGCAGGTCCTCCTTGAATTTGGAACTAATCCGCCGAAAGGGAGCACTGTAACAGCAATTTTTGTATAATTTTCTTGAATTTTCGTAGTTCTATTGTACAACGGCGGCTCGTAAAGCGATGGGAACTTCGCATCATGCTAAGCCGGCAATTCGCGAACAACTGATGTACAACAGAATAACAGAAAACTACTGATTTTAATTAATATCATGGTAGAGATTAACTCGTTTTTACCCCGATTAATTGACTGAAGCAGAAATTTAAGATGAAAATCAAAGTTTGTATATAGTACTGAACAAATAATATTAAAGTATTGACATTTGTAACTATATTTTGGAATATTAAGATGTATTATATAGAAGAAAGTTTTGGGATTGGTACATCCAACTAGTTGTTACAAGTTACCACCTGCCTATTTTTTTTTTTTTTTCAAACTTGTTTTCAATATGGAAGTCATTATAAATAGAAATTACAATCATGTCCAAAAAGTAAGGATAAGTGACCGGACGTTTACGATTTTTCCCGGTTTGTCGAATACCTACTGAAATTCCTCAAAAATATTCCTTGAATTTCAAGGATGAAAAGAACATGTTTGATCGGGATCAAGATTTAGTCGGGAGGACAATCAGGGGGCTAATAATAAATTTAATAATAAAATAATATTTCGATCAGTTATGGAACAGAAAATGATGCAATGTTTTGTCATGTGTTAAATGACTATTTGGGTCCTGTTCACCATTTGTGTGGATTTGTGTAAGCATAGTACTGATATTCGTGAAGATAACGTTTCTGTGAAAAATTCAAACTTTTTTTGTATAGCATGCATAGTTTCAACCAAATTTAACATAACTTTCCGAAAACCTTACAAAGAACAGTAGAAACAGTATACTTCAATTAAAATATGAATATGTTGAAAATTTGATGTGATATGGGCATTTGCAGAGGTCCCTTTCCGTTTTACATCTGATTTCTCTCATCGCTAGGATTTAAGAATAAACTTTAAAAGTATTTTTTTAATATTAAATATGTGATATTATAAACCAATGATATTGTACTTTACTTTTTACTGTCCTTTTAGTCAAAGGATTTTTATCATGTTCTTTTAAATCAAAAAGAGTGTGCATTGAATGCCATACATTCGCAGACATATCATAGATGCGTTGCGAAGACCTTGATATCCGTAGAAATCAATTTAAGAACCATCTACAATGTAAACAAGAACGAAAAATCATGCGTACAGAATAGATTATAAAATACTTTCAAACATATTCAGAATGCTATAACAAAACTCCACTGCTATTACCATGAATAGTCGGAAAAAGTGTACGATTTTTTCGTGCATCCCTGTATATGATCTACAGATATGTATGCCATAAGTTTGTTAAGTTAAACGCATAGCACAATTGAAAATTTCCACTCACCAATTTACGCCAATAAACGGCTATTGCTGAAACCTTTTGTGCAGCCCTATACATGATATATAGAACTTATACAAATCAAGTAATATTAAAAAAAATAATTAAATAAAAAAACGCATACACAACTGAAAACGCACTTCCAGCAATTATTGTTCGTAGGCTTCAATAGTTCAATTACTGTCCATTTTCTTCTCTGGCCAAATTCTTTTGGGTGTCCCTGAAAATGAACGTAAAATTCTCACGCTGTATAATGAGAACCTAGCGGTACACATCAGTGATAAATATCAATTTCAATATGTTCAAAATAGTGTAATATCATTAAAATACACCGCAAAGGATTTTTCCCCATAGACCGTAATGTAATGGAATTCTTTTGAGTTGCTCTGTAAATTAATAATAACTATTTTTTGCACCACATATTCTACAGAATGCATATTTTTGTGCACTTGATAAATGCATATAAATTTTATTATGTTTTAGAGCGTGTAAAAGCATTAAAAATCATTTGAAACGGTTTTTTCCCATTGGCCATAATGTAACGGAATACTTCTGATTGTTTCTGTAAACGTACTAAACATGCTACAAACTTCATTTTAAATAAGACACGTGCTATGGTAAACGTCATTCAGGGAAATTTGAGTATATTTACGAGAGTTAGAGCGCGGCCTGACGGCCAGTCAGCCAGACAAACCGAAATCAATAACACTTTTCAACTTTATTTGAGAGTGTTATAAAGAAAAATCTAAATCTAGGGAAATGTAATATAACCAAAAACGAAAATTTCCTGTAAACTTTCTCAAGATACCACAATTCCAAAAAGTGTTCTCTATCGTTAGAACCCTCGGAAACCAATAATTTTCGAGTTTTAAAGAAGCTTGTCTTATCAATCCGGAAAGTTTTTTTCTGGTGCTATCAATTCTCAAATAAAAATTTTCCTTTTTGCAACAATCATGTTTTACAGACAAGCTTAATAAAACAAGTTGGAAATTGTGCATCAAACGTAGCAAAGGGGTGCGTGTGTAGTACCACTATTTTTATAGATATTCAGGTCTTGGTGCAATAGCTGTCGTACTTTTACGCAAAAATGGATGTATGCAAAATTTATTACAATTACATATATTAAATTCAGTAAAACATAAATAATATGACTCCGTCTTAAATAGCACTTAATCACCGTGGCAACCTAGAATCATTACCTATCATGGGATATCATTGAATTAATTGCGTATAATAGAATTTAATAGAATGAAGAAAACTTTTATTAATATCTTTTTAAGATATGATTCAATTTTAATAAAATTTCAAATGAATCGACAAATTTCTAGAATGATTATATATAACAAATTTCAAATCATTCGATTGGGTAGTTCTTGCGCTGTTATGTGCGGACAGACGGACGGACGGACGGACGAGACAACGACTGCAGGTGCTATGAATTTATATAATTATGAACGCACCTAATAACAGCATTGACATGAAAATTAATGTTATTCTGTTACTCTTGCATCTACAAAATCAGTAATGCAGCTGAAAATGTTGAACTGAGAATTGAAAGCATCCTAAAAACCGATATTCCAATTTAGTCCTTCACTGCACGACGTGCCACATCTGGCACATACCTAAAAACACTTTAATTCTTATTATGTGCCATGAATTTGGCCAATATAATCTTTATGTCCGATTAAGAACAGTCCAAAGAATGGAATAACACTTACTTTGTCTATGTCAGATGGCTGCATTTGACAAAAATTTAGAATTTGTTCTTCAGATACAAAAAAAAAAAAAAAAATCGATCAACCTATAAAGGTAAAATTTATTTTCATTATTTTTACTGAATACTTAAAAATATTACTATAAACAAAGTTGGAGAGTGTTAAGCAGATAAAAATAATTAATTTAAGCTCATTTAGTTGTAAAATATAGCAATACAATATTTTAAAACACCAATTGTGTATATAGGGTACACGCCATAAAATATCAAATTTTAGCTGAAAATTTGAAATTTAATTTTTTTTACTATTTTTCCCATTATTAGAACGATATATATAATTAAAATAATTTTTTTCATACAAATAGAAAAAATCGTGCAGTGAAGGGTTTAGGAAACTGATTAATGCACTATAAAAACTAATTAGAAATTTTTCCGAAGATCAATTGTACCAAATAAAGTTTTTATTTTATAAATCTCGAAAATCTATTGACTTTTTAAGGTTTCTAAAGTTAAAGGATGTTTTTCGGAATTGTAGGTAATTTGGAAGAATTTATTGCATATTTTCGCACATGGTTATTTTATATCTTTGTAGATTATGAAACATAATGTTTATTACAAGGTAAAGTGTGTTTTTTAGAGGTGTCATTTTGAAATTGGCTACTCTGTTTCTAATACACATTCAATTTGACAGGTGACAGATGGTTTGTGCTCAGTTTGTTTTGCCATTTCACCATGATTATACTTTCACCAGAACAACGCTTGCAAATTGTGCAAAACACTATTAGTTTATTGCGGGAGAAATTCTGTGAGCCCATCATTTCGCATAATGGACCGGTGAGCTGGACTCCATGGTCATGTAATCTCACACGAATGGATTATATTTTGCGGTGATATGTGAAGTCGCTAGTCTAGTCCGATAATCCACAGAATTTGGATCACGTGGAAATCAACATTCGCCGCGTTATTGCTGATATTCGGCATCAACTGCTCGATAAATTGGTCGAATATATATATATATATATATATACAATCCTAATGAAACGAATTTAGGAAATGACTTTATGAAACAATTTTATAAAACGATTTTATGAAACGACTGATTAGGTTTCATAGCGATTTCTCCTGAAATATGGAATATCATGCCGTGAAATTAACAACAAAAATCCGTATTGATCTGCAGATGTAAAACTGGTATTAGAGTTTCAAAATTTGAATTAATTTTCGAGATATTAATTTTTTTCTAATTTAAAACACTTTTCTCTAATGGTGGCAATTCAAATTTTAATCATAACATATATATTTTTTAAATTTCAGGAAAGGTTATTATTTTAAACTAATTCGGCAGCCAGTTTGGTTTCCATTAAATGCATGACAAAAAATGTATCATGTTACTTTTATACATAACTCAATTTACTTGAACAATCTTTCGCCTAATCGGAAGATTCTGATAGAGAAATCAAGAACTCTTTATTTTTATGTTAGCGGGACGCAGGTGATAAACCGCTAAACATTTTTCCCGTCGCTTTTTTTCCTTTTTTTTTAGGTAGATTTCGTAAGAAATACTACCTATTGCAGTCGTTTCCATGGTTCGACTTTTGAAAAATTCCTTCATAATCATCCTTTTCATTATAGGACCCCAGGAACCCAAAACCACCCCCACCTAAAAAGTTTATATATATATATATATATATATATATATATATATATATATATATATATGTATGTATGTATGTACTAAATTTTGTCCGCACGATAAAAGTCGCAATTATGCACGGATCGTCTTCAAACTCGCCAACAACTTTGAGAAGGCTAATATCTCGGCGGGGATTGAAAATGGGCAAAATCGGCCCAAGGGAATGGAAATGGGGAGGGTTCAAAATTTTGAATACCGTCTTAACATGATTCTGATAAAACCAGCCCTTACAATGACAATACACAACAATGACAGAAAAAAAATAAATATTTTTGGATATAGCAGTTGCCAACAATTAAAAAAAAAAGCAATAAAATTCTCACCACAACAATTACTTTTCTATAGCAAGTTCACGTGGAAAATTAAATTAAATAAATAGTTTGACGAATTGAAAACAAATTGAATGTTACGTCATAAGTTTTCTAGGGCAAGATTTCCGCATGAAAAGTCAAAATGAAATAAATAGTTTGACGAATAAAAAAATATATATATATTACGTCAGATTGGAAATAAAATGGACCTCAGCAGGTGAATATGTAACGTCATGTGAGTTTGAAAAAACGTATTAAAACATGATAAAAACCCGACTATGGAAATATTAACTTATTTTAACACTTTGAGGTTCCCTGAATTTGCTTTAGCTGTTTTTTTTTAAACCTATTCCATATACATGCGTGTGTGTTTTCGTGTATATTAGAATTTTCACAAAATGTTTAGCTCCCTAGAGCTCATTCTTAGTGAAGGAACTGGGTTTATCTCTAATCTTGATTTAAGTTTTGTTGGTGAATTTAGTACTGAACTTCGAAATCTACTTCCGCCTGTAAGCCCGAGCCGGCAGGGATTTTTTTTTTTTTTTTTTTTTTTTTTTTTTTTTGTATTTCATTAAATTTATTTAAAATATAATCCTTTCATTCATTTTATTTAAATACAAAATTTTCATTTTAAACTGAAACATTTAAAATTAATGGCTTTCATTTCTTTCTTTTTTTTTAAAAACGAAACGGAAAGAAAAATATTAGGCGCAGATGTCATATACGCACCGGGGTACCTAATTGGCGCAACAATGGCGTTTTTTTTTTTGCTTCATATGGTAACCTGGCTATTGTTGTACATTTATTAATAAATGTTTCTTTACTTTTATTTTCTTTTTAAAAATTATATAAACTGTTTTGTTCTATAGTTATTAGTTAATTTTTGTTATTTATTGTTATTTCATTTTAAAAATAATAGAAATAATTTAAAAGTACATATGTAACTGGTATTCGAAAACGAGGTTTTCGCCGAATTGTAGTAAAAAAAAAAAAATCACGCCAAATCGGTGCGCGTATATGACATCTGTGCCAAATATTAAATAATGCAACAAACCATGATATTTAATTTCAACTTCAAAGCAATGTTTTAATTTACCACTCGAAAAATAAAAAAAAGAATGCTAACTGGCGAATAAAAAAAAGCTATTGGCGAGATTATTATTATATAGAGGCTATTATTATAGATATCGTTTTCAATTTTAAAAACTGCGCAAAGAATAATATTTCCTATCGATTAAAAATTTATTTACACGTGACTGTTAAAAACTGAAAAAAAAAAAAAAACCTTTAAAATTATTATTAAATGAGTGCGTGTTAAAAGCAGGAAAATGTTGAAAATTATGTCGTAAAAATTGTATTTACACGTGAATATTAAAAGAGAAAGAAAACTTTAAAATAATAAATACATTAATATGCGTTTAAAGCAGTAAATTGTAATTACGTCACATTTAAAATAGCCAAATAATAATACTGCCAAACAATTTAAATATATCTATAAGGGACATTAATTTCATATTTCGGGATGATATTTTTAATTAATTTTCCCAATTCTAAGACACTGCGAATAATAATATTTCCTTTCTAAAAACAAAAGTATTTCACGTGAATGCCAAAAAGAGAAAGATAACTGTAGTGAAACTTGGGTCAGATTTAAAACGATACATTTAAAATGTCTGTATTGTATTATGTTAATCGTTTTAAAACGCTATTAAAAAATACCGGGAGTTAAAGACTGTATTTACTTAATTCATTTTATTTTAGCTTCTTTTCTAATGGATTGCTGATCTTCTTTAATCAAACACGAAAACAACCATTGGATGCCTTAAAAAGCAACTGATTCGGCCTTAAATTTTCGCAATCAATGGAAATTGAATGGAAACCCGTTTACATGGAGATCGCCACAGGTTTTTTCAGTATAATTCAATCTTCTCTAATATTTTTAAAGCGGATCAAATTAGCGTGTTTTTAGAATCTGAGGAGTCTGAACGGGAGCTGGCGAGCGTAGTTTGCGGGGGGCAGAGCCCCCTACTACCTCTATAAACACACATTATGCAATGCTGTAAAGTTCTAATTAGTTGTATATTGAATTCAATGATAAAAATAAATTATTATGTGGTTTTATTATGCACAAATGAAATCTTTGTATCCAACTGATTTAAAATACTAAACTTGTAATCAACATTAATGTAATGCACAGATATTGTTGTTACTGCAAATAATCTGCTTAAAGTATTTCATCTAAAGGTATATATAAATATTATATAGGCATACAAACAATAAATACAATAAACCCAACTGGAGTGAAAAATTAGCCAGAGCCAGGAATCGAACCCGGGACCACAGTATACAAGACTGCTGCTCTAACCACTGAGCTACTCCGGCCGACTCCTACTCAGTGGTTAGAGCAGCAGTCTTGTATACTGTGGTCCCGTGTTCGATTCCTGGCCCTGGCTAATTTTTCTCTCCAGTTGGGTTTATTGTATTTATTGTTTGTATGGCTGTATTATATTTATATATACCTTTAGCTGTTGAATGCAGGCGTTATTTATGTATGTTTTAATGTATATTGTAGTATGAGTGTTTTATTATATTTCATTTAAATTCCGTTAAACCAAAATTTTAATTGTTAAAAAAAATCCATGTAATGTCTTTCTCATTGTAAAATTTTTGAAAAAGCCCAGCCCGTTGGCGGGGTTTAAGAGTGGTAAAATCTGTTTCGTCCTGCGAAGATGTATAAGGCACTGCATGGGTTCGGGATGTACCCCACCAACCACACTACAATCAGTAAGTTTTCTTTCGCGTTGGCTGAACTCAAATCCAAAGTAGCTACTTTCTGACACATTTCGGAATTCATTTTTGTTCGAAAACGCATTAAACTGGTAGGTGTTCTTAATCAGAAACTATGTAATAGAATATAACGTAAATAAAACTTTGTACGAATTGTAATAAAAAAGCTAAAATCTTTAACAACGATTTTTACGCACAAATAATGTACAGAACGACAAAAAAATCACATTCGATCGTTTCGAGGATTCCCGGATCCCCTTCCCCAGTGAAAAAAAAAAGAATTAAAATGGGTTCGAAGAATCCGTCGGTTATAGCCCCAAGTATAGTCACTATCAGTCCATAAGCCAGTACTCGGGGCTATAACCGAGGGGTTCTACGAACCCATTTTAATTCTCTTTATTTTTCTCACTAAGAAAGGGGATCCAGGAATCCTCGAAACGATCGTATGGGATTTTTTTGTCATTCTGTACGTTATTTGTGCGTAAAAATAGTTGTTAAAGATTTTAACATTTTTATATGTAATAGAATGACGTTTTTCATTTCTTTGGTAAAGTAAAAAGATCTTTCAGAAAATGCTGTCAACATTGGCGTTTAGAACAAAATTGTCAGGTGCGGCTTTGAGACAAAGGGAAAAAACTACTTATATTTCAACATGTAATTTATTTATTAAAAAACAAAAAATGTCGTCCGATTACAAATCATTTTAATAGTCAAGTATTTCAATTTTACGGTTTTAACTTTAAAAATGTGTTAGAAAGGTTCGGATTTGTTGTGTAGGAAATTTGAGAACCACTTTAACAATTCAGTTCCTTCTGCTTATTCAGCAGCGCCAAATTATTGCTTCTTTCGCTCCCATCCTCTGAATGATTGTTCTATTATTTAAAAATATCCTGTGTACATACACCTTGAATTCATACGTATTATTCAGATCTAATCAAAATTTTGTTTTGAACAATGTAAACAAACACCAAGTAAAGTCAAATAAAATCTGAATTAACGGTGTTCAGTAGACACATTTATTATACTTCAAATGTCTATTCTAATCAGATTCTCGGAATTTTAGAAGTACTGTTATGGGTAAATTCCTGGGAGATCAATAAGTTAAATTTTCTCGACAATAAACTTCTAGGAGTTTTCAGCAGTTGTTGACAAACTATTTAAAGTCTGCATAAATGAGTGGAATAAAATTAAAGCTAAAGTAAGCATCGTCTAGGTAGAAGATGTATAATGAATATCAAATATTTATAAATAGGAAATCCTTTGTGTTAATATGTTATGCATTATGTTTCATGTATAATGAGACGCGATTCCCCATAGTTTTGTCGCATTAAGTGTATATTTGGCTTTTTATTAAATGAATATATATTTTATTAATCAGAAAATGATTGAATACTGTGCCTTTAGCTCAAAACTAACTTGTTTTGTGGAAATTGAATCATTATTTGTAATATATACGCAATCAATATACTCAAACAGTACACATCATGCTCTTTAAAACTTTTTCTTTTTACTTAAATGGTTACAGATAATAATACTATAGATGTTATAAGTTTAAAATACACATTTTATTTAAGTTTCCAAGTATTTTCGGTCTCCAAAAGCCGCAGCCATCATCAGGGAGTATTTTAATTAAATGCCGTTGTATTTACTTCAAATACGTCACTTCGTTTTAAATGGGAGAGTCTATAATTCTTAGGCTAGCTCGAAGTTCCAGTAATAGTACTCTGGATTAAACTTTTGTAGAGAAAAAGTATTTAACTACTGATGCATTCATTTTACTACGTCACTTTGTTCCCATACGTCACTTTCATTTTTAAATGCACGTTAAATTTCGTTTTAAAATGTATGTATCATCTTAAAATATTCATTTAATTGATATCAAGTTTTGGAATACTCATAAAAATTTGAAAGGGTTAAAACTGAAATGTGAAACACTTAATATTTAACTACTTAATACATTAATAGGTTATTTTAATAATAATTTAAATTTAAAAAAATTAACTTCGAGATACAAAATATTGAATATATTATAATAAAATAATGAAGATTTCAACAACCATTCTTCACATAAGCGCATTTAAATTTGACCAAGAAACACCAAACACTTGTTTTATTTGACCAAATAAAACAAGAAGTAACTAATGAATGATGCGTACAACAAACATTTTATTAAAGAAATGTCTCTTACTGTATATTTTAAGCAAATATTTTTATTTTCAGTTTGCTTTCAACTTAATTTTGCTTGCTGTATTCCTTGTAGGCCTCAAATTTTTCTTTTTGTCTCTGGAAGGTAGAGATCTAGATCAGTGTTTTCCAAAATTTTGTATCCATACCCCATCTAAGTATCTCTAAATTATGACCTCCCCTCCCCTCTCGACATATAATTATTATTATTTAAAAAGAGAATCTCACTGTTGATACATCTTATGATTAATGATAATACTTCATTAAGCAGAACTGATAAAATTTTGCATAATAAGATCTCTGTTAATATCACGATAAACAAGAAGCATTTTTGGATGATCATCTTTATCAATTTTAACTAGACAATTTCATTTCCCACGTTAATAGAGCTCTGTTAGCGGAGTTTCCCGCTTTGTTATTTCTAGTATAAACGCTTTTTTAAATTTTAAATTTGCATCATAATGTATACTTATCTACTATGTGTGACGCCTGCACCAGAGCGATACGAGTTTAACCCAATTCCTTGTATAATGTTCATTTAAGATAATATTAATTTCATACGGGTGTTCGTATTTGGTTTAGATATTTCGAATTTAAGCGTATAATACAGTCAGCTTTATATATAGGCTCTTTGAAACACATTTTTAAGTACCCAGTCAAAGAAAAACACTATTGCATGATCATGTGGAAGTTCCTAATTTATTAACTGATCAAAGATTAATTAAGCGCAATTTCTCATTTAAAACATCGTTTTAATAAAATACAGGAAAATATAACATGAACTTACTTCAGTAAATCTCATAAAAATCTCTAGGCATTTGAGGAATTCAGTTTGTCGCTAATAGATCTCTGAAAAAATCATTCTCTAAAATGCTTAGAATACTTTAAAACCACAATTTCAAAATGTGTCGCTTTTTTAGAAGATTGTACTTCAGGTAACTGAAACAGACATCCAAGGCCTTGACACTGATATAGTTATTTGATCTTCAAAGTTTCAAAAGCAAAATTATGACCGATTGTCTGGATTATTCGTCTCATTTTGAGCGATGCGTATTGCAATGGGAATGATTTTTTAAGAAAGTATTTTTAATCAGTGAGCGATTTCGGGATTTGTTCCTGAAGTTTGGATATTTCATTATATAACATTTATATACGATTCTTGAGTTAATATTTTAACACTAAAAGTACCGATATTTTTTTATACCTTTTCCTACCGGAAAGGGTCAAATGACCCCTATATAGAAAGTTATCTATTTTACAATGTTTTGCGAAAAGTATACCAGTTGATACACTTTGATGTATGAATGAAACATTTTTTTTTCAAATAATTGTTACAAATTGTTTATTTATTAAAGTAAAAAAAATTATAATTACGCAAAAATTTTAAAAAAAAATAATTATTTCAAGAAATTCGAAAATTTAATAAACAAATATTGGGCAAATTTGTTTTATGTTCACCGCATATTTTTAAGATTATTTCGTTCTAGATATAACCTGAAATGTTCAAACTAGAATCTCACTCGGAGTAAAATCAATTTCTAATTATACCATTACACATTAACACTTTCGAAGGCGGTGTCCTTAAAAAAAAAAAGACGCCTAATTTTAATTCAACTTGCGGTAGTTAATCCTAAAATATTTTTTTATATGCAAAAAAAGTAGTTCGAAGATGAGTCATATTAAGGAATAATATTATCATATATTTTAATAGAAGTCGTGAAATATAAAGAAATTTCGTAATGTTTTAGTTTAAGAAATTCAAAAAGGGTCATTTGACCCCCTCGCGGTAGCTTTAGTATTAAGTAAATGCAAATTGTCACATTTATGGGCCGTCATATTTAGGCACAATGACCTTATTCATTAGTAACATGAATAAATACAAATATCATTATGTTAAGAGCCATTATTTTGAAAATCAGACAAGTGCGATTGTTGTATTTTTTGTTTTGCTTGATATTTTTTTATGCTGAAGTGGATCACATTTAATGAATAATGTGCAATTTTGAAGCCTTGAAAAAATTTTCCCTTCCCTGTAGAAAATGTCAAAGTTCAAGGTTGTGACCGTCATTTTTCATGAAAAGTGATATGCGAGTATGTTTGCAGTGCTAAAGCTTGGGAAAGCAACGACATCCCAAAATTCTTTTGTGATGAAATATTAGTATAACACTGCCTGCTTAGTAGACTGTATTCGTTTCCATGGGGCATTGTTATTTTACATTATTATGTTGCCTCAAAGTGCAATGAAAATGACGTTTTTGTCCGCTTTCCGTACGTATTTTCTTATTTAAGCAATAGTACCCCAAACTTTTTCTTATAGAATATCAAAGTCTACTGCTAGGACAAGCTAAATAATATAAAACTTTACCGGAATATTGCTGCTGTTAGCAGGAATAGTCTGTTAAATATTAAAAAAATTCAAAATAGGCAGCATTTCAATTAGTCTTTTCTCAAAACAGCATCACGGTTCAATAAAACAAAACATATCAAGTAGTAGTTGGAAGTATGTACAAACACATGGAAAAGAAAAAAAGTGGGGTCTCGTCATATTAAAAAAAAAAAAAAAAATTACAAAAATTCACAGTCAAAATATCCCGTTTAAATTTCCCATTTCTCCATTTAGAACAAGGAAGGGGATAGAAAAAGGGATATTCCATTTTCTCATAGGGAAAAAACATAGCTAGCCGAAAGAGAAACGGGATGTTTCGTTATAGCGTTCGTGTTCTTATAGGGAAAAAGTATGGTAAATGACAGTCTTTTTGTGACTTTTGACATTTTTTTTTATAAAAATATGACGAGACCCCACTTTTTTTTCTTTTCCATGTCTTTGTACATACTTCCAACTACTACGTGATATATTTTGTTTTATTGAACCGTGATGCTGTTTTGAGAAAAGACTAATTGAAATTCTGCCTATTTTGAAATTTTTGAATATTTAACAGACTATTCCTGCTAACAGCAGCAATATTCCTGTAAAGTTTTATATTATTTAGCTTGTCCTAGTTGTAGACTTTGATACTCTATAAGAAAAAGTTTGGGGTACTATTGCTTAAATAAGAAAATACATGCGGAAAACGGACAAAAACGTCATTTTCATTGCATTTTGAGGCAACATAACAATGTAAAATAACAATGACCCATGGAAACGAATACAGTCTACTAAGCAGGTAGTGTTATACTAATATTTCATCACAAAAGAATTTTGGGATGTCGTTGCTTTCCCAAGCTTTAGCACTGCAAACATAGTACTCGCATTTCACTTTTCATGAAAAATGGCGGACACAACCTTGAACTTTGATATTTTTTACAGTGAAGGGAAAATTTTGCATGTATCGTGGTCCACCAGTAAAAGTTGAAGGTAAAATTATTAACTGTCCAATTTCTGAAGCATTGCCATCATTAATAATAGCATCCCTCAAATGCACATAGTCTTCTACCCTGAGTGACCTCTGATTCAAACGAATATACCTCAATCTTTCTGCCTCTATCTTTGCATACATGTCAACTATGAACTGGTGGAATAGATCTTTACCTCGAAGCAATATATTGAAACTTGAAGTACGCATCATAATTCTGTAGGAGTAGAAATCCATAGCAGAAATTTTTTTTAGTAGTAAGTTCACCAGTATTGGGATTTGCCTGTCGGAGTACAAAATGATAACCATCCTCACCTCTCGGAAATAAAATTGGATATTATAAGGAATCGTATGCTCTGTTAGTTTCAGCAATTTTCTGTAAAGTACCGCTTCTTGTTTCTAAGACAAATCTCTGTTTCCGTGTTGCTCTCCTGACATTATTAATGCAACTTCTGATGTCATAGGGACATTAAAGCGTCTCTCATGTTCACTAGGTGGTGTTTTATCAGCATGTATAATCAAATTGTAATCAGGTCTGGCTTTCTCCATAGCAGATTTAAAGTCAATTACATATCTGTTTCCTTGTTGAAACATTTGTTGAAGCTGCAACACTAACTTTTGATTTGTTGCTGGAATGTTCTTACAACGAAGTTCAGCCTGTTCCACATTGTCAGACAGAAAGTAAATCTGCAAAAATTTAGGCTCCTGATCAGGCAACGGTTGAAGGCTTCGAATTCTATGATACACTTGTCCCTGTATCTTGAATGTAGGCATATAGCCAGGTTCTCTTATCCGCTTTGTTGTTCCAAACGATGTCATTTGAAAACATGAGTTGTAACTCCTGATATTAGACAGAAAATTATTTGACTGAAATGATTCCCCGGAAAACAGATTATACAAAAGCTGTGGAGGATCAGTTAACGGCGAGAGTTTTACCTTACCACTACTACAGCACATGCCTTTACTTTCGCCTTTCCATTTCAGAGCTTCACAATATATACAAACCATACACATTGCTCCAACGATGCATAAAGGGTCTTGAGAATAATCAACAAATGGGTTGTAATTGTATGCAGCATTTTCTTTTTCTATCCAAGCATTCATTCGAGTAGTTGCAACAGAAATGCGTGCCCGAGCCAATCTTGCATCCCTTTCTTCGCTTGTTTCATGTTGGCGCAATTGAGACATTGAAATCCTATTTCGCTTTCGCCTGGCATCTCTTTCTTAGCTTGTTTCACGTTGGCGTGATTGAGACATCAAAATCCTGTGTTGTTCTCGCCTAGCATCACTTTCTTCGTTTGTTTCACGTTGGCGTGATTGAGACATCAAAATCCTGTGTTGTTCTCGCCTAGCATCACTTTCTTCGTTTGTTTCACGTTGGCGTGATTGAGACATCAAAATCCTGTGTTGTTCTCGCATAGCATCTCTTTCTTCGTTTGTTCCACGTTGGCGTGATTGAGACATCAAAATCCTGTGTTGTTCTCGCATAGCATCTCTTTCTTCGTTTGTTTCACGTTGGCGTGATTGAGACATCAAAATCCTGTGTTGTTCTCGCCTAGCATCTCTTTCTTCGTTTGTTCCACGTTGGCATGGTTGAGACATCAAAATCCTGTGTTGTTCTCGCATAGCATCTCTTTCTTCGTTTGTTTCACGTTGGCGTGATTGAGACATCAAAATCCTGTGTTGTGCTTGCCTGGTATACCTTTATTCGCTTGTTTCACGTTGGCGCAATTGAGACATTGAAATCCTGTTTTGCTCTTGTCTTGCAGCCCTTTCTTCAGATGTTTCTTCTTCTCTTCTCCTACGTTGTCCCTCTCTATCACTTTGTTGCCTATTCCTGAAACATTTTTTTTTTTCTTGGTGGTCGAGGCATTTTTAGATATCCACAAAACACCCACACAAAATAAAAAAAATAAAAGACCTGTAGAAACCAAATCCTAAATATACCTAAATTTGTATATTCAATCAACAAAAATATAAAAACACTGCAGAACAGCCGCTAAAGCATCGGTATCAAAATATACAAATGCAGTAAGTTATCATTGCCAATTTTGGAAATGAAATACATAACTGTACGTGAAAAAATTGAATACGTGAAAAATAATATAATGATCAAGACTACCTTATCATATTATCAGACTTGACAATCTGGTGAAAGTCTATGGGTAAGATTGTCCCCGATAATTGCCAACTTATTCACTGACTTTGGCCCGTAAGTTACGCCACCTGGTGCATACTACTGGCAACACTACGTAAACAAATGTATAGTGAAAATGGAAAATATTGTGTTATTGACATTAAAAAATATTTTTTGAATTCCACTAAAATAAATACGTAAAGTCAAATTATTTCGCACAATTATTTTCTGGCTTTTAAAAATGTTGAAAATGAAGATTTAAATGCAAGATTTGTTGGCACTTTTTCAGTAAAGAGAAATTTGCGGTTTTTTTTTTTTTTTTTTTTTTTTTAAATCCTGGCGCAATTTGGGCTTCAAAAAATGAGATTTGTTGCCAAATGATACAAACAGTTACGAAAACAAAAATTTATGAACTGTGAGCTTGTTTTATAAGAATTTACATGTATAAATTTAATTTACAGATATTATTATTGTTTTTTATACACAATTTATTTATTTGTATATAAAAATAGATAAATTGCTTTTTTATATTAAATAAATTGTATAAATATTGAAAAATATTGCTTCTTTATATGAAACAGTGAATAGGTTTTTATGTAATCTGTTCCACAGCCAAAGCTAGCTGCAAAAAGCGCGATGCTGGAACAATGTGGTATCATTTATACGGTTTAAAAATGAAATTAGTTTTGCGCCAAAGTACACTTACTGTAATAAGCGAGCGTAATACTGTAATAAGTCAATTGGCTGTAGGTCTGGTTAATGAAGAATCCCAAACCAAGATTTAAAAACACCAAAGTCGTAGCACGACGATAATTTATCTTTTCGGGAAAAAGTTGAAGAACACGTATAAATTTAAGTGATTATTAAACTTTTGGCACAGATGTCATATATTGGCGCGATTTTTTTTTCTGTCGCCTATGTCATATACGCAGCGGGTACTTAACTGGCGACAAAGTCTCGTTATTTTGCTTGATATGGTAACCTGGATGTTATTGTTAGTGATGTTAATGTTTTCGCCAAATTTACTGTATATAGCATCTGTGCCAAACTTTTTTATGTTTCCAATTTTTTAAAGTGTTTATGGCTTTAGTCCATTTGTTTGTCCTATCCGTGTTCTAACTTTCCTAAAATACCTTGATTGTCGCGAAATTTATATATGTTATTAAGTTTCACTGTTATTATTATTATTAAGGCTGCTAATTGCAAGATTCGTGCTTAGATAAATTTTAGTACATTATGAAGTGCATTAAACTTCTATATATCGTATACAGACGTACATAATTTCTCATATACACAATAAAAAAAACATAACACATGTGAGTTACAACAAAGATATTAATTATGCGCCAAGATATGCCAATTGGCTGTGGACCCGATTATGAAACTTTTCATGAATGGCTAGTGTATTAAAAATCGCAGAAGTCAAAGTTTACTCTGATGTGTAAAACATTGTAATCGGAAATCTTTCGTGAATGATAGAGAATCGAGGCAACACGGAAAAAATATCGCTAAAATCGCATTAAAAATCGCTAAATTGCAAAATCGTAAATGGCGAAATTTACTATATCAGGCTGAAAGTTTAAAACCAAATTTTATTTCGGAAAGTCAAAAAAAATCGCCGTAGAACTCTAAAAAACACTAAAATTCGCATTGAAAAATGCGTTAAAAATCAATAAATATTAAAAAAATCGCAGGGGTTTACTTTAACGCGTTAACTACGCAATTTACTTTAAAGGGGTAAAAAATATTTCATAAATGACAAAAAATCGACGCTAAACTCAAAAAATCTCGAAAAATCGCTAAAAATCGCATTGAAAATCGCTGAAATTCAAAATTCGTAGCGTACAAAATTTAGTACATTAGGCTGAAAGTTTGAAACAAAACTCTTTTTACCAATATCAAAAATAGCCGCAAAATGAGAAAAAAACACTAAAAATCGCATTAAAAATTCGCTAAAAATTCAAAAATTGCTGCACGAATTCCGAATAAACTTTTTTGAAAAGAGAACAAAATTTACTATATTGGGTTAAAAGAAAGAAAGCGTATTCTTCTCACTTATGTGGAAAAATCGCCTCGAAACTTAAAAAAGTGCTAAAAATCGCATATAAAATTAAATAAAAAAAAATCCAATCAAAAAATCGAAAATCGGACTTCGAGGTGCAAAATTTCATATATAGACGTACCGTTTCCCCAAATTTTGTAGCTCTACGTGCAGTGGTCTCTTCAGAACACCGTCGACACACACACTCACTCACTCACACACAAACTTCTTTCCTTATAATTATAGACTAGCTAACTTGCCCGGCGCTGCCCGGGTACGTAAAAAACAGCACGAATGGCGAAAAACCTCTGAAAATCACAATAAGATATCGCGAAAAAATTTTAAATCGCTGCGCAAATTTCGAAAAGAGAAAATATATATATATATATATATTGTGTTCGAAGATTGAAAGTTGATTCAACTTCTATCAACGTCTTTCACTAATGGGGAAAATGGTAGAAAATCGCTAAACTACACTAAAAATCACATACAAAATACCCGAAAAATTCGAAAATTTTTATACGAAATCCGAATAAACTTTATTGAAATGAAGGTAGAAATTACTTTAGTATTATAGGTCAAAAATGGAATGTCAAAAAATTGCAGCAGATCGCGAAGAAACGTAAATATCGAATTAAAAATCACCTGATGACGTAACAAACACGTGTAAAGGGTTTAATGTCAAGTAAATTTGACATTTACTATCACGCATTATTGGCATTTAATCTTATAGTTTGGCGATATTTTTTTTTGGTCTATGGGATAATCAGGTAGAACCACAAATTATTTCTGTTCGTATTTAAAAGTAGATAAATAGCTCTTCTTTATATAAATAAATAAAATAAATATCGAAAAAAAATGCTTATATGTATATGAAAAGTAAATAGTTTGCCAGTAAATATACGTAAAATTCACTTCACTTGCCAAGGCCATTTTCTCTAACTCACCAAAGCCCATATATTAAAAATATACCAAATACTCTTCAATCTGTTGCCTGATACTAAGTAATCACAATAATGTAAATAACTATTAGGCATAGATACGTACCGGGTTTGGCGCGATTTTTTTTCACGCCAATTTGTTGAAAACATCGTTTTCGAATACCAGTTACATATATATATTTAAATTATTTTCTATTGTTTTAAAAGGAAATAGCAATAAATAATAAAAAGTTTAATTAATATCTATAGAACAAAACAGTTTATATAACTGTAAAAAAGAAAATAAAAGTAAATAAACAATTTATTAATAAATAAACAACAATAGCCGAGTTACCATGTCAGGCAAAATAACGCCATTTTGGAGCCCATTATGTACCATGGAGCGTATATGACATCTGTGCCAACAAAACTTTCAATAATATAGTAAATATGTCATTTGATGGTGGCTTGATTATCGAAGATTATAAAATATGTGTGTATATGGCACATTTTTACACTAAAATTTAAATACTTGGCTACATAGTTATAATTTAAATCCTTTTTATATAATTTACATTTGAATATAAAGATTTACTCCAAAATGTTCTCCTATACTTAAAAAAAATTATTGCGAACTTCGCCTGGCTTATTTCACGCTTCTGCCTTTGTGGCTTAAAATTGCATTGTTTGGAGACAAAAGGTAATAATTAAACAGCATGTAACTCACAAATAAAGCCTTTCTCCTGTAAGACATACGATGGGAAAATTACATAAAAATGATAATTAAATTGAATTTAAAAAAAAGAAGGACTAAAAGACTGTTAATTAAATTTTATTTCTTCAAGTTTTTTCAGGCACATTTTTATTAACCTGGCGAAGCGAAAAATCGCCAACTAATGTATAAATTGCTCCTTTCATACTAATTTATTTTTTAAGTTTTATAAACATTCCTTTCATATTTAAATTAAATATTTTCATTTTATACATTTTATCTCGCATTAAAAAGGTTTTTGATTCTTTTTTTTTAAAATTACTAGGGCGCTCGGCCCCCTACGAGCTACGCTCGCCAACCCCCGTCCAGACACCGTAGACTCTAAATGCACGCTAATTTGATCGGCTTTAAAAATATTTCGAAAGATTGAATTATAATTTAAAAAACAGTGTCGATCTCTCTATAAACGGATTTCTATTCATTTCTCTTTGATTGGGGAATTTTAACGCCAAATCCGTTGCGGTACTACTTGATTATCCCATCGACCAATTTCACAAATTATATAAATTGCCAAACCACTCGCCAAATTATACAAATTGACATAATTTTTATTTTAAATATCGAAAAAACAAATAAATTAGTACAACATTAATAAAAATACAAATAAAACGTCGAAATAAAAATAACTTGATGACGTAGACACGTGTAACAGCATTTCAAAATAAGCTAATATAAAAGGAATTAAGTAAACAGAGTCTTTGTTTCCTGGTATTTTTTAACAAAGTGAAAAGAAAGTTCTTTTAAATGAGACATTTTAAATAAATCGTTTTTAATCTGACGTAATTTTGACCAAACTATACTTTCTCTTTTTAATATTCACGTGAAAATACTTGTGTTAGAAATGAAATATTATTTGAGCCTTCCTAACAAAAATAGTTGAAAAGTTTCCTCTTAAAATATCAAATAAATGTCTAGCGCAATTTCTAAATTTAAACCGTTTTGCAATATTATTTTGTGTTCATTTTATGTAATAACTGTAATGTAACGTAAATATGACGTAATTTCTCCTATTTAAGACATCTAACGCATGTTAATAAATTTATTGTTTTACAAATTCCTTTCTCTCTTAAAATTCACGTGTAATTATAGTTTTTATGACGTAATTTTTAATAAGTTCCTGCTTTTTGTACATAATTATTTAATTCTAATTTCAAATGTTTTTTTTTTCTGTTTATAATAGTCACGTGTAAATAAATTTGGCACAGATGTCATATTCGCCCCATATTGGCACGAATTTTTTCTGACGCCAATATCATATAGGCAACGGGTACTTAACTTGTGCCAAAGTGTCGTTATTTTGCTTGATGTGGTAACCCGGATTATGTTGTTTATGCTGTTGATGTTTTCGCCAAATTGGCAACCGAAAAAAATCGCGCCAATATGGGGCGAATATGACATCTGTGCCATAAATTTTTAATTTATTTACACGTATAAATATATTTTTTTTTTTTGAAGCAAACATTATTGTTTCCGCTGTTTATACAGTTGGCAACAGTTTAAATTAATATCACTTTCTAAAATCTGTTAAAAATATCTCTAGAAATGCTGAAAATCTGAATTTAAAATAGAAATAAAATGTCAAAAAATTAGTCAAAATAAAAAAAATTAATGCAATCTGCACTCCGGCAAATTCTAAATCATAAAATGATCTAAAAATGATTAAATTACTATGAACAGTTTTTACTCCTATAAAACTTTTTTTAGTGGAACGATTTTGTCCAACTTTAGCATTAAATATCTCTTAAAATAAATCTTCGATCTGAAAACTGTCTGCATCAGCGTGTTAATCAAACATTTCTGTATAATACTACCGATTTTCATATTTTTGTATGCATTATTTTTCTTAATATTAACGAAGAAAGACCTCCGGTCAGAAAAAATTCAAAACCGGCGGCGGCGGTGACAGCGGTAGTTACTTTTTTTTAGAATAGAGAGAAAGAAATAACAGTTATTTTCTTTTAATTTGCGAGTTGTTTACATTATTTTATAACGGATATAGCCATTTCAATTCATTTATCAACTATAATTTTCGGCAAAATGACCACTGGCAAACCTTTTGTTGAAAATATCAATGAAATACAATATCTAAGCATTGTATCATGTTACTTTTATTCACAATTTAATTTACTTGGATTCCCTTAAATATAATTAACATAATCCCTTAAGTTAATATTAGTTTTTGTTGCATTAAAATATTTAATTTGTTGATTTTCTGTAAGCAAGTAATCTATATTGGTTTACAATGGAAGTATGAGGGAATTTGGCGAAATATTAGAAATATCGCCAAGCTGGCGTCACTTTTGACGACTCATTTTGGTCGCCAAATTTCGCGATATACCGCCAAGTTGGCGACAAACTTAACTGCATTTGGCGACAGAACTATGTCCCTCTACGGCAACCTCCTTATAGGTATGAAAATGTATTAAATGCTGTTCAATAATTGCATAAAAAATTCGCTAAAAATTCAAAAATCGCTGCACGAATTCCGAATAAACTTTTTTTGAAAAGAGAGCAAAATTTACTATGTTGGGTTAAAAGAAAGAAACCACATTCTTCTCATATGGAAAAATCGCCTCGAAACATAAAAAAGCGCTAAAAGTCGCATAAAAATTAAATAAAAAAAAATCTAATCAAAAAATCGAAAATCGGGCTTCGAGGTGTGTAGAGAATTTGAAGAAAGAAATCCTTGAAATTTTCTTAATTTTATTTCACAACACAAAAACAAATCTTGACATTCACGAAAACTTAACACACAATGAAACATACAGTTCTGGTTTCAGAATCAAATTTCTCTAGTTAAAATTAACACTCTAATTAGTATGCTTTCATCACATGAAAGCCTTAAATTACATTATAAAAATATATCCCCTGCCTAAACTGGGTGCAGATAATTAAATAGAATAAAGAAAGACAATAATGCAGCAGGAGCAACATTCTCCATGCCACACTCTCAGGAAAACCAAACATCAACTCACTGATGATGTCATAATTAAGATTTCACAACAGCACAGAATGCATAGTGCTGCCATCTGTCAAACAACAGAATAACTAAAATCTTACATTTGATTTGATTCACTATCAGTTCAGCACTGAACATACTCCCACCCATCAAGAAGCTATTCTTGATGCAAAGGAAGTAAACAAAGTTTTACAATAGGTCTTTTAAAAATACCCCTAGCGGTTTTAACAGTTACTACACGGACTATACCATCCTTACCTGGGTGAATTTCAATAATTTTGCCTAATGGCCAAACAGAAGGGGAAACATTATCCTCTTTCAAAATTACTACATCATTTACTTTAAAATTTTCAGTATTTACTCTCCATTTTTTTCTATTTTGCAGAGTACTCAAATAATCAATACTCCACCTTTTCCAAAAACATAATTTCAATTTTTGTACAATATCCCAACGAGATCGTAAAGACAAATTTTCCTCATTTAAAGGTTCAGCTGGGGAAGTTATGACATCACCAGTTAAAAAATGAGATGGAGTCAATATATTTATACCATCTGAATTGTTATCACTATCAATTGCCACTAATGGTCTAGAATTCAAGATGGCTTCAATTTGAGTTAAAAATGTATAAAGTTCCTCAAAAGTTAAATTAGTATTTCCAATTACACGTTTGATATGAAATTTTACAGAACGAACAGCGGCTTCCCACAGTCCACCAAAATGCGGACTCACTGGAGGAATCATATGCCACTCAATGTTTCTTTGGGACAAAAAATAACAAATTTTTTCATTTCTTTCAATTGAACAAATAAATTTATATAAATCTGAGAGTTGCCTTTTAGCACCTACAAATGTTGTGGCATTATCACTATACATATGTTGAGGAGCTCCTCTTCGAGAGCAAAATCTGTTTAATGAAGCAATAAATGCCTCGGAGGTTAAATCACTCACCAACTCTAAATGTAGAGCTTTAGTTGCAAAACAAACAAATAGAACAATATAGCATTTAGTAGTTTTTGCTCCTCTACCTCTATATTTTAAAATATTAATAGGCCCTGCATAATCGATTCCACATGCAGAAAATGGCCTGTTAGGAGTGACTCTGTTAAGAGGAAGATCTCCCATTAACTGTTTGGAAGAAGCTGCTCTATATCTACAGCAGGTAACACATTTATGAATACAATTTTTAATTATCTTCTTGGCACGTACAATCCAATAACTCTGTCTAATGATACCCATTAACAAATTTAACCCAGCATGAAAATGCATAACATGAAAATATTTAACAATTAACACACTTAATTTATGTTGAGTTGGCAAAATGACAGGATGTTTTGCATTGTACTGGAGGGGTGAATTTCTCAGCCTACCTCCCACCCTAAGTAAACCATCACTATCAATAAAAGGACAAAGTGAAAAAAGAGAACTTTTTTTAGAAACTGGTCTGTTTGATCTAATACAACTAATTTCATCTGCGAAATATAGCTGCTGAATATAAGAAATAATCAAATTACCTGAATGTCTTCTTTCGTTTGTCGATAAAGGAAGAAATTTACCTTTACTCAAAGGACTGGTGTTCATTTTGCCAACTTTCTGTTTGCAATTTCTCACAAACCTAATACAAAAAGCTAAAACATCAACAATTTTAGTAAAAGAAGAATATTTTTCAAAAAGTAAATCAATCAAAGAATTATTCACAGTTACTGGAAAACAAAATTTAGAGTTCTTTTTCTCTTTATTTACAGTGTCTAAATTAGTTTTTATTTGAGGTTGTTCAGGCCAATGTTCTTGACTTAAAGAAAGCCACTTTGGGCCCTCCCACCAAAGGGAACAATCTCGAGATAAACCTCTAGAAGCAATGTCAGCTGGATTTTCCTTGCCTGGAACATACCTCCAACAGTCAGATGGAACAGGGTCTAGAATTTCTGAGGTTCTATTGGCCACATAAGGTTTCCAACACCTAGGATGAGATGACAGCCATGATAGAACTACTTGCGAGTCGGTCCAAGCATAAAACTTAATAATGAAGGTATTCAAAATAGTCACTAATGCAGAATATAGTCTGGAAAGTAGTAAAGCACCATTGAGCTCAAGCCTTGGAATGGAAACTGATTTAAGGGGTGCCACCTTGCTTTTAGCAACTAAAATGGTCACCTTTGACTTCACTTCACCAGGTTGAACCACATATATGATGGCGGCATATGTTGATTCTGATGCATCGCTAAATCCATGTAAAATGAGCTCTTTACTGGAAACTTGGATCCATCGGAGAATTCTAATAGAGCAAACTTGTTCAAATTCCTCTTGGAATTTCTTCCAATTTGCTTGGAAATTTTCAGGAAGAGCAGTATCCCAGTCTAACTTCATCAACCACAATTGCTGGTAAAACATTTTTATAGAGACAGTACATGGAGCCAAAAATCCTAATGGATCAAATAATTTGGCAGATTGTGAAAGAAATTTTCTTTTAGTTATGTTATCATCAAATTGTAAATTAACTTTAAAGACAAAAACATCATTTGAAGAATCCCAAATAAGCCCTAAGGCTTTGGAACAGTCATCAGGATGAATTTCTAAATTTGTTGACTCAAGAGAATTTGAAGATAAATGATTCACTACATCAACTACATCGGAAGAATTAGATCTCCACTTCCGTAAATGAAAACCTCTATTTTCTAAAGCCAGTGAAAGTTTCTCAACCATTTTAATAGCTTCTTCGCTTGAGATTGCACCGGACATACAATCATCAACATAGAAACTATCTTTAATTATTGAAGCTGTTACAGGATCATCCTTTTCAATATCCTTTCCAATTTGAAATAGGCAACGAGTAGCTAAAAATGGAGCTGATGATGTACCATATGTAATAGTTCGTAGCCTGTATTTCTTTATAGCTGAGTATGCTGAGTCACGCCAAACAATACGCTGTAAATCTTGATCTTCTGGAGCAATCAAAACTTGTCTATACATCTGCTGAATATCAGCGGTAAAAGCAATAGGATTTGCTCTAAATCTTATCAAAATGGTAAAAAGATTTGGTTGTGGAATTTGTCCAACAGCTAAAACAGAATTTAACGAATTAGCATTAGGAGGTTTGCATGAACCATCAAACACCACACGTAACTTTGTTGAAATAGAGTCGCTTTTTATAACAGAATGATGCGGAAGATAATATACTTTGTTGCTTGCAGGATTTGAGTTTTTGTCGATAAGTGTCATATGACCAAGGTCTTCATATTGCTTCATAAAATTTCTATACTCATTTTCAAAATTTTTATCAAATTGAAATTTTTTCTCCATAGCAAACAAACGTGACACTGCCATGGATTTAGAATTGCCTAATGACATCACATCTTTATAAACTGGCAATTTAACTTCAAATCTACCTTCTGGTGTTACCTTGTAAGTTGAACAAAAATGTTGTTCACAAAATTCTTCTTCCTCAGACAAATGGGGTTTATTAACATCTATTTCTTCTGCTTGCCAAAATTTTTGTAATAATAGATCAACATTGGATTCGTTTTCAACACTAAGAAAATGAGATTGAATACTAGAAGAATATTTACATTTAGGTTCCAATTTTCCGGCTACCACCCAACCAAACATAGTGTTTTGGGCAATTGGCTCATTCTCGGTACTAACAATTCTACCATATCTTAAAATAGTAAAGAAACAGTCAGATCCCAAAATAATATCACATTCTTGTGGTTTCATGAAATCTTCATCTGCTAACGTAATATTTTTAAGATACTCTATATTTTTCGTATCAAGTAATTCTGCAGGTAATTGAGATGTCACTTTAGGCAGGATGTATGCCTGAACCTTTAAGGACTCATTAGAAAGCTTTGAACCAACTGTAAGAGTTACTGAACCACGAGTTTGTCCAGCCAATACTCCAGCAATTCCATTTAATCGAATTCTGTCATTCTTTCTTTTTAACCCTAAAGTTCTTATGACATTTTCACTAACAAAAGAACATTCCGAACCAGAATCGAGTAGAGCTCTAAAAGAGTAAGGTTTATTTTCATTATTATATAAGAGAACTTTAGCAGTAGGTAGGAAAGAAACACATTTTGAATTATTGAAAGAAGCACTAGAATTAATTTGTAATTCGTGAGATGTTGACTCCTGTACAAATTCTTTATTTGAATGGTGGTTTTTATTCTCAGATGAATTTGGAAAAATTTTATTTTCAAACTTAGCAGTGCAAGCATTATTACTTTTATTCTCTTCATGTAAGAGTGTATTATGTTTACTTTCACATTTAAAGCATTTTAAATGAGAATTTGGACATTCCTTAACTTTATGAGAGTTTAAACATAAAAAGCAACAGTTATTACGCTTAATAAAGTTCTTTCGAGCCACAACATCCATGGATTTAAATTTAATACATTTATAGAGCGGATGTATTCCTTGACACTTTAAGCACACCTTTGATTGCTTATCATTAGAACTGTACTTGGAACCAACAAAATTTGAACTTTTGGAATGTTTCATATCACTTTCATTGTTAGAGATGAGCTCTAAAGAAGAACATCTTACACTTAAGAAATCAAAAAATTCTTTCAAAGTGGGAAATTCATTTTCTGTACTTTCAATGGACCAAAGTCTTCGACTTTCCGGATCAAGTTTTTGAAATAACAAATATATTAACCATGGATCTCTATTTGTAGCTTCATCACCAACAGCTTTCAAACCCCTAATAACTTCATCACTAGTATTCAGCAAATTTCTTATATTTATGCTATTAGGATGCAGAACTGATTTTTGTTCTAAAAATAATTTAATCAAAGAATTAACAATTTGTTTCTTTTTATCATATCGATTTAACAACTTTTCCCAAGCTTCTTGATAAGATTCATTAGAAAGGGGAATATGCTTAATTAATGTAGCTGGTTCTTCAGAAAGTAACCCTTTAAGATACTGGAATTTCTGAATGTTACTTAAACCTACTTGTGAATGGACAGTGGAAACAAACATATCCTTAAAATTTGTCCATTCTGAAAACTTTCCAGAAAATACTGGAATATTCAATTTTGGTAGTCTAATATTACATTGATTAGGAATAGTAACAGAAGAACCTTGCACAGAATTGTGTGTTGCAACATTGACAACTTCTGAAGGATTCAAAGAATCTAGTTTGTTTTGATATTTAGTTTTCAACTGAAAATACCTGTCTTCAAATTCTGCTAATTCAGAATCATCATCATTTAAACAAGAATCTAATCTTAAGAACTCTTTAAGTAAATCATCTAATCTTTGTAATCTAATCAAAATTTCATTCTTAGTATTCACATTATCAAAACTATTCTCTAATCTAGTTACAGAGCCTTTCACTCTACCTCTCTCAATTTTAATTTGAGCAGATTTTTTCTCATAATCCTCCATTTTACACAATAACTTATAAGCAGAATAATTTCCAAAATAAAATTAATCAGATAACTTCAAAACAAAACTAATCCAATTAAGTTAAAAAACAGAAGTAACTGAATTAAATTCAAAACAGAACAAATCAAAGTCAAAAACAGAACTACTATAAAATGTTCATAATTATTCTTTCATACAAACAATAGAATTTTCTGTTCTCAAATGTGCATAAAATTAAAAATCTTCAAAATTCTTCAATGTAAAATAATAATTCACCATAATAATTAAATATTCAAATATTTCAAGCAAATAAATCATAATGTTCTTGAGAACAACAAGTAAATAAATCATAATAATCTTGAGAACAATTTTCTTTTTCAAGAACTATCAAAACATAATATTGTAGAATACTATTTTTTCTTATTTTATCAATTCAATAAAGAAGATACTAAATTGTTCTCATATTCTAAAATAATATCTTGCTAAATGCAACTTCAGTAGAAAAAATTAAGCTTTAGCATCAAAGAACAATTTCAAAACAAAGCAAGTACTCACATATCTCGCCGGTGCCTCCAATTTTCTTTATGTAGAGAATTTGAAGAAAGAAATCCTTGAAATTTTCTTAATTTTATTTCACAACACAAAAACAAATCTTGACATTCACGAAAACTTAACACACAATGAAACATACAGTTCTGGTTTCAGAATCAAATTTCTCTAGTTAAAATTAACACTCTAATTAGTATGCTTTCATCACATGAAAGCCTTAAATTACATTATAAAAATATATCCCCTGCCTAAACTGGGTGCAGATAATTAAATAGAATAAAGAAAGACAATAATGCAGCAGGAGCAACATTCTCCATGCCACACTCTCAGGAAAACCAAACATCAACTCACTGATGATGTCATAATTAAGATTTCACAACAGCACAGAATGCATAGTGCTGCCATCTGTCAAACAACAGAATAACTAAAATCTTACATTTGATTTGATTCACTATCAGTTCAGCACTGAACAAGGTGCAAAACTTCATATATAGACGTACCTTTTCTCCAAATTTTGTAGCTCTACGTGCAGTGGTCTCTTCAGAACACCGACGACACACTCACTCACTCACACACAAACTTCTTTCTTTATTATTATAGATTACAGATTTATTTACTTTTATTTCTTTTCACAAATTATATAAATTATTTTGTTCTATGATTATTAATTATTTTTTTGATATTTTCTTTAGAAAATAATGGAAAATAATTAAGAAATACAGTACTACTTAGTTATTCCGTCGACCAATTATGTCAAATTATAAAAATTGCCAAATTATACAAATAGACATAATTTTTATTTTAAATAACGAAAGAACAAATAAATTATTATACGATCAACCATTATTGGCGTTTAATCTTATAGTTTGGCGATAGATATTTGGTCGACGGGATATCTAAGGATTACCGAAAATGCATATGTAACTGGTATTTGAAAACGAGGTTTTCGCCAAATTTTTGTAAAAAAATAAAAATCACACCAAACCTGCGGTGCGTATCTGCCCAAATATTACCACTCGAAAAAAAATGCTAACTGGCGAGTTGAAAAAAAAAGTAATACTTATAGTAGTTTGAATTTTAATGTAGTTTTATTCGAAAAAAAAAATTTTATTTTTTAACCAAAATGGAAAACCTACGGTCTCATATTGGCGCGATTTTTTTCTGACGCCAATGCCATATACGGAACGGACATGTAACTGGCGCCAAAGTATTGTTATTTTGCTTGATATGGTAAGCGGGATGTTGCTGTTATGCTGTTGATGTGTTTCTCAAATTGGCGTTGTTAAAAAGTCGCGCAAATATGGGACGTATATGACATCTTTGACAAACTTTCATATGAACGGCGAATGGATCAGACCGTATTTGTTTATGGCAGTTGGTGACTTGAACTATTATAATATAGATGAAATGATAGCGATAAAATAATATTTGGCGACTTATCACCTGTGCCTGGCTAACATTAAAGTACCAAAATGGCACCTACAGTATAAAAAGCGAAGTGGTCCGCTTGGAACTGTTGATGATAGTCACATGACTTAGGCTATTGTTATAGAGATTGTTTTAAAATACCGGGAGACAAAGACTCTGTATACTTAATTTATTTTATTTTAGCTTCTTTTCAAATGTTTAACTGATCCTCTTTAATCAAACACGAAAACAACCATTGGATGTCTTAACAGCAAATGATTCGCCCGTAAATTTTTGCAATCAAAGGGAATTGAATGGAAACCCGTTTACAGGGAGACCAGCACAGCTTTTTTCAGTATAATTCAATCTTCTCTAATATTTTTAAAACCCATCAGATTAGCGGGTTTTTAGATTTTGCGGTGTCTGAACGGGGGTTGGCGAGCGTAGCTTGCAGGGGGCAGAGCCCACTAGTATTTATATAATAACGAACGCACCTAAAAAACGGAGAGCGGTATTAATCAAAATATTTTGAGCTAATTGCTTTTACGAGCTGTTTATTAACCATTTGGAAATATGGTTATTGTCCTCACCAGGGTAGGAAATCAAAAGCATATCTGAAGGTTTTTATTGGTTTAATCCGCATTTTATTCGTTTTCTGATTGGTCTATACAGTAATCTGTATTTCCCTTTACTTTCAACAGAGATGGTTACTTCTGCAGCCACTATGACAAAAAAATAATAAAAACTATTAAAAAAAAATTAATAACTCCGAAACAAATTGAGATTCAGCTTTCAAACAAATTGCATTTAAAAGTACATTTTTTTCTCTATACGACGGTATAAAAAGTAATATTGTAGGATGTTTAGAAGTTTAAGAATCAAATTTCATTTAAAATTGGTCGTCTGATTTCTTGGACGATGGAAAAGCCTTTTCCCGAACAGCCAATGAAATGCTTGGATAATACGTAAGTTTCAGGTGGATAATACGTAAGTTTTAAGAAATCTGACGGGTCGCAGGCGATTTTTGTCGCTTACAATTTTTACGTGTCATAACACTATTAATGTTTAATTCATGGCGTACGTAATGTATGATCAACTCCGTACGATTTTTTATGTCTTAAATTTTAGTCTTCGAAAAAATCACTTTCCAAATGGTCGTTGTAATTTGTTAAATTGCTTTTTGTTTTTTATTATTTTAGCAATTTTAATAAAATCATGATTTCGCACAGTTTTAGAAATAACTACTACTAAACTAAACTCTGTGGCTATACAATCCATGAAGGACCGACAGTGCCCATCTCTGTTTTCTTGACCCTGGACCCGGAGGTGCTATATAGCATGCGTCCCGGCCAGGTGGTCAGCCTAACGCGAGACCCTCGGTGTTTAGTTCCAAAGCAAACTTGGTACTCATTTTATCGACTTATATCATTTTATCCATTAGTTTAGCTATAACTAATAATATTTATTTCCGGATAGCCAATAAGCTATAATACTCTTACTATCCATAAACTTCACTCTAACTTCAAAATTTATTGTGAAATACTTTAAATATCCTTTGATGATTACTAGTAATTTAATCAAAACACTATAACAGCCATAACATATTTATGTCCAATGTAAATGCGAAATAGAAGATGTGTAATGAATATTAACTATTCTATTAAGATACTGATAGAATTATTAGTTGATTTGGGTCTATTCATTAGTAAAATAAATAAGTACAAATGCCTTTCTGTTATGATAATTTAGAAATGTATTAGTGGAATTAAGCTCAGAAGCTTAGAAACTGCCTTTCTATAGTTAAATAATCAATATCCAGTATAATCACTAATGAAAAAAACATAAATCGTATTTATTATTCAAATCTACATAAGTTTCCATTTAAATTAATATAAATAAACTTAAATATAAATTAAGAGGCTGTTTGCCTCTAAGAAGCCGAAAAAAGGGTGATTTTTCAAAATTTTTAACACTCTCCAACAAAGTTGAAAAGTGTTTATCATTCGGTTTGTCTGTCCGTCTGTCCACGCTCTAACTCCCTAAATATACTCGGATTTTCATGGAATTGATAAAGGTTATTTAGGATCATCAAAGCATTTTTGTATTGTATATAAAGTATGTAGGATAAATAGCTCATTTACAGGAGCACTCAAAAGCATTCCATTACATTATTGTATATGGGGGGGGGGGGGGGGGAAATCTTCTGCAGAGTATTTTAATGACATTACGCTATTTTCAAATGTATTGAAACTGATATAATCCCTGAATTTCACTACGATCACGTTAGAACAGGACATTCATAGCATTTTTTATTCATCTACAAGGACACACAAAAGAAATCGCTTACAGTACTGTCTTTGAGCAATAATTGCTGTAGTGTACGGTTTAAGTTTCGGTATGCATTTTAAATTTAATTAATTCTTTGCATGTTACTCGTTACATATAAATTTATACCTCATATAAAGGGCTGCACAAAAGTATGCCCGTACTGTTCTCCTTATTAGATAAAATTGATCAAGGTGAATTTTCAACTGAAGTATATGTATCTCTTAAGTGAACTAAATTTTGGCATGCATGTAGTTAATAGATACAAATCTATATTTCATATACAAGGCTGGTGAAAAAATTAGGATAATTTTCCTATTGTAGATAGGAACAGCTGAAATTGGATTTTGAAATGTGTTATGCGTTTCTATATGATTGAATTAGGCGTAATATTTTAATTTTTAAAAGGTACACTTTTTGTTAAAAGGTACAGTTTTGATAATCTTCCGATTGTAGATGGGAACAGTTGAAATTGGATTTTGAAATGTGTTATGTGTTTCTATATGGTTGAATTAGACGTAATATTTTAATTTTTAAAAGGTACAGTTTTGATAATCTTCCGATTGTAGATGGGAACAGTTGAAATTGGATTTTGAAATGTGTTATGTGTTTCTATATGGTTGAATTAGACGTAATATTTTAATTTTTAAAAGGTACAGTTTTGATAATCTTCCGATTCTAGATGGGAACAGTTGAAATTGGATTTTGAAATGTGTTATGCGTTTCTATATGGTTGAATTAGGCGTAATATTTTAATTTTTAAAAGGTACAGTTTTGATAATTTTCCTATTGTAGATGGGAACAGCTGAAATTGGATTTTGAAATGTGTTATGCGTTTCTATATGGTTGAATTAGACGTAATATTTTAATTTTTAAAAGGTACAGTTTTGATAATCTTCCGATTGTAGATGGGAACACTTGAAATTGGATTTTGAAATGTGTTATGCGTTTCTATATGGTTGAATTAGGCGTAATATTTTAATTTTTAAAAGGTACAGTTTTGATAATTTTCCTATTGTAGATGGGAACAGCTGAAATTGGATTTTGAAATGTGTTATGCGTTTCTATATGGTTGAAGTAGGCGTAATATTTTAATTTTTAAAAGGTACAGTTTTGTTAAAAGGTACAGTTTTGATAATCTTCCGATTGTAGATGGGAACAGTTGAAATTGGATTTTGAAATGTGTTATGCGTTTCTATATGGTTGAATTAGGCGTAATATTTTAATTTTTAAAAGGTACAGTTTTGTTATATTATTCTAAATGTGTTGGAAAGTGTTTGATAATCTATGCTTGACGCAGGATTTTTTCTTTTTTATTTTTTCTGGAATAAGGATTTCAGCCCCGGTTTTTTTTTTTTTTTTGCATGTTATTTTTTATCATTTGTGAACATTTCAAAATTTTTTTAATAAAAAAAAAAAATTGTTGATGTGGCTTGAGTTGCGTACGTGGATGTCCTAGCATGCGCGCCGTACACTTCCAATTGGGCATCATTTGAAATCCATTTTCGTTAAGGATTACGAAAATAGATAATACTAGGGGGCTCAGCCCCCTACGAGCTCCGCTCGCCAACCCCCGTTCAGACACCGCAGACTCTAAAAGCACGCTAATTTGATTGGCTTTAAAAAGATTTCGAAAGATTGAATTATAACTTAAAAAACAGTGGCGATCTCCCTATAAACGGGTTTCTATTCATTTCTCTTTGATTGGGCAATTTGGCCAAATCAGCTACTGTTAAAAGATACAATGGCTGCTTCCGTCTTTGATTAAATATTTTTAGTTAAACATTTCAAAAAATAAAATGGATTAAGTAAACAGAGTCTTTGTCTCCCGTATTTTTTAACAAAGCGAAAAGAAAGTTTTTTCTAAATAAGACATTTTAAATATATTGTTTATAATCTGACATAATTTTCACCAAACTTTTCTTTCTCTTTTTAATATTCACGTGAAAATACTTTTGTTATGAAATGAAATATTTAAGCTGTCCTATCAAAAATAGTTGAAAAATATCAAATAAATGTCTCGCGCACTTTTTTAAATTTAAACTGCTTTGCGATATTATTTTTTTGTTCATTTTACGTAATAAGTGTAATGTGACGTAATTTCTCCTATTTTAGACTTCTAACGTATGTTATGAATTTATTATTCTACAATATTCTTTCTCTTTTAAAATTCACGTGTTAATATAGTTTTTATGGCGTAATTTTCAATGAGTTCCTGTTTTTTTATATTTTATGTTTACAATAGTCACGTGTAAATAAATTTTTAATTTGAAGCGCTTTTGCGCTGTTTATACAGTTGGCAACAGTTTAAATTAATACCATCTCTCTATTCTAAAAAAAAGTAACTACCGCTGTCACCGCCGCCGCCGCCGCCGCCGCCGCCGGTTTTGAATTTTTTGTACCCGGAGGTCTTTCTTCGTTAATATTGAGAAAAATAATGCATACAAAAATATGAAAATCAGTGGTTTTATACAGAAATGTTTGATAAACACGCTGATGCAGAAAGTTTTCAAATCGAAGAATTATTTTAAGAGATATTTAATCCTAAAGTTGGACAAAATCGTTCCACTAAAAAAGTTTTATAGCAGCAAAAACTATACAGGGCAGTGTAATCATTTTTAGATCATTTTATGCGTTAGAATTTGCCGGAGTGCAGATTGCATTAATTTTTTTATTTTGACTCATTTTTTCAGGTTTTATTTCTATTTTAAATTCAAATTTTCAGCATTTCTAGAGATATTTTTTACAGATTTCAGAAAATTGTACTAATTTAAACTGTTGCCAACTGTATAAAAAGCGCAAGCAATAATGTTTGCTTCAAATTAAAAATTTATTTACACGTGACTATTATAAACAGGAAAAAAACTTTCAAATTAGAATTAAATAATTACATATAAAAAGTATACACCTGAATTTTAAAAGAGAAAGGATATTGTAAAATAATAAATTCATTAACATGCGTTAGAAGTCTTAGGAGAAATTACGTCATATTTACGTCACATTATAGTTATTACATAAAATGAACACAAAATAATATTGCAAAAAAGTTTAAATTTAGAAATTGCGCTAGACATTTATTTAATATTTTGAGAGGATATTTTCAACTGTTTTTGTTAGGAAAGCGCAAATAATATTTCATTGCTAGCAAAAGTACTTTCACGCGATTATTTAAAAGAGAAAGAATAGCTTGGTAAAAATTACGTCAGATTAAAAACGATTAATTTAAAATGTCTCATTTAAAAGAACTTTCTTTTCGCTTTGTTAAAAAATACCAGGAGACAAAGACTCTGTTTACTTAATTCCTTTTATATTAGCTTATTTTGAAATGTTGTTACACGTGTCTACGTCATCAAGTTATTTTTATTTCGACGTTTTATTTGTATTTTTATTAATGTTGTACGAATTTATTTGTTCTTTCGTTATTTAAAATAAAAATTATGTCAATTTGTATAATTTGGCGAGGGGTTTGGCGATTTATATATTTTGGCGAAATGGGTCGACGGGATAATCAAGTGGTACCGCAGCAGATTTGGCGTTAAAATTCCCCAATCAAAGAGAAATGAATAGAAATTCGTTTATAGGGAGATCGCCATTGTTTTTTAAATTATAATTCAATCTTTCGAAATCTTTTTAAAGCCGATCAAATTAGCGCGCATTTAGAGCCTGCGGTGTCTGGACGGGGGTTGGCGAGCGTAGCTCGTAGGGGGCCGAGCCCCCTAGTATTGTAAATTATGTAAAAAATATCTCTCAAAATGCTGAAAATTTGAATTTAAAATACAAATAAAACATCAAAAAATGAGTCAAAATAAAAAAATTAATGCAATCTGCACTTTGGCAATTTCTAACGCATAAAACGATCTAAAAATGATTACACTGCATTTTATAGTTTTTGCTGCTATAAAACTTTTTTAATTGAACGATTTTGTCCAACTTTAGTATTAAATATCTCTTAAAATAATTCTTCGATTTGAAAACTGTCTGCATCAGCGTGTTTATCAAACACTTCTCTATAGTACTACCGATTTTCATATTTTTGTATGCAATATTTTTCTTAATATTAACGAAGAAAGACCTCCGGTCACAAGAAATTCAAAACCGGCGGCGGCGGTGACAGCGGTAGTTACTTTTTTTTAGAATAGAGAGATTGTCTGAAGTTTCAAGCACTTTGATGTCAAAAAGTTTAAAGTTCTACAAAATGGCAGCTATTTGAAAGGAAATGTCTATTTCTGACCCCTTTCTTCGCCGTTTGGCTTGCTTCTAAAAATGCTCATTTTTTATATAAACTAGTAGAAATTAAATTTAAAAAATCAAAAACCCCGACTACGTGAAAAACGAACTAATTAATTATTTCTCATCAATGTCAAACTATTTTTTATATTACTTACCAGTTTTTTTTTTATTTAATTGTAATGATGACTTTTATGTTGTGCTTAATTGCTAGTTTCTATCTATAAACAGTGCTTCGATGAGGCCTATAAATTTCTATGAAGGTTAGAGTTGTAGTAAAGCTAGAAATCCTACACAACTTCTAGGTTGTGTAATATTTAAACGGAGCTTTTGACTGCACAATAGTCAATGAAACATCGTCTTCATTTTGAAAGACCTATCCAATGATATGCCACTCAATAGGGTGCGTAAAAATATTTTTTCATCTCTACCGTCATTTTGTATTTTACGGCCACTAATTTGAATTTGTGAAAACAAAACCTAGCCTATAACCATCGGACGTTTAAGATTAATCGATAGAGACCTCATTCATTAAATCCATCCGGCCGTTGGGATGTTTCGAGGTTATAAAGAAATCCACATACCCAGATACGTGTGAAACACATAACCCTTCTTGGCAGCCGGGTAAAAAATGGCTGAATGTGGTCCAAGCTCCAATAAATTATATTACCTTTATTTTTTATTTTTTATTAGCAAAATCGGTTTAGTAGTTTTTGCGTTCTTCGACATTCCTTTTCTTTATACCAATAAGTTTTATACTATAGCAGGAAGTTTGCATCTTAGTTAGAAATTTAAAATAATAAAATGTTTTCATTTTCATATAAAACTTAATATTTTTTTATCCAACATAAATGTTCTTCCCTCCGGTGCAGGCTTCTTGTTTTTTGATCATTTGTGTATATTTTGTATATTGTTAATAACTTTGTAAGCATTTAAGAAAGTAAATAAAATAGATAAAATAAGGCAGACTTGAATACAGTTTTTCTAAAAACATTAAAAATATATTCAGAAATCATGTACAGTTAATAAAACAATATTCACCAGAAATTAAAATTACGTTGTTTGTTTTTACAATGATTAAATTGTACTGATGAGGCTTTGCGGTTGCTTGGCTAAGCGTTTACTGAATGTATTTTTAATGCTTTTAGTAAAACTGTATTCAAGTCTGCCTTATTTTATTTATTTTGTTTAGTCTTATAAAAGTTTCAAATTCAGACGTTAAATGTATGTATATGGCAAATTTGTGAGCATTTGCTTTGTTCTTCAGATGGTATTATAGTCTGTTTTACATCAGAATTAACTTTATTTTGTAATCTTAATAAATTGTATTTAAATCCTAGGCACGCTCAGATATCTTTCCCGGTTGATCTTTGAGTGCTCTGCCCTCTGGTTGGGGCTTTGTGATAGTGGTATAATGGAGCTTGCTAGGTGGGGTTTGCTAAGTAAAAGCCAATTGGTAGTGCTCCCCACCTACCTGAACCTCAACCTGATCCCGCACAGTTTCAAAAAAGTCATTTTGCAAAAAATGCGTTTATAGTGCTCCAAAACAGCGTTATTTGGCGCAGCATGTCTCAAATGGGACTTTGCGCCATTAAACCCCAATCAACCAACCAAAACAGTGTAAGCCTACACGAGCCGTTAATTCCCAAATTGACTCAGCCGAATCAGCGATCTGATTGTTCGTTAATAATATTTTGGATTACTTTACTGTGATTTTGATCAAATTTAACAAAATAAATCAATTTTAGTCATTATAATTGCCTTCTATTTTACATTACACTACTTCATAAGAAAATAAACATAATTTTCTACTATGTAATAATAAATATCAGTTTTATCCAATCAGATTGCTGAGCTTGGCTGAGCCAATTTGGGAATTAACGGCTCGTTAAGCCTACAGACTCGTTGCGCTAAAGCACTAAATAACTATATGAAAACACTTCAAATATGACCAAATCGTTGGAATAATCGACAGTCTATAGGGAATAGAAAAATCCTGCTTGCTCGGCCTACAGGCGCAGGTAGATTTCGAAGTTAAGAACTAACTTCACCAACAAAAACTAAACCATGATTAGAGATAAACGCACTTTAACAATTCTATCTGACCACTTTAGACCAATTTTTAATTTCATTTTTCTGTAAGAGCTGGTTTTATCACAATCATATTAAGGCGGTATTTTAAAAAAATATTTTTCCACGCTCAACAACTCGAAATTTTCTGACACATTTTCAGACTCATTTTTAAAAGTAAATACATTAAACTTACTGACGTGATTTTTGAAGCGATTTTTAAGTGACCTGTGCTTTTATTTTTCGTTCAATTAATTAGAACTTGATTTACAAACAATTATTTTCTCAGTGTGACCATTGTTTTCGCTTCCAGCACTATCGCTTCCGGAAATTCGGTTCAAAATGCCCACTTTGACAGCATTTTTTAAATATATTCTGCCTTTATCAAAACATCGACCAATACGGCACATTATATAGTTTCTGAATAAGAGAATCTACTAATTAGATGCGTTTGAAAGAAAAAATTAATTTAAAAATGGGTCAGAAAATAAGCAGGTTGGATTTGAGTACACCCTTAACCCTTTATCTACTGAGAGTACTTATAAGTACCATTAAAATAACTTGTTATAACATTCATTTAATACATCGATTAGTAGTAAAACAGTTTAGAATGAGTTAAAAATGCTTTACTATATCTTGTTACAAAAGAATTATTGCTTACACAAAACAAAAATATTTTTGAAAGGATGATTTCTTTTGCCTTGCATCTTTTCAGCTTTCTGGCTTTGGAGGGGGGGGGGGGGGGGTTCAATTCGAAAATATTTCTATATTCCTATTGTAAGAACATTACGTTTGTACATCTCATAATTCTACAAAATACTAAGAAAAATATTTAAAATAAAAGATTTGAGTGGGATTATAAATATTGCCCAAAATCCCTAGAAATTCAAATTTAATTAATCCTTCTAAATCCTTCAATCCTTCTAAAATCCTTCTAAAGTTTATTAAATTATTATGTAAATCTTCTAATGTAGTTTCAAAAATTCACGAAAAATGCTTTAGAAGATAAAATTTTCATAGATTCATAATTCAATACATAAAAGGTTAATAGGATAATTTTTTCAGTCTACCCCTATTTTTTTTTTTTTTTTTTTTTTTTTTTTTTTGTAAGAGTTGTACATATTAAAAACTTGTCAATATAAAAGTTGTAGGTAGTATTAAGAAGAGTAATTATAAGTTTAAAGGAATTTGATATCCCGAGAATTGACGAAGTTAGGATTTTTTTCTCCCTAAAACCCTATTTTTTTTGCCCCTTGAGCACATTTCAATTTTATTAAAAATCTGTGATACATAAATATTTGTCCCTTTTCCAAGAAGTAATAATTAAAGTGATTTGATATGTATTATAACTAAGAAGTTAGGGTTTTTATATGTTTTCACAAAAGCCCTCCCTATTTCCACCTCCTAGATCCGATGTTGCCCATTAACGAACTTGATCGAGATTTTCTGTCCCTTGATTTTCTGTGTCTGTTTGGAAGAGATTTATGCAGAATTATGGAAGTTATAAAGTCCATAAAAAAGTGATATACACATATATATATATAGAGATAGATAGATAAAGTTTTGAAGTGATGGTTTTGGTTTCTAGGGGTCATGATCGGCGTAGATCTGCAAAAATGTTTCAGAAATTCCAACATAAGGGAGAATGTAATAGGTAGTATTTCTTACGAAATCTAACTAAAAATGTAAAGAAACACAAATCGATTTTTTCAGCCGGAAAATAGTAAATCCTCCCTTAAAATCAAATAAAATATTGATGGAATTATAATTTTGAGTATTTATATATTATAAAGAATGTGTCTAGACTAACCTATATTTGCAAAATAACTGACATTTTTAACTCATAGAAAGTCAATGAGTTTCATTATCTCTGACTATAAGCTTCTGCAAAACTTTGAAAGTTACTGACAAAACACTTCATTTCGTCTTTTAAGAGTATTAACACGTTCACGCCGGCGCGGTGGGTCACACTCGACTGTCTCGGAGCTGCCCAGTCTCCGGCTTTTTCGATACCAGTATTTTAATACAGAAAATGTTGTTTTATTTAATTAGAACAATTGGACTATTTAAAGGAATATCATTTTCTCTAAAATAATAGTGGTGTGCAAAAAGCCGGAGACTTGACAACTCTGCAAGTCTCCGGCTAGTCTAACTCTGCAAGTTTTTCTGAACGAGCAGCTTATGCTGCTCGTATAATTTTCTTCTCAAAATTTGAATATCAAATATTAAAATCAACGAGTAAAATAATGTTAGAAAGATTAAGATTAAAAGATTAATATAATTAATAATATTAATTAAGCAAAATTTACTAAATTAATGATTTATAAAATATATCTTACAATGACTTATAAAAGATATCTTATAATGATTTATAAAAGATATCTATAGAAAGTCAATGAGTTACTTTATCTCTGATAATAAACTTCTGCAAAACTTCGAAAGTTACTGACAAAACACTTCATTTCGTCTTTAATAGCATTAATGATTTAATCAGAGTGCATAAATGACTATAATTACACTAGAAGAAAATTATACGAGAGGCATAATGAATATCAAATATTAAAATCTACGAGTAAAATAATGCTAAAAAGATTAATATTAATATTAATATTAATATTAATATTAATATAATTAATAATATTAATTAAGCAAAATTTGTTGAATTAATTATTTATAAAAGATATAATAATTTATAAAAGATGTCTATAGAAAGTGAATGAGTTTCATTATCTCTGACTATAAACTTCTACGAAATTTTAAAAGTTATTAACAAAACGCTTCATATCGTCTTTTAAAAGTATTAATGATTTAATAAGAGCCTATAAATGACTGTACAACAATTAGAACTGAATTGCAACAAAAGCATAGTGAAAATATTAAAATCTACAAGTACAATACTTATAAAAAATTAATATTAAGCAGAATTTGTTCAGTTTAGGACTACAAGACAACTTTTAAAATTCAAATTTGTAGACATTTCATGTGCTCAGGATTTTTATGAAATTATGGTTTTCAATACCTTTATTATACAGGGTGTTCATGGAAATAATTGTTGGTATATGGGCTCCTAGTGATCGCGCCGTTCAAGAAATAGGATTCCGTTTAGGATGTGAGTATTTTAATCCATATTGGACCGCTGTCTTATAAATAGGACAATATAACAATATATAACAATATAATAAAACATTTTTTAAAATAAAATTGGTAAGGATTTTTTGAATGCATTTTGTTATGACGTCTTTAAAATACATAAAATTGTAACATATAAACAAAAAAACAAGTAACCAATTAAAATTTAATTGAAAAAAATCTCTTTAAAAAATACTTTAAGAATTGTGATCTTATAATCTAGAATTTTACCGTTATTATTATCTTTTTATTGGAGAAATCATAGAGTATTTTTGTACAACCTAAACAGTATTTTTAAAGTAAAATAAAATATTTGCTCATAAAATTAGTTTATGTATGCACTTTATATGTCCTTAGTAAAGTTAGTATGGTATAACCAAAGTATAATAAATATAAAATATTGAAATATAGGCGTAAATAATGTTAAAAACATAACTGAAAAATAATATTAAACAATATATTTCCTAATTAATGTCTGTCAATTAGTATTTATTTCAGTTCATTCAAGTATCTACAGTGATCAAGTTCTCAGAATTTAAGATGTACGTATAGCTAATAATTCACTAAAATTCAATAAGCCTTATTATCACTAACTCTGAACTTCTCTCAAACTTCAAAAGTTTCTTTCAAAATATTTGAAACAGTCTTTGATGATGTCTACTAAAGCAATCGAGACACATAAATAACCATAATAATTTTAAATCCAATGTAAATACGGTATAAGATATGCGTAATGAATATTAAAGATTCAGCTCAATTATTGGTAGTATGATTAGTTGATTGAGATCTATTCATTAGTAATATGTATGACTATAAATGACTTTAGAGTTTTAGATATAACTAGAGATATTAATTCCCAAAAACTCAAGACTCTACAAGTATCTATGAAACTCCACAACTTGTTGACAGAAGCTATAATAATGTTTGACGTTTACTAGTAATTTTAACAGGTCACATCAATAATCATACTTAATATACTATGCACTATTTTCATTAATTGTAAATTTCTATGAGATAGTTGTTGAGAAAATATTTGAAATAGTTTTTGATGGTTACTAGTAAATTCATCGGGGTGCACATATTACTGTAATAAATTCATATCCAATGACAAAATATAGTAAACTCTCTGTAAGGCGGACTATGTGTAAGATCTGTCTAATTCGGAAAGATTTTCAAGTACCTGCGAATCCCTAGACATCGAGTAAAATTTGTTTAAGGCAGAATATTGTCTCCTACGGAAAAAGTTTTCGGTCCCTATCGATTCCGCATTTAGATAAAGTCTACTGTATTAATTTGGCTAAGTTATTGGCATAATTTGTTCATTTTAATCTATCATTATAGAAACAAATGACTTTCTAATATGTTTAGTTTCGAAAAGTATTACTGGGATTACTAAAAGTTAGTTACGATAACTGTACCGATCGGCAGTCGAAATTTAAAGGATAATTTAAGGCCTATTTTAAGTGTATCGTTTTTAGTTTAAGTGACTGTGATAACAGTGATTGTTTGATGTCACACTTATCTCTTTCTGAACATCACAGTGCTGCAATAGTTGCAGCTAACCGCTGACTGTCCAGAGAAAGCGCAAAATCGTAATGTTATTTTCTCAATAGTTTATTAACGCGTAAAACGCGACACTAATTTTACTTTCATTTCCGTTTAAGCGACAGCACACACAGAAATTGTGTATATATATTTGTACAAAATTTGTGAATAAAAT